>JAHRHZ010000004.1:34047199-34177940 GCA_024137785.1 Ginglymostoma cirratum
GCAGGCACGGTAGATTCATTTAAGGTGCGTCTGGACAGATGCATGAGCAGGTGGGGAGCAGAGGGATACAGATCCTTAGGAATTGGGCGATAGGTTTAGACAGTGGATTTGGATCGGCACAGGCTTGGAGGGCCGAAGGGCCTGTTCCTGGGCTGTAAGTTTTCTTTGTTCTTTGAAACCTTTTTTAATGTCACTCCCACAAACCAGAAAAGGACAAAAGGTGGGAGAGTGAAAGCAACGTGAATAGCCTGTGTAAAGAAAGGCCAAAAAAGACAAAGAACTGTGGATGCTGGAAATCAGAAACAAAAACTGAAGTTCTGGAGAAGGGTCACTGCACTTGAAATATTAACTCTACTTTCACTCCACAGATGCTGTCAGACCTGCTGAGTTTATCCAGCATTTACTGTTTTTGTTTTGGTGAGGAAAGGGCAGCTAGGAATGCTCTGAAAATTCCTCCTCAGGCCAGAAAAAAAAGATGAAATTTGGAGGCCTCAGTATTTCCAAACAAATTTAAAGACCCTCAAACCTGGAGGACAATTGCAAATTGCTCCTGCCATCTGGTTTCCCTTACTTCACATGCAGTCACACTCACCTATCCCTGGACACTGGTCATTTGAAAAGACCCGATCCTAAGGAGTGCCAACTGCTTCCTGGCACAAAGAATCTCAGTAACTTTTCACCTACCTAGTGCATCAGCATTTGTAGTACAACCTCCAGGTCAAATTCTGAACCAAAACTGCTTGAACTTCAACACTTAAGTGTAGACTCTTTGTCCTGGACCAAATTAGAGCCCAGGAGTTCCCACATTCTGCAACTGACACATATCTGTCCTGCCATCCCTAATTTGTTCTAATTAGTTTTTTTATATAACTGAAAAATTATGTAGCTAAAGTAAGCATGCATTTTACTAAAATTACCACGAGTTGATAACCATGAGTAACCCTTAAATCACTTAACAGATACTCACCAAAAAACTAGCCTCTTTTCCTGTAGAAATGAGCAAAAATCCTAAACTAGTTAGAAAAGCAAAAGCAAAAGGGACACCTCTTTCCCTTCTACCTCTAAGCCCCTTAATCACCTAACTCCAAGTCATACTCATGTGCAAAGTTGGCTAGTTTTATATGCTCCCAGTTATAGCTATTTTTAATTTAAATTAACAGCATTCAATGTTTCTTCTAGTAGACACCATGCAAAAGCCCTATTTAAGGCTGGAAACGTAAAATTTCAAACTACAGATTTCAATTTAATGTTAACTAATTCCAATTCAAAACAAAATTTTATTTGTACAAAAAAAATTAAAACTCTTACCCACCAACTGCCACCATTCAATTCACACTGCTGTTTGAGAGATTGCAACATGCAAAAAAATCATCTGCATTTCCTATGTTACAACAATACTTTACTGGCTGTAAAGTGCTTTGGGATGTCCTGAACTCTCAAAACATTCAATATTAATACTAGTTTTGATTTCTTTTATGACTACAAAACAAAAAGCTTCTTTCGCTCATTGGAGATTACCCAGAAAGGACCCAAAGTCTTCCTCACAGCAGAGATTCTTTAAATGATCAAGATCATCTAAGCATTAAATTTCTAGATCTGCCTCATTTCACTTTTTTTGTGAAAACTTTGGTGCCGCTCAGGACTAATGGCACTTGCTTACATCAAGTTTACACACTATCACCAAAGTAATCAAATTGTTTGGCAAAATCGAGTTGGCATTAGTAGTGGATGTGGCAAACTTGGTAGTCCATGAACAGATTGTGCCACTAACCACTTTTCAACATTTATTTTCTTTTCTTGACTTGAAAAAGAGTAATGGAAAGATCTACTCTTTGGGATTACTATCACACATTTATTGCGAGATAAATGGGTTTTTAAATCTATTTGCAATAATGCCCGAATACTGCGCCATTGAAAGCAAAAGGTCAGCAGACTTGTTTCTGACTGTTAAAGAAGTTTAAACAGTATCCATCAAGAGACTTCATGACCATTCCAAGTTAATAAGCATACTTGAGTACAGAACATTCTGTTTTTATGATATTTTAGTGAATGACAGTCAAAATTGCCTTTATCCTTCAGCAAGCAATAATTCAGGCCTTGATCATTTACTAAATGCATTACTTTGTAACCAATTCCCAGTCATCTTTTGTTATCTCGGATTCTCCAGCATCTGCAGTACCTATTATCTCTGAAACATTAAAGTAACTTAGTTTGAGGGGCTTATCTGCAGAAAAAGTAAAATATCAGATTCCCTTCCATCAATCTACAAATTAATCATGTCCTTGGGGTTATGGTGAGTGGGCAGGTAAGTGGAGCTGAGTCTCAAAAAGATCAGCCATGATCTTATTAAATGGCGGGGCAGGCTCGAGGGGCTAGATGGCCTACTCCTGCTCCTAGTTCTTATGTTCTTGCTCAATCATGTCTCCTTAAAATGTGTTATGATCTGGAAGAGGAGTGGAATGAAAAGGATGTAATAAATATTTTTTAAACATGCCATAGATCAACACCGAAAGAGCAGGAAGAGACAGCGGTAATTCTTGCAGAAGGCTAGTCCAGTTACAATGGGCAAAATGGGCTCCAGCAAGGTCACTTAGCATTGGCTACGTAATCAACTGGGCAGAAGTTGCATTTTGATTATGTAGCACCAGAAGGTAACTTCTATTCCCATTCCTTTTGAGCCTTAAAATTTGTGTTATAAAATCTATACAGGAGATGATAACACAGTGGTAATATTAGTATTAATCCACTGATAGAAGTTCAAATCATGCCAGGATAGCTGAAGAAATTTCAAGTGTAATTAATTATTCTGGAATAAGATGAAACTGTTAGATTGTTATAAAATCCCATCTAGTTTACTAATTTTATTCTGGGGAGAAAATCTGCTGTCCTATTGCAGTTTGTGCTGCATATAACTTCAGACCCACAGTAATGATTTTTAAGTGGCCTAGCAAGCCACTCATTTCAAGGGCAATTGGGGATTGCAAATAAATGCTGGCTTTGCCTGTCACACTCCCAACACAAGTACGGATGAAAAACAACTCTGAGGCAGGTGCTTAACCAAACATTTCTGGCTTTAATTAGATTATTGGGACAAGCAATGAACATTCCGGAAATCAGTTATTTTTCAGTATTTTTTGTGGTAGATTTTTTAGAATGGTGATAGACACTGGAATTTTTATTAAAATCGAAGTCGCATAAATACAGTTTATAATTATACTCTGAATACATTTTACAAGATAGGGCATTGATATTCAGGAAATTTGACAATGAGAAATGAGTGGAAGTTGCTATTCTACGAGCAAGAGTACTTTCCAGGTACAGCAGGAATATTCAGTCCTCCCCAAGAAGGGCGTCGGCTTCCATCGAAAGCCCCAGTCATGGACGTCATCCGCTCCCATCCTTCCACTATACCATCAGGCTTCTTAAATATTACTATTTATTACCCAATCTAAAATCTGCAACTTCCTTCCCTTATTTTCCATTTCTATCAAACATTTCATTTGTCTTACAAACAAAAGTGTTCACCTTTGACCAGGTCATTAAAGCTGTGCTTTCAGCCAACCTAACTTAACCACTTGCATTTCCCTCCTTCAAATCTTCCACCTCCTTCAAGCTCACCTTAATATCCACCCTTTTCTGCCAAGCATTTGATCACCACTCCTACACCCTGTTCAGCTCAAAAATCATTTTCCTCTGGCTCATTTTTAATTGCCTTGGGATGTTTTTGCATTACTTAAAAACTAAATTATTTGAGTTGACACCAAGTTCTTTAATTAATTGTGCATGACATCCAAATCCTTTTGCAGACTGTTATGGATATTTCATTGGTTAGTAGATGCATGAATAGATTGGAATATTAAATTCAGTGAGCAGCCCCATTCCAGGCCAAGCGCAATAGAAGAGCATGGAGGAAGCAGCTGAAAAAAAAAACTTTGGATAGATGACTCTGCTTGAAGAACACTTACAGTAATGGCTTCAGACTACAATAATGGGTCACTGAACTGTATTCATTTGTGGCAGGTAGGATTGCAGTCAGAGGAGAATTTTCTGATCTTAGTTTTACAAGGCTCTTTGCTATCATGGTCAGAGATGCCCTCATCCCATGAATAAAAAAAGTGCTTCCTTGATGCAATGGATAGTTAGTATCACTTGTCTTGGACAAAATCCAAATACAAACAGGAGCTACCATGAGGTCTGTCAAAGAGCATCATTGCTGGAATCCCAAACCGATATTCATGAATGGATCGGTATGCATTGTTTCACGGCACTATTAGAAACCACATCTAAAATAAAGAACAGCATCTTATAGATTACTACTTATTCATCTTTGCAAATAAAATGTTTGGTTTTTGCCACAGATAATAAATCATACACCTCACTGGGGTAACTACTGGAAATCAAGTTCTGCTATTCCTGAGATAATAGGAACTGCAGATGCTGGAGAATCCGAGATAACAAGGTGTAGAGCTGGATGAACACAGCAGGCCAAGCAGCATCATAGGAGCAGGAAAGCTTGATGTTTCGGGCCTAGACCCTTTATCAGGAAGGGTCTAGGCCCAAAATACCAAGCTTTCCTGCTTGGCCTGCTGTGTTCATCCAGCTCTACACCTTGTTATCTCTGCTTTTCCTGGAGTCATTGTAAAAATTAAATATTTTATAAATGTATCCCAAAGTCTGCAATTTACCCATCTGTCTTTTCAGACCCAGGTTGATGGGAAGTATGGATCAGGTTTCTGAACTTAACAAGGTTTACTATTCATTAAAATGAATGATTTGAGCTACAGATAAACCATTATGTAATATGATATAACTCTACTACTTAAAACTCTGACCTTCTTATAAAGCTCCCCCACACACACAAATGCAGACTGACAAGAAAATATTGGAGTTATAAGTAGAGGAAAAAAAGACTGTTCAATGGTCCCCATGCACAGGGTTTGCAGAGATAATCCCTTTTATAGATAATCACATGGATGTTGGCAGGCAAACATTTATTATCCCAGATCTGATCATCATTTCACTGACCAATTAGTCATTTGTTGCCTGCCGAATCTCATTTGGTACACACTCCCTGGTTCTGGTCCCTCAGCAACTAAACCATCCCCATTGGTTGAACAGATAACAGCACTTACAATACTTGCTGGCAGCTGGCTTTTTTTTTAAAAAGGTGCAGCAATCCCTCCATAACCCTTGGTTTCCAAAAAATCCTTTTCCCTTTTCAGTTCACAATCAAAAACGAAAAGAAAACGTCTTTATGAATGTCATGATGATAAAACTTTCCTTTTCTGACGGGAGTGGAGCTAAATCCTTTTAATAAAAAAAGAGGCAAATTCAGAGAGAGAGAGCTACACCATATGTACAGTATCTCATACAAACATATGTACAGTACTGAGAAACAGGCTCAAACTGTTGAACTTTGGGTGTAAGCTGTGATTGACCCGACAGCCATATGATGGTTTAAAAAACATGCATTCAAATATAATACAGAAGACAAAGGAGTGGGAAGATATTTTAAATTATCCCAAGGGAAGGGGTCATTCCGAAGATTAGGACTTTGCACCTTGACTAGCTCTCTCCCAGCTTCAATCAGACCATCAGGGGTGAAACCAGTTCTACCATAAGAATCAGATCGAGAGTTACAGGTGAATATAACGGGTCATGGGGTTCCCCTGCATCAAGTACACCCACACACCACCCTGACCGAATTACAAAGACTTGCCAACGAGTGACCAAAAAGAAATGCCGGCACACTAAAGGTTATTTAGACGGGAGCCCAGCCTGGGAAGGGGATGTATGAATTAATTTCCACTCTAAACCCCCACACAAAACAAAAACACAACCGGCTGGGGACAGACGGAGACGACCCACTCTAAATGCAGAGGAGATCTGGGAGACCCCAGCAAAAAAAAAATACGAAGGCGACAGACGACGATTTTCTCACGATCCAACCCTCAAACGCTCTTCTGCCAAATTGGAGAGTCTGACATTATTCATTTTTGAGCGGATGACACCCGTTCAATCTTAGCAGCAGAGCATGAATATCACTATTCCGAAAGAATAAAAATCAGCGCACAATGAAACGTTCACACTGCATGCGAGAACGAATGCGTGAGTTGAATGACTTACCTCAGAAATGACAGGGCGAGTTAAGGATTGTATGATGCACAGATGGCGGCGTTATCTGAAAATGAGCTCGACAGGGTGCCACTCGGCTCCCTCTGCCCTCCACCCGCCGCACTGGATGTGGTTCCGGCAGCAGCGCAATAAAAACTGTTGGGTCGCCAGGACAGGAGCCGCGCGCACCGGCTTCTGCGCGGGGGGAGGGGGCGTGGCCCGCACGCGCGGCAGGTGTGCGCTGGCGCCAGGCGGAGGGCCGTAGGTGAGCATTTCGACGCGTTTGACCCTCATTCCTGTTTCTAGTTATGATTTTTCTTTTCGTAACGGTGCAACGTATTTTGTTTGTCGAAGGGCTGCACCGCAAAGGGAGAGGGGAAAGCCTAATTGGCAAAGGATAGGGAGGGAGAAGGAGACTTTTAGCTCCTGAGGGTGTAGGAAGCCGGAGCCACGAGTGATTTCGAAGGCAAGTTGGGTGGGCACTTGAGGGAAGTAAAGTTGCAGGGCCACAGGGATAGTGTGTGGCAGGATGGGGACAAGTTGGCTCCTTCTCCATTGGGTTCGCGTGGATTTGATGGGCAAAATGATCTCCCACGCCATAGGTCAAATAAGTAAGCCATATGCAGTTCTGCTTTGTGTCTAGGCACTTCAACCCTCGTACAATTAGTAATCGAGCCCCCTTCAAGATTTGGAAATCATTGATTGTGCATTTTCGGGTTTAAAGATATATTTAATTTTAGATTCGTAACCAAGAACCGAAACATTATCCTGCGTTTATAAGGTGCATCAATACTTCCGCTCTTTTGTTGGCCAATGTTTGTTTTAGCTCCTGGACATCAGAACCACATTTTATGGGTGTCAGTCCCCCCAGCATTCAGCAAAGAAAGGATTGAAACATCTTCCCTATACTTGCAATCATCTTCAAAAATAATAGCGTTTAGGGTGAAGTTACATCTTCATTGCTAACCCTTAAAAAATCCTAGCTGCCCTACAGTATTATAACTACAAAGCTTCAGGAATATTGAGTGTGGTGTTTTCTAGACTTATTACACCACTGACCCACACTTCCCACCTCAAGTCTCACAGCCATGCAATTGAAAAATAACCAGCTGCATAGAATTACTAATTCTGTAGGTATGCACCTTGTGCTGTCAATTTGCCAGTTCTCCTGCAGTGCTTTACTCAAAAGATTGTGGATTTCTGAGTAGGGTTGGTTGATTTTCACTTTGAAGGAGAAACCATTTAAGAGTTCTGCTTCCATTTCATATTTATCCCCTTTTTGAAGGGCCAAGGCTTCATTTGCTACCACAAGAAACTTAAGAAAAAGGATAAACCTATATAACCTGGCACAGTGAAGACATGATAATTGTACTGAACCATATATCAAAGCCATTTGATTAGCTCAATCCCACCAGTGTCTTTTTTTTTCACAGCCGTGTTTTGTTCTGATTGGTTGGTGTTCAGGATATGAATGATTCTGCAAGACCAGCATTTGTTACCTACCCTTAGTTGCTCTTGAGTAAGGAGTTATTGCTTGTCAAGACCATAACTTGAAAAACCAATGCTATGTCATCAGGTCTGGCAGAATCTCTGAAGGTGTGGGGGTTTTGCTTGCAATTTCTGTTTTCATTTCAGATCTCCAGCACCTGCAATTCTTTGTTTTATTAACCCTATCTATTATTATGCAGTGTCCCCTGTCAACCAATTTCCAATAGGTACCACAAGTTTGCACCACTACCTGATGAAGATGTAAGCAACATTCTTTTTAGAAATGTAGCAATTATTCATGCTTTAATGCTACTGTAACAGTATCTTGAGAAGTTTTGCTAAATTTAAAGTGCAATATAAATACAAATAGTTATTGTTGAGATATTTTTCAGGAAAAAAACATTGTGGTATTTCATTTTCTTTTTGATCACTTCAAAATAATTTTAAAGATTATCCTGGTGAGAAACAACTTCCAACCAATACAACTATTTTGTAGCATTAGTTTTACATTGTCTGATCAACGTGGAAGACCACGAGAAGTAGGCTGTTCAGCCCATTGAACCCTACTCTTTTTAATTCATTCATGGGATGTAGCCATTATTAGCTAGGCCAGCATTTATTGTCCATGCGTAATTACCAAGGGGGCAGTTACATTTCTGTGGGTCTGGAGTCTCATAGGCTATACCAAATAAAGATGGCAGTTTTCTTCCAAAGGATATTAGTGAACCAGGTAGGTTTTTTTCCTGCCAACACTTCATGATCATTATTAGACCCCTAAGTCCAGGTTTTTATTGAACTCATGTTTCACCACCTGTCATGGTGTGTTGATCCCAGATCCCTGGAATATTCACTGGGTTTCCAAATTAACAGATTAGTGATACTAACTAGACCGTCACCTCCCCATTCTCTGCTGTTCATTAGGATTGTGGTTGATCCGAGATGCTCGGAGATGTTATCCTACACCATTGTAACAAGTTGAATTTGAACTCGAGCCCCCTGGCTTCAAGGTAGGGACACTTCCATTGCACCACAAGATCCCACCAAAGTTTAGTTTTTATGGTCACTTGATTATAAATCTGAAGTGGTAGTTCCATGTGTTAATTGATCATAGAAGAGCAATAGATTTTTTTTATTTAAAGTTCAGCATGCTAGACTAATTAGTAAGTTGGGTAAATAACTGATTGGTAAAGTTAAATTACGTGGGATTCGGAGTGAGCTTGCAAATTGAATACCTACTTGGGTTAATGGCAGTAGATAGAGAGTAATAGTGGAGCGTTGCTTTTCAGACCAGAGGACTGTGACCAACGGTGTTCCACAGGGATTGGTTCTGGGTCCTCTTTTGTTTTTTATTTGTATAAATGATTTGAATGAGAATATAGAAAGCATGATTAGTAAGTTTGAGGATGACACCAAAATTGGTGGCAGAGTAGACAGTGAAGAAGGTTTTCTAAGAATACAAAGGGACCTTGATCACAGGGGTCAATGAGCTGAAAAATGACAGGTGGTGTTCAATCTGGATAAATGTGAAGTATTGAATTTTGGAACAGAGGGACCTAGAGGTGCAGGTACGTAATTCTTTGAAGTCTGTGTCACAGATAGACAAGCTGGTTAAAAAGACATTTGGCACGCTTGCCTTCATGACTCGATCCTTTGAGTGTAGGAGTTGGGAAGTCATGTTGGGGTTGTACAGACATTGGTGATGCCTTTTCTGGAATACTGTGTCCAGTTCTGGTTGCCCAGTTACAGGAAGGATATTATGAAGCTGGAGAGGGTTCAGAAGAGGATGTTGCCAGATATGGCAAGTTTGAGTTACTGGAGCATAAGAATTTGCGAGGCAACCTGATAGAAGTTTATAAAATAATGAGTTATAGATAGAGTTAATGGTAGATGTTCTTTCCCTAGGATGGGGGATTTCAAGACTTGGGGGCACATTTTTAAGGTGAGAGAGATCTTAAAAAGAAATAAGAGGCAAAATTGTTCGTGTGTGGAATGAACTTCTTGAGGAAGTGGTGGATGTGGGTACAATTACAACGTTTAAAAGACATTTGGATAGATACACGAATAAGGTAGGTTTGGAGGTATATGGGCCAGGAACCAGCAGGTGGGATTAGTTTAGTTTGGGATAATGTTTGGCATGGACTGTTTGGTCCAAAGAGTCCACTTTGGTGCTGTATGACTCTATGATTCTATGACCAGTATCAACATCTTGGGGGCTTAACATTGATCAGAAACTGAACTGGCCTTGCCATATAAATATAGTGGCTATAAGAGCAGGTCAAAGGCTAGGAGTATTGCAATGAGTAACTCATTTACTGACTCCCCAAAGCCGTTCCACAAGGTACAAATCAGGACATGATGGAGTACTCTCCACTTGCCTGGATGTGTGTAACTCTAGCACCACTCAAAACTTGACACCATTAAGGACAAAGCAGACTGCTTGATTGGCATCATATCCTTTCTCTCCAACACTGATACTCAGTAGCAGCAATATGTGCCATCTACAAGATACACTGCAAAAAATCACCAAGGCCTCTTAAGCAGCACCTTCCAAGTCCACAAACACTTCTATCTAGAAGGACAAGGGCAGCTGATACATAGGAACACCACCAACTGCAGGTGCCCCTTCAAGCCAATCACTAACCTGACTTGGAAATATATCAGCATTCTTTCAGTGTTGCTGGGTCATAATTCTCTTAATTTTCACCCTAATGGTATTGTGGGCTTGCCTACAGCATGTGGGCTGTATCAGTTCAAGAAGCCAGCTCACCACCACCTTCTGAAAGGCAAGTAGGGATAGGGAATAAATGCTGGCCCAGCCATTGTCACACAAGTTCTGTGAATGAATAAAAAGAATAAGGGGCAGCATTATTGAAACCACAGAATCAGCAAGTGGATTAAAACTTTATTGTAAACAAAATTTATTAATTCAGTAAAATGGTACGTAGAGTGATAGAATCAGAGAGTCTACAGCATGGAAACAGGCCCTTCAGCCCAACTTGCCCCAGCTGCCCAGTTTTCACAATAAAACTGGTCCCATTTGCTTGCGTTTGGTCCCTATCCCTCCATACCTATTCCATCCATGTAACTGTCTAGACATTTCTTAAATGACAAAATTGTACTCACTTCCTCAACTGCCTCTGGCAGCCCAACGGAGACACTCACCAGCCTCTGTGTGAAAAAATTGGCCCTCTGGACACTTTTGTGTCTCTCCCCTCTAACCGTAAAAGATAAAGATAACATCAAATCTGTTGAAAATTGTTGATAACCATAGAAGATTATTCAAGAAGTAGGAAAAATCTACCTATGATCATGTCATGTCCAAAACTGAAATATTCAGTTCTGAATTTCAAACTAATTGTATATTTTTTAAAAGAAAAAACTGCGACAAGGGGTGAAAAAGATGAGTGACGGAGTGTCACCTGACTTATTTAGTGATTGAAGCTGCTCCCTGATACAAGAGGGAACAGAAGGAACATTCCAGACTGATGTGAATCCAAAAATATATTATCAATTGGATGGGCCATTTAAAAACAAAGACACTGACTGTCATAAATAATCAAGGTGTTAAACAATAGTATAGAATATTAGAATCAACATACATGCCACCTTTTACTTAAAACAAAGAACTCCGGATGCTGGAGATCCAAAACTAAAACAGAAATTGCTGGCAAAACTCAGCACGTCTGGCAGCGTCTATGGAGAGAAAGCAGAGTTAATATTTCAAGTGTGGTGACGCTTCAGACTTGCTGAGTTTCACCAGCAACGTCTGTTTTTGATGCACACAACTTTATATGAAAAAGGACTTTGTAATAGGTCAGAAAGCCCAAAGGGAAAGGAACATCATTTATTGTTGAACATCAAAATACAGGTACTAGTCATGGCATCAATAGGCTACTCCCAGCCTAGATAGACAGTTCTGCAGACCCATCCCTGCATCTGCTTTATAAAGGATTCAGATGATGAGTTCTAGCTGGGCAGGCCATTGTCTGTTACCAAAGAAACTAGTACTCAAAAAGCTCCTCAGGAAGATCATGTGATGATTCCCCATGGGCCTTGTAGGGGTTATCACATCCCTTCCAGTCTGAGTCCAAGAGTTCCCTATTGCTGCTGTGATAATGGGGCCTCTTGCCTTGCTTTGCCCCTTTCCTGTTGCTTTCCAGGTCTGGTCAAGGTGCACAGTATAAATAATCAAACGTAGGTAAGAATAACAGGGTTGTAATAGTAGGGGTTTTAAATTGTCCAAACATTGACTGTGCCTCCGATAGGGTTAAAGTGAGGGATTTATTAAATGTGTTCAAGAAAATTTTCTTCATCAATATGTAAATGTTCCTACTAGAGATGGAGCAAAACTTGATCATCTCTTGGGAAATAAGCCAGGACAAATGACTAAAGTGTTAGCAGATGACTACTTTGGACTTGTGATCATAATTCTATTAGTTTTTAAATAGTTGTGGAAAAGGATTAGCCTTCCATAAAAGTTAAAGTTCTTAATTGGAGTAGGGAAAATTATAATGATATGAGACAAGAACTTTCAGTAGTTGTTAGGAGTAGACTGTTCGCAGGTACAGTAATGACTGACAAGTGGGAGGCTTTAAGTGTGATAATGAAAGTTCAGAGGCATTATGTCCCTGTTAGAGTGAAAGGTAAGGCTGGTAAGACTGGGAAACGATGGATGAATAAAGGAATTGAGGTTCTAGTCAAGAATTTTAAAAAAAATCATATTAGATACAGGTGACTGGGATCAAACGAATCTCTTGATGAGTATAAAGAGTGTAGGGGCATTCTTAAGAATCAGGAAGACAGAGGGAATATGAGATAGTCTTGGCAGATAAGGTTAAGGATTCTACAAGTACATTAAGAGCAAGAGATCAACTAGGGAGAATATAGGGCTCCTTAAAGATCAAAGAGGTTGTCTTTGTGTTGAACCTCAGGAGATGGGAGAGATATTAAATGAATATTTTAGTTCTTACTGTGAAGAAAGAAACAGAGGCTAGAGAACTCAGGGAAATAAAATGTTGATGTTTTGAAAACAGTCCACATTACAGAAGAGAAAATGCTGGAGGTCTTAGAAAACATAATGGTGGATAAATTTCTGATCAAGTGTATCCCAGGACCATTGTTGGAAGCTCGGGAGAAAACTGCGGGCCCCTAGCAGATATATTTATATCATCTATAACTGTGGATGAGGATCCAGAGAACTGGAGAGTGGCTAATGTTGTGCCTTTATTTAAGAAGGGTTGTAAGAAGGAGCCTGGGTACTATAGACCTGTGAATCTGACTTCAGTGGTGGGTAAATTAGAGTCATAGTCATTCAACAGGGAAGCAGACCCTTCAGTCCAACTCGTCTGTGCCAACTAAGTTTCCCAAGCTAAACTCGTCCCACTTCTCTGCATTTGGCCCATATCCTTTGAAGAACAACCCTCCACCACCACCCTCTATTTCCTACCCTAAAGCCAATTTTGTATCCAATTGGCAACTCACTGTGAATTCCAAGTGATCTAACTTTACTAACCAGTAAACCATGCAGAACCTTGTCAAAGGCTTTACTAACGTCCAAGTAAACAACATCTACTGCTCTGCCCTTATCAATCTTCTTGGTAATGTCCTGAAAAAACTCAATCAAGTTTATTCGACCCGAAAAAGATTCATGAGGGCAGAGCAATAGATGTTGTTTACTTGGACTTTTGTATAGCTTTTGATAAAGCTTTGCATTGTAGACTGATTAGTGAAATGAGATCTCATAGGATTCAGTGAGCTTGCCAATTGGATACAAAATTAACTTTACGATAGGAGACAGAGGGTGGTGGTAGAGGGTTGTTTTTCGAACTGGAGGTCTGTGACCAATGGTGTTCTGCAGGGATCAGTACTGGGTCCACTTTTGTTTGTTATTTATATAAATGATTTTGATGAGAATGCTCGAGGCATGGTTAGTAAGTTTGCAGATGACGTTGAAATTGATGGTATAGTGGACACTGAAGAGGGTTAAGATTACAAAGAAAGATTAGTTGGGTCAATGGGCTGAGGAGTGGTAGATGGAGTTTAATTTGGATAAATGTGAGGTATTGCACTATGGTAAAATAAACAAGAGCAGGACGTATACAGTTAATGGTAGGGACCTGAATAATGTTGCAGAGAAGAGAGACCTAGGGGTTCAGGTACATAAACCTTTGAAATTTGCGTCACAGGTAGACAGGGTGATTAAGAAGGCATTTAGCATACTTGCCTTCGTTGCTCAGATCTTTGAGTATAGGAGTTGGGACATCATGTTGAGGTTGTACAGGACATTGGTTGGGCCTTTTCTAGGGGTGACCTCGTCGAGTATTATAAAATCATGACGAGCATAGATAAAGTGAATGGCAGGTGTCTTTTCGAAAAGGTTGGGGGATTTCAAGACTAAGGGGCATATTTTTAAGGTGAGAGGAGAAAGGTTTAAAAAGGACATGAGGGGCTATCTTTTTACACAGAGTAGTTAGTGTGTGAAATGAACTTCCAGAGGAAGTGATGGATACAGGTCCAGTTACATTGTTTAAAAAACATTTGGATAAGTACGTGAATAGGAAAGATTTGAAGGGATATGGGCCAAAAGCAGGCACGTGGGACTAGTTTAGTTTGGGAAAGTGGTTGGCCTGTAGTAGTTGGACCGAAGGGCCTGTTCCCATGCTGAATGACTCTGTGACTCTATTTCTTCCATGAAAAGTGTTATAGAGTCACTGCATGGGGTTCATCCTTGCTGGTGTTCCATTGAAACAGTTGCCTCTCTGGAGGCTTCCCGCCTGTGGTGGTCAGCTTTTTTTTTGTGACCTTCTCCCCAGTTTTGACCATGTATGATAACTGTCCAGTTTTATTTGTAAGGATGACCCCCAGGATTCCTGGAGAGCTGTCACCAAAGTTAGTTACATGGACTATATCTCCCCCTAGTAAATTTTGAGACCTGGGGCCTGAGCCCCTTTTTAGGCTTTCATCTTCTCGTTGACGGGGTATAATCCATCCTTGTTGACTGCATCTGAGGTACGTTACCTTGTTTACCTGGAACACACAATTTTCCTTTTTAAGCCAGATGCCAGCCTCAGAAAAACACCATAAGACCTCCTGTAAATGTGCTATATGTTCCTTTTGTAGCTCCTGAGATCATCAAGATAGACTGCCATTCTGGGCACCCCTTGGAGGATATTCTGCATTACCCTTTGAAAGATGGCACAAATCAAAGATACCCGAAAGGCAAGTGAGTGTACTGATACAGCCCTTTATTAGTTTTTACATCAACATACTTCCTGGATGACCCCTTCAGGCTCCAGTTGCAGGTTGGTGTGGCTCATATTGAATATATGAAATGTGTGACCCCCAGCCAGCTTTTCTTATAAGTCTTCGGTACATGGCATTAGGTATTAGTCTAAGCGGGAAACTCTGTTGACTGTCAACTCATAATCCCCAGATTGAGTTGATAGGTTTTACAACTGGGACTACTGGAATGGCTTGTTCAGTAAATTGCATTGGGTGTATGATGCTAAATTGTTCTGGACGTTCTAATTTGGCTTCTACTTTGGCACGTAGGGCATAGAGGACTGGCTGTGCCTTGAAGTGTTTATGTCAGGGCTGTTGGTCTGCATAGTTCTTGGCCCTGCTGCCTTTTACTTCCCCAAAGCCTTCTTGGAACATTTTGGGATATTTTCCAATGACTTCAAATAGATTTCAAGTACTGATTTTAGAGAAGCAGGCGGATTTTTTTGTTTTTTTTTTGCTGCAGCCGCATCCCAAAACATCATGTTCTTACTGGTTTCGTTGAAAGGCAAATCCAAAACTTACTCTCATTGCCAATGTAATAACTCAGGAAGCCTGACTGGAAAGGAACAGCAGATATTTTGATCAGGTTCCACGAAGTATGCTGCTCTGGAAGGTTAGATCACTTTGAATCCAGGGAGAGCTGGCAAATTGGATACACAGTTGGTTGATAGTAGGAAGCAAAGGGTACTACTGGAAGGATGCTTATCTGACTGGAGGCCTGTGACTAGTGGTGTGCCTCAAGGTTCGGTGCTGGGCTCATTGCTGTTTGTTATCTATATTGATGATTTGGATGAAAATGTACAAGGCATGATTAGTAAGTTTGTGGATGACACTCAAATAGGTGGTATTGTGGAAAGTGAGGAAGGTTATCAGAAATTGCAGTAGAATCTTGATCAGCTGGGGAAGTGGGCCAAGAAATGGCAGATGGAGTTTAAAATCGATAAGTGTGAGGTGTTGCATTTTGGGAAGTCAAATCCGGGTAGGAGCTTCATGGTGAATGGTAGGGCCTTGAGGAGTGTAGTAGAAGAGAGAGACCTTGGAGTTCAGGTGCATAGTTCTCTGAAAGTGGAGTCACAGGTAGAGAGGGCTGTGAAGAAGGCTTTTGGTACACTGGCCTTCATTAGTCAGGGTGCTGAGTATAGAAGTTGGGAAGTTATGCAGTTGTACATGACGGTGAGGCTGCTTATGGAGTATTGTGTTCAATTTTGCTCACTTTGCTACAGGAAGGATGTTACTAAACTGGAAGGAGTGCAGAAGGAATTTACAAGGATGTTGCCAGGACTCAAGGGACTGAGTTATAGGTAGAGTTTGGACAAACTAAGACTTTTTTCTTTAGATCTTAGGAGACTGAGGGAAGATCTTAAAGAAGTGTATAAAATCATGAGAGGCATGAATTGGGTGAATGCAGTCAGTCTTTTTCCCAGGGTTGGGCAATCGAGGATTAGAGGGCATCAGTTTAAGGTAAGAGGGGAAAGAATACATGGGAACCTGACGGGTAACTTTTTTACACAGAGAGTACGCATACGAAATGAGCTGTCAGCGGAAATGGTTGAGGCGGGTACATTAACAACATTTAAAGGGCATTTGGACAAATACATGGATAGGAAAGGTTTAGAAGGATATGGGCCAAGTGCAGGGAAATGGGCTTAGTGTGGATGGACATTTTGGTCGGCACAGACCAGTTTGGGCCAAAGGGCCTGTCTCTGTGCTGTAGGACTTTGATGCTATGACTCTATATTGTTGAACACTGAAATAGAGCAGCCTCTCCTGATTACATAGGCTAGTCCCAGCAGAGGACAAACCATTCTGCAGACCCAACCTTGGTCTACTTTCCGTAAGGCTCAAGTGAAGTGTTCCAGCTAGGCAGGCCAATGCCTGTTATCAAGAGAGCTCATAAGACCATAAGATATGGGAGCTGAATTAGGCCATTCAGCCCTGCTATGCCATTCGATCATGGTTAATATTTCTCAACCCATTATCCTCCCTGCTCCCTGTAACCCTTAGGCCCCTTACCAATCAAGAACCTATCTATTTCTGTCTTAAATACACTTAATGACTTGGCCTCCACAGCATTCTGTTCCACAGACTAACCACCCTCTGGTTGAAGAAATTCCTCCTTATCTCAGTTCTGAAGGATCATCCCTTCACTCCTAGGCTGTGCCATTGGGTCCTAGTCTCTCCTACTAGTGGAAGCATCTTCTCTGCATTTACTCTATCCATGCCTGTCAGTACTCTGTGAGTTTCAGTGAGCCTCCTCTTATCCTTCTGAACTCCATTGAGTATAGACCCAGAGTTCTCAACCATTCCTCATGTTGCAAGGTCTTCATCCTGGGATCATTCTTTTAAGCCTTCTTTGGACTCTCTCCAATGCCAGCACACCCTTCCTTAGATACGGGGCCCAAAACTGCTCAGAGTATTCCAAATGTGATTTGACCACAGACTTATACAGCCTCAGCAGTACATCTCTGCTCTAGTATTCCCACCCTCTTGAAATGATTTATCCATCTTCAAATCTTTCAGCTTCCCAATACCCTTTTCTCAGTGATGGCCTTTATATCATCTCTGCCCTGAATCTCTTGAAGTTCTGGAGTGCTGCTGGTGTCTGCCACCATGAAGACTGATGCAAAGTACCTATTCTGTTCCTCCGCCGTTTCTTTGTTCCTCATTGGTACTTCTCCAGCCTCATTTTCCAGTGGTCCAATGTCCACTCTTGCCTCTAGCTTACATTTTATGTATCCTAAAAAAACTCGTACAATCTTGTGTTATATTACTATCCAGCTTAACCTCATATTTCATCTCCTCCCACATTGTTGCATTTTTAGTTACCTTCTGCTGGTTTTTAGAGGCATCCCAATCCTCTGGCTTCCCAATAATCTTCTTTCTTCCCTTTTTCTGTCGTGGTTGTCTTGTCCTTCTCTTAGTATCTTTGTTCCTTAGGATCAATTTCTGCTGTACCTCAGGAATTATCCCAAGAAACTCCTGCCATTGCTGCTCCAACATCATCTCTGCTCAGCTGTCTTTCCAATCAGTTCTGGCCAACTCCTCCTTTATGTTTTCATGGTTAACTTTACTCAATTTAATACCAGCTTTTCCCTCTCAAACTGCAGGGTGAATTTTATCATATTATGGTCACTGCCTCTGAGGGGTTCCTCTTCCTTAAGCTCCACAATCACATCTGCCTCATTACACATCACCAAACCTAAAATTGCCTGTTCCCTCATGGACTGCACTACAAGCTGCTTCAAAAAACATCCTGTAGACATTCCACAAATTCCTTTTCTTGGGATGCAATATCAACCTGATTCTCCCAGTCCAGCTGCATATTGTAGCCACCCATGATTATTGTAGTGGTGTCTTTCTTACTTGCATCTTCTGTCTCCAGATTTATATTCTGCCACACATCCTGACTACTGCGAGGAGGCGTGTACATAACTCCCACTTCCTTTGCAGTTTATCAACTCTACACACACAGATTTGACACCTTCCGAGTCTTTATCACATGTTGCTGTCAATTTCATTTCTTACTAAAAGGCAACCCCGCCCCTCTGCCCATCTGTCTGGTGTTTTGATAGGAACGCTTAGATATTTAGTTCACAGCCCTGATGCCCTTACAGCCGTGTCTGTCTGATACCCACAACATTGTACATACCAAATTCAATCTGTGTTAACAAGCTCATTTACTTTGTTTCATATACTGCGTGTATTTAAGTACAACACCCTGTATTGACTGCCCCCTTCTCATCATTGTCCCATATCTGCTGTTTCTGAAGTTATGTTCCTGACCCTTTCCATACTGTCTATCGTTTTACTTGCTCTGAAAACTAATAACCTCTGGTGATACCCCCCCCTTAACATTCTCCATAATTTTTCATGCAATTGAACCTGCCCCACCCTATCCCCAACTGTTTAGTTTAAAGCCCTATCCACAAACCTTGTTAAGCAATTCGCCAGGAGTCTGGTCCCAGCATGATTCAAATGGAGCCTGTCCCATCAGAACAGCTCTCTCCTTCCTCTGTATTGGTGCCAATATCCCTTGAATTTGAACCTGTTTTTCCCACACCAATCTTGAACCTATGTGCTCACCCCTTTAGTCTTGTTCATCCTGTGCCAATTTGCTTGTGGATCAGATAGTAATCCAGAGATTGTTATCTTTTTGGTGCTCCTTTTTAAATTAGCTCCTAACTGCTCATATTCCCTCAGGAAAATCTCTTTCCTCTTTCTACCAATATTGTAGGTACCTATGTGGACTGTGGCAACTGGATCTTTGTCCTCCCAGTCCAAGTTCCTCTGAATCCCAGATGAGATATTCTGGACCCAGGCACGAGGCAGGCAATACAACCTTCCAGATTCTTGATCCTGTACTGTACTGCAAAGGGAGATTAATTAGTGATTCCTCATGGTCCTTGTAGGGATTATTACTCATTTTAAATTTGTAAAAGACCACGTGGTGAGGTAACCTGTTGCATGTTGTTAAATCAGCTGGAAACTGCTTGAAGACAGAAGTTTGTCAAAAAGAGCCATCAAACTAATTGCAAGTCATCAAGCTGTCAAGGTCATAAACAGCAATATATTTTAAGTGTGATCTCCTAATAGGCTCTTCCCAGTCCCTCCATCTGCTACATGTACCAACATCAAATTTTCTTGAGAACCAGCTTTCTGAATTTTCTGAAAACAAGAAATCTCAAGAATCCTTCACTTTACAGACTTCCATTTCAGTTTTAAAACCTCAGCTTCATCCAAGAAACTACAGGCCAGACATGAAACAGAGGGAGACGCTTACAAGCTGTAACCATATGTTAACTTAATCAGTATCTAATATTTGTGTATGTGTGTGACAGTGTAGGTGAGACAGGTATGAAACATTGGTACTTTCAGAGAGAGAGAATAAGTAACCTTTATTTTAAAACTCTCAAAAGGCTGAAAACGCATACCCATACAAACAATTGTACTGATCACTGGCGTATAAAAAAGAAATAATACATTCTGTTTGCGACAAGCAACAGTCGCCCAGAATTAGCCCAGGGCATCCCAGGAACATAAGATGTCAGGGTAGAGGATACAATGCAAAACAGAAGTTATTAAACTAAAGTAAAGTGAGTAATGACAATTCAGAGTTGAGTTTTTACTTTTGTCTCCCCTGGTACTTAGTGCACCAGATTCAGATTTTCTCGTGAACTTCTCAAAATTGGGTTTTATTAAATTGACTGTTGATTTTCATGTCTCTTTAAAACTTCATTCTTTACTCCTGATCCTTTAAACCAATTGCCAAATTTGCTTTGAGGACTACCAACCTCCTGTGAATGAGCAAACTTTACTTCAATATTTTATCAGATTTTTGTCTACTTATCAAACTGAGGTTTAAAGGTGGCAACAGCGGAGTCAAAATGAATATGCTATCATCTACGGGGACAGTAGAAGTTTTCTTGACACATTTCACTTCCTTTCCTGTAGCTAATCATTATTTAGTGAAAGCTTTTCTTAAACCTTGTTTTTAAAGTGGTATCATTAAAACAGGAGTTTTAGGGGGCTACTGTTTTCGACAAAATTTTGCCATTCCAAGGTAAAAAGAGGTATTGGAAACGCTGTAGGTTTCTTGAATTCCTGAAGCATACAAAGATCGGAAACAAAATTGTAGAATAAAGACAAAGCCTGATTTTTATTGAATGGCGCGAGTGTGGTGTGTTCCCCAAGGGCAGTGGCAACACCCATAATGGAAGACGTGAGGCCTAGAGAAAAGTCATAATAACTGCATATCTACATTGTACATTCAGTCCTTTAGCTCTTTCACAAACCTGGTAGAATGCCAGTTACTGGAAGCACGAGTTGTGTAACAGGTGGGTTTGTTGAGGGTGACCCTGGTATTGTAGTAAGCAATCAGGAGTTTTATAAAACCACAAAGGGCATGGATAAGGTGAATGACAAGAGTCTTTTCCCTAGAATGGGAGACTTTAGAACTAGGGAGCACGTTTTTAAGGTTAGAGGAGAAAGATTTAGAAAGGACATGAGGGGCAACTTTTTTAGAGTGAATGGTTCATGTGTGGAATGAACTATGGGGTGACACAGTGGCTCAGTGGTTAGCACTGCTCATAGTGTCCAGGGATGTGCAGGCTAGATGGATTAGCCATGGGAAATGCAGCCTTATAAGGATAAGGTAGGGGAATGGGTCTGGGTCGGATTGCTCTTTGAAGAGTTGTTACAGACTCAATGGGCTGAATGACCTGCTTCCGCACTGTAGGGATTCTATGATGAAGAGGTGGATGCAAGTGCAATTATAACATTTAACAGACTTGTGGACATAAATAGGAAGAGTTTGCAGAGAAATGGGCCAAACGCAGGCAAGTGGGACTAGTTTTGTTTGGGAACATGGTCAGTGTGGACTAGTTGGACTGAAGGGTCTGTTTCCATGCTGTATGACTTGAGGATTGGAAGGGAGTTGTTATCTAAGAATGAGATGTAAAATCTACTTCAAATGAGGCCTTATGTCCATTACAAATCTAAAGGAGGACGGCTACCTTGCTGAGTGCCTCTTGATTATCCGCCTGCTTTCAAGTAGATTTTATTGGCAGGTACAGCACAACATATGCAATTTGGTGCTGAAATTGGAATCCAATTATAGCATATTAATGAGGCTCAAACTGCTGACAAAAATCTCTTGTTAAAAAGATGTTGTCTGTGAGAAATGGACTGCTGTAATTTTAACTGTTTGCTTGTTGAATTTTTGTGATGTGTGAGAAGTTAAAATTAGTGCTGCTCAGTTTTGAAAAGTCTTCATGTGACATCCAAATTAAGTTTGATTCAATTAGTATATGCAGAGCCAATGAATTTGTTGAGAACTTATTATGGATCCAAGCAGTTTGACATCAGCTTTGTGAAAATTAAATTCAACTGATGAGTAGACACAACTTGAGCAACATAATGACCCAAATTTCCATTTGTTCTTTTATAGTAGTTTGGGATGTTCCCCAAACATTGCACCTACCCAGTGGTTGCATTAAGATGGAAGTAGTGGCAATGTTAGCAAGATCTTGGCATGAATCCCTTACCAATATTGTAGATACCATAGAAACACTGGCACATCATACTCAAATGAATTAGAATTACAGTCATGCTTCACAGTGTTCTCATCACTGGCTATTCGAAGCTCAGTTTCCCTGAGTCATACTAGCAAAAAGTGTAGAAAATTATTATTGATGATGATAAGCTAAGAGTTAGCACAGAAATATTAGAATGAATTTAATGAGATATGTAAGTGGTACAACAATGAGAGATAAAATGTAGTTGGATGGAAAGTACTTAATAGAGAATAATAAGGACTTATGTGCAGGCATTGTCAATTAATACTTTTGAGCCGATATGATCTTTTATATAAGACTATGCCTGATCTGTTAAGGCCTCAACCCCACTGTATCCCATTACCTTGCCTATCTAATCCAGCCTTGAATAAATACAACGACCCAGTGTCTACTGTTTTCTGGGGAGGATAACTCCATCCTGACAACCTACTGGGAAAGAAAAGAAGTTCTTATTTTCTTAAAAGCAAGACCTCTTATTCTTAAATGGTGTCCTCTTATTCTAATCTCCTACAAAAGGAAGCATCCTTTCAGAATCTAACTGCCAAGTCTCCTTTAGGATCTTAATATATGTTAATAAGACACTCCAATGGATACAGGTCCGTCCTATTCAACTATTGTTCACAAGATAAGCCCTTTGCCCAAAAAAAAGTCACAGGAACCTTTCCTGAACTGTTTCTTTTTCAAATAATGAGACTAAAACTGTACATTGTACTCCAGATGTGCTCTCATCAAGGCCATGCATCGCTGTAGTAAAATTTCATTCTATTCCCCTTGCAATAAAATACAACATTCCATTTGTGTTCTGAGTCGCTTGCTGTGCTGAAAACTAAGTTTTTGTAGTTCATGTAACAGTAACAGTACACACTGATCCTTCTAATCCTCTGGATTCTGCAACTTCTCATCATTTAAATAGTATACTGTGTTACACTCAGACTCCGGGTGAGTTTCCCCTATTTCTTATGGTTCCTTAATTATTTGGGTATGCAAAAATAATTAAGGTTCTGGATGAGGAGCTAAATTCCCTTCTTTATTCTTCTGACCCCTCTGTTGGTTGCAACAGTGTTAATTTTAAAATGGTCCCTTGTTGCTGCCTTTTTTATTCACTCATTGGACATGGCATTGCTGTCTGGTCAGCATTTATTGCCCATTCCTCGTTGCCCTTCAGGAGGTGTTGGTGAGCTGCATTCTTGAACCGCTGCAGCCCATAAGCTGTAGGTTCTTCCACAATACCCTTCGAGAGGGAATTCCAGGATTTTGACCCAATGACAGTGAAAGAATGTTAATATATTTCCAGGTCAGGATGGTGAGTGGCTTGGAGAGGAAGTTAAAGGTGGTGGGTGTTCCCATGTATTTGCAGTCCCTGTCCTTCCAGGTGGAAGTGATTGTGGGTTTGGAAGGTGCTGTCTCAGGACCTTTGTGAATTTCTGCAGTGCATCTTGTAGATACTACACGCTGCTGCTCCTTAGCATCAGTGGTGAAGGGAGTGGATGTTTGTGCATATGGTGCCAATCAATTTGGCTGCTTTGTCTTGGATGATATCAAGCTTTTTGAGAGTTTTTGGAGCGGCACCGACCTAGCAAGTGGGGAGTATTCTATCACACTGCTGACTTGTGCCTTGTAGATGATGGACAGGCTTTGGAGAGTCAGGAGGTGAATTACTTGCTGCAATATTCTTAGCCTCTTACTTACTCTTGGAGCCACTGTGTATATGTGGAGAGTCCAGTTGTGTTTCTGATCAATGGTAACCCCCTAGATGTTGACAGAAGGGTATTCAGTAATGATAACGCAATTGAATGTCAAGGGACAGCAGTTAGATTGTTTCCTATTGGAGATGATCATTGCCTGGCAGTTGTGTGGTGCGAATGTTACTTGTCACTTGCCAAATTGTACAGATCTTGATGCGTTTTGAACATGAACTGCTTCACTGTCTGAGGAGTCATGAATGGTGCTAACATTATACAATCATTGGTGAATATTTCCAGTACTGACCATATGATGGAGGGAAGGCCATTGATAAGCAATTGAAGATAGTTGAACCTAGGACACAGCCCTGAAGGATTCCTGGAGTGATGTCATAGAGCTGAGATGACTGACCTCCAACAATCACAAGCGCTGGAGCAGTGTGAGGGGAAACCCGAGTCTCAGAGCAGTGTGAGGGCAAGCAGTCCTGAAGGAGCGTAATTTACCTTGGTGCAGCTGAGTGCTGGTGGAGAGCGGACTGGAGGTTTGGAGCGGAGCAGGACTGTTCTTGGACTGGGGTCTGGCGTGGGTGATCAGACCACGTGCTGAACTGCTGCTATTTGAAATTCTTCACTGGACTGTAATGTCGATGCTTTAGCTGTTTTATAACTACCTTATTTCTGACTTATTTTTTAGACACCAAGTAATGTTACTACTTTTTCTTTTATTCCTGTTTTGTATCCAAGATTGTACTTAGGTACTCGTACTTAAGATGTCGCCATCAAAGGCAGCCATTGTAAAAACTTTTCACTCTACTCTGGCACTTCTGTACTGGAGTACATTTGACAATAAAGGATATTACATTCTATTCTCTTCCTATGAGCCAGCTATGACTCTAACCAGCAGAGAGTTTGTCCCTGATAGCCATTAATTACAGTTTTGCTAGGGCTCCATGATGCCACAGTTGGTCAAATGTAACCTTGATGTCAAGGGCTATAATTCTCACCTCACCTTTCTCCGAGACTCAGAGATAAAAGGTACTGCAGATGCTGGAGAATCCGAGATAACAAGGTGTGGGGCTGGATGAACACATTAGGCCAAGCAGCATCATAGGAGCAGGAGTCTTCTCCCAGACTCAGCTGAACCTACATTTTAAAAGGAGACACTTTAACCAAACTTTCTTGAGTTCACAAAGAGTGAGTTTAATAATTACTAAATGCAACACACATTAGTAATTCAACATAAATAGATACAAATTAGGAATAAGAGACAAATCTAAAAGGATTTAAAAAATAAAGACATACAGATCATTCTCTAGATTATTTGTAAAGGTCAGATAGTTGGATATTGTGACCATTGCAGTGGAGGATACTGGTTGTGTTGACATTGGCAGCTGAACATTTCACATTCACAATCCTTAATTTTGCAGATTGGTTGAGGTTCTGACTCTTTACAGCTTTGATTGAATTCCAGCATTCAGGGTGAAACAGAGTCCTTTGTTTTGTCCTGTTTCATTTTGGTAGGCTGCTAGCAAGCTGACTTCTAGTATTCAGAGTGAGAGAATACTTGCAACACAGCGGGGACTCTGGATTTTTTTGAGTGTGAACCTCAAAACATGTTAATGCTCAGACCCTGGCTGGTACATTAAACAACATTCAAAGCCACCAGCATACTCCATGCAGAGTTGAAACTGTTTTTTGACCCATGCCGTGGTATATTCTTCGACGGTAAAGGCACAAAATGAGTCTGTTGTTTGGGACAGAATCTGTTTTGACTTGCTTCTTCTCCCCTTTGAAGGGCCATTGTTTGAAGTTCCCTTTTCACCTGTAGATGTGACATTTTAAGGGTCTCTATCAGCAGCCACCTTAAAATATATCTGCAGCTATTTTTTTGTTACATCAACCTTTTTAAAATAAAACATATTTCAAAATTACACATTAAAAATTGTTCACAGTACTTTGTTGTTCTGACCAGTGCTCATGACACCTGCTCAATTTAATTCCAAAGTTGACAAGTTCACATTTTCCACATGATGCTTCAGCTTACAAATTTTTGACCCTATTTGTGTCCCTTTGCAGACTTTCTGCCTCTCTTGACTACTTTTTTAACTGTCTTGGTTTTATCGGCAAATTTAGCTACCATACATTTGGCCCCATTTGGTATTGATGTCTTTGATGCTGTTTGTAAATAGTCGAGACCCAGCATTGATTTGTGTAGCACTCCACTAGCTACAGCTTGCCATCCTGAAAAGGACCCTTGCATAAATAAAAGCAAAATATTCTGGAAATCTGAAACAATTATAGTATCCTGGAAAAATTCAGCAGGCCTGGCAGTATCTGTGGAGAGAGAAACAGAGTTAACGTTTTGAGTCTAGTATGACTTCTTCAAGTTCTGAGTCCTGGGACACGTTAGTCAGCTGTGTCAATGCACCTTGCTTATATGGAGGAAGTGGCATTGAAAACAATAGACTCTGGCCTTATGTATCTCCCTCACATCCTGATGGACCTTTAGCTTTGACATCTTCATATATTGGATGTTTGGCATTCTTTGGAGGTCGCCTCTGGTCTTGGACTTGCTGAAACATCTGTTTTCCCTCTCAATTTCTCTACACCTTTACCACACTGTGGCCACAGTGATGTTGACCCTTCCTGTGTCTGGATCCTAGTTCCAATGAACCTGTGTAAGAAAAAAATCAGAAACAGAACAGATTCACAATAATGTGAGAAGTCAGCATTCGCATCACCTACAAATGAGACTTTAGAAATTCCTTGACACTGTTGGATTTGGAGGTTTCTGATGAGGGGGGCCCTGGAATTCTTCAACATGAACTTTTGACATCATGGTCCTTATTCCTAAGAATGCAACACAAACCATGCCACTCAAATATCATAGCAGATTGTATATGGGGTAGGACCACTGAAACATTGTCCCCGGCCCCCTATTCGGATGACGGTGGAAAGTAACACAGGTAACCCACTTCTTCCAATATCTCCCATCCTTATATGTTGAGTTGCACCCCTTCACAATTATTGCTCCTTCTGTGTCCCAGCATGTTGCCTCCAATACCCACAACTGGCATCCCCAACTTTCCCAACAGTGTGGTTGTCGGATAACACCCCCCCCCCAACCTTGACTTTCGGTGTAAGATCCCCAGGACTGACTGAGCCCAACCCCCTTACTGACCTGAAGGATAACCTCAACTGGTGAAGTGACTGGACCCCTGACTGATATCTGTGCAACTCCCCATCTGACCTACCACTGATTCCTAGACTGGTTGCACTGGATCTGCAGGACCAACCATGGCCAATTACCCAAACTGCAATAATATGGATGCCTGACCATGACCTCCCCAAAGAGGCCAACTGACAGTGACTTAGCCCCTGGACTACGATTAGACACTGCTCTTGTCTGCCTGTGGTAACAGCCTAGACTGTAGTAGCAGTTCTGTTGAACTTACCTAAGGACTACTTCCCTTAGATTTTGAGCCATTTGGCTGAAGCAGATGTAGTGTGTTTGCTGCATAAGCTGCTGTAGATGGAACATTAATGTTACGTGGTGACAGGCTGCAAAATGTACCCCCCCTCCCTTGACTGATCACTGCTGGCAACCATGATAAACTGCCTGGCTTTCTGCCCTAAATGGCAAGGCAGGTCAGAAGTACTCTGAGCCTTTAAGTTCTGAATTCAACAGCAAGGCATGGAAAGAGAAGATCAGGCAAGAGAGAGATGATATGAGCATCAAGTTAGATACAAAGTGAGGGGTCACTCAGAGAGCAAGTGAAGACCCCTAAGATGCACCTTGCTCCATTGCATGAGATGGGTTCCTGTACCTGCATGTTAAATGGCCTGGAAGCAGCGTTGCAGTGTAAGATGCTTCTGTGCTCTGAGGTATAGCTTGGAGAAGAGAACTGTATTCCAAATTCATCTGAAACATGTCATGATGATGTGGTGAAATTGGTGCATGGATGACTCTGACCTCCATGATTGCAAGGTTGCAGATGTTCACTGACAATAAGCATGCTCTGAGATGTTGAGGATTCTGGGCCAAGCTGGAAGTCTTGAGCTGCAAGCAGAGAGCTGGAGCCACCAGGTACATACTAACGTGGATTTTAGGAATTTTTACTGTCTACTTTCTCTTCAGCATGTGGAAGAATAGGAAACTGTATATAGATAAGGCAAGGTTACTTACTTACAAGATGGAAAATGTGCCACTGTGCAGTGAGATTCTCGTCTCTTTTTTAGAATCTTGATGGAAAATTCATTTTTATTCTCGACGTTGAGAATCTGTATTCTGATCTTGCAATATTTTCTGAGCTGAATCACCATCGCCAACATTATTCAGGGGCTGGGTAAAATCGGCCCATTGTTTTACTTCATTCTTTTCATAAGATGTATCTGGCCTTCGTTTAATTTTTCATGTCTCTGCTCACTTTACGAGTTCACGCCCTCCTTGTGTTTGCTATGTTTACAAGTTTTGTATCATCTGCAGAATTTAACACTTAAACTTGAAAAACCAAGGTCAAAGTCCACGAGACATTTTGGCCCAAGAACAACCTGAAATAACTATAGTCATAACAACCTAAAGTTATTCTATGTAAATGACTCAGTGAATGATCTGCTTTCATGCTTTTAATTCCATACATGGACAGTTTTCTTCTCAAGTCTCCTATAAAAGAATGTCCAACTTTTCATATAAAAGCAGCTGCTCTGTCCACCTTTCATCTTGGCAAAAATGCGCAGTCCTGTGCCTCACAACCCACCTTCAACAGCAAGGTATACGGACAAATCAGTGGAACACTCATGGCATCACCGATATCAGGATTAATAGCGGAAGCCCTAATCAAAGACTGGAACGGATAGCCCTTCCCACCATCCAACCAAAACTATGGATCCGGTATGTGGATGACACTTCTGTCATTATCAAATGCTCTAAACTGGAAGAAACCCATCTACTCATAAACAACATCCTCACTGGCATAAAATTCACCAGGGAAGAGGAGAACAACAATAGACTTACCTTCCTGAATGTAATGCTTGGACGTAAGGCCAATGGGGAGCTCCAGACCAGTGTACACAGGAAAGCCGCCCGTACGGATCAGGTACTCAACTACAATAGCAATCATCCCAATAACCACAAACGGAGCTGTGTCAAAACACTTTTGAAGCACGTGGCAACATACTGCAGCACCCCGGAGCTGTACAAAGCTGAGGACAAACACCTATACACATCTTTAGAAACAACGGTTACCCAAAAAGCGTCGTCCGCTGATACTTACACAATAGACCACAACAGGAAGATGCAACATGCCCAGAGACACTAGTCACCTTTCTATACATTAGGGAGATATCTGAAATGACCGGATTACTCTGCCCCTAGGAATCATGGTAGCCCACAAACCAACAGCCACTCTCCAACACCTACTGACAAGAATAAAGTATCAGACAACCACAACTAACAGAATCAACGTTATTTACAAGATAGCATGCAAAGACTGTAAAAATATTCCTTCTGGTTTGTCCCATATAAACAAGACATCAGGATTCACGAACACCAACTAGCTACCAAGAGGCATGACCAACTGTCACTCATTTCAATACACATGGACAAAAAGGGACACCAGTTTGACTAGAACAACGTAGCTATTCTAGGACAAGCCAACCAAAGACATGCACGAGGATTCCTGGAGGCCTGGCACTCAAACCAGAACTCCACTAATAAACATGTAGAGTCAACCCCAGATACCAACCACTAAGAAACAAACCCAGAAATGATGCCACCCACCCCAGCAAACTGAGACACATAAGTAACAAGCCGGATTGAACACCGACGCTTCACTGGAGGTGCACTTATGATGTTACCTAGTATGGTGACGAAATGTCTGCAAACAAACTTACCAGCTCAGCGAGCGAGTCAACAACCTGAGCTACAAATCTTATCAAAAACTTTGAATGCGCAGTCCTTCTTCGGACATCATAACAATCTTTATCGTTTCATTAGTAAAGTGCACTAATTTACACATTTTACACTGCTCAGTCAACTGTGCTTCTGGCCAAGTTATTTTATACTGGGACATGATTCAAATTAGGGGAAAGGATTGAATGTCAAATTAAGTTAAGCCTTTCCTCTGAGCCACCATTCTTGTAAAATTGGAGGTTAGATTTTTACCCATACGTAAGATATGACTAATTCTTTCCATGAATTGTTAACAGTAATGCCGGATTCAGGGTTATTAGCAGGAGAACCATGATATAGTTAAGCACATAGTCAGAACAAGTAGCCTTTGAGGCAGTGGTGATGTGATTGGTACTAGATGAATCGTTGAAAAGATCTATAAAAGAATATTTAAGTCCTATAGAAAGTGGAATTAAATATGCAGTTCCACTCAAGTTCAAGAGCACAGGGCTAAGCATTCTTTGTGCTGGATAAGAACCGTATCTTTTTATTTTACTTTACTTTTGATTGTGGCCTGAAAGGACTGGTGTACAACAAAGGACAGAGGAAGGAATTACTCTACTTCTAAAATAGCAAGTTACTGACACTCATTGTATGTGGTGTTTCCTGCTGCTTTGTCAAGCAGTTGGGGCAAATGTTTATAGATCCTTCAGCTCTGGAGGTCTGTGAGATTCAGCCAGCAACAGGTGGTTGATTGGTTTGTGGAGTTGTGACCAGTTGTGGATGATAAAGGCTTTGGCATCAACTATCCAATTTGCATCTGGGTGAACAACACTGGCTGAAGTCTTCGGATTGCTGAAAGGGCAGTAGTGTGTCTCTCTCCAGTAAAATACTTGGAGTGTGGAGAAAACCAGTTTATTTTCTCCTACCAGTGGCTGTAGCTGTATATACTGCAATACTCTGAAACTTTATCATTTGTGAATCCGTCACTTTGGGCCTCCCGTGAAGAAGTAAGAAAACCTGAAGTGAAAGATCAGAGAACTGAAGGACTTGGGAAGCAAAAGGAACACTTCAGAAAATCCTGAGGACTGGTGCCATTGAACCGTTCCTGTAATATTTCCTGAGCCCACCCCCGACACACTTTTTTTGTTCATGTCTGTCTGTGTATGTGTATAGAGGTGGTGAAGGAGAGGCTTAGAGTTATTACTGTTCATAGTTGTTTACCAATCATTAGAACCTATTTAGTTGTGATAGTTGCTTGCTAGTTTTTGAACCTAGTATGTGTTTTCAGTTAACTTGACTCTATCAGGTTAATTTGGCAAAAAATTTGGAAATTGGAGGATCAATTTGAAGGACACTTTACACAAGCCAAAAAAACTTTATTAAAATCAGAAGTTGTGACCTATTAATTCTGTTGCAAATAGTGTGTGATGCATCACCATGTGGAGTGGGAGTGGTATTTCTTGAACATTATTCAATCATAGAATCTCTACAATGTGGAAACAGGCCCTTTGGCCCAACAAGTCCACATCAACACTTGGAGCATCCCACCCAGACCAATCCCCCTATAACCCACCTAAGCTACACATCCCTGGACACCATGGGGCAATTTAGCATGGCCAATTCACCTAACCTGCACATCTTTGGACTGTGGGAGGAAACTGGAGCACCCCCACGCAGGCGCAGGGAGAATGTGCAAACTCCACACAGACAGTAGCCCGAGAGTGGAATTGAACCTGGGCCCCTGGTGCTGTCAGGCAGCAGTGCTAACCACTGAGCCACCATGCCACCCATTGGTGAAGGGGAGGCAATAGCTTTTGAGTCATGATCATTAAACAAAGCAGAATTGAACAATGCACATATAGAGAAAGAAGCTTTTGCAATCATTTTTGGCATTAGAAGACTATCCCAAAACTGTATGACTACAATGTATTCTACCAACTGATATATCAGAATTCAAAGGTGTTAACAAGTTTTAATATAACTCCATGAATCATGTCTATTAATCCATTAACCCACTAATTTGTGATTATAGTACTAACTGTAGATTTCCATGTACTAGCCAGCCCCCATTCAAACTAATTCAGGGGCTCACTGCCACATCAGGTTACAACCACTTCAATTTGCGGTTACACCCCACTTGAAAATGCACTCATACATAATGCCCTATGTAAACAACCCCATTTAAACAAGACCGATATTCCATTCAAAGGTGCAATCAGGCGTGACGGCTAACAAAACTGCACAGACACTACAGGATGGAACCTTTTTGCACCCCCACACCAAAACAGTGTTGTTTGATATTAAGATCCAACTGAATAGCTGCTATTACCAAGTTGTTTATCTTCTCCCTCCAGCTAGAGTAACTCGAAGTATCAGTCAAAGTTGATAATTGGATAGCCCTGCAGACTTTTCCTGTATATTATGGAACCAGGTACTTGTCCCAAGTTTTTAATCAACATGTATATAAAACTTTACCCCACTAATAAAACTAGCAAACGCTATGCAGTGTATGTAAGCAACCTTTAACCTACTAATAAAACTAACGGCGCTATGTCCAGACCCACGCGACCTTGAATGAATGAATGAGTGAAACTGACAGTACTACTATAAACAGGTGTGACCACAAAACCGAATGAATGAATGAATGAATGAATGAATGAAAGTAAATAGAACCCACAGATGGACATAACCATGAAACTAACTAAACAAGTGATAGTAAATAAAAACCACAGACAATCAAAACTGTTGGTAACTCAGACTTTTATTTAAAAAACATAAGATGCCTTTTTCTAACTTTGAAATTCTAACCTTGAAAATAACAAGACTAACACCTTTTGAATTATGCAAGGACAAACCAGACAGACACTCTAATCTCATTAAAATAACCATTAACACTCAGCAATAACCGGTAACATATAACACATGTTTAAACCATCTCCGATTTCCTGTAAAACAGTTTTTGTACAATATCTACTGCTTAATATTCAAGTGTTAGAATGTTAATGTATTCTTGAATTCTGTATAAAATGGCTGCTTTTGACCTATAATTTTGGGATTCTGTTTCGCCTTACGTTGTGCTGCTGTGAACATACAATAAAGAGGCTATTTTCGCAACTCACTGTTCCTGGTTGTCTGGTTCTTTGAAGGCAATCTCACACAACAGACCACAATATTTGGGCCTCATACAGGGACCCATTCTGTATTAGGTGGGTATCTGCTCACTTTTATTGTATCAAAAATACAATCGACATGAGAAATCTGATGGGCTCTCAAGATTACCTTTGCCAAATGAGCCCACTACAATCTGTATGTGGAAATTTTCTACTTTGAACTAATAGAGAACACCGTGGCAATGGCGGGACAAAAGAAGTACACTACTGTGGATATGGCACTTCATGGCAAGGTCACAGGAACAATATCAGAATTGAAGCCATATGTCACATGAATAGTAGAACTATCTGTACAAGCAGAATGTCTCCTATGGGAAATGAAGGTCATCATTCCACCGCAGCTAAGGAAAAGTGTTTTTGGTTAACTACATGAAGGTCTCTTTGGCCTTGCTCGAATGAAGGAGACAGCCAGAATTTATATTTGATAGTCGGGGCTTAACTCTGAAATTGAGAAGATGGCAGGAATATTTGCAGCTTGTGCAAGCATTCAGTTTTTTGGGGTGGCACGCTGGCTCAGTGGTTATCACTGCTGCTTCACAGCACCAGGGACCCAGGTTCAATTCCATCCTCAGGCAACTATCTGTGTGGCGCTTGCACATTCTCCCCATGTCTGCATGGGTTTCCTCCCACAGTCCAAAGATGTGCAGGCTAAGTGAATTGGCCATGCTAAATTACCCATAGTGTTCAGGATGATGACGGGTCTAGGCCTGAAACGTCAAGCTTTCCTGCTCCTATGATGCTGCTTGGCCTTCTGTGTTCATCCAGCTCTACACCTTGTTATCTCAGATTCTCCAGCATCTGCAGTTCCTATTATCTCTGATGTGTAGATTAGATGGGTTTATAGGGGAATGGGTCTGGGTGGGATGCTCTGTGGACTTGCTGGGCCATAGAGCCTGTTTCCACACTGTAGGGATTCTATGAACCTACCTCCGTTAGTGCCATTACACCCATAGGAATGAATCCATATTGACTACACCTTTTGGAAGGCAAATATTTTTCATAGTGTTGGTGCGCATACTAAATGGCTTGAAGTTGCAATCATGAAGATGACATCTTTTGAAAAAACTGTTGAAATATTGGAGGACACATATGTCAGACTCTTATTTATCGACCTGAGGTCTGACCGCAGCACCATAATTCCAAACAAAGTCATCTCCAAACTCCGAGACCTAGGAATCTGCTCCCCCCTCTGCAACTGGATCCTTAACTTACTGACCCACAGACCGCAATCAGTAAGGATAAGTGACAACACGTCCTCCATAACAATCCTCAACACTGGTGCCAGTAAGCCTGCGTATCCAGCCCCTTACTATACTCCTTATGCATCCACAACTGTAGCCAAATTTAGCTGTAATTCTGTTTACAAATTTGCTGATGATTCCATCGTGGTGGTTTGGATCTCAAACAATAATGAGACAGAGTACAGGAAAGAGATAGACAGCTTAGTGGCATGGTGTAAAGACAACAATCACTTCCTTGAGGTAAGAAAAATAAAGGAGTTAGTCATTAACTTCAGAAGCAGAGTGAAGGACACGCCCCTGTCTGTGTCAATGGTGCTGAGGCAGAGGTGTTTGAGAGCTTCAAGGTCCTAGGAGTAAATATCACTAATGATCTATCCTGATCTATGCATCTTAAAACTACTGTAAAGAAAGCAAGCCAATGTCTCTACCTCCTCAGGAGGCTAAGGAAATTTGGCATGGCTACGATGACTCTTACCAATTTCTCTCGATGCACCAGAGAAAGCATTTTATACAAATGCATCGCAGCTTAGTATAGTAACAGCTCTGCCCAAGACTGTAAGAAATTACAGAAAGTTGTGAACACAGCCCAGTCCATTACACAAACCAGTCTTCCTTCCATTGACTCCGTCTGCACTTGCCACTGCCTCGGGAAAGCAGCCAACATAATCAAAGACCCCTCCCACCCCAATTATCCTCTTTTCCACCCCTTCCATTGGGCAGAAGATACAGAAGTGTGAAAACATGTACCAACAGATTTAAGAACAGCTTCCTCCCCTCTGTTATCAGACTTATGAATGGACTTCTCTACACCTCTGTAGCTGTAACAATATATTCTGCATTCTGTTCTATTTATGTACTTACATACTGTGTGATTTGTCTCTATAGCATACAAAATAATACTTTTCACTGTAGGAGGCAGTGACCAAGTGGTATTACTGCTGGACTGTTAACCCAGAGATCCAGGCCCTGTTCCGGGGACTCGAGTTTGAGTCCTGCCACGGTAGACAGTGGAATGCGAATTCAGTAAAAATAATCTGGAATTAAGTATTGAATGCTGTCGATGAATCCATTGTCGATTGTCGGAAAAACCCATCTGATTCACCCATGTCCTTTAGGGTTGGAAACTGACATCCTTACCTGGTCTGGCCTACATGTGACTCCAGACCCACAGCAATGTTGGTTGACGCTTAACTGCCCTCTGGGCAATTAGGAATGGGCATTAAATGCTGGCCAGCGATGCTCACATCCTGTAAATGAATTTAAAAGAAAATCAAGGTACATGTGACAATAGTAAATCAAATCAGATCTTCACAAGGTTCAGTTATCTTTGTTTGAGATCTCCAATATTTGCAGTTTTTGTTTTATCCTATATTGGAAGAAAGAATCTTTTATTGTTCAGGCAATAAAAGATTCCTTAAAGGTAACTCATGAACAAGGATCACTAACCAAAAGACTGAGCCATTTTTCAAAAAGATACAGGAACATAACCTGCTGGGCTTTTCCAGCAACTTTGTTTTTGTTCGAGGAACATAACCTGCTTGACAGATTACCAGTTTCAAGTAGTGTTGGTGAGAAATTACACCACAGGTGAGAAGTGGATACCAACCATCATTGTTGCACAGACTGGACCGGTCTCCTGTACTGTACAGATGGGGGAAGATGTGTGGAGAAGATATGCAGATCCAACTCCTGACAACCAGAACAAATCTGCCAGAATCAGATTTGCCAGAAGATCCACAAATAACTGCACCAAAAGAAACCTGGATATACCTGAGGACAGAACAATAACCGGGACATCTGAGGGAGACAGTATCTTACTGAAGAATGCCACAGCATTATGCCTCCAAACATTTTGTTGTCTCAGGGAAAGGTAATGACAAGTGATATTCCTGGTACATTTAAAACACCACAGGTTAAAGCCAGTGCAAAAAATAAACAGCTCCTGTGTTGCTACGACAGTCATGCAGAAATTGACATTCTCTGGAACATCTTACCCATCGACTGGTGTATATGACTGTAAATATTGTGAATGTTTTCATTGTACTCTCTGACGTAAAAGGGAGAAGTGAGTATTTGTGTAAGTATGTTGGACTATCAGTTTGAACTAGGTCACATGACATCATGATGGTCATCATTGGCCATTCTTATTGGGAAGTAGCTTAGTTGGATTCCTGTAGAATGAACACCTTATTGAAGCTCCTCCTGTTTAACACTTTGGCCTCCTGGTTCTTCTTGGAACTTAACATTCATTGACCTTGTGTTTTAAGAGTAAACCCTTTTCATAAGTAACCCGTACCCCATCTGGCTCTGTTTTGAAATTCAAATTCTCATAATGATAATATATGCAAATTTTACACCTTCCATCGCAGCAGAATTAGACCATATGGTCCTGTGAGCCTGCTCTATCAATCAGTATGACCATGGCTGATCCTGGCCTTTAATTTCACATTCCTGTCCACTTCCTGTATCTCTTGATTCAATGAGAGATAAAATATCTGTCCTTCTCAGCCTTAAATAGATTCAGCTCTCTGGGACAGAGACTTATAAGAATTCACAATACTTTGAGTGAAGAAATTTCTCCTATCTCAGTCCTAAATGATCATCACCATATCCTGTCATTCTCATGCACCACAGTATCCAAGCTTGAGACTCAACCTCATCAAGGCAGTTGCCCAAGGGTGGAATTGAACCCAGATCTTTAGCACTGTAGGACAGCAGTGCTAACCACTGAGCCAGCATGCCACCTAGTTTGAAGGTAGCCAAGATTACTATATTTCCCTTGCTATCTGCACTACAAATTTAATGATTATGTTATGCCGTTCATTACCTCTGCTGTTTGGTGTTTAAGCCACTCCTTTGATGTTTGTTGTCCTTGGTTGTTTCCTAGCTCCATCCAAACAAAATCTTTATTCTTCTCTTCTAAATAGAATCCTCTGTCAGTAATACACTGATCCCATAATTATTATCACTCCCATATCACCACCTTTTCCTTTATGTCTATCCCTTTAAGATGTTGAATATACTTTAATATTCAGTTCCCAGTTTTGTTTACCCTTCAGCCACGTTTCTGTAATGGAAATTAAATCACATCCTTTTTAAGGTCTTAGCAAAAATTTGTAGTTTGCATTATGGATGCGGTTGTTCGTTTGCTTAACAACTGAACAACTGTAAATCACACCCTTTTATTTCTTCTAGTGCCATCAATTTGCCTATCTTGTAGTAAATGCAACATGCATTCAGCTAAAGTGCTTTTAATTCTGCCGTTTCTGCATTATTCTCTAAATTGACCCTGTTTTTTATTTAGAATAAAAATGACCAATTACAGCAAACATTTTATTAACCAGCACCTGCGGGACCAGGTGTGAGCTGGCTGATCAAATATTCGGGGTAATCAGGAGGTACGCACAACTGCACAAACTCTGATCAAGTGAAGATTCGAGACATCAACAACCCTGAAAAAAATCTATGCAGAAACATCAACATGCTTCCTAAAATCAATGTAGAAACACATAGTAAGTAATGGAAAATAATGCACATTACTGTTATACTTTATTTACACATAAATGCTCTGACAGTGCACTATTTGATGCATCTAATTTTTTGCTGGTTTATCGAGAGTGCCGGTTGATAAGGTGCCAATTAAAACAAAGATTGCTGTGTAAAAGAACTTTCATTAACTCTTCAGGGGACTGGCACATGCTGAATTAGGACAGAGTTCAAAATGATTGTCTTACCAAGTTATTTTTTAAAACCCTTTAGAAAAGTAACTAACTCTATATGCGAACAATTTAAAATCCAAACTCTCTCTCCCTCTCTCTTTCTCTATAAATCAAATGCCTTTCTTTACAAGAGAGACTGACTCAATGTTTCAACTCATTGACTCAAACTCTCCACAGATACAGACTGACCTGGAGTATACCCAGCATCATTTGTTTTCAGCATCTGAGATTTTATATTTTTTTCTAGGACCATTACTTCAGGATAAAGGTAGACATCCACTTAATCAAGGTTTGTGTGGAAGGGGCAGTAGGAAATATTTTTGATTAATCAAAGTTCACATTTATGCTTGTAGATGTTTCAAGCCCATCATCTATGATTGTGGCTGTTCAAAAAGATGGTTATTAAGATGTGTCATCCAATATATTAATTTAACACTAAATGGACAGATTTATTACATATCGTAGGATCCCTACAGTGCAGAAAGAGGCCTTTCAAAAGGTTTAATAGGCTGGGGCTATTTTCCCTGGAATGTCAGAGTCTGAGGTGCAGATAAGGTGAATAGCCAAGGTCTTTTCCCAGGGCTGGACGAGTCCAAAACTAGAGGACATTGGTTTGAGGTGAGAAGGGAAAGATTTAAAAAGGATCTGAGGGGTAACTTTTTCACGCAGAGTATGGTGCATGTATGGAATGAGCTGCCAGTGGAGGTGGTGGAGTTATGTACAATTAAAGAGTTAAAAGGCACCTGGATGGGTATATGATTAAGAAGTGTTTAGAGGGATATGGGCCAAATAGTGGCAATTGGGACTAGGTCAGAGTGGGACTTCTGCGCAGCAGGAATGAGTTCAACTGAAGGGCCTGTTTCTGTGCTGTATGAATGAATCTATGACCCGTGGAGTCCACACTGACCTTCCAAAAAGCATCCCACCTATATTTACTGCGGATAACTTTTTTTTAAACATTCACAGGATGAGGGCATCACTGATCAGGGAGCATTTATAGCCTATCCTAATCGCCCAGAGGGCAGTTTAGAGTCAACCACGTTGCTGTGAGTCTAGAATCACATGTAGGCCAGACCAGGTAAGGGTGGTAGTTTCCTTCCCTAAAGGACTTTAGTGAGCCAGATGGGTTTTTTTTGACAATTGACAATGTGTTCATGTTCATCATTAGATTCTTAAATCCAGATATTTTATTGAATTCAAATTCCACCATCTGCCATGGTGAAATTCAAACCTGAGTGCCCAGACTTTATCTGGGTCTCTGGATTAACAGTCCAACGATAATGCCACTAGGCCATTGCCTCCCCAATCTACCTAGCCTGCACGCTACAAGGCAATCTTGTGTGGCCAATTCACCTAACTTGCACATTTTCAGACTGTGGGAGGAAATCAGAATACCTGGGGAAACCCAAGCCGACACAGGCAGAATGTGCAAACTCCACACAGATAGTCACTTAAGTGTGGGATTGAACCCAGGTCATTGGCACTGTAAAGCAACAGTGCTAATCACTGATCCACTGTTGCACCCTGTATATAATGAGCTTTTTGGAAAGAACACTTTGCAGAGCCAAAGACACTGGCTATAGCAACAAAAATGTACATTTGCAAGGCACAACTACATGGATGGAGATCTGAAGTCTGCAACATTTTCAGTGAGAGACCATATGACCCAGTTTGTAGGTGAAAAACATATATTAGATTTGAAAACAGTCTGAGGTAACTCTCCTCGAGAGCAACAGCCCATGTCCTCTCTCTCCCCAAAAAGCCCTCTTGTTGTAGATTGTAGCTGAGCATCCACTGGAAGACCTCAACTGCAAGTGCAATTTTCCTAAAGGAGAATTTAAAATCTGCACCCCTGTCATCAGAAATAAGTAAGTTCAACCACCCATAACTGATCTGCTTATATCTGTCAGCCAGGGCTCCCTGATTGAACCTTGTTAACAGCCCCAGTCAGGGAATTTGTATTCTATGTGGTCCACCTGGCAGACCTCGATACAATTACAGCAGGGGCCACCCTTCCCAGAGGTATTTTCCTACCATCAAAGAGAAACCGTTGCTGGAAGTTGCAGTGATTATTTGATGGAGGCCTGATTTAAACTTGTAGCTCTCCATAGTTGTCGCATGTGCAACATTTCTAACAACCTGATGGAAGAATATTTCATGACAGACAATCAGGGGCTGATAGGATTCTGAGGAGAGTTTATGTCTGATTGCAGAATTTTTTGAGCCACGACAACAGTTTATTGTGCGGCTCATCCTTTCGTTGCACAAAGGAACATACTGATACACAGACAATCTGAAGAATCTCCACAGTAGTAAGTCAATAGTTCTTGCAATGCACAAGCCCTTTATGAATTATCCCATGACTTCTATTACATATTACAGCTTTTATTGTAGTGGCTAGAGGATCTCAGGAGTACCCAGTGACCTACTTGTGTTGGGTACTGTGGTCAAAGTACAAAGAACATTGTAGCAGTGGGCCCTTCAGTCCACCAATCCTGCACTGACACAAGATGTCTTTCTAAACTTAAAAACCTTTTTGCCTCTACACTGTCTGTATCGCTCTACTTCCTGTCTATTCCCATATTTGTCAGGGTGCCTCTTAAATGTTGCTGTTCTTCTGGCCACGCATTCTAGGCACTTACCCTCTCTTTAAAAAAAACTTGTCTCTCACATCTCCTCTAAACTTTCCCCATCTTACCTTAACCTATATCCCCTAGTAATTTACATTTCTAACCTGGGAAAAGGCTATCCATTCTATCTATGCCTCTCAAAATTCTGTAAGTTGGCCCGCCAGCCTCCCATGTTCAAGTGAAAACAAACCAAGTTTGTGTAATCTTGCTTCATAGCTAATACCCTGCAAACTAGGTAACATCCTGGTAAACTTTTTCTGTACCCTTTCCAAAGCCTCCACATCCTTCTGGAGTGTAGCATTCAGATAGTACACAAAATTCCAAATGTGGCCTAACTAAAGTTCTATACAGCTGCAAAATGACTTGCCAATTTTTATGCTCTGTGCCCCGACCAGTGGAGGTAGGCATGTCATATGCCTTCTTGACCACCTTATCTACTCAGAAAACTGCGGACTTGTGGACACCTAGATTCCTCTGTAAGTTAATACTTCTAAGGATTCTGTCATTTATTGTACACTTCCCTTCTACATTAGATCACTTCTCATTTGTCCAGATTAAATTCCATCTGCCATTTCTTCACCCAAGTCTCTAGCCTGTTGATACTCTGCTGTATCCTCTGGCAATCTTCCCCACTCTGCACAGGTCCTCTAATTTTCATCTGCAAACTTATTAATCAGGTCACCTACATTCTGCTCAAAATCATTTATCTGTATTACAAACAACAGGGGTTCCAGCACTGATACCTGCAGAACTTCACAGGTCGCAGGTCTCCAGTCAGAAAAACACCCTTCCACTCTTACTCTGTCTTCAATGACTAACCCAGTTCTGTATCCATCTTACCAGCTCACTACAGAACCCATGTGACTTCACCTTCTGCATCAGCCTGTCGCAGAAATCTTGTCAACGGCCTGGCTGAAATCCATATAGACAACATCTACCACCCTGTCCTTATCAATCATCCTTTGAGCCGCTACAGATTAATTTGTACCTTGTGAAAAGGCTGCTCTAGCTAACAGTTGGAGTGGCAATAAAATCAAGTATCTTCCTGGGGATTGATCTAGCATCAATGAGAGAAACACAAAGCAGGAAATCAGAGACCAGTTGGCCTAACAAGTGTAATTTTATCAGCTTTGGAGTGACGCCCCTTTTTAGACTCGAACATGCAAAAATGCCAAACACCTGGCACCTCTCGGTCCACTCTGTACTTTAAAGCTGCATCTCAGGGTAAACTGGCAGCTAGCATTGTTATGCCACTGCAAGGAAGGGATGGGTCCCCATTTCACAGATTGGACCAGACTCCATCTCTGGGCTGTTTGCTTGCCCTCCTAGTGCTTGTGCCTTTCTGCATGTTCCTGGCATCTCTGCCTTGGCATGCTTTTCAGTGCTTTGCCCGCAGCTAGAATTGCCAAGCTCACATCGGCTTTAGAGTCAGAGAGCCACAGAGATGTCCAGCATGGAAACGGATCCTTTGGTCCAACTCATCCATACTGACAAGATATCCTGGATAAATCTAGTCCCATTTGCCAGGATTTGGCCCGTTTCCCTCTAAACTCTTCCTATTCATGTACGCAAACCAGATGCCTTTTAAATGTTGTAATTGTACCAGCCTCCACCACTTCCTCTGGCAGCTCATTCCATATATGCACCATCCTCTGTGTGAAAAAGTTGCCCCTTAGGTCTCTTTTAAATCTTTACCCTCTCACCTCAAACCTCTGCCCTTTAGTTTTTGACTCCCCCACCCCAGGGAAAAGACCTTGTCTATTTACCCTATCCATGCCCCTAATGATTTTATAAACCTCTATAAGGTTACCCCCCCAGCCTTTGATGCTCCAGTGAAAATAGCCCCAGCCTATTCAGCGTCTCCCTATAGCTCAAACCCTCCAACCCACTTTGCGAATTTGGCACAAAGCCAGAACCCTTACAGATTTGTCAGCAGTACTCAATCACTCTAATGGAGACAGCATCCAGTCAGGGAATCCCAGCTTAGGAAGGCAACAGCACATTCTGATATTAGACCAGAGGCTTCAGAATGGTCTGTTGGTCATTTGGGGTGGTCAGACACCTCACCATATAAGTCAAATGCTGGGCTGCCCTATTGTAAGCCATTTTTCGTTGGAATGAGACAGGAAGAGATTGAATGAGATATAAGTGGGTGGCACAGCTTTAATGGTGCTATAGATGGGTAAACGTAATGAGTAGGCAGCAGTGCAAAGGCCATGCAGGGTTGGGAGAGGGGGATGTTGGCGTGAGTGAGAGTGAGTGAAGATGTTGCATGTAGTAATGAGAGGGGCAGGGCATGAGCCTTGGTGAGAGATGGGTGCAGCAAAGATGGAATGAGTGTGAGATTGCCGAGAGAAAATAATGGCCAAAGCAGAGGAAGTCAGTGACCTTCTTTCACTACCGGACATTCTCCCAGCCTCCTGAGGCTGCAGTGGTTCAGGTGGCAGACTCGGTCAGGACTGGCAGTGTCTGATGGTGCGGCATGATCTATTAATCTTAGGCCGAAAGAAATCCATGCTCTGTACCACCTCATCTATCAAAATCTTCCCATGCCTGACCACAAATAAGGTGCCAGTTTTCCCTTATTAGCCACACCCAGGGCAGGGCAAGGCAGGCCTGGACTGACAGCACTTGTCCGTGTGCATAAACAACCTTTTAAAAATGGCCAAGCACTGGGGATGCTGGTCTGTTTTGGGATATGCTGGCAGTGGTGAGTTCTTCTGGATTCAGCGAGCAGTATAATCTAGCTCGCATCAGACAAGAGGGACATCATGTGGGTAAGATTGATAGTCAGTGAGGTGAGTTTGAGATGACTGAGTGAAAGAAACTCAATGAAATTGATACATTGGCTGAATTTTACATTTTTGCTATGTGTTTAATCCCATTGGGAAAAGACCTAATTTTAAGGTCTAGTTTAATTCAGAGAAATGCGAGGTGTTGCATTTTATAAGCCAAACTGGGGCACTTACTGGAGTGGTGAGAGTGCAAGCCAGGGGGCAGCCGGGAAGGTAAGGGTTTTGCTTATAAAAACTTACCTCGTGAGTCAGCGGCCTACTTGATTCGAGCGGCGAGAGTGGTGAGAGCGCGAGCCGAGAAGTAAACGTTTATATTTGTGTTTTCTTTTTTTTAATTCTTTTGGCAGTCTAGAGTAGAGGGAATGGAAGCTAGGGAAGTTGCATGCTCCTCTTGTAGGATGTGGGAGGTAAGGGTCACTTCTAGTGTCCCTTCTGGCTTCACTTGCAAGAAGTGTACCCAACTCCAGCTCCTCACAAACCACGTTAGGGAACTGGAGCTGGAGCTGGAGCTGGATGAACCCCGGATCATTCAGGAAGGTGAGGGGGTGATAGAGAGGGGTTATAAGGAGGTGGGCACACCCAAGGTACAGGAAAAAGGTAGCTGATTGACTGTCAGGAGGGGGAAAGGGATGAGGCAGACAGTGCGGGGATCCCCTGTGGCTGTTCCCCCAATAATAAGTATGCCGTTTTGGATACTGTTGGGGTGGGGGAACCTACCAGGGGGAAGCCATAGCGGCAAGGGAAGTGGGGAGAATAGCAAAGCGATAGTGAGAGGAGATTCACTGGTTAGGTGAACAGACAGAAGGTTCTGTGGTACTGAGCGAGACTCCCGGATGGTATGTTGCCTCCTGGGTGCCAGGGTCAGGGATGTCTTGGATATGATCTTCAGGATTCTTAAGGGGGGAGGGAGAGCAGCCAGAAGTCGTGGTACACATCAGTATCAATGACATAGCTAGGAAACGGGATGAGGACCTAAAAAGTGATTATAGGGAGGTAGGATGTAAACTGAAAGCCAGAATGAGTAGAGTAGTAATCTCAGGATTACTACCAGTGCCATGGGCCAGTGAGTCTAGAAGCAGAGAGAGCGCGGCTGAACACGTGGCTACAGAGCCGGTGTAGGAGGGAGGGCTTCAGGTTTGTGGATCATTGGGATACCTTCTGGGGAAGGTGGGACCTGTACAGGAAGGATGGGTTGCACCTGAACTGGACGGACACCAATATCCTGGGTGGGAGGTTTGCTAGAACTCTTCAGGAGGGTTTAAACTAGTTTGGCAGGGGTTTGGGAACCAGAGCTACAGATCAGAAGATGGGGTAGCCAGTGTACAGACAGATAGAGCAAGCAGAGAATCTTTGAGGAAGGATAAGCAGTTGATAGGGCAAAGTGGCAGTCAGTGCGACAGGTTGAGGTGTGTCTACTTCAATGCAAGAAGTGTCAGGAATAAAGGTGACGAATTAAGTGCATGGATCAGTACTTGGAACTACGATGTTGTGACCATTATGGAGACTTGGATAACACAGGGGCAGGAATAGTTGTTGGATGTTCCGGGGTATAGATGTTTGAAAAGATATAGGGAAGGAGGTAAAAGAATTGGGGGAGTGGCATTGCTAATCAGGGATGGTATCACAGCTGCAGAAAGGAATATCGTGGAGGAGGGTTTCTCCCCTGAGTCAGTATGGGTGGAAGTCAAAAACAGGAAAGGAGCAGTCACTTTATTGGGAGTTTTCTATAGACCCCCCAATAACAACAGAGATACTGAGGAACAGATTGGGAGACGGATTTTGGAAAAATGTAGAAATAATAGGGTTGTTATCATGGGCGATTTCAACTTACCTAATATAGACTGGAACCTCCCAAGTGCAAATAGTTTGGATGGAGCAAATTTTGTCATGTGTGCCCAGGAAGGATTTCTCACTCAATATGTAGATAGGCCAACTGGAGGGGAGGCCATATTGGATTTGGTGCTTGGCAACGAACCAGGTCAGGTGTCAGATCTCTGGGTGGGAGAGCATTTCGGTGATAATGATCACAACTCCCTGACCTTTACTATAGTCATGGAGAGGGATAGGAGCAGACGGGATGGGAAAGTATTTAATTGGGGGAGGGGGAAATCACAATGCTATTAGGCAAGAACTACGGAGCACCAATTGGGATCAGATGTTCTCAGGGAAATGCACAATAGAAATATGGAGGTTGTTTAGGGAGCAGTTGCTACGAGTACTGGATAGGTTTGTCCCACTGAGGCAAGCAAACGATGGTAAGGTGAAGGAACCTTGGATGACAAGACATATTGAACACCTAGTCAAGAGGAAGAAGGAAGCTTACTTAAGGTTGAGGAAGCAAGGATCGGAAGAGCTCTAGAGGTCTACAAGGTAGCCAGGAAGGAACTGAAGAATGGACTTAGGAGAGCTGAAAGGGAGTATGAGAAAACTAGCTTCAGTATTCACCTGTGAGGGGGACCTTGACGTTTGTGAGGACAGCATGAAACAGGAAGATATGCTCGATCAGGTTGCTGTTAGGAAGGAGGATGTGCTAGAAATTTCGAAAAATGTGAGGATAGCTAAGTCCCCTGGGCCAGACCGGATATACCCAAGGTTTCTACAGGAAGCGAGGGAAGAGATTGCTGCCCCTTTGGCAATGATCTTTGCATCCTCACTGTCCACTGGAGTAGTACCAGAAGATTGGAGGGTGGCAAATGTCATTCCCTTGTTCAAGAAAGGGAATAGAGATAATCCTGGAAATTACAGACTGGCCAGTCTTATTTCTGTGGTGGACAAATTATTGGAGGAGTTTCTGAGAGCTGGTATTTATGATTATTTGGAAAAGCAGAGTTTGATTAGAAATAGTCAGCATGGCTTTATGAGGGGCAGGTCATGCCTCACAAGCCTAATTGAATTCTTTGAGAATGTGACAAAACACATCAATGAAGGTAGAGCAGTGGATGTGGTGTATAGGGATTTTAGCAAGGCATTTGATAAGGTTCCACATAGTAGGCTCATTCAGAAAGTAAAGAGGCATGGGATTCAGGGAAATTTGGCTGTTTGGATACAAAACTGGCTGTCCAATAGAAGACAGAGAGTGGTAGTATGTGGAAAGTATTCAATCTGGAGCTCGGTGACCAGTAGTATTCCGCAGGGATCTGTTCTGGGACCTCTGCTGTTTGTGATCTTTATAAATGACTTGGATGAGGAAGTGGAAGGGTGGTTTAGTAAGTTTGCTGATGACACGAAGGTTGGTGGAGTTGTGGTTAGAGTGGAGGGCTGTTGTAGGTTGCAGCGGGACACTGACAGGATGCGGAGCTGGGCAAAGAAGTGGCAGATGGAATTCAGAGATAATAACCTGGAAAAGTGTGGAGTGATTCATTTTGGAAGGTTGAATTTGAATACTGAATACAGGGTTAATGGCTGGTATCTCAGCACTGTGGAGGAACAGAGGGATCTTGGGGTCCACGTCAATAGATTCCTCAAAGTTGCTATGCAAGTTGATAGGGTTGTAAAGAAGATGTATGGTGTGTTGGCTTTCATTGGCAGGGGAACTGAATTTAAGAGCCATGAAGTTATGCTGCAGCTCTATAAAACTCTGGTTGGACCGCAATTGGAATATGGTGTTCAGTTCTGGTCACCTCATTATAGGAAAGGTGTGGATGCTTTAAAGAGGGTGCAGAGGAGATTTACCAGGATGCTGTCTGGACTAGAGGACAGGTCTTATGAGGAAAGGTTGAGGGAGCTAGGGTTTTTTTCATTGGAGCGAAAAAGGCTGAGAGATGACTTGATAGAGATGTACAAGATGATGAGAGGCATAGATAGAGTGGATAGTCAGAAATTTTTTTCCCAGGGAAGAAATGACTATTACGCGGGGCCATAATTTTAAGGTGATTGGCGGAAGGTATAGGGGAGATGTCAGAGGTAGGTTCTTCATACAGAGAGTGGTGGATATGTGGAATACGCTGCCAGCAGTGGTAGTGGAGTCAGATACTTTAGAGACTTTTAAGCAACTGTTGGATAGGCACATGGAGGATAGTAAAATGTAGGGTATGCAGGGTAGATTGATCTTAGTAGGATAATAGGTCGGCACAACATCATGGGCTGAAGGGTCTGTACTGTGCTATACTGTTCTATGCTCTATGTTCTATGTTCTAGGACTTACACAGTTAACAGTAGAGCCCTGGGGAGTGTTGCTGAACAAAGAGACTTAGAAGTGCAGGTGCATAGTTCCTTGAAAGTGGAGTCGCAGGTAGACAGGGTGATGAAGACGGTATTTGGTATGCACGCCTTCATTGGTCAGAGTATTGAGTACAGGAATTGGGATGTCATGTCTCCATTCTACGGGATATTGTTGAGGCCACTTTTGAAGTATTGCATACAATTCTGGTCAGCCTGCTATTTAATATGAAGGATCATATTAAACTGTAAAGGGTGCAAAACAATTTACGAAGATATTACTGAGACTGGAAGGTTTGAGTTGTAAGCAGAGGCTGGATAGGCTGGAGTTTTGATCCCTGGAGTGTAGGAAGCTGAGGGCTGACCTTAAAGAGGTTTTTTAAAATCATGAGGGGTGTAGATAAGGTGAATAGCCAAGGTCTTTTTCAGGATAGGGAAGTCCAAGAGGGCATAGGTTTAAAGTGAGAAGGGAAAGATTTAAAAGGGACCTCAGGGGTACCTTTTCACATAAATGGTGCTGTATTTATGGAATGATCTGCCAGAAGAAGTGGTAGAGGTGGGCACAATCACAACATTTAAAAGACATCTGGACAGGTACATAGGTAGGAAATGTTTCGAGGGATATGGGCCAAATGCAGGCAAATGGGACTAGTTCAGTTTTGAAATCCTGATTGGCATGGATGAGTTGGACTGCAGGGCCTGTTTCTGTGCTGTGTACCACTATGACTCTTATGTATCAGGTGTATGCAGATGCAATTTAGAATGGCGCCAGGAATATAGAACTCCAGATGTGCAGCAAGAAACCAGAGCAACTGGAGTTTTTTTCAGAGCAGGGAAGGTGAAAAGAATTGATAGAAACATTTATGCTCAGACAGGATATTGGTGGAATAATTGAAGACCATCTGTTTTCCACTGTCATGTAACTAGGGAGACAGATTTAAAGGTAAAAGAAACTGAAATAGGATGAGGCAAATATGAAGAAAATTTACCCAAACATATTCAAGTTGTGTGCTTCTGGAATCATAGTTTAAACATTTGCCATGATTTTGGCAATAATAATACATAACAATGAACCTTGATCTGTTACTCTACAACAGTATGGTGTCACCTCATGACCTATTCTTGACCCTGGCAGACTGAAGGCAGCAGTGTCACAGCTCAATCAGCAGCATTGAGGTCATGTTTTAGAACCCTTCAGCAAGGGCTTTGCTCAAACACGCTATTGAGTTGAAAAGTCTTTATCCGAGCGCCTTATGCCACCTTGTGGTTTATTGAAGTAGAGCAATGAATACATTTTGTTTCAGTAGTTATTTCCAGCTTTTTCGTTTTGTGGTTTTATGACAAAATTAGCCAGGTTAAACTGTTACACCTTCCATACTCGATCACATCACATGACACATGGTGCTGGACAGTTAGAGCTGAACATTAAGGCAGTCAGACAGTCAGTCCTGGAACTGGTCTCTGCTCAATCCACTGTCTCTGGTCTGTTATGTTGCTTGCTGACAGCCACCATAAGATAAGCAGAGATCTCTTCCAGTTAAATTATGAATGCAAACGCGCAGATAGCTCTCAGTTGTTAGCTAGACTGTTTAAAATCTGACCACTCTATTTAGTTCTGTGCTGAGCTTCTGATCATCTATTATCTCCATTTCCTGGACAACCTCAACTCTATAACATTGTCCAATGTCTCACCTGCCCAGCTCATGTACTGCTGAAGCTCTCACACACCTTCCTGTCAAAAGCTAAATGATTCCAAAGTTGGGAAGGGCATCGAGATTTCTGCAAATCTCTGATAACCTGTCCATCACTATAGTCGATTAATTTCAAAGAAACATTGTGTGTTCTGATCGGTTCAGCCCCTTCCTTAGTTAGCATGTTCACAAAGTAAACCCAATGTGTCTGTATCTGATGGAAAACAACATGTTCCAGTATTCATTCAACTCACAGCTTCTTTTAAAATTTAAACATTTCCTGAAGATATGCTGGGGTACAAAGCTTGGTTAATTTCTTATGATTGGTTTACAAATCTGTAAGTTTATTTAACTCTTTGATATTGATGCTGTTGCTGAAGCCCTGGCTACAGGAATCCACCTGATGTACTACTCCAGTGGGGTTTCAGGAGGGCAGAAACTGGCTGGTGGGTCAAGCAGGCAGATTTCTGATTAACTGAAGTGTCAAGTGATGTTCTTTGTTAGCATATGTCAGGAGACCAATGTAAACCAAATGGTCCAATTATAAAGGGGATCTAAGGATGGAGAGACCTGCAAGTGTTTGAACACAAAGCATTATAGAAGGTATAACAAGTTTAGAAGACTAATAAGATATATGTGATCCTGGGCTTCATAAATTGAGGCATCAGATACAAAAGCAAAGACATTATGTTAAATTTTCATAAATTACTGGTTAGGCCCAAGCTATGGGGCTGACACCAATTCTAGGCAGCAGACTGTCAGAACATGCAAGTTAGGAGCTGGAGTAAGCCATTTGGCTCTTCAAATCTACTCCACTGTTTAATAAAATCATTGCTAGTTGATTGTGGTCTCAGTTCCGTTCTCCTGTCTGCCCGGATACCTTTTGAATGGTGAATGTGAGATGTGTCAAAAGTATCCCATCACATAATCCTATATCATTCCCCCTCTGACACTCCCTCGGCCCTCAAAAGTCCCTCATCCTGTTACAACCACTCTCCACAGCTGATGCCCCTTCAGGCACTTTCTTTACCCTCTCTGACATCCTCTTACATCAAAGGATGCAGAGGGATTCACTGGAATGGTAACAGTAATAAAACACTTCAGTTATGTGGAGAGATTGGAGGACTCAGTTTGTCCTCTTTAAAGCAAAGAATATTAAAAAGGAGCATTGATAAAGGTGTTTAAAGCATGAGGGCATTGTCAAAGCCCGTTTTCCAGTGACAGATGGGTCATTAACTAGAGAGCACAAATTGAAGAGAGTGCCTAGTGAGGAGATACAAACTCACCATAGTCTCACTCTCTCATTAGAGGTAGGCAGCTGGTGGTGGTGGTTTAACCTGTAGGTCACCACAACTCAGGCAAGGAGAGTCCTTCATGATAACATCAGCCAGTGCAGGAATTGAACCGAAACTGTTAGCATCACACTACTTCATAAACCAGCTATCCATCCTACTAAGCTAACTGACCCAAGATGGAAGCATATATTTCAGCAGTAAGTTGTTAAGATCTGGAATGGAGTGAGTGAGAGAGCAATGGAAAGAGTTTTTTTTTATTTGAAAAGAGAACTAGGTAAATCATGGGTTAAGAGTGGAAGACTATTTGTTGAAAGAATCAGCATATGTGTGATGGACTGATTGGCCTCCCAGTGTACCATATCTTTCTGTTCTATGATTCTCAGAGTGTCAGTCACTTTTATACCAATCTCTCCTGTTAATGCAGAACACAGAGCTCATTAATTAACTTTTGCTGTCTCTCCTTCCACTAATATTTGTCCACAGTCATTAGACACAGCAACTAAACAGTAGGACAAATCACATTTACACTTGACTAGAGCGGATGAGGAAATACAGACTGTATATTCATCACAGTCTTTAGAAATAATTCCACTGATTTCCTTTGTATCATATTCTCACTTCTGCACTCTTCGTCAAGCATATTTTGAAAGACTGTGGTGTTTGGTTTCTTCATTAGTGATAAACAACTCTCCATCAATATGCTTACCAAAAGCTGTGAATATTTTCTTTTCTATTTGATGTATATTTTAGATCTTAATTCCCATCATCAATCTTAAAATGCCACAAATAACTGGCAAGACCTATAGAAGTGCATAACCCAGGGCCACAGCACAATTGAGGGGTTACGTAACCTAGCTTCACAATTAAAACCATGACAACACTGAAACCACAGGAGCAGACAAAACATAACCTAGTGGTACAAAATGTGCAGTTGTGCCTTAGAGAGATAAGAACCGAGTTTAAAGTCAAGTACATTCAGCAAATTATTCCACTTTTGTGAAATCACTGAAGAATAGGAGCAAGACAGAGTGTTATTATCAAAAAGATCAAAGATTTGATTTGCTTTATTGTTTGATTTGATTTATGTACCATTTCTCTTTCTGCTTATGTCACATGTACCTAAGAACAGTGAAAAGCTTTGTTTTGCAAGCGGTACAGGCAGATCATAGCAAATAAGGACACACAAATCATAAGGGGCTTAGACAAAGCCGGGCATATAAGGTTATGGCTCCTCAGGAGGTTCACAAAGCAAGATCTGCATTAGCTAGATCAGCATTATTTGAAATTAGAGTGTCCAGTCAGCAGTCTAATAACAGCAGGGAAGAAGCTGTTCTTGAGCCTGTTGCTGCACGCGTTCAAGCTTCTATATCTTGTGCCTGATGGAAGAGGTTGAAAGAGAGCATTGCCGGGGTGAGAGGGGTTTTTGATGTTGGCAGCTTTCCATGGCAATGTGAAGTGTAAATGGGGTCCACGGATGGGAGGTTGCCTTCCATGATGGTCTGGGTATGTATATAACCTTCTGTATTTTCTTGCAGCCTTAGAGAGGAAAGTTAATCAAGTAATATTGTAAAAGGAGCAAAGACAACATCTCTTAACTGTCAGAAATTAGAGTGTGGATCAAGAGGAACACAGCAGGCCAGGCAGCATCAGAGAAGCAGGAAAGTCAGCGTTTCAGATCGGGACCCTTCATCAAGACTGAAATAAAGACCCTGAAACATCGGATGCTAACATCTGTTCACCCACCCACCATGTGGATAGTGCTGCAGATTGTGAAGAGAAGTATTGAGCGTAGTGATGATTGTCAAAGAAACGCTTGATCAAATTAACCCAGCAATTGCTGAGCAACTTTTCCCTGACTGCTCTGAAAATAACAACATTAATAGGACCAGTGACTGACAGTCAGGAAACTGGCATCAATCTTCTGGTTACTCTGAGCTTTAGGTTCAGAACTGAAATTGTCCTGTAGATAACAGAGAGCTTCACATAAAAACATCCTCTGCATATGTACATGGTGAAGGCATCAACAAAAATGGGAGTGGAAAATGTGTATAATTCTTGTAATAAAACCTCTATTAGACCGTACTTCCACCACTCAGTTGGATTCAAAAGTCTGCATTCGCCTCAGCACTAGGATGTTTCACCAAGAGAATCCATGTATATCTAGGAGACAGTGAGAAAACTACAGACCCTAGAGTGACAATAGAATCTTTCCACAGATCTTTCATGTATTGTTCAAAGTCTGGCTTGAGAAGGAGTCTCTCTGAATGGATCATTCTAATTGTGGAAGCTCTGGGTGATGCCCTCTCCCTAATTCTTAAGGAGGAAGAGCTGCCCGGGTTAATTTCAAGTTCCTATCTCTCTACAAGGAATTATACAGTTGTCCATTGTAGATTGCCTCTCTGTCTGAATGACTGTCTGTCTGTATGAGGTGTGACAGAGATGAGGTATCTTGGAATAAAAACACGTGAACAATTTGCCTAAAGGTCTTCACTAGAAGGTTTATGTTTCAGTGGATTCCAATACTGATCTCACTGTGGACATCAGATCCTTTGCTGCTTCGGTGTTCTGGACACAAATTATGCCAACTCTTAAATCAAATTCCTTCTACTCCAGTTGGATAGCACTGAACAACAACTTGGTAGGAACATTTAGTGCGCTGAGGCACCTCATGTTATTAGTGTCCTCACACAATCAGAGGATGTAGCATCAGATTGTGGCTTCTATCCAAACTATGGTGGTACAGTGGGTCAGTGGTTAACACTGCTACCTCACTGTACCAGTGACCTGGGTTCGATTCCACCCTTGGGTGACCGTGTGGAGTTTGTACATTCTCCCCATATTTGTGTGTGTTTCCTCCCATGGTCCAATGATGTGCCATGCTAAATTGTCCATAACATCCAGGGATGTGCAGGCTACTTGGATTAGCCATGGAAAATGCAGGGTTTCAGGGATGGGATAGGTCTGGGTGGGATGCTCTTTGGAAGGTCAGTATGGTTTCAATGGGGCGAATGGCCTGCTGTCACATTGTAGGAATTCTATGAATACTCCTGGACAGGAGCAGCAATCAGTAAGAGAAGCTCATGGTTCATGTCATTTGTGTTATGGCCCAGGAAGCTCACCTTAAGGCGCAGCATGGGAAGGACATGCTGGAATTCATTATCCAACAGTGTGCAGCATTGATTTATGGTAAGTGTCAGCCAATCATCAACCAGTGCAGGTCACAGATGAAGACTAAAAGTCTGTAAAACTGCATTGATGGCAACTTCGGTGAAGATGGAGAGCATGCTTTTGGTCATTCTCACTGCAGTTTGTGACTATGGCACAGCACAGCAAGACTTCATCAATAATCTTTCAGAATATTCGGGGGAAAAGAAACAACAAGCTCCCAGTGAGAGGGTTTTCCTCATTAACCACGAAGATGCCAATCTGTTAGCATCTGACCTGACTTATTGACCCCTGAGCTTCTAGTTGCCTGCTACTTCAACATATCACCATGTTCCCTGGCCAACATCTCTGTCTCAGGTCTGCTGCAGTGCTCCAGCTCAATACAAGCTGGAAGAACAGCATCTCATTTTCCATTTGGGGACTGTGTGACCTTCAGGACTCAATATTGAATTCAACAATTCTAGGGCCTTAAAACTTACTTCTATGTCCTTTACCCACCTCCTACACCCCAGGCCCTGTCATCACATGAGATAAAAGGTACTGCAGATGCTGGAGAATCCGAGATAACAAGGTGTGGGGCTGGATGAACACAGCAGGCCAAGCAGCATCAGAAATTTCTGATGAAGGGTCGAGGCTCGAAACGTCAAGCTTTCCTGCTCCTATGATGCTGCTTGGCCTGCTGTGTTCATCTAGCCCCACACCTTGTTATCCCTGTCATCACATGAGCTGGTCTCAACACAGCCAAACCGTTTTCACCAACTCATGGTCCCCATTATCAGCACTTCATTCTTCCTGGGTTGCAATTATCCGTTCCTTTGTCTGTCTTTCTCTCCATCTGTTGGCTTATTCCTTTAACCTCACGTCCCCCCACTCCGCCCCCCCCCCCCCCATCTTCAGCATTTATACCACCTTTTCCTACCTGCCACTGGTTCTGAAGAAGGGTCACTGGACTCAAAACGTTTGGTCTGCTTTCTCCTCACAGATACTACTAGACTTGCTGAGTTTCTCCAGGAAGCTCTGTTTTTGATCCCTTGTTATTTCTTATTGCCCATTAGAACAGAAACACCACTACACAACAGTGAGCATGGAGAAACAAGAGCTTTCATCATTATTTCACGAATGGCTTAAGAATCCTGCAGGGTTTTTGACCAATGGGAATGGCATTTAAAATTTTAACGGTATTCAGAAAGGGAGCATGGTATAATCCAGGGAATTATAGGCCAGTCGGTCTAACCCTCCATGGTAGGGAAACATTTAAAAGCTATACTGAGGGACAGAATTACTTTGCATTTAGACAGGCAGAGATTAATCAAGAACAGTCAACATAGTTTTGTTAAGGGGTCATTCCTGCCCAACTTGATTGAATTTTTTGAAGAGTTGACCAGATATGTAAATGAGGGCAATGCATTTGATATCATCTACTTGGCCTTTAGCAAGACTTCTGACAAAGTTCTGCCTGGGACACTAATAACAAAGGTAAGAGCCCATGGGATCCAATGAAATTTGACTAATTGGATCCAAAATTGGCTGAGTGGCAGGAGGCCTGTGTCCAGCGGGATGGGCAGTAAATGCTGGCCAAGCTAGAGATCCTTGTCCTGTGAGTGAATGAAAGCAAAACTGTCTTTCATATTCCTCAGGTTCCTTGCATAAAATTATATTCCAGTTAGCTTTTCTAAACTCAGCTTTCTTGTCTTCTGCTTTCTGGACTCACTCACTAGCATTTTAACTTCTAATTCACCTCAGTTACTGTCCCTATGAAATACTTGTGAGGATTACATCCCATGTCAATCAAGTTTAAATCTGTCCCAATAGCATTAGCAAACCTCCTGTGAGGTTGTTGGTCCCATTCCTGTTCAGATGCAACCTGTCTAACTTTTTCATGTGCCTACGTCCTCTAGAAATGGTCCCAATGCCTGAGTCATCTAAAGCTTCCCTTCCTGTATCTTTTCTCCAGCTGCACATCTATATGAAAGTACGAACATGAAACACATGTAGGATGCTTGGCCCTTCGAGCTTGCTCTGTCATTCAATAAGATCAGGACTGATCTGATTTTAACCTCAAAACTACATTCCTACATATCCCCCAGTAATCTTTCATCCACTTAGTAATCAAGAATTTATCTACCTCTTCCTTAAAAATACTTAAAGATTCCTCATCCACTGATTTTTGAAGAAGGGAATTCTGAAGACACTGAACTCTCTGGGAGAAAAAAAACGTAACCTCATGTCTGTCTTAAATGCACAACCCCTATTTTTAAACTATGACCCCTTCATCTAGATTCTCCCACAACAGGAAATATCCTTTTGACATTTAACCCATTGAAGTCCCCCAGGATACACCTTCTTAGTCCTTCTATTTCTGTACTCACGATTGCATGACTAAAGGGTAATTTGGAGATGATGATCCTGAGGTCCTGCTTTTCAGCATCCTAAGGTCTGCTTGCAGGACCTCATTTCTCTTTCTGCTTATTTTACTGATACCCAAATGGACAACGACCTCTGCCTGTTCAACTTCAGGCTTTAGAATGCCCTGCTACTGTTCCATGACATTCCTGTTGCTGGCACCTAGGAACAACATCCCCGTTCTGGAGTCCCATAGTTGCAAAAGCACCTGTATTCTCCTCACTACTGACTCCCCTATCATTATTGCCCATCCTATCACCCCTCTCCTGACCTCACGAGGAGCTCTGCCAGCCTCCACAGAGGATCCATCACTCTCTCCTTATTACATCGCTGAGAAATGCTTCGCAAGTGGGATATACGAGTGGTATTCCCTTGCTATATGCCTAGTCCCCTTCTGTCTGGTGGTCACCCATTGCCTATCCAGCTGCACTTTCCTAAACTGCAGGATGACCCTGTCATAGAGTCATACAGCATGGAAACAGATCCTTTGTTCAAGCTTCCCAAACTAAACTAGTCCTACATGCCTGCGTTTAAACTATGTCCCTTCCTAATCATGTACCTGTCCAAATGTCTTTTAAATGTTGTGCCTGTACTTGCAGCTACCATTTCCTCTGGCAGTTCATTCTACATACACACCAGCCTCTGTGAGAAAAAGTTGCCTGCCAGGTCCCTTTTAGATCTTTCTCCTCTCATCTGAAAATTACGCCTTCTAGTTTTGAACTCTGCCACCCTAGGGTGGCACCTTTGCTTTTCATCTTATCAATAGCCCTCATGATTTTATAAACCTCTATAAGGTCACCCCCTCAACCTCCTCTGCTCCAGTGAACAAGTACCAGCCTGTCCAGCCTCTCCTTAAACTCCAGTCCTGGTGACATCTTTGTGGATCTCTTCTGCACCTTCTCCCATTTAATACTATCCTTCCTAGATTAATTATTAATCTCCTGAAACATGTTATCCATAACCTGCCAGCTTCATGAATAGTGCCCTTAGTTCAAGTTCCCAAACTTTGAGTTTGAGTTGTTCCTGCTGGAAGCATTGCTCGGAGTATACATGAACTCCACAGAGTGCAGGATATGCAAATTACCCGTGAGATGAGATAAATACCCATCAGTCACCTACCTGCCCTTCTGTGGTAACACACAATTTGAGTTTATGGATGCAGATGACAAACTTTCAGCTTCCAGGATGTCTTCAGTTTCACTGCTCCATGTAACTTTACTGTCACTGCTTCTGACTCCCACGCAGGTCTGCTACAAATCTCCCTGCTGTCCACCCTCAATGCTCCTTTTAAGTTCTCTGCCACTAATTCGAGTCCCCACAGGTTCACTGCTGGCCTATTCTCTTCTGAGAGGTCTCTGCAGTCGCTGCTCCGTTTAATCTGGTTGCCGCCACTTTAGAGTAGGTTCACCACTGGTGCATCTGTTTCTGGGATCTCTCTATTGCTGTACCTTTTAATTTCACTGATGCTACTCCTGTGAGTTCCACACAGGTCTGCTGCTGGTCTGTTTGCTTGTCTGGAAGGGTCATCACCTTGCCTGTCTCTCCATGATGACCTTCAAATACTTGCTTATCTGAATATTGGCTTTCTTAAAGGGACATCATTCTTAAAGTGGTTAGAAAACATCCACTCCCTTCTCCTCCTTGTATTTCTCGTCCACATACTTCTGTACCACCTTTTCATCTTCTTCACCTCTTCTTCCTTCTTGATCTCCCCCTTCTCCATCACCACCTCATCCGTATGGAAATCTCTGTCATTAGCAGATGTAACCAAGATTCAAAATTATGGATCTGCACTGTTTTCTCTTCATTCTAACGCCCTACAAATTCTCAATAAACATTTCAGATTGAGTTAAACCAGCCTTTGGAAATTTTATGCAAGCTTTGCCTGTAATTACAAATTAGACCTCTGGATGGCACTGTTACATTAAAAATCTGTTTAGAAGGTTCTTTGATTCTTTTGCCAGTCGCTTTAAAATATATATCTAGTTCTTGACTTTTTCACTAATGGGAACAGTTTTACCCTATCTGTCTATATCAGTCATGATTTTCAACATTTCTGTCAAACTTCATCTTAGCCTTCTTTAAGGAGAACAGTCATAACTTTCACAATTTATCCACATAACTGACATCTCTCATCCCTGAAACCACTTTTGTAAACTTTCCTGCATTCATCAGTAATGCCTTACATTCTTCCAAACATGTGGTGCTCAGAACTAGTTGCAATACTTCAGCTGGTTATGACAAAGGTTCATGTTAATGTCCTTGTTTTAGCACTTTGTGTCTCTATTCATAAGGCATAGCTTTGAGTGTGATTTTGCTGTAAAGGACATAGCTGAAGAATTATCCCCTATTTTCTCAGGTTTTCAGGTAAAGGTAGTCCTCACTCTGAGTGCTAGAGGTCATCTAGCTTGCTAGCCAGAAAAAAGGAAAACAGATAACAATAAGGATTCTTTCTCTCACCCTAAATGCTGAAATCCGTCAGAATTGAAAAGAATCAGAACAGCAGTATCTCGACCAACTTGCAAAAGTAAGAATCTTGAAATCTACTGTTCACTACCAATGTCAATGCCCGGAAACCTCTACTGTAACAGCAACATTCAATCATCCTGTCTTTGTGAACAGTTCAGAGACTGATCGGTATATCTTTTTGGACTGACCTCTTAGTTCTAATCCGTATGTACCTCTTGAGTTACTAGCTCTTCTCATTTTTAGCAATTAATAAAATGCCTCTTCGTTGATTGAAGAAAGCCTGGTTAAATTGGGCTCCTTTTAAAACACTGAGACTGCGTAGAAAGGTAATCGCAATGGAAGGAATCAATTTTTAAATCAGACCCTGAAGAAGGGTCATTAGATTTTCCTTTCTCTCCACAGATGCTACCAGACCTTTTGAGTTTCTCCAGCTATTTCTGCATTTGTTTCAGATTTCCAGCATCTGCAATTTTTTTTTATTTTTAAATTAGTTTTGCTGCAACAAACTAAGGGGATTGATGAACAAAGAAAGGAAACTGGTTCATCCCTCATCATTTGGGATTTTTACAATTAAAGGTTACCTTGTCTGGAACTGTAACAAATTAGGGACCATCACCAGGGGGTCTGGGCATAACAAACTGGGGGCACATGCCTTGATTTAAACCAACAGGCGAAACAAAAATAGAGTGGTAAATTATCACTTTGAAACCAATTTTTTTAAAAAAGGTGCTAAAAGCTTTCATGCATTTGCACTGCTACTGTGTTTGCATTAGACGTTCCTAGCAGAATTCAGATAGTTACTTTTGAGGCTTTAACATCTGTCCTTGGAATAGTTAAAAGATTTAGCATGGTACTTGGGATGAGAATTTTACCCAAAAGGCTCAAAACCTGAAATTTTACAAATTGATTTCAACAGTTTATAGGTTGAAATTGAAGATGATGAAATGGATGGAGTAGCAGTAGAGAGATTACAACCCGAGCAGCAGAAATTAGAATGTCAAAAAAAAGAAAAGGAATGAGAGAGAGGAAAGAATGGGAAAAGTAAGGAGGGAGGGGGGTGAATTTGAGGAAAACCTGGAGACAAAGGAGTTTAAATATAGACAGCTTGTACTGAGGAGTACCAATCTTACTCTGACTTATGAATGCATCAATTCCTTGAAGTTGATGTTGGAGACAACCCTGCTCATTTAATTTCTATGTTTAAGGAGGGAAAGGTACAACTTTCCTTTATCATATTCGAGTGGGTAGCACAGCAGCTAAAGTAACCAGAGTAACCTGCAGAGTAAGCTGTGTGGGAAAGTGCACGAAGTTTACGACCCCTTGCTTAAAGGAAATACCACAGACCACAAGGCAGTTAAGTGTAGAGCACTTGATGTGAAAGGTGTACTATTAGAAATTCTATACTTGAGGAAATGGCCTAGCTGGCATATTTATGTCTTGGAATTTAGAATGATTAAACAGTTCTTTTGATCAGTGTTTATGGACACTTTATGCAAAAGTCGCTTAAAGCAAACTCCGTGAACTAATTCTCCTTGAGCTCAGAAACTTCACACATTTCCCAATGAAAGTACGCCTAGAGGAATGGAGTGCCAGGGTCTAGGCAAGGTGCCACATGATCTGATCCACAAACCCGCTTCCAGACAAAAAATACCCTTCCTTACGCATAACCAACCGAAAAAGATGGAGGTGGTGGGAGTGACAGTAAACTGAGCATCCATGGTAGAGGTGGAAAGGCTGGAGCTGTCCTCAGGACAGAAAGGGTGGTGCTAAGAATGGAAAGTGAGACAATAAACTTATGTGTTTTAATTGCTAAAAGATAAGCATGTTCAGGCCAACTTCTAGATGCTATGAGAGAAGCCAGTTGGACTTATTGGGGAACGTACATCCCATGCAATGAATGGGGGGGGGCGGGTCAGTCAGTCAGAGATGATATCAGACCAGGCTATGGTTTTGATTGCAGCTGAAAGTCCCCGTAAAGGTACTCTCAAGAGTACAAATGAGGTTAAGCCAATCCCTGTGATTTATTCTGGTTTTTGTCCAAAGACTGAAATGGCTACATTTCCCAAGAATGAGCTGAACAAACCTGTTGTGTTACTGAGGGAAACCATGGCCAGCAAAACTCTGTTCCTTGCAAAAGGTATGATCTTCCCACCAGAGAGTGCAGTAAATGCCAAATGCTAATAAAAGCGATTGAAAGAGGGTACGTAAGGGGAGGCAATGGCTAGTGGTATTATCATTGGACTGTTAATTCACAGACCCAGTTAATGTATAGGGCACCTGGGTTAGAATCCCACCCCGGCAGATAGTGGAATTTGAATTCAATAAAATATCTGGAATTAAAAGTCTAATGATGGCCGTGAATCCATTGTCGATTGTTGGAAAAAACCATCTGGTTCACTAATGTCCTTGATGGAGCAGCACAGTGGCTCAATGATTAGCACTGCTGCCTCACAGCGCCAGGAACCCGGGTTCGATTCCACCCTCGGGCAACTGAGTGTGTGGAGTTTGCGCATTCTCCCTGTGTCTGCATGGCTTTCCTCCGGGTGCTCCGGTTTCCTCCCACAGTCCAAAGATGTGCAGGGTAGGTGCATAGGCCGTGATAAATTGCCCATAGTGTTCAGGAGTGTGTAGATTAACTGGGATATAGGGGGATGCTCTGAGTGCCGGTGTGGACTTGTTGGGCTGAAGGTCCTGTTTCCACAGTGTAGGGATTCTGTGATATCCTTCTCCTTGACTGAGTACATCTTGGGTACTGTCTTGTGTCATGACCAGCAACTGATGGAAACATTCCCACTTTACCTGTGGATGGGATCGACCTGCTGCTTGGCAATGACCTGGTGGAATCCAAGACCATAGTATTCTTTGGCACTTTCCTTGGCTGCATGGTCATGGGAGGCTATGACCAGACAGGTTCAACTTTTGGAGACGGAAGTGGCATTGCAAACAGAAGATCCTCCAGTCTGGTTATCTGAAATTCTTTATGGGAGTCCAGAACACCAAAAGGAAGTAATAAATAGAGCATAGCAGCCCAACAAGCTCACCCACTATGCACAATACTGACTCAGACTGAAGGCAGTCCCTGAATGTTACTACATTTGAAATGAAGTGCTGGTGAGGAAACAGAGATCCCTCAGTGTGCAAATGAGAAGTGTACAATGATCTACCAGGTATTAGTGACTTTAAGGTAGAATGTTAGTGTGCACAAAACCAAAGTCGACGTCAGCCAATATTTTTGCTGGGAACAGTTCCACAAGGATGTAGTAAGGTTTGTAGAACCTGCAATAAGATCTGCATCTGTGAATTCTGTGCTGGCTTTTGGAAACTGTTTTGCAAGTTTTATGTGGATAGTTTGGTACAGCCTTCTCAAAGTTAAAGGGACTATCAGTATATGAATGTGGCCACACATTATCCAGAGGCTGTTCACCTGACAACTTTATCCTTCAAAAGAGTGGTGTGCGCATTGAACGAATTCTGCAATACAATCTGTGCACTGATATATGGTCAGATTAGGGCTCAAGTTTCATGCCCTGTAAATGTAAAGGGCCTTTTTTTTGGGACTATAAATTGAAATGGAATTTGCACTGCTCTAATTGAAATACCAGGAGAGTTATCCAAATTAAAAATTGAGTACTACATATATTGTTGAACTGCGCTGTTGAACTGCGCAATGCAATGTCGCTTTTTGAAGCTGTAAACAGGAGAATGCAAGACTTGATAGTGCTGAAAATCATTCAAGTTGAGGCAATTCTGCCTGACAACAGCCCTCTGAGTGGCTGAGCTGCAGAGGGAAGAAATATCCAGAGCTAATAGATAAAAAGCATCAATATGTGCAGAAAAGTCAATAAACCAAAAACCTTAAATGAACAAATTCATACAAAATAGCCTAAGTTCACATGATCAACAATTGAAGTGAAGAATGACCATTATCCTACAGATAGCATTATGCAGTAGGGTGAGAGTTAGGGTATCGTTGTGGCAAAAATCAAAAGGACTGTAAGGTAAATAATTCAGATTAGATACATTCCAATAAGTAAGGAAAATTCCAAGGACGGACCCACTGTCCATGATTCACAAAGACAGTGTCAAATCATAAGAAAAAGCATGTAATTGTGCAATGACAGATGGCAGGACAGAAAATTGAATGGAAAACAAAAATAGCAAAGAGCTGCTGAAAAATTAATAGGCAGAGAGAAAAAGAGTACAAGAGAAAGCTAGCCAGAAATATGAAAAAAGTAAGAGTTTCTAAAGAAAAGGCTTAACAAAGTGATTGTTGATCCTACAGAAAGTAAGACTGGAGAATTAGGAATAGAAAATTAAGAAATGACATGAAATGACCAAGTATTTTACATTAGTTTTCATTATAGATGAGATCACTTTGGCACCCTACCTCTCCTGGCTCCCCAAACTCTCACTTGCAAAACGTACTTACTCTTCCCAAGGAACTATTAAAGCAGCTGTCTGATGCTTAACATTTAATTCTCAGAGTAAAGCAACAAAAAAAGGCATGCTTTTCCATCCGCTGACAATCCTGCACTGTGAGAGATTTAAAGTATGTCCTCATATTTCTGAAGGATGTCTGATTGGAATCTCCTGTCAGAAATACAGAGCTCTGTCTTCAAGTGAAAAAAGCAGGGGCAGAGTGGTAGTCTGCGTAAGATCTACACTCCTTAGAAAATCCAGCCCAAAGTAAATATGTGGGAGTGCAGTTCAGAGAACATTTACCAAACTAATGCCTTGAATGGTTGGGTGATTTTATGGGGAGATTTTGGACAGGCTAGACTTGTATCTACTGGGGGTTAGACGAGTAAGAGTTGACTTGATTGAAACATACAAGTTCCTGGGGGGTACCGTCAGGTTGAACGTAGAAATGATGTTATTCTTATGGAAAACGTAATACTAAGGTCGCTATTTAAAAATCAGGGGTTACCTATTCAAAACAGAGTGAGGTGATTTTTTTTCTGAACGTTGTGTGTCTTTGTGACTTTTATAGAAAAAGCATTAAAGCAGAGTCTGAATATTTCTAAGGTACAGATAGATGGATTCTTGTTAAGTAAAAGGGTGACAGGTTATAGGGGCAGATGAAAATGTGGATTTGAGTTTGCAGTTACATCAGCCATGATCTTACTGAATGGATGGAGCAGGCTGAAGGGGCTTAGTGCCTATTTCTGCCCTTAATTCGTTGTACAAAGTTAATAATGCCCTGCGTTTTCAGAAAGCCAGACAGAATTGTTGACCTGACTTTCTACTCGTTCCCACCAACATAGTGTACAAAATTGACTTCATTTTTAACTCATTCATTCATGTGAGGTGAGCATCATGTCAAAACCAGTTTTTTGTTATCTTTGTGAAGGTGAGTGTCAACTGCCATTTGTGTGGTACATCCACAGTATTGTTAGAGGGGTTTTCAGGATTTTTACCAGAAACAGTGAAGTTGCAGCCTGGTAATTCTGATCTAAAGTGTTTATTCCTTGGAGATGAACATGCGGGTGGTGGTGTTCCCTTGTTTTTGCTGTCCTTGTCGTTCTAGGTGGTGGAAGGTACGTAGATGAATTCCGTTCTACAGCATTCCCAGCATTTGACCTACCGTTGTAGTTGCTGTAGTTATATAGAATCCCTACAGTCTGGAAGCAGGCCATTCATCCCATTGAGTCCACACCAACCCTCCGAACAGCATCCCACCCAGACCCACCCCTCCACCCTATCCCTGTAAGCCTGCATTCTCATGGCTAATCAATCTAACCTGCACATCTGGAGGAAACCAGAGCACCTGGACGAAACCCCGCAAACATGGGGGGAGCACGCAAACTCCACACAGACAGTTGCCTGTGAGGCAGCAGTGCTAACTACTAAGGCGCCGTGCCATTCTAATGACTGGTCCAGTTAAGATTTCTTTATTCAATGGTACCACCCCCACAGCTGTTGGTAATGGATGAATCAACAATGAAAGTGGTGTTGAATGTCAAGAAGAGATGGTTTGATTCAGTTTTTCTGACAATGGTCATTGCCTAGCACTTGTGTGGTATGACTGTTACTTGCCTTTTACCTCAGTGTGACTGTTATCCAGGTCCTGCTGCATGTCAGCACAAACTGTTTCAGTATTGGAGGAGTAGTGAATAGCACTGCATGCTCTGATGAAAAGGAATGCAGTTTTTTTTATTGACAGGGGAGCAAAGTATGTGAGACAGCATTGGTGATGGAACAGGAAGTCTGAATGAGTGCTGAGAAGGAATTTGACAGGTTTATCTCAACAAATAAGATTTAGGTTTAAAAACTAAAATGTTGAAAATGCTGACGATTCCTTAGAATATTTTGATTACTATATCAATTAACTGCCATTGATAGAAAGTGCTACAAAGACTTTGGAATTGCATAGAATATAGAACATAGAATTCATTCATGCATTCAATCCTTTTTTCTTGTACTTTTGCTTTTAAGATGTTGCTGCAAAACATTTTGATGTTTAAAAGTTATAGTAAAAACAAAAACTGCTGAAGAAACTCAACAGGTCTGGTAGCATTTGTGGAGAGAAAACAAAGCTAGCATTAGAACTGGATTTGTTTCAGATCTTCAGCATCCACAGTTCTTTGTCTTATTATAGAAAACGCAGCTTCATTTAGCTTTTAGTTTATTCATAATTGAGGTATGATTTTGATTTATTTGATCTACAGGTTGTTCCCCTATGATGTGATAGTTATGTTCTTGTATGACCTCACGCTATAGAAAATCGCGTTATAGGGAAATCGCTATAGCAAATCGCTATGCCTGTACAGCAGAAAGTTCGCATTCTCCAAACAGCATCCACTATTCATCAATGGCATTACAGCCAATTCGTGTGAATGAAACATGCATTAAAGCAGAACTACCTGTATTTATTGTCATGTGTATCTTGTTACAAAATACAGTGAAAATTGTTGTTTAGTGTTGCCACTCTCCACTGCCATCTTAAAGCACAGAAAAATAAACCAAAACATGAAAAGTAGGATCCCTCCTGATCGTGTACCCCACTAATGGCATAGACCATTCCCCCCACCAGAAAATAAAGAAATAAAAGAAGTGTATAATTTTACAGTCCTTCTTGTTAAGTATTCCGTCATGGTCCGTGTTAAGAATAAGTCTTTTTTTCCCTATTGCATCATTCTTTGTTTGCTTCTATGTCCTGCATCAGTATGACAGTCTTGAATATTTCACAGCAAGTGGATCAGCTGTAAGTTCAGGAATCATTTGCAGTGCACTCCTGGAGCATCCTAGCAAGTTTTATTTACTTCCAATATCTTAACCTTTAAAATGGATTTGTTGGTACCTCCTAGTGCCTGCAAAGTTGGGATGAGCTCTTCTCTACGAGCCTTGGAAACAGTTACTTCAGTTAACATGGCTCTGGCAACCATCCCACATAACAAGCATGGGGCTGGATGAATACAGCAGGTCAAGCAGCATCATAGGAGCAGGAAAACTTGACGTTTCGGGCCTAGACCCTTCATCAGAAATGGGGGAGGGGAAGACGGTTCTGAAATAAATAGGGAGAGGGGGGAGGCGGATAGAAGATGGATAGAGGAGAGGATAGGTGGAGAGGAGGCAGACAAGTCAAAGAGGCGGGGATGGAGCCAGTAAAGGTCAGTGTAGGTACGGGGGTAGGGAGGAGATAGGTCAGTCCAGGGAGGACGGACAGGTCAAGGGGGCGGGATGATGTTAGTAGATAGGAGATGGGGGTGTGGCTTGAGGTGGGAGGAGGGGATAGGTGAGAGGAAGGACAGGTTAGGGAGGCGGAGATGAGCTGGGCTGGTTTTGGGATGCGGTTGGGGGAGGGGAGATTTTGAAGCTCGTGAAATCCACATTGATACCATTGGGCTGCAGGGTTCCCAGGCTGAATATGATTTGCTGTTCCTGCAGCCTTCGGGTGGCATCACTGTGGCATTGCAGGAGGCCAAGGATGGACATGTCATCTGAGGAATGGGAGGGGGAGTTGAAATGGTTCACGACTGGGAGGTGCAGTTGTTTGTTGCGAACTGAGCGCAGGTGTTCTGCAAAGCGGTCCCCAAGCCTCCGCTTGGTTTCCCCGATGTAGAGGAAGCCACAACGGGTACAGCGGATGCAGTATACCACATTGGCAGATGTGCAGGTGAACATCTGCCTGATGTGGAACGTCTTCTTGGGGCCTGGGATTGGGGTGAGGGAGGAGGTGTGGGGGCAGGTGTAGCACTTCCTGGGGTTGCAGGGAAAAGTGCCGGGTGTGGTGGGGCTGGAGGAGAGTGTGGAGCGGACAAGGGAGTCGCGGAGGGAGTGGTCCCTCCGGAAGGCAGATAAGGGTGGGGAGGGAAAAATATCTTTGGTGGTGGGGTCTGATTGCAGATGGCGGAAGTGTCGGAGGATGATGCGTTGGATCCGGAGGTTGGTGGGGTGGTACGTGAGGACGAGGGGGATTCTTTTTTGGTTATTATTGCGGGGACGGGGCGTGAGGGATGTGTTACAGGAAATGCGGGAGACACGGTCGAGGGCGTTCTGGACCACTGAGGGGGGGGGGAAGTTGCAGTCCTTGAAGAATGAGGACATTTGAGATGTACGGGAGTGGAATGTCTCATCCTGGGAGCAGATGCGACGGAAGCGAAGGAATTGGGAATAGGGGATGGCATTTTTGCAGGAAGGTGGATGGGAGGAGGTGTATTCGAGGTAGCTGTGGGAGCCAGTGGGCTTGAAATGGACATTGGTTTCTAGGTGGTTACCTGAGATGGAGACAGACAAGCCGGTTGTCCTACCCAGAATTCCTGGCTCAGTAGGGGACTAGCAGCTCTTCAGTGCCAGCAAACAGTGCTGAGAACTTTAACAGAAAGCCCCAAGACAGGGCAAGCACGGAAGGAAGTTAAGTGAGAATAGAGATTGCTGAGGCCCATCAGGCAGGCCTTGGTTAGGACAGGAGGCATCAGAGGTGACAGAATGGCAGAACATTCTGGTGGGGATAGCTTATGCCATTAGTGGGGGCATAGGGTACACGATCAGGAGGGATCCTGCTCTGGCCAAAGAGTGGGTAGTCATTGGTAAATTTCCATCAGACTGTAAGTGCAATTATAGAGTTTCAGGAGCTTCATCTTAGTGTACTCCAATATATGCCAATGGTCCCATTATCTGAGGTTGATCAGGCTGAGAAGATTGTACCTGTCTCTGTGCAGAAGACTCCCATCAGTTCTCTTGGGGGCCTCTAGGCTGTAAGCCCCCAGAGAATTCCTGACAAAGTTTTCACAGTCACAAGATGTACCAATCAGCAGGAACTCTCCATCAGCTGCAGGTATTGAGGCCCCGCATCTTGGGATACAAAGGATAAAGAAAGCATTTTGAAGTAACCTCTGTGGCAGTCTTTTATTCTATCATGGGATGAGAGCATTGCTGGCTAGCCAGCATTTATTGCCTGTCCCTAGCTGCCCTTGAGAAGGTGGTGGTGAGCTGCCTCTTGAACTGCTGCCATTCAAGTGTTGTAGGTTTACCCAAAATGCCCTTAGGGAAGGAATTCTAGGATTTTGACCCAACAACAGTGAAGTAATGGCAATATATTTCCAAGTCAGGCTGATGAATGGTTTGTAGGGGACTTACGGATGGTGGCATTGGTGTTTAAAGCAATGTATGTACAATGCGTATAGGCATATAAATATATATTCACTTGGACTGATCTAATAGTTTCTGCAACTTCACTTTTCCAATAAGTGCTGAAATGGTTGCCTGCAGTAAAAAGGAGTGGAACATATTCCCCATTACAAGCAGGTGCACCTCCACTGGGACACCAACAGTATGTGTGCCTGCAGTTCCTCCTGTTGCTTGGAGAACCACAGACCTAGAATTTGGGCAGTACCATCACACCTCCAGAGGTAATATTCAGGGGCACACACATTGTCCCATCAGTTCGATCAGGCAAATTTTTGGGTCTGGGTCAGCCTCCAAGAGGTCTGGGTGATACATTGTTCCTCTGCCTGGGGTTTCCATAGCCAGGCCAGGCATTCTGAGTATATGAGGTAGGTAATGCACACCTGAGAGAGAACTCGCAGTATTTCTTAAGGAGAGGATAGGAAACTGTTAACATTTGTACAGCTGAAGATATTGGAAACTTAGTCATTGCGGTCTCTCAGCCATTGTAAATAGGATTCTAACATTCTACAAGCATCAGAGATGATGTCACAGACCTGAGAATCTTCTTCTTTGTGGGAAGGGTGATTCAGAAAAAGGAAATTGTCCATGAGCTCCTGCACATGGGAATACCCGCTGGGCAGCAGTGGCAGGGGCCTGCAGTTCTCACAGAGCCTCGAGGTTTACCACCTGTTGTCTTCAGATATCTTTCCACCACAGGGTGGCTCATTGGTTAGCACTGCTCCCTTACAGCGCCAGAAGCCTGACTTTGATTCCACCCTTGGGCATCTGTCTGTGTGGAGTTTGCACATTCGCCCCATGTCTGCGTGGGTTTCCTCCGGGTGCTCCGGTTTCCTCCCACAGTCCAAAGATATGCAGGCTAGGTGGATTAACCATGGGAAAAACAGGGTTACAGGGATAGGGTAAGAGGGGTAGGTCTCAGTGGGATGCTGTTCAGAGGGGCAGTGTGGACTTGATGGGCCAAATGCCTTTTTTCTGCACTGAAGAGATTCTATGATTCTTACAAGCAGAGAGAAGAATGTGGCCTGTAATGTCAACAACGGTGCCAAAAGAAATCCTTCAAAGTTAAAGCTGTTTGTTGATTTAAGCGGCCTCCCAGTCAGCTGGCCCATAACAAACAGAACATTATCAGAAACATATCCGTGTAGCACAGACGCCCAAGGAACCAGGTAGCTATGTGGTTGTGAAATTGTTGTGAAATTAGGAAACACTTTTCCCACATAAAATAAACTAGCAATCCAGGACTCTGTCCCCTAAGTGTCTGTAATGGATTGATTTTATTTTGTACGGGTGCTAAAGCACCACTGCTGATAAATGGAACTGAAGGTGTGATCAGCTATGATCAAATTAATTGTTGGATCAGTCTCAATGTGTTCAATGGCCTACTCATTTTTCTATGATGCTGCAAGATGTCAAAGTAGAAATGAGGATCCTCTATGGAAAATGAACACCATGAAGGTTGTGACAGTAGGCCTGTTTCTACATGGCAATTTCTGTGATGCAGTGCTATACCTGTCTGCATGCCTTTGGATCAATTTGATGGCAGATATCCTTTGTACAGCATGCTGTTGGCGATGTCATTACCAAATATTTAATGTACTCATCCACATTCCTCTCTTTTCAATTTCAAAGGAATTATTAAAAGTATCAATGTCTGATAACATTTTAATCTAGAGTGGCAGGAGATGGGAACCCTGAGTGGGGAGATAAGAGTGAGGGAAACAATGATCGATTTGGTAGATATAAAAACAGAAAGCAAAAGTAGAAGGCAGAGGAAACAAGAGTCAGCAGCAAATAGGGCCATTATACAAAGTAAATGTATCAAAACATCAAAAAGACAAGTTTGAATCCATCGAAAACAGAAGTTGCTGGATAAACCTAACTTCTGAAGTTCTGAGACAGGATCACTGGACCCGGAATATTAACTCTGCTTTCTCTCCACAGGCCTTATGAGGTTTTCGAGCAATTTCTGTCTTTGTTTCTGATTTCCAGCATCTGCAGTTCTTTCAGTTTTGTAATTGAATGCATAACCATTTGCAACAAGATACATGAATTAACAGTGCAAATTTGTTGTACACAGTATGATATAATTGTGATTATGGAGTCATGGATTCAGGTTGACCAAGAGTTAAAAAGACAAGTCTAAAGGTTTTGTGTCTTAATGCACAGCGCATTTGCAATAGGGTAGATAAATTAGCAGCAGCATTAGATATAAAGGGGTATGGTGTAGCTTTAATTACAGAGACTTAGCCTCAGAGTTATCAAGGATGGGAGCTGATCGGTACTACTAATGAAGGACAGACAACAATGAGAAGGGAGGTGGGGTAGCATTGTTAGTGAAAGACATATGAATACAATAGTGAAGGAGGATATTGGCTCAGAAACCACAATGTAAAATCTGTGTCGGTGAAGATAGGAAACATCAAGGGGCAGAAAATGTTGTTAGTGTTGTCTATGGGCACCCAAATATTACTGAAGATGACAGCTATGGCATTAAACAAGAAATTAGAGATGCATGTAATAGAGTTACATCTGTAATCATGGGTGACTTCAATTTACATATAGATTGGACAAACCAAACTACCAGTGATATTGTGGGAAAGGATTTCCTGGAGCATGTACATCGTGTTTTTTACACTGCCAAGTTGAGTATAACTGGAGAACAGGCTTTTCTAGTTGGATGCTGTGCAATGAGAAAGGATTAATTAACAATCTTATTGTGCAGGGTCCCTTGGGGAAGAGTAACCATAATATAACAGAATTCTTCATTAAGATGCAGTGTGAAGTCGTCGAACCTGAAAGCAGGGTCCTACATTTAAAGGGACATATGAACGTACGAGGTTTGGATTGGCAAGGTGATTGGTAAACGGGCAACCTTACTAAAGGAGTTTATTGTGGATAGGCAATGATATTGAAAGAATGTGTGTGTGAATTACAACAATTACTTATTCCTTCTAGTGCAAAAATAAAAGAGGAAAGATGGCTCAACCATGGCTTACAAAAGAAATTAGGCATAGCATTAAATCCAAAGGGGAAACTTAAAATTGGCTGAAAAAGTAGTAAGCCTGAGGATTGGGAACATTTTAGAATTCAGCAGAAGGGGACAAAGAGTTTGATCAAGAGGGGAAAGTATCATAAACCTTGTAAAGATGTGTGAAGAGACAAAGATTAGTAAAACCCAAGTAGATCCCTCTAGACAGAAGCCGGGAAAAGTATAATGGGGAACAAAGAAATAACAAAAGAATTGAACATGTACTTTGATTCTACTTCACAAAAGAGGGCCCAAATAAACTGCTAGAAATGTTAGGTAATCAAAGGCTGAGTGAGAGGCTAGAATTAATGAAATCAGTATGAATAAGAAAATAGTGCTGGGGAAATTAATGAGGTCAAAGGCAGTCAAATCACCAGGCCTGCTAATCTACATGCCAGCGTACTAAAGCAGTGGTCCTGGAAAAATTGGATGTATTGGTGGTCATCTTCCATTCTTCAGTAGACCCTGGAGCAAATCCTACACATTGGAGGGTGGCAAATATAACCTCACTATCGAAAAATGGATGGAGCGAACAATACAGAATTACAGACCGGTTAGCCAAACATTAGTTGTGGGGAAATGCTAAATGATGATAGGACATCTGGAAAGCACCTGCAGGATTGGACAAAACCAAAATGGGTTTATGAAAAGCAAAACATGCTTAACAAATCTACTCGAGTTTTGTTTTGAAGATGTAACGAATAGAATAAATAAGGCTGAACCAGTGGATGTGGTGGTATATGGATTTTCATAAGACTTTTCATAGAAAACCTACAATGTGGAAAGAGGCCATTTGGCCCTTTGAGTCGACACCGACCCTCCAAAGAGCGTCCTCTCCAGACTTACGCCATTGTCCTTGTGACCCTGCATTTCCAATGGCTAATTCAACTAGCCTACACATCCCTGGACACTATGCCAATCCACATAGCATAGCCAATCCACATAACCTGCATAACTGTGGGAGGAAACCAGAGCACCCAGAGGAAACCACGCAGACACGGGGAGAATGTGCAAACAGACAGTCACCCAAGGGGGATTCAAATCTGAGGTGGACAGAGGCATCTCAAGGCTTTCATCGCGAAGGAGCTTAAAAGCTCAGTTTAGGACTCCACACAGCATGTTATAGATGGGAATGTGTGTAAATAATGTTTGTGGACTTTTACACTCTAGTTGGTGGAGTAAATATAGTTAAGTAGTTAGTAACTGTTGAATATATTAACCGGGGGGAGTGGGTGAAGTGCGGCGGCCTGGTTGTATTATCGCTGGACTGTTGATCCAGAGACCCTGGTAGTGTTCTGGCAACGTAGGTTTGAATCCTGCCATGGTAGATGGTGGAATTTGAATTCAGTAAAAATCTGGAATTAAGAGTCTAACGATAACCATGAAGCCATTGCCAACTGTCAGGAAAAGCCCATTTGGTTCAGCCATGCCCTTTAGGTTGGGAAACTGCCATCCTTACCCAGTCTGGCCTACAGATGACTCCAGACCCACTGCAATGAGGTTGACTCTTTACTATTAACAATTCGGGATGGGCATTAAATGCTGGCCTAGCTGTCACAGTGTGAATGAATAAAAAAAAAATTGTAGTAACATTACTAACCTGATTCCAGATTTCTGAGTGCAAAATAGTATCTTCAAGGTAAATTATTAAAGTTGAAACACTTGTAGTGTTAGTCTGAGCCAGCCCAGCAGAGTAATTGTTGGGCTTGGTCCCTGGGATATTACATTGAGGTGTAATTTAGTTGGGTGAAGTCAAATTTTGAAAGCTTTGGATCTTTCAGAGTGCAGCTTTTAAAGAATTTAATCAGCAGAGTAACTGCAAAGAAGGGATTGAACGTCAGCCTCAGAACTTAAATCAAAACCAAATCACATTAGTAAACACTGGGAGACCACTCCCAAAGTGTTACTGATGAACTTGAGGACAAGGCCCTCTTTAGAAACCTAGGTTCACATTCCCAGCGTCTGAAGTGACAATGACATCAACAGCTATTTGCAGAACAGTCAAGAGCTTCAAAGAATCTAACCCTTTGAAGATTCAGTCTAGCCCTTAATAAACCACAGCAAGCCCTTTTATCAGCAGAAATTAACTGAACAAAATGCTTTCTGCATGTGCTGATAAAATCTGCAATCATTTCAGCCTGGGGGTAATATTATGCAGTAGTTACAGTAGTAGCCGCATGAGAATTTCTAAAAAGAATCAATTAGTTTAATAATGTCATCAGGCTGACAGTTTAGGATTCAGATTTACTTGTACGAATCTGTGGTAATCTCTCCTCTCAAGATGTTCAGAACTTCCCAACAGGATTAATAGACTACCTTCTAGCAGGCTTTAGTTACAATTTGAAGTGCCAATGTTCTTTGTGTGTATTCCTGCAGAGATTTCAGTTATTGGAATGTGTTAGAATCAGAACCCAGGCAAGATTCCCCAAATTGTTGTGGTTCAGACAGGATAAACCCTGTCGTTAAGCTGTAGAGAACAGATGAACCTTGGTTATTTAACTGATCCTTCTGTTGGTTGCCAAGTTTAATTTGAAAAGGATCTCTTCCCTTGTGGATACCTAACTTAATTTTTAAAAGATGCCAATTTAACCACTTTTCTTGAATTTTAAACATGTTTATTAATTACGCAAGAAGAAATAGTAATGCAACACGTACACACTTAAGAAATAACATCTAAGTCCACAAATATAAAAGTTAAACCACCCACCAGATGGACCTCATAGAATATGAGTTCTCTGATTGGGGCTGTTAATCTGGTTCAATTCGGGAGCCCTGGCTGATAGACATTAACAGGAGAATAAGACATCCTGTTCAGTCTGAGAGCTGGCTCTGAAGAATGAATCAGTATCAAAGACTTTCCACATATAAGTAAAGTGTGACTTGGTGATGGGATGCCGGCCTTTGTGGAGTTATTTCAATATCAGCCTCTGAATTGTTAATGAACAGCAGATGGGATGATGTTGCGGCTGTTATTGAATGGAACTGTTTGCACAAACGTTGATAGTTGTGCAGTTGTATTGTGGATCCATGGTTTTGCAGGTTGATGGATATTCCATTGTTCTGATTCCTTTTGATGGAGACTGAATTCCAGCAATCAGAGTGAGAGAGAGTCTTAACCCTTTGTTTCACCTGCACTGCAGAGTATGGCACTCACAGCATTCCAGTCCACACTCTAGGAGATCTGGCCAATGGCACATAGAGACTAGTGTTGCACTCAGATTTTAACACCTTTATTCTACATTTCTGGAGGGTAAAACTTCAAGAGGTGGCTTTCTACTGAGAATCAGCACCCTCGTTATCTCTTTTGCAGTGTCTTCCTTCTTGAAGTTCCCCTGATACTTTACAGGTAAAACATTCCATGGGCTTCACTAGACTGTGACTGATCATAGAATCCCTACAGTGTGGAAACAGGCCCTTCAGCCCAACAAGTCCGCACCGAACTTCAAAGCATCCCACCCAGACCCACCCCGCAATAACCCACCTAATCTACACATCCCTGAACACTATGGGCAATTTAGCATGGCCAGTCCACCTAATGTGCACATCTTTGGACTGTGGGAGGAAACCTGAGCACCTGGAGGAAACCCACGCAGGCACGGGGCGAATGTGCAAGCTCCACACAGACAGTCGCCGGAGGGCAGAATCAACCCAGGTCCCTGATTCTGTGAGGCAGCAGTGCTGACCATTGAGCCACTGTGTTGCCTGAACTTACATCTATAGTTTGCTTCATTCAGTAGCAGATCTTTTTAAAACACATTATGGAAATAAAAATCAACCACTGTCTGTGGTTCTGGTCTATTACAATAACAAAATATCCATTATGAAAAATGTGCTTCTTGCAAAGTAAAAGCTGTTTAAACTAAACAAAAAAAAAAAGAACAGCGGATGCTGGAAATCAGAAACAAAATAGCAGATAGTGAATAGAGTTGTTAAATGATACAGTGGAATAAAAATAGGTTCCAGATTTGGGCAGAGAAATCGCAGATCGAGTTTAATCCGGACCAATGTGAGGTGGAAAATTTTGGAAAATCAAATTCAAGTGCGAATTATACAATTAATGATAGAACTCTTAGGAACTTTGACATACGGAGGGATCTTGGTGTACAGGTCAACAAACCCCTGAAAATGGCAACACAGGTGGATGAGGTGGTCAAGAAGACCTACAGCATGCATACCTTCATCGGCCGGGGCATCGGATATAAAAGTAGGCAAGTTATGTTCCAGCTGTAGAAAACTTTAGTTAGGCTACATTTGCAATATTGCATACAGTTCTGCTTGCCACATTACCAGAAGGACTTGGATGCTTTGGAGAGAAGGTTTGCCAGGATGTTGCCTGGTCTGGAGGGTTTTAGTTATGAGGAGAGGTTGGATAAACTTGGATTGTTTTCACTGGAATGACAGTGGCTGCAGGGCAACCTGATAGAGGTCTACAAAATTATTAGAGGCATAGAGAGTATGGATAGGCAGAGGCTTTTTCTCATGGTGGAAAGGTCAACTACAAAAGGGTACAGGTTCAAGCTGAGAGGGAAAAGTTTAGGGGCGAAGGGCAGGGAAAATTTTTCACACGGAGGGTGGTGGGTGCCTGGAACGCACTGCCTGTGAAGGTGGTGGAAGCAGGCGTTTTAGCAACGTTTAAGGCGTGTCTTGATAAACACATGAACGGGAAATGAACAGAAGGATAGATACCATGCAGGCAATAAGTAGCAGGTCTAAATGAAGATTAGGAATTAGTGCAGGCTTGATGAGCCGAAGGGCCTGTTTCTGTGCTGTACAATAATGTACCATTGTATAAATCAAAAATTGCTGGAAATAGTCAGCGGGTCGGGCAGCATCTGTGGAGAGAAAGCAGGATTAATGTTTCAGGCTCTGTGACCCTTCTTTAGAACTTGTTAAAGCTGAAGATGTAGATAATCTCATTCACCAAATCCATGGAATTTGCAAACTATCCATAAGAGAGGTGCTGTAAATAGCCAGTTAATGAATGAAAGAATCATATGCTGAAACAACCCTTCAGCTAATTTCAGTAATTAAACTGGCTGTGAATTTCCTTATTGTTTTTATGGTGAGTAGGGGCAGTGATGAGAAGGTTGTTTAAAATCTGTGATCCATTGAACAGTCCTGTAAAATGTTTCTGATATTGGGTGGAGACAAAATTCAGCTGAGCTCTCTGACCTGGCGTGAAATATTTTACAGACACTCACACTGTGGGTGCATAAATGAAGTCCTTACAGGAGGCATTAATAGGATGTTATTGGTAATGCAGTTGAAATATGCAGCAAAACTGAGGAAAGTAGTTCCGAGGGATATTCTGAGTATATAGTGAGGGACTTGCCCCATTCGTGAAATGTGGCAATCAGCTGGTCCACGTGACTCCTCCAGACCAGTTCATCCCTGGTCTGCACCGTGTCTGACAATGGTTCTGTTCGAGCCACCACCATCGCTCGAATCCATTTTTCCCGAGATGTGTAATTATGGGTCAACATGGTCTTTCCTCTTTGGAATACCCTTGACTGTGAGTCCCCCACCCTTCTGACCATCTATCCTTCTTGATTTTGCTTTACTATCTCTCTGGTTTCTTCCGGCTGCAGTAAGTCAAACATAGTTCTCAGCTGATGGTTAAACAATGAAGAGAGAGACCCCGCCTCCTTGACCTGTGTGTCTCCTCTCCACCTATCTGCTCCTTTATCTGTCTTCCATCCGCCTCCACCCGTCTCTCTATTTATTTCAGAGTCCCCTTCCCCTCCCCCATTTCTGAAGAAGGATCCAGACCCGAAACTTTCCTGCTCCTCTGATGCTGCCTGACCTGCTGTGTTCATCCAGCTCTACACCTTGCTATGTCTTATTCCCAGAATCAGCTTGGTAAAGTTTCATTGCACTCCCTTGAGAGCAAGAGATTCTTCCTCAGAAAAGGAGATAAAAACTGCACACAATATTCCAGGTGTGTTCTCACCAAGGCCCTGTACAACTGCAACAACACATCCCTGCTCCTGCACCCAAACCTTCACGCAATGAAGGCCAACCTACCATATGCCTCTTTACCGCCTGCTGCACCTGCATGTTTACCTTCAGCGACTGGTGCACAAGGACACCCAGGTCCTGCTGCACACTCCCCTCTCCTAATTTACAGTCATTCAGGTAGTAATCTGCCTTCTTGTTTTTACTTCCAAAGTGAATAACCTCACATTTATCCAAATTATACTGCATCTGCCATTGATTTGCCCACTCACCCAACCTGTCGAGATTATGCTGAAGATCCTCTGCATCCTCGCTCACCCTCCCCCCCAACCCAACTTGGTATCATCTGCAAACTTGGAGATATTATATTTTGTTCAGTCATCCAAATCATTAACATATATTGTGAATAGCTGAGGTCTATCCTTGCACCCGCAAAATAAATGCAAGAATTATCACAGAGAAAAAGCACTAGGAAAACTAATTAGGCTAAAGACCAATAAGTCGTCTGGTCCTAATGGGACATATCCTGTGATATTAAAAAGTAGCTACAGAGATAGTGGATGCACTAGCAGTAAACTTCCAGGAATCCTTAGATTCCGAAAAGTTTCCAGAGGAGTTAAAAACTGTCAATGTAATACATTTATTTGCAAAGAGAATGAGACAATTAAAAAATTAGCTTAATGTCTATTATTGGGAAAATGTTAGATCTTCTTAGAAAGGATGTAACAGGAGAGCATTTAGAAATACACATTATGATCAAGCCCAGTCAACAGGGATTCATGAAGGGGAAATCATGCTTGACAAATTTATTACAGTTCTTTGAGGAGTTAACAAGTAGGGTAGATAAAAGGAACTACTAGATGTATTATTTATAAAACTTCTGAAAGGCGTGAAGGAAGTATATTAGCATGGATAGAGGATGGGCTAACTAATAGAAGATAGAGTCAGGATGAGAAGGGCATTTTCAGGATTGCGACCTATAACTAGTGGAGTGCCACAAGGATCAATACTAGGGCCACAATTGGTTACAATGTATATTAATCACTTGGATGAGGAAAAAGAATGTAAATGACACAAAAACAGGTCAGAAGCATTTGGTAAGGATGAGACAAAGAGTTGGCAGAGGGATATAGACATATGAAGCTAGTGGGCAAAAATATGGCAGATGGAATATAATGTAGGAAAATCTGAGGTTATGTACTTTGGCAGGAAGAATAGAGGAGCTGAATGTTATTAAATGGAGAAAGACTGCAGAGAGCTACAGTCAAGTGGGGGTGTGGCTAACACTGGTTCATAAATCACAGTGGGTAATAGGGAAGGCCAATGGAATGTTGACCTTTATTTCAAATGTTACGGAGTGTAAAAATAGGAGGTTTTGCTAAAACAGCACAACGATCCAGTCAGACCACATCTGGAATACTGTGAATGGTTTTGAGACGCTTATATGAGAAAATAAACATTGGCATTGGAGGCAATCCAGGAAAGGTCCAGTAGACTTGTTTTGAGTATGAAAGGACTACTTTATGAGGAGAGATTGAGTAGGTTGAGCCTATACTTGTTGAAATATAGAAGAATAAAGGGTGACCATATTGAAACATACATATTCTCAGTGGACTTGACATGGTAGATGTGGAGAGGTTGTTTCGCTTTGTGGGAGAGTCTAAGACCAGACAGCAACATCTCATGTTGAGGGCTCACCCATTTAAGACCAAGATGAAGAGGAATTTCTTCCCTGTGTCGTAAATGTGTGAACTCGATATTGAGTTCAATAATTTTAGGGCATGACCACCTTCATCTATGTCTTTTACCCATCCATTCCCACCCCAGGCTTTGTCGTCACATGGCTGCTTTCATCACAGCCAACCCAAGTTCGCCCACTGATGGTCCTCATTAGCGGCTTCTCTTTCTTCCAGCTCACCCTTATTCATTCTTTTGTCTCCCCAACTGTTCTCTGGATTCCATTGCCACCTATTGTTCACTTCTTTCCCCTCCCCCTTCCTCACCACCCCAGCCTTCAGCATAAATACCACTTTTTCCTAGCCACAATCAGTTCTCAAGAAGAGTCATTGGACCCGGAACATTGACTTTGCTTTCTCCCCACAGATGCCATAGTACAGGATAAGGTAACTATACATTTACAGTAAAATAAGTTAATATTAGACAGTCAACATGACTTTGTCAATGGTAGGTCATCTCTACAAATTTAATTAAGTTCTTTGACGAGGTGACACAGGCAGTGAATGAAGGTACTGCTATGGATGTTGTATGTTTGGACTCTTAGAAAGCAATTGGTATGGTTCCACATGGTAGGTTGGTTAGCAAATTAGAAGTGTTTGGGATTGATGGGTCCTTGTAAACATGGATTAGAAATTGGCTAAAAGATAGGAAACCGAGGGTAGGTATAGATGGCTACTTTTTAAATTGGAGATGAGTTGAAAGTAGTGTTCCTCAGGGATTGGGGTAAGGACTTTTGCTTTTTTTTGGCTTATATGAATATTTGGAGATGGGTGTTGAGGGTAAAATCTCTACATTTGTGGATGATACTAAGCTAGAGAGAATAGTGAATTGTGAGGATGATGCTCAGTGACTTCAGATGGACATTGACAAGTTGGCCAAATGGGCAGACACCTGGCAGATGAATTTCAATAGTGTGAAATGTGAGGTCATGCATTTTGGTAGAAGAAACATGGAGAGACAATACAGGCTCAATGGTAACTTTGAGGGGCGTACAGGACCAGAGGGTCCTCAGGGTTCACGTGCATGATTCTCCGAAGGTGACTAAGCAAGTTGAACCAGTTGTTACAAAAGCAAATAGGATCCCTGGGTTTAAAATTACAGGCATAGAGTATACAAACGAGGGAATGATGCTACGTCTCTACAAATCATTGATCAGACTGCATTGTGTTCAGGTCTAGGCATCTAATTTAAGGAAGGATATTAAAGTCCTGGAAAGAGTTCAAAGGAGATTTACTAGAATGATAAAAACCAAAAGAACTGCAGATGCTTCCTCAGTTCTGAGGAAGAGTCATCAGACCCAAAATGTTAACTCTCATTTTTTCTTCACAGATGCTGCCAGACCTGCTGAGCTTTTCCAGCAAATTTTTTTGTTGTTTATTAGAATGATATCGGGAATGAGGGATTCTATTAGAGTGAAAGTCAAGAGAAATTGGGCTTATTCTCCTTGGATTCGAGAAGACTAAGAAGTGACAATATTGAGGTGTTCAAAATTGTGAACAATTCTGACAGGGTAAAGAAGGATATCCTGTTTCCATGAGTTGGTATGTCAGTAACTAGGGGTCACAGCTTCAAAATTGTCAACAAGAGAGCGAAGAGTGAGAGGAGGAGAAACCTCTTTACTGGGAGTGTTATTAGGATTTGGAACATGCTGCCTGGGAGGGTGGTAGAGACAGATTCCATGTGAGGTTTCAAAAGAGAGATGGAGGTATATTTGAATGTGACAAATTTAGAAAGCAATGGAGATAGGGCTGGAGAATGGGACTAGCTGGGTGATCTCTTTCAGGAGCTGGTACAGACACGATGGGTTGAATGGCCTCCTATATTGTAAAATTCTACTATCCTTCTGTTCTATGCTGCGAGACCTGCTGAGGTTCTCCAGCAATTTCTGTTTTTATTACTGTTGAATTCTTTACTCCAAAGGCTTATTGAGGCAGGATCGTTAAGTATTTTCAAGGCTGAGAAAGACACATTTTTCATCATCAAGGCAATCAAGAGTTATGGGGAAAAGGCAGAAAAGTAAAGTTGATGATTATCAGATTAGCTATGATCTCATTGAATGGCAGGTGGACTCGATGGTATGAATGGCCTATTTCTGCTCCTATGTCTTATGGTAACATTTTGTTAACATTCCATGCATTTTCTTTCAACAGTTTAAGGTGCTGGAGTTTTAAAACTTGAAACTTTTGACAATTCTTCATCATAATTTTGACATTTCCTGTTGCCAGGTTCTCTTAACACTTAAAGCTCATTGTGGTTCCAGTGCAGTTCTGCATTTTTTATGCTCATTGACGCCTACACCTAACAATCCCAAATTATACCTTACCTCTCTCAAAGGACACTGACCTCTCCCGAAGGTGGCCTGCGATCACTTGCACAGGGGCTCCTTACTTTTCCAAATGGGTATCTTTACTATCCAATTAATCCCACAAATACCTACTCCTACCAGGTCTAATTTGCACACCCATGTTGTAGACACTGAGCTTACCAATCTTGCACATAGTTGGAGGCAGATGCTGATCTACGTGAGCAGCTGCCTCCGCAAAGTGTGTGTGTGTGTGTGTGTGTGTGTGTGTGTGTGTGTGTGTGTGTGTTTGTGTGTGTGTGGGCCCACTTCTGATTTCCAGACCCCTCCACCATTATTATAACAGAGGCTGTTGATCATTGGAAAGATCCAGGATGAGGTTTTAGAATGTCTAACTGCACTTACTCCAGTTTTCCTAACCCACCTGTTTAAAGAATTAATTACAGATGGAACAGATGGGACTTGAACTTGGGTCTCTTGGTCCATGGGTAGGGACACTATCACTCTGCCTCCCATAGTGGATCGTATGCACCTGTAGATGCCGAGGGAAAGAAGGGCGAAAGTAAATCTTCCAAATTTCCTTAGGCACAGCAGTGGGGCCAGAGGATTAGAAAACCTCAAACCTCAGACCCTTCTGAGGAAGGGTCACTGGACCCGAAATGTTAACTCTTTTTTTTCATTCACAGATGCTGCCAGACCTGCTGAGTTTTTCCAGCAACTTTGTTTTTGTTCACAATTACAAAGGGGGCTGCAAGAACAGAGAGACTTGGGTGTACGAGTGCCCAAACTGTTGAAGATTGCATGGCAGTTTGATAAAGTGGTTTAAAAAGATCTCTATGTGATCCTGACTTTATACATTGAGCATTAGACTACAAAAGCAAAGAGGTTCTGATGTACACTGATAGAATACTTGTTTATCCTCGCCTGGGTAATTGTATCCAATCCTGGGCACTGCACATTCAGAAGCATATGAAGGCTTTTAGTGGTCGCAGAATAGATTGATAAGAAACCATCAAGTACAGGAGTTGGGACATCATGTTGTGGTTGTACAGGACGTTGGTAAGGCCGCTTATGAAGTACTGTGTCCAGTTCTGGTCACCCTGCTATAGTTAGAATATTATTAAATTGGAGAGGGTTCAGAAAAGATTTACCAGGATGTTGCAGGGACAGGAGGGTTTGAGTTATAAGAAGAGGTTGGATAGCGTGGGATGTTTTTCACTGGAGCTTGGGAGGTTGAAGGGTGTCCTTATTGAGGTTTATAAAATCATGAAAAGCAGAGTAAGCTGAATAGCAACAGTCTTTTCCCTAGGTGGGGGAGTTAAAGCCTAGGGGCCATACTTTTAAAGTCAGAGGAGAAAGATTTAAAAGGGACCTGAGGGGCAACATTTTCACACAGAGGGTGGAGTGTATGTGGAATGAATTGCCAGATGATTTCATAGATGCAGGTACAATTACAACATTTAAAAGACATTTAGACAGGTACATGGATAGGAAAGGATTAGAAGGATATGGACCAAACACAGCCATGTTGGACTAATTTTGTTTGGGAGACTTGATTGGCATGGTCAAGTTTGGCCGAAGAGTCTGTCTCTGTGCTGTATGACTCTATGGCTCTATTCCACACATTAGGATCTTCAGCTTCGTATATAGATTGGAGAAGCTGGGACTTGTTCTCTGTAGGGAAACAAGAAATGAGATTTGATAAAAGTACTCAAATACATGGAGGATCTGGACACCAGATAGAGAGACACATTCTCATTGGTGGAAGCATCATGAACTAGAAGATGCAAAGTTAAAATGATTGAATTAGAATTAGAATTAGGTTTGATTGTCACATGTACTCAGGTGCAGAGATACAGAAGTACAGTAAAAAGTTTACAATGTCGCGATTCACAGCGCCATCTTAGGTACAAGGTACTTAGGTACAAAACCTTTGGTAAAAAGTAGGAAATAAAGAAATTGTTATAAATTCAAAATAACAGTTCTTCTCACTATAAAGTAGTAAATAAGAAATAAAGTTAAACTTTTCAACTTGCAGTCTTTCTTTAGCCATGGGTCTGCAGTCACTCCACGCTAGGCTTTTCCTGTGAGGGTTTGATCTCTTGCCCGCAGTGGGCTCAATCGCATGATCCCCATGCTTCCATGCTGCCATCTTGCCACCAACTGCCTCTTCACAGGCTGCCAGAGTCCTGCTCTGGTGCCACTCCAGACTCCCAGCTGCTTCTGCGATTGACAAAAGAATGTTTACTACGTGAGAAAAACCTTTTGCGTTAGGATCTTGAATGTACTGCTTGGGGTGGTGTTTGAACAAAAAATAAGTTGCAGGGGTAGAGGGAAAGGGAAGGGAATTGTGATTTGCTGAGTTGATGTTATGGGGACAGGGAGGGATAAAGTGAGCTGAGTGACCTTCTGTGTTGCAGCCAAACTATGATTCATGTTTTCCAAGTTACCCAGAGAGGCTGGAGGAGATGGCTGAGTGGCATATAATTGCTGGACTGTTAACTAGTGACCCAGGAATGTTCTGGGGACCCAGGTTCAAATCTTACCATGGCAGATGGTGGAATTTGAATTCAACAAAAAGGAACATAATCTGGAATAAAGAGTCCAATAATGACCATGAATGCATTGTTGATTGTCAGGAAAAAGAGCATCTGGCTCACTAATGTCCTTCTAGGGAAGGAGACTAGCCATTCTTACCTGGTCTGGCCTATATACAATTTTTATAGAATCCCCACAGTGTGGAAACAGGCACTTCAGCCCAATAAGTCCACAATGACCCTCAGAGCATCTCACCCAGACCCATCCCCCTATAACCCACATCCCTGAACACTATGGGAAATTTAGCATGGCCAATCCACCTAACCTGCACATCTTTGGACTGTGAGAGGAAACCAGAGCACTTGGCAGAACACACAGACATGAGGAAAATGTGCAAACTCCACACAGACAGTTGCCTGAGGGTGGAATTGAACCCAGGTCGCTGGCACTGTGAGGGAGTATTGCTAACCGCTGAGCCACCATGCCATCTCTATGTTTGAATGCTGTTCGAGCCAGCAATGCCCTCATCCCATGGATGAATAAAAACAAAATAGAAAATTGTTTCTTAGAGAGTGGGTTGATAACTGAAGGTCAACGATTGAAAATGCTGAACAAATGATCTATATGAGAAAAGCAAAGAAATTTTTTAATGCACAAGGTTGTGAGGATCTAGAATGCTCCACCTGAAGAAGTGGTGGGTGACAATTCCACGAATAATGGCAAAAGGAAGGTGAACAGTTATTGAGTACAAAAAACTTTTCAATAAATTATTTTTTGAGATTTCTGTATTGCTGACTTGTCACCCATTTCTAATTACCATTGAGAAGGTGATCACAAGCTGCGTTCTTGAACAGCTGTAGTTTTTGGGGTGTAAGTACACTCACAGTGCTGAAAGGAAAGAAGTTCCAGAATTTTGACCCAGTGCCAGCGACTGAACAGTCATACGTTTCCAAGTCAGGATGATGTGTGACTCGGAGGGGAACTAACAGGTTGTGGTGTCCCATGTGTCTGCTGTCCTTGCTCTTCTGGGTGACAGAAGTCATGAAGTTGGCATGATGGCCAAACAACTTCATCTGTGATGGAAGTTTCTGTGATTTAATGAATCTATGTTGAGTCAGAATTATATGTGAATTATTGGTAATATTATTTCTGTGACATTGCAGCTCTTATCTTTTGAACGTTTGTAGGGAAGAGAATAAAGCAAATCAGTGTTTCTCCTGTTAGCATTTCCAGGTATACAGAGGATGCATTGACATGTCTGGTGTTTGAAGGTGACAGTACTGAGAACCTACAGTCTAAGGCACATATGAAGGATGCAAGTTAAGTTATTAACTGACAATGTTTGAAGATCTGCACATACAAAGGCCAGTGGCAGAGGATTCATGGAACACAGAGAACTGTTCACACAAATTCCAAACATAGAAAATCAGATTACTTTTCATTAAAAATAAATGAAGCTTGTCTGTCACTAGAAAGATTAATTGATATTGGTGTTGGAACAGACAAGAGGGATAAGAACTTTTTCACATAATTGGAAAATGGATTGCTTAACTGTCAGAATGGAAAACCTAAACTTTAGCGTTAACATTGGGGGTTATCAACCAAAGACAGAATTTAATGTTTTCTGAGAGCTTGTCAATTCAAATGTAGAAAGTAGCTAAAAATGAAGTACTGAGACTAAAAGGGAAGGACTTTAAAATAATATAGTGACCTTGATTCACTTATACACTGCAAGTCTCCCAATAACTCCAGAAGAAGCTAGTTGCCCCACTGTGGATAGTTGTAATCACATTCCATTTTGTCTGTATGTTTGAAGTCTGGTACAAACATGGGTAGTTCTGTCTTGGTTTTTATTCCTGTGCCTTTGACACTTTCCTTTTAAAGGTAAAAGCAAAACTCTGTGGATGCTGAAAAACTGAAATAAAAACAATGTGCTGTAGAAACTTAGCAGGTCTGGCTGCATCTGTGGAAGGAGAAACAGTTAATATTTCAAGTACAGTATGGACTCTTGAATTCAATAAAACAGGAAATATGAACTCAGTGTTAAATATCTCTTAAAAACCATTTTAGTCATTAAAAATGTCTGAAGGAAAAGATTAAAATTTCATTTGCACACATTTCAGGTGGCATTCAAACATATGAATGGCCAGGATAAAGTCAATGTTGTTGTGACAGGGGCCCATGTTTGATTCCACCCTTGGGCGACTGTCTGTGTGGCGTTTGCATGTTCTCTCTGTGTCTGCGTGGGTTTCCTCCAGGGGCTCTGGTTTCCTCCCAAGGGCCAAAATGTATAGGCTAGGTGGATTGGCCGTGCTAAATTGCCCATAGTGCCTAGCAATGTGCAGGCGAGGTGGGTTCGCCATGGGAAATGCAGGATTACAGGGATTGGGTTGGGGGTTGGGTCTGGCTGGGCTGCTGTTTACAAAATTGGCCTGGACTCAGGGCCAAATGACCTGCTTCCACACTGTAGGGATTCTACAATGTGGATTTAAGATGGGGGGAAAGTGGTGGTGGGATGTCTAACAGGTCTAAAAAGCATACAGTATTGCACCGGAATGTTAGAATTCAAAATTTTACAAGTTCAGGAATGACACTCTGGGTATTCCAGAACATGGGGAATATAAAATTGTTCTGTATTCTTAAAATGAATAAGGTCAATTGAGGATCTCAGCTCTGTTGATTGACAGGTCAGTGATTGGATTTAAGAATGTGTGGAACCAATGCGATACCATTTATCTTCACTGACAGGACACTGCTTTGATAGATTACTCATCCTTTATGGAAACTGCCTGATTCCAATTCATTTCAATGGACTGAATCTGAATTAATGCGAGGAGATGAAATTGGACAGGACAAACAAGGGAAACATGATGAATGTGAGAGCTCTGGGAAGCACTGGGGATCAGAGGGACCTTGGTATGCATATCCACCAGTTTCCTAAAGGTAACAGAACAGGTGTGTAAGAAGATATAGGATATATTTGCCTTTATTAGCTGAGACTTAGAGTTTAAGAGCAGGGAGCTGATAATGGAACTGTATAGAATGTGGTTAGGTCACAGCTAGCGTATTCTGTGCAGTTCTGAAATCTACATAATGGGAGGGATGTGATAGCACTGGAGAGGGTGCAGAGATTGACCAGTATGGTGTCTAAGCTGGAGAGTTTCAGTTATGAAGAGAGATTGGCTAGACAGGGGTTGTTTCCCTTGGAGCAAAGGAGACTGAGGAGAACATGACTGAGATATATAAAATTGTGAGGGATATAGGTAGGATAAACAGAAAGGAACTTTGGTTGAGGGATGGGCATTGACTTAAAGTAAGGGGCAGGAAGTTTAAAGGGGAAGTGAGAAAAAATATTTTCAGCCAGAGGGTGCTGGGAATACAGGACTCACGACTTGAGTAGTGATGGAGGCATAACACATTTAAGAAGTATTTAAATATACACTTGCACTTAAAACCACCCTCGTTCTCTGTTTTGTGAAGAGTGATCTTTGCTTATGGAGTGCATACATCTAAGCAAACTCATCAGGGCGGGAGGCAGTCTGATCTATTTTATAAATAAACCTTTTGTTAAATTTCATTGCTATTCTCCCCACTTTGCAGGCACCATTATCTTAATCTCATGAAAGTATTGTCTACTCAATCATTGTGATGCTCACCAACCATCCTTTCAGTCTTTTCAGTGACAGAGCAAATTAATCTTGATTATGTGCAAACTTTGTGTTGTTAGAAACATAGATTCTTACAGTACAGATGAGACCGTTTGGCCTATCAAGTCTGTACTGCTAAAATTTATGACCATCTACCATTTTCCCATTCTAGACCCATAGCCTTGAACATTATAATCTTTAAAGTGCTCATCCCAGTATTTTTTAAAGCTTGTGAGGTTTCCCACCTCAACTATCCTCCCAGGCAGCGCATTCCATACCCCACCACCTGCTGGAAGAAAAAAGTTTTCTTCAAATCCCCTCGAAACCTCCTGCCTTTTGCTTTAAAATTATGTCCCCTTGTTATTGACCCTTCAACTAATGCAAGTGGCTGCTTTCTCTTCACTCTGCCAATACCCCACATAATCTATTATACCTCACTTAGGTTCCTCTCTCAACCTTCTCTGTTCCAAAGAAAACAACTAAACCTATCCAGCCTCTCTTCATTGCTGAAATGCTCTATTCCAGGCAATATTTTGGTGATCTTACTTTGTACCCCATCCTGTGCAATCACATCCTTCCTATTGTGTGGAGACAAGAACTGCACACAGTACTCTAGCTGTGGCCTAACCAAAGTTTAGTACAGCTTCAACGTGACCTCTCAGCTCTTATAATCTATGCTGTTTTGTAGACCTTTTCTTGTTAGAACTTGGCTGAAATAACAGAATCCCTACAGTGTAGAAGCCCACTTAAACCTACCCCCTCTATCCTATCACTGTAACCTTGCATTACCCATCATTAATGCACCTAACCTACTCATCTCTGGACACGATGGGCAATTTAGCAAGGCCAATCCCCCTAACCTGCGCATCTTTGGACTGTGGAAGGAAACCAGAGCACCCAGAGGAAACCCACACAGACGCAGGGAGAATGTGCAAACTCCACACAGATAGTCGCACGAGGGTGGAATCGAACCCAGGTCCTGGTACAGTGAGGCAGCAGTGCTAACTATTGAGCCATGTGCCACCCCTAAATTGGCAACTGACCAATTACCCCTCACTCTAGAGATTTATCACCAGTGGGTACGGAAAACTGCTAAATAATAGGGACATAGGAACAGGAGTAGGCCATTCAGCCCTTCGAGACTGCTTTGCCATTCAATAAGATCATGGCTCCATATGCTTGCCTTGGTTCCATATCTCTTTATATCCTTGCTTAATAAAGATTTGTCAATCTTAGATCTAAATTTAGCAATTGAATTAGCATCAACTGCCATTTAAGGAAGAGGGTTCCAAACCTCCACTAATCCTTGCATCCAGAAGTGCTTCTCAAGAACAGTCTGGTCCTAATTTGTAGATTATACTCTGTGGTTCTAGAATCTTCAACCAGTGGGAATAATTTATTCTATCTACATTGTCTTTCCCTGTTAACATCCTGAAAACCTTGATTAAATTACCCTTGAACCTTCTAAATTACAGAGAACAAAGGCCTAATTTGTCTAATCTCTCCCATAATTTAGCCCCTGAAGCCTAGGTATGATCCTTGTAAACCAGTGTTGAACTCCCTCCAAGGTCAAACCATCCTTCCTAAGGAGTGGTGCCCACATCTGTTCACAGTACTCTAAGTGGGGTCTAACTAGAGTTTTGTATAACTGCAGAATTGTGTCTGCATCCTTATACTCCACTTGTTGAGATATGAAGGTCAGCATTCCATTAGCCTTCTTGACTATTTTCTGCATATGGTCGTGGCATTTTAAACAGCTATGCACCTGAATCCCCAAATCTCATTGGAAACCCCACTGTATTTGACTTCATGCCTTCTTAAAAACAAACACCTTGATTTATCCTTTCTCAGTTCAAAATGGATAATCTCACACTTGCTGATATTAAAATCTGTCTGCCACAGCTTTGCCGGTTCACCTAATCTATCCTGTGGTAATTATATGCTATCATCAATGCTATTTACCATCCTGCCTAGTTTTGTGTTATCAGCAAATTTGCATATTTGACTTGTTATGCCATTATCCAAGTTGAATTATCCACCTTATCCAAGGTGAAAACAGTGCTTTAACTCCACGTGTATCAAATATAATGAGTGCACTCTTCCCCAGCCTGGAGTTGGCTAAAGATATGGCAAGATTGGAAATAATTGGGTAAAGTGGCCTTGTTCAGATGCTCACTTCCTTCTTACCACCTCATGAATTAAGTGCCAGAGTGTAGGGTCTAGGGCAGCTTTCTCAACCCACCACAAATTAAAACCCATAAGGCCACTTGAAGGCCTTAACTCATTACCTCTATGATCATTGACCTGTCTGATGGATGAGAAGGTTTTTCACCTTGTGGGGGCAGTTGGAGGCATATATTAGGGGCAAAGGGTGATTCTGAAAGTAACGCACCTTTCTTTCCCTCCAACTTCCCTCACACATTCTTCTCCTGACACCACCCCATGAGAAGAGTATGAAAATAATTTACCTTCTTGCTGCAAGATTCCCCTAAGGAGTATCATCGACTTATGGTCCTTAGGATTCAGAAGTTGTCAATCTATGGCCAGAGCTTCTGGCAATTTGGACGCCAGTGTTGGAGCCTGTAATAGGCTGAGAAACTTGTCTATGCTCCTAATGTGATAATGGCTTGGATTTTCTCAGTTGGGTGAGTGGTATGCCTGGTGTCATCCAACACACTTGCCCCCACTCTTTAAAAACAAGTGGGATATGTGCACCCTATGTATTTGCCCATCATTACATCGAAATATTAGTTGGTTTGTTGACTCAATTGTATTAAAACTTTCAGTTTTAGTTTTAAATAAAACCTGGTTTTGTGGAGGTTCTTCAACCTCAGTGAGAGTTTCATGTGATGTGTAGAAATCATAATTTATCCTGTTTCTCCAGTATACTTTAAAAGGAGAAATAAGGAATTCTTAAAAGACCTTCTGCGTAACTTCCGTATGAAGCTGAAATAACTCAATTAATTGCTTTTGCAAATCACTGCATTAATGATCGACCCTAAAACATAAGATAATTGATTCCTACAGTACTAAACCTTTCTATATTCATTTAACCTATTATAATATTAAAAACCTGTTTTATTGTCCTACTACAGCTCTCAGTTCAGTTTTATGACAAGGATCTGAATGGTACTGGTGCTGACTCTGATATAGTTGTTGGGAAGGGATCAGTGTGAAGCACTCAGAAATAGTAAGAACTGCCGATGCTGGAGTCAGAGATAACACAGTGTGGAGCTGGAGGAGCACAGTGGGCCAGGCAGCATCAGAGGAGCAGGAAAGTTGATGTTTAGGGTCGGGACCCTTCAGAAATCATCAGCATGAAGCACTTCCTATTTCTTCCTTTCAAGTTTCTCTTACTTCTGTCACCTCTTAGAGCTACCCATTTTATATGTGGGAGATTGGTCATTTGCAGCACTGTGAATAATGGGATCAAATGCACGGTCTTGGTTCACACCACACTGAAAATTCTGACTGTTTGAAATCTGCATGGTTGTCTGGCAATCACTGTGCATAAGTTATTTTTGCTTTGGTTAATCTTGCTTCAGACTACGATGTGATGTACTTAAGATATTTACACCTTACTGTGTTTCTCGATGAAACATATTTCTGAAGTAACTGGATTTTCATGGTATGACGTCAGACATTTTAAGAATTACTGAATCAAGGCACAAAGAATTCTCTTTTCGCAGTAGAAGAGACTCACCAGATTTTAAAGGATGGAGGTATTTTGTTTGGATTATTTCCACAGCTTCTTAACATATCCTTACGTAAATAATAACTATCTAACTATGACAAGTGACAGAAAAATATGAGAAATTGGAGACAACGCTGAAATTAAGTAGTGATGTCTTTACTGAGCTTTACAGGAATTCCAGTCAGCAATCCAATACACCCATTAGCCATACAATAGCATAACGTTTCTGATCTCTGGATCTTCAGATATTAGCAATATGACAGGAGATGAGCTTTGATATCCTGTGGATGTCCTGATGTGCTGAGCTATGTGGGAATTGCCCTGAAATTTTAAATTTCTGTTGGGTAAAACAGATCCTCAGGACACTGATTCTGACCAATTTGGAGATTTTGGACAGTTCTGACGTACTTTCCTGAATTGTTGCTCTAAACGGTAAGACAATAAGCCTCGTTAAATTCCTTGGTAAATCCAGAATTGAAAATTCAATGACTCAGATTTAAACACTGAATAGCCGTGACCACTGACTGACCCCGGACAACCCCGCCACCAGGCCTGATGACCACTCTACCGATCTATCATCCTACCCACCTACTGCAGACTCAACTTGCCACTCTATCCATCTTCCACCTCACCCATCCTATCCAGTTGCCCATTTAATTCCCTATCCATTCATTCATTCATTCAATTACACAACAATTCACAATCATATTTGACCTTTAGACTATCATATGGTAGGCAGAACCATATATAGGCATGTGCTCTATTTGCCCCACTTCTTGACTCTATACAGCTTTTAGATCCTCTAGCCTTCAACCCTAATATACTTCATGGCTATCCACTCTCCGTGTCTCTATATCAATTGATATCAAACTTTCCATGTCCACTCATGCTGTCTACACTAATTCATGAAATCAGAAGTCACATAACACCAGGTTATAGTCTGACAGGTAGATTTGAAAACACAAACTTTCAGAGTGCTGCTCCTTCATCAGGTAAGAATATGGAAGTAATTCTGAAAAAATTTGTAGAGGCAAGGAATGAACAAGGATAGTCAAACATGGTTTTGTGCGAGGGAAATCGTGTCTCACAAACTTGATTGAGTTTTTTGAGGAAGTGACCAAGATGATTGATGAGGGTAAAGAGGTAGACGTTGTTTACTGGGACTTCAACAAAAGTTTTGACAATGTTCCACATGGTAGAATAGTTAGTAAAGTTGGATCATGTGGGATTCGGGGTACGCTTGTCAGTTGAATACAAAATTGGATTAATGGCAAAAGTCAAAGTGGTGGATGGAGGGTTGTTTTTGGACTGGAGAACTGTTACCAGTGGTGTTCCACAGAGATCGGTGCTGGGTTCACTTTTCTTTGTCATTTATATAAATGATTTAGATGAGAATATAGAAGGCATGGTTAGTATATTTGCAGATGACACCAAGATTGGTGCTATGGTGGACAGTAAAGAAGTTTATCTAAGATTACAAAGACATCTTGATCAATTGGGTCAGTGGGCTGAAGAGTGACAGATGGAGTTTAATTTGGATAAATATGAGGTATTGCATTTTGGTACAACAAACAACGGCAGGACTTATACAATTAAAATTAGGGCCTTGGGTAGTGTTGCAAAACAAAGAGACCTAGGAGTTCAGGTACATAATTCTTCAAAGTTTGCAATGCATATAGAGAGAATAGTTAAGAAGATGTTTAGCATGCTTGCCTTCATTGCCCAGATCTCTTGAATAGCGGAGTTGGGATTTCGTATTGAGATGGTACAGGACTTTGTTGAGGTCCCTTCTGGAATACTGTGTCCAGTTCTGGTCACGCTGTTATAGGAAGGATGTTGTTAAGCTGGAGAGGGTTCAGAAGAAATTTACCAGGGTGTTGCTGGGAATGGAGAGTTTCAGTTATAAGAGTGGCCGGATAGGCTGAGACTTTTTTCACGGTAGCATTGGAAGTTGAGGAGTACTTTTATTGAGGTTTATAAAATCATGAGAGTTATATATAAGGTGAATTTCAGGTGACTTTTCCCTAGGGTAGACGAGTTCAAGACTAGGGGGCATATTTTTAAGGTGAGAGGAGAAAGATTTAAAAAAGACATGAGGGGCAGTTTTTTTTTTACGTACAGTGGTTCATGTGTGGAACGAACGTCCAGAGGAAGTGGTGAATGCAGGCAGAGTTACAACATGTAAAAGACATTTGGATAAGTACACGAATAAGAAATGGTTGGAGGGATATGGGCCAAGCACAGGCAGTTGGGACTAGTTTAGTTTGGGATTATAGTTGGCATATAATGGTCCTGTACCATCTCAATACGAAATCCCAACTGCCCTATTCAAAAGATCTGGGCAATGAAGGCAAGCATGCTAAACATCTTCTTAACTATTCTCTCTATATGCATTGCAAACTTTGAAGAATATACTGGTTGGACTGAAGGGGCTGTTTCTGTGCCATATGACTCTATGACATCAGTGCCTTCTGCACAGTGGCTGTCTTTTCCAGCCATCTTCGCATTAACAACACACATCATAAAATGTTACCAAGGAGGCTGGAATCTAAATGGACTAGAGGAGCAAAGGGATCAGAGTACAGCCACAGAAATTCCTAAAGGTAGAGACATGAGTTGAAAATAACATGAGATAAAGCAAAACACATATGTTTATTTCTTGGAGGATAGAATAGAAAAACAAAGAAATTGTACTAATTTGTATTGATCTTCGGCTTAACCACACCTGGAGTACTGCATACTATTCTGGTTGCTGTAATATAAACGGGCTGTGGAGTCACTGGCAAGAGTGCAAATGAGATTTATATGGATAATTCCTGAACTGTGAAGTTATATCTATCAGTAAAGGATGAACGGGCTGGGTCTCTTTTCCTTTGAGAAAGATGGCTGAGGGGAGACTACATGGGGATCTTTAAAACTATGATATGTTTTCGTACAGTCAACGGCCAATTTCGTTGAGGTGAGGAGGAATTTCTTTGGTTAGAAGTCGGTGACTTTTTGGAACTCATTGCCACTGTGGAGGTAATGGTGGCCAAGTCATTGAGTCTACAGGAAGAAGGCAGGAAAATGGGAATGAGAAACATAACAATCATGATTGAATGGCTAAGGAGACTCGATAGGCCAAATGCCCTAATTCTAAATTAGAGGGCAGACTATATAAGACAGTCATACAGACAAATAGAGAATCAAGAATAAGCTTCTTCACCCAGTAAGTGGTGAGAAAATGAAATTTGCTGGCACAAGCAGTTGTAGATATGATATTGACAACAGAAAGATTGACATGTTTATAAACGAGAAGGGAGTAGAGGGTTACAATGATCAATTTCGATAAAGAAGGATAGAACTATTGTGTGGAGCATAATTAATAGAAAGAAGGCCTGATATTTCATTTGCTTCAGTGGAACTGCATATCCAATACTGCATAAAATGGACACCTAATTCAATACAGCTGTTTGTGCCACAGGCCCAAACAAATGTTACTTCCGTTTCTGAAATACACCACTGTGTCAAAAGTGGCATCTTTCAAACAAGATGTTAAAACAAGGTGCTGTTTGACCTATTACAGGTGGGTACAAAAGATTTCAGGCCAACATTTAAAGGAGAGCAAAGAGTTCTCCCAGTGTCCCACTCAAATTCTATCCCTGACTAAAACAGATTAACTGTCTGTTTATCTCAGTGCTGTTTGAGGGATCTTGCTGTCCACAAACCAGCTGTTATGTTTCTTAAGTTACAACAAAGACAACACTTACAAAGGTATTTTACTGCCCTTAAGGTCATGGAAAGTGACATGTTAACGCAGTGCTGTTCATTCTTATTCGCTGAAGGAGAACTTAATTATACAAAACGTATTTGCTATAAGAGTTTGCAGTCTCAACTGAAAAACCATTGAATTGATACGTATTTAATGAGGTGGTAATCCCCACTCCAGTAGCACTGCTAATTTAAATGTCCATAAAACCAGACAAAGTGTGCGCCTAAATCTCCAGAATGTTTTATGTAAAGGAAGAAATAAACTGGAGAATTTAAGCGCAGAAAGTGGAAAGATTAAAAGCAATTGCTGTAAACTTACCTGCATGTTTATTCCTGTGAGCAATATTTCCTCATAGCCCTTACGAAAACTACACCTTCAATGTGAATTATCCTTATCTTCTCACAGAGTAAACAGAAATTAGTGGGGTAGGAATTAAGGGAGTTATGGTTTATTTGTGGTCTATCAGATTTTTGAAACAAAGACTATTTTATCATTACATCAGACCCTCTGATTTATACAGCCACAGTGCTTCCAAAAACCAACAGCTTTCTGATAGACCTGTACCACTAGCTCAGGCTATTCAGCCTCATGTCTACCTACTGTCAACAAATACAAGACATTTGTGTGTAATCCCAAAGGAACATTCTCCACTTTTAGTTTCTGCTGTCTACAACAAATAACTTCCAGTAATTAAATGACAGCATTCATCAGAAGTGTTAAATAAAGCAATCTAATGAAGTAACACAGGAAAAAGAAAGCTATAAATGCTGGAAAACAAAAATAATACAAGAAAACACTCGGAATATACAGAAAGTTCATCTGCGTCCATAAATAATATAGACATACTCATATTTCAGGAATGGATCCAAAAACAAAAGTAAAAGCTGGAAGGTATAAAAAGTTCCTGAATGAAGATGCATGTAAAGAACTGAAACAGCATTAAAAGGAGACAGAAGTCAGGAGTCAAAGTTTTCTGTCTTGCACTCACCATAACCCTGGATGCAAGAAACAGACTTTAGAAAAGGGAGACCAGTTTGTACAACATGAGAACAAGAGTATTGATTGTTTGAGCCATTGTTGGCATGGATTTGCAGCAAGAACAGTTAACTGCCAATCTTTGTTCTTAGACCAGATAAACAGACTCTGGTTTGTTGTGTTTTTGCCATGGGAATGCAACACAGAATGCAGCACTTCTTGTCACCTTTTAGCAATGCTTAATTTCTGTGCTTCCAAGCAATTACGAATCTTAGGCAGAAGGCCAAGTATTGAGATCACAAAGGTGAAATATGTGGCTTGTAAAACCCTTTGAGAAAAATGCAGGAATCTAATAATTTGTGTGAGGAATGATCCCAGTGAGCCAAACCACAGATCTACATCTTCAGTGTTTTATTTTCACTTCTCTTTATATGTGTCATTCCTGAACCTTTGTTTAGTCACAGCTATTGTCATATTTCTTTGATCTTTGAAGATATTTTAATTATTTGATTATCGTCTGTCAGCCCATCAGTTTTAGACCAAAAATAACTGCTGTTAATTCTTCTTCTTATGTTTAACACTAGCTGGCTGCTTGTCCAATGAGCAAAATAGAGAACACATTGTGGAAAAACTGTTGAGTATGGTGTTCTTTTGATTTCTGTTACTTGACCAATAACTAATGAAACAAGTATATTGAACAAGTGAATTCAGCTTGACAACTAGGTGTGGCTAACTACTCAAAGAGTGGAGCAGCAAAAAGTAATTTCCCTAATTTCAATGAACCTTTAATCCTAAATATAAACCTAGAAATTCCTCTTGATGAAATCATGACATAAAAATACTTGCCAAATTTGTTTAGGCTTCTTCATTTTTCTGAAGTTAATTAAGCAATAATGATCTGTTAAGATAACAGAGAGACAAATATCAACTATTAACCTTAAAACATTCTTTTGGTTGTTACGAATAACAACTTCCAGCTTGGGGCTCCCTGGTATTATTGTAATCCCCATGTGGAAATGATCAATCACGGTATTTACTGAATGACTGCCTACAGAAGGAACAGGCTGGATTAGAATTCACTTCTTGTAGCTTTTACTTGAACATGATCCAGAATCAATACTACTTATAACGTAAGTAAATTATATGCATATTGTTTTGTACACAACCACCAGAACTCACTGCACATCCGACGCAAATGTTGCTTACCTCCTGTTTCAAAGTACTTGACATTGACTCCAGTATGTGGTGTTAGCTGGTTCCTCTTTAAACAAAATGCAGACAACTCTGACCAGAATGTTATGTATGAAATTGTCTAGGTGTCCCACAATACCAAAACAGTCAAATCAATAAGAACACATGCTGGTACCAAAGCAAAACATTCCCATTTTATTGGAACAAAATTACAATAATTTTTCATTCTAAACATACTATCCCTAATCCTATTTAGCTGCTTACGGTTACAGTACTTCCAGAGTCTGTTATAAATTTACGGTCATTGTCTCTGTGGCTCTGTCTCTGGGTCTGCAAAGTTGCTTTCTCCCTCCGTCTGTCTGGATGGTCAGCTGGTCTCTGCCTGTTGCCATGCTGGTCTTGTCAGAAGGCCTCTGACGATTCCAAGAGCAGTTCCAAGAGAGGTTTGAAGAGAGCAGTCTGCAGGTGAACTCTGTTTTTATATCTTTTGGATGATTTTCTGGAACTTTCTGTAGTTCTGACCAATCAGGGAGATACACGTAATAGTTTGAAACAAGAGTCAATAATTTTGATGGCATACTACTGTCAAGTTTCTTTGTGTACTAGAACCTGGTCCCTTTCTGTCTGGGCTGCCCTTTGTTTAGTGGATAAGTTGTTGGGGGTGTCTGTGGAGCCTAACTAAAAAAATGGAAAGAACTGCAGAAACTGTAAATCAGGAACAAAAACAGAAGTTGCTGGAAAAGCTGAGCAAGTCTGGCAACATCTGTGAAGAAAAAAATCAGTTAACGTTTCGGGGTTGGTGACCGTTCCTCATTTCTGATCACATCACTAAACTATATAGTGTTTAAGTAATTTTAATTGTCTAGATTTAAATTCATTTCTCAGTCTGCCTTTTACGTCAAGTACAAAGAAAACAAATACCAGCAATTCCAGGCTCAGCTAAAAGCCTGCTTCTATTCTCAAATTCTTTTGAAACTTGTTTTCCAGAAATAATTCTGCTTTTTACCTGAAAAATGAACTACTTTTTATTCTATAAAAATCATATTGCAGCAATTTCAACTGCACCCACTTGCATTTATGTTCCTACGAATAGGAATTCTTTTAGACCAGCCAACAGCAAGAACCTTCATTGGATATTGACTTATTGAACTCTAAATCATGTGAATTGATGTCATTTGACCTTGTAGCTTTTCCTCTTTTCTCCTTTCTTTTCTGCATGTGTGGGCCTATGTGATGTTGAGATTACCCCCTGGATTTGAATGAATAAATAAGCCATTATTTTGTTTTAACCCCTAGGTGTTGATCATTCAAAAATTGAACTTCACAAAACAGAAGATTAGGGAGTGGTGTTGGCAACTTACTGAGGCATATTTCAAAAAGAAATTTTAGAAATGGAATCCGTTGGAGATTCAGAGAGGTATATTTACCCAGGAATTTGACTGATTTTGAGACTTCTGACATCTTCTGGGTAACTTTCCACGGAAGTAGGTTGGAACTCTGCATTGTCTCAGTTGGATGCTCTTTGTAGGGTTCCCATTTCAGGGCTAATTAACCATTAAAAGTTAAATTTGCTGAACAATTCCCATATAAAAAAAAATTGCATCGGGAACTCTGAGGGGCACTGATGCAGATGTTGAGGGCTGTAAAATCAAAAGAAATAGGAACAGAAGTAGGCCATTTGTCCCCTTGAGGCTACTCTCCCATTCTGTAGGATCATGGCTGATCCGACACTCCTCACATCCACTTTCCCACCCTTTCCCTTTGATTCCCCTACAGATTAAGGATCTATCTGTCTCAACCTTAACTATACACCAGATCACTGCTCCCATAGCTCTCTGTGGCAAGGGGTTTCAACGGCTCTCAATCTCCGCGAGAAGAAATTTCTCCTCATCTCAGTGTTAAATTGGTGCACCTTTACGCTGAGACCATATCTTCTGATCCTAGGCTCTCCCATGAGGGGATGCATCCTCTTAGCATACATCTTGTCAAGAATTCCTGCTTCTTATGGGTATATGGCCATATCATCTTATCACCACCTGCAAATTCATCTCCAAGCCACACATCATCTTGACGTGGGTTAGATCATAGAATCCCTACAGTGTCGAAACAGGCCCTTCAGCCCAACAAGTCCACACCAACCCTCACAGCATCCCACCCAGACCCATCCCCTTAATCTACACATCCCTGAACACTATGGGCAATTTAGCGTGGCCAGACCACACAGCCTGCACAACTTTGGGCTCTGGGAGGAAACCGGAGCACCCGGAAGAAACCCACGCAGACACGGGGAGAATGTGCAAACTCCACACAGACAGTTGCCTGAGGCTGGAATCAATCCCAGGTCCCTGGCGCTGTGAGGCAGCAGTGCTACTCACTGAGCCACCACGCCACCACGCCACTCTCGCGGTTCTTTCAATATCACAGAGCCAAAATTCCTGAGTCTGTCTTCCCAATAGCACTGTGGGTGTAGCTAGCTGAGATGATAGCATGAGGCAAGACAACATATATTTCCCCATGACGCGCTTCTACTTTCATCAATCAAAGAATTGCACTCCAATTTCAAGCACCCCCAGCAATAAGTGTGGAGAATTGAATGCATTTAGAAAAGAAAGTGCTTCTGAGTTGAGTATAATTCTTGCATGCTTCCAGTCAAGCTCTAATGGCTGCTCAGTTGGTATTTGCTTCACAAAAAGTACCTAATAATTAGAAATGATAAGGTTGCCCAACTGCACTTTGAGGAAAGGTTGGACAAGCTACGCTTGATTCCACAGGAGTTTCAAAGAATGAAGTGTGATTGATCGAAGTGTCTAATGGACTTGACATGGTCGATGTGAAATATTTCTTCCTATGGATCACCTCAGGGGGCACTGTTTTGAAATTAAGGCTTGCCCTTTCAGGACAAAGATGAGGAGACTTTTTCTATCAGAGGGTCGTTTGGAATTCCCTTCCTGAGAAGGTGGTGGAGGTGGGGTCATTGAATGTTTTTATGACAGATGTGGACACATTCTTGTTAGGAAGGAAATCAAGGATTATCAAGGGTGATGAGAACATGGAATTTGAGACACGAATAGATCAGCCGTGATTTTATTAAATGGGGAGCTGGCTGGAGGAGATATATATATATATTTTTCTCTATTCATTCATGGAATGAGGCGTTGCTGGCTAGGCAGCATTTATTGCCCATCCCTAATTGCCCAGAGGGCAGTTAAGAGCCAACCACATTGGTGTGGTTCTGGAGTCACATGTAGGCCAGATCAGCTGAGGTTGGCAGATTTCCTTCCCTGAAGGACATTAATACAGACATATGGCCAAAATTGCCTTCTTTTTGTATGTTTATATTTAATTCCCTCCGCTATCTTCAAAAAAAAGAGCTCATAAAGCAATGAGTTCAACAATTCATACTGCTGTGAAAAATAAAAACAAAGTTTCAGAATTTGTCTCCATTATTGATACACATACCTTTGACTTCTGAGGCCTTGAGCCATGGAATTCCCTCCCTAACTTACATCTCTCAATGTCACTTTCTATCTTTAATACCATCCATTAAAACAAATGCTTTGAGTAAGATTTTGGTCATCTGGCCTAATGTCTCCTTTTCTGTTTGACTTTATTATGCCCCTGTGAAGCATTGGGGATGCTAAAAACACTATACAAATGTAAGATTTTATTTATTCACACATGGGATGTGGGCGTCACTCTTGGCAGCTTTATTGACCGTCCTGAGTTGCCCTTGAGAAGGTGATGGTCAGCTGCCTATGTGAACCGCTGTAGTCCATGTGATATAGGTAGATCTACAAAACCATTAGGGAGTGGATTCCAGGATTTTGACCCAGTGATATATGTCCAAGTCAGGATGGTCAGTGGCTTGGAGGGAAACTTGCAAGTGATGGTGTTCCCATGTATCTGCTGCCCTTGTCCTTCTAGATGGAAATGGTTGTGGATTTGGAAGGTGCTATCTGAGGATCTTTGGTGAATTTCTCAGGGCATCTTGTAGATAGTACACACTGCTGCTACTGATTGTAAGTGGTGGAGGGAGTGGATGCTTGTGGATGTAGACAGTCTTGTCCTGGATCAAGTCAAGCTTCTTGAGTGTTGTTGGAGCTGCACTCATTCAGACCATTTTTCACCCAAAGCCCGGATATTATCCAAGTCACGTTACATTTAAATATGGGCTGCTTCAGTTTCTGAGGAGCGACAAATGGTGCTAAACATTGTATGAACATCGACTCTTGATGTCGCACTGGAGGGAAGGTCATTGATGAAGCAGCTGAAGTTCGGATACAATGCTGAGGAACTCCTGCAGAGATGGCCTGGGCCTGAGCTGATTGAATTCCAACAACCACAGCATCTTCCTTTGTGTCAGGTGTGACTCCAAATAACGGAGAGTTTGCACCCCGAGATTCATTGATTCATTGATTCCGGTTTTGCTAGGGATTTTTGATGCTGCACTTAGTCAAATGCCTTGATATCACTCTCACCTCACCTCTGGAATTCAGCTCTTTTGTCCATGTTTCAACCAAGACTGTAATGAGGTCAGGAGCTGAGTGGCTCAGGAGGAATCCAAACTGGGCATCATTGAGCAGGTTCAAAAACAAAGCAGCTGGAAAAGCTCAGCAGGTCTGGGCAGCATCTGTGAAGGGGAAAAAACAGTTAACATTTTGGGTCTGGTGACCCTTCCTCAGAAGTCTACCCTGAGGCAGCTTTTACACCTTTGGCTACAGAGCTCAGATAGTGTGGAGCCTAGAGAGGTGATGTGAAAGACCTCGGCATCCAACATCAATTAAAGACCATTCACACCTTGTCTAACAATCGGAAAGCCAATTAATCTCAAATAGAACATCGACTGAACAATGAGACTACAGATTTGGTGCAGAGATAATAGGGCCCACAGTCATTATAACTGTCAGCACTGATCTCACCTGGGGTGGAGCTTCCAAACCAAGACCCAAGATGAGCCGAACTAAGACGCCAAACAGAGAAGCTGGATTGGGAAGTCAGACCAAGAGCGTTATCAGAACAAAGGACATCCAAGATGGGATGGCCAGCCAAGAGATCTGCAACAAAACAAGCTTCAGCTTCCAAAACAAGGGAATTAAAGTTAGAATTAGAATTAGCTTTGTCAAATGTACCCAAATGAGTAAGTTGCCACTTACACTGCTGTCTTAGGTACGAGGGTACCTAGGTACAGCTTCTTCAGGTACAAGATTAGTTACAGTGTAACAATGTCGCCAACACATGGCATCATCTTAGGTACAGAGTACTTAGGAATAATCCTTACATACAGAATTGGGAAATGAAGAAAAAATAGTTACATTACAGCTATACACTGTATAACTATAGGTCAGAAAAACAAGAAGCATATTTAAAAAGATAACCATCATAGTCTCTCACTTGGAGTTTTCCACAGCAGACCAGCATGGTGGCCTCCATGTGGTCTGACTGCTGGTTGCTGCCCCCTATCTGCAGTGGACTGCTGCCCCTGCTCCCACACTGGGCCACTGGTTGCTGGCATCTGACTTAGGGTTGAGTGTCTGAGGCCGAGAATCCGAGAAGACGGAAGAGGAGAAGAAAAGCATAGAATGGGTGGAGTGGACAAGTTCTGGCTGGAAAGTCCTACTTCGCCGCCATCTTGCATCATTTGCTTCTGAACTAAAAAGTTTCTGAACACCGGCCTTTCTGAACCAAGAACACCGACTGTATGAACACCAACCATGACCATCAGAACCAAAGATCGACAGCTCGAAGCAACAACCGATTCAACTGATACTACAAGTCCTTAGACACAAGTTGAAGTGAAAACTGAGCTTGCCAAGTCACCAGAAAGTAAAGAAAACCATGTAGTTACCCAATAGATCCAACACGCACCTAATGGCATCAGCAGACACAATACAAACTGAAAGGGTTGTGCAGCTCAAAGTCCTCAACCACGCTCCAGGTACAGCAAGCAAACTTCGAACCTGTATTCTGTGTGGTGAGCACAATCTCTGAGACCCCAAAGTTCTAACATAGTTAGTAGTGGGAGGCAGGTGGTATCAATGCATTGGGAATTTACTAGTAAGGATTCTGATTGTTAGTACATTTAAACCCTATGTCCTTTCTGTGTAATAGTAAATAGCTGTGACTCTAATGGTGGTGATGTAATTAATAGTGTAATTTAAAGTACTACTGTTTCCTGTATATTAATTGAGGTAATTTCCTTGAATCATTGTATTATCTATTTCTTGTATTGTTGCTACCTTTTGTACATAAATAAAGATAGCGTTTCTTTTGCCCTTAAACACCTGTCTACAGTCTCTACATCCTGACTAATAAGTCGTGTCCAGAACCAGGAGATGGCAGCAACTTGAACCACTTGATTATCAGAAATAAAACTGACTGCAAACCAAACTTTATTGATGATCAAGAGTATACTGATGGGGCAATAATTGGGTGGGTTGAATTTCCTCTATCTTTTGTGTATAGGATATACAGGGTAGTTCCCACACTGTCGGATAGATGCCAGTGTTGTAACTGCACTGGAACAGCTTAACTAGGGGACCAGCAAGTTATGGAGCACAAGTCTTCAGTACTATTGCTGGAATGTTATTGTTGTTTGTCCATATTATTGTTGTTTGTTTAACCTTGGTTTACTGGCTGCATTTTTAACCAGCAGGAGAGTTCCAACACACGTACCAAATGAATCATGTGTAACAAACTGCTGCCAAAAAATATCAGGGGCATGCAGGAAAGTCTGCAGCATGTGCTCCAACTAAAATGGGTGTGACTAATGAATTCCAAAGCTGCTATCTAATTTTGGATTGCAAATATTATTCACTTTGATCATTCATGTTAATTGTAGTAATATCTTTTTTGCACCTCTTATTCAGAATTCAGTGCCATTCAATTGACTGTCATTTGAAAAATTGAGTACGCACATAGCACTTAACAGCTACACCTGAGGTTTTGCCGAGCTCCTAGCCATGCTCCTAGTCACCATGATGTGAGTCTATTTGAGGAGTGTTTACATATCCTGCAGTCTTTCCTCTCACACAACATTAAAAGGACATTGATGAATTGGTTACAGCTTTCCTTGGGTATATTAGGACCGAAAAAGTAAATACAGTGTAAGTTCCTTATAATGTTGTTCAATATGCTGCAAGTTTGCTGATCGCACTAAGGTCTCATGGTTCTAAAAAGAGGTAAATCTTTATTTAAGTCTTCATTTTGTGAGTTAATTATAGGGGAAAATAGAAGTTTTCTTATTAACATGGTCCAGCTGTAATGTTGCCCAGCTAAAGCATGATTTCACTTTTTGGACCTCAACATCTACGTTATAACAAACATCTACTCCGCAATAAATTCATTTACTAAACGTGTTACTGTCCTTTAGAGTGAACTGAGATTGAGAAAGGCTAAGGCAGTTCTGATCTGAATGCAGCAAAAGACACTCTGCATGAACACTATTATCAATGTGTTTGTCTTGAATACTGTCAATTTTGTAACTGTCTAATTCATTCAAGTGAGAAAGTTATGCTGTTGCAGTAATGCATATTCTCACAGGATCAGAGTTATAAACATGTTGATAGAATTGCATAGAAGGATTGGGGACTTTTTACTGCGTACAGACATTGGGAGATTGAAGGCGCAGATATTTCATATTGTCTTTATCTCATTGACCAGACAAGAAAAGGAAACTAATAAACAAACTAGTAGAAAAGCAAAATATTGTTGATATTTTTTTAACTCATTTAAGGAATGTGGGCATTGCTGGCTTGGGCAGCATTTATTGATAATCCACAGTTGTCCTTAAAAAGGTGGTAGTGAGCTGTCTTCTTGAACTGCTGCAGCTTATTTGGTGTAAATACACCCATGATGCCATTAGGGAGGGAATTCCAGGATTTTGACCTAGTGAAAGTGAAGGAACGGCGATACATTATCAAGTCGGAATGGTGAGTGGTTAGGAAGGAGCTTGCAGATGGAGGTGCTGTTATGCGTCTGCTGCCCTATGCTTCTAGATGGAAGTGCTGGTGGTTTTGGAAGGTGTTGTCTAAAGAATTTCTTCAGAGCATCTTGTAGATAGTACACATTGCTGCTACTAAACGTCAGCAGTGGAGGGAGTGGATATTTGTCGATGCAATGCCAATTAATTGGTCTGCTTTGTCCTGGATGGTGTCAAGCTTCTTGAGTGTTGTTGGAGCTGTACCATTCAGCCAAGTTGGAAGTTTTCCATCACAATCTTGACTTGTGTGTTTGTAGAGAGTGGACAGGCTTTGGGAGTCAGAAGGTAAGTTAATCCTGCAGTATTCCTAGCTTCTGATTTGCTCTTGTAGTAACTGTATGGTGGTCCAATTCAGTTTCTGATCAATGGTACCCTCAGGCTGTAGATTTTAAGGGATTTAGTGTCAAAGGGTATTGTTTGGACTGTCTGTTACTGGAGGTGGTCATTACATGGCATTTGTGTGGTGTGACTGTTACTTGCCACTTGTCACCCCAAGCCTAGATATTGGCCCTGTCTTTCTGCGCTTAGACGTGGACTGCTTCAGTGTCTGAGGAGGCATGAGTAGTGCTGAGCATTGTGCAAATATCAGTGAACATCTGATGTTTGAAATCAGAAAAAGAAGCAGAAAATGCTGGAAATGTCCCTCGGTTCATACAGCATGGGAATACCAGACATCATTTTTAAATAAAGAGTGATTGGTGATGGGATGCTGGTCTTTGAAGAGTTATTTCAAAAGTTTTCCCAAAGCATGAGCACAAGGCGAGATGGACTGAATACTCCTGCAGTGCTTCATGTTACTCTACAGTGCATTTACGGCGGTGGATGGCAGGCTTGTGGGAGTGGGGTGAGAATTATTGGTCCCTCAAATGTCTCTTCACACTCCTGATGCAATTTCCTGTGTTAGTTGGAGGCCCATGCAAAGTGTGAACGTTGGCAATTTTCACCGTTTGGGCTGACCGTGGGTAGGTGGTGGGGCAGTACCCCTTTTACAGTGCCCATCGGAGACATGCTAGCTTACACATTCCAGGATCCATATGCACCCTCCCCACCTCATAATACCTAGGAACCCATGTACTAAAGTTGTCTTTAAAAAGCAAAAAAAAACTGATTTAAAATGTTAGCTGACCATAGTTGATATGTAATTTGAAATGTACCTGCAATATCTGCAAATGAAAATCTGGAATGGTGGGGTTTATAGGGAATAACCAAGAGGAGCCAATTCATCACTCCTGACCAAGAGCTTAGAAGTTTGAATTGTTGCATTTGGAATTGCAACAATTTGGGGAACCAAACCCGAATCCTGGAACTCTCTTCCTAACAGCATTGTACGTTTACCTACAGCACATGGACTATAGCAGTTCGAGAAAGCAGATCACCACTACCATTATGTGACAATAAACAATATTCTATTCTGTTCTCAAGGGCAGTTAAGGATGGGCCATGAATGCTGGCCCAGCTGATGACACTCCCATCCCATGAATGAAAAAGGAAGACTTTGAAAACATTTAATCCTGCTAAATGCACTTAAGTGCACTTAACCCTGATAAGTGTGAGGTGATGTACTTTGGAAGAAGAAACAAGATGTGGGAGTATTTAATGAATGACAGGACACTGGGTAGCTTCGAGGAACAGAGGGATCTTGGGGTAATTATTCACAGATTCCTGAAGTCAGCACAGCACACTAATAAAATAGTTACTATAGCATATGGGATACTTGCTTTCATCAGTCGTGCCATAATGTATAACAGCAAGGAGGTAATGTTGGAGTTGTACAGAATGATGGTTAGGCCACAGCTGGAGTACTCTGTGCATGTAGCGGGGTACAGAGGATGTTCACCAGGATGTTGCCTGGGATGAAGCAATTGAGCTATAAGGGGAAACTAGATAGGCTTGCATTGTTTTCTGTAGTGCAGGAAAGACTGAGGGGGGACATGATTGAAGTGTATAAGATTATGAGGAGTATGGATAAGGTGAATAGAGAGCAGCTGTTCCCTTTGGTTGAGGGGTCAATCATGAAAGGGCATAGTTTTAGAGTAAGGGGCGAAGAGATTCAGAGGGGATTTGGGAAAAAGAACTATTTCACTCAGCAGATAGTGGGAATCTGGAATGCACTCCTTGGGAAGTGGAGGCTGGAAACCGACAATGTTTAAGAAATATTTGGTTGAGTACTTCAAATATCATAACATTTAAGGATATGGGATAAGAGCAGGAAATTGGAATTAGTGCACTTTTATTAGTAGATATGTCGATTCAGACTCAATGTGCCAAAGGATCTTTTATATGAATCTATGAATTAATTAATTGTAAAGTTCTTACGGATGGGCTGAGGTCAAAAAAGTAATGAAGAAATGCAAGTTTTTTCTCTCTATGTTTTCAAGAATAATACATTCCTCACTAAAATTGATAATACATTGCTGTCTCGGGTTAACAATTTGCAATTTGTGTTATTTAATTATAAACATTCAGGAGTCCAGACCTCAGGATATCACTGGTTTTCAAATAGCACTTCAGGAGGATTTTGTCACCACAACATTTCCCAGGCAATAAATACAACATTTTTTAACTGTAGGTCTGAAAACCAGCAATTGCACCATCTAAATTATGCCAAAACCATTTAGAATATTAATTAACATAATTTCTGTCTGGGAGATTGACTCAGTTGTTTACTCTTGCAAGTTGTTTGGTGCTGGCATTTCTTGGCTTTGTGCCAGATTGGTTTTCATTCAATACATATTCAGGAAGCTTACTTGAACAAGGTGTATGGGTGTTGCAAGCTCCTCATGCGAAGTGGTATCATTTTATTCCAATTTAGGTGATTGGCAGCTCAGTGGACTGGTCCTTAGCATGGATGCAAGAAGTGGTCAAAAGACTATCTTTATCTCTCTTTTACTGTCCCTGCTTTCCTCTCATTTGTCAGCCAGAGCTGGAGAAACTTATGACTCTTGATGGAATGTATGTAGTTTGTAAGACACAATCAGTTAGCTTCGTGATTGTTAGTTTCAAATTAAAATTCAGCCCAGAAAAAAAAGTCGTGGCCTTGTAATTTATTGTTTTTAAAATACACTAAATAGTAGCAAAATCCTGAGCTAGAAAACAGTATTTTGTTTTTTTTTATATATTTAAACATAGGTAAGCTAGTTTGTGTCTTTCCAATTATGTTTTTCTCTCTAGAATGCTGTACTAACAATCCTTCAATAAGGACAGAATAACAAGTGGTTTCACTTGAATTTCATAGTATGCAAGACAACCAATAAGAGTTTGTGTTATATTTCTTGAATCTTTTTTCTGTTGAACTAGTTATTTGGCAGGGAAGTTGCACTTCCAGATTTTAAGGGACACAAAACTTGCTTAAGGGAGTGACTGATGACATTGAATCTGAGGCAGTCTACTGCAATTCAGTGAAATCTATAAGATTATGAAATATAAAGGTTTCTAAACATTAATCTTACTTCAGAGCAGTAATGAAGTCCTAAATCATTCAAGACCTATTTTTCTAACTTGTGATGTTATCTGAATCCCAGCTGAATCACTGCCCAGTTATCATTCTGAGCTGACCTTTCTTCTCTGTGCCAATCAACTGAGTGTTTCTGATGGCATTAAAACTTGAATGGTTGGTGTGTGCTTAGCTTTTTGTTTGATTTACTGCTGTATAACTCACTGTTAGCTATTTATTATTATACAACTGAATAGTTTGTTTTTAAAGCAGAATACCGGCATTTCAGAAAGACAGGCGTGATGATTGAAGTTTTCCAGTTGAGGCCATATAATATAGGTGAAAGGGTAATGACTGTTGTTTGACATTGAGCTTGATGGTGTATGATGTTACAGTACTAATTTTTTTATATACATCATTAACCTTAAAGGACTAGATGCAATTTTTCATATTGTAACAAAAAACTCTTCCACTGACCGTCTAAGAGTGGAATTGCACAGGCTGCACATTTAGATTATTTGCTGATGACCATTTTTGGCATAATTTTAACAATCTTCAATATTATGTTGTTAATCGCAATTCAAGTGCAAGAACGACGGCAATTTGCAGCATAAAAATCAGGACATAATGAAGTGATAACAAAAGAAACACTTATTTGAACTACCAATGAGGTGACGCAGACAAAGGGACACAGAATTTGGTTTGCGCTTCAGCTCAATTCTATTAGAAACACCATGTGAGCATTTCCCAAATTCCCACAAAATTTATTCTCTGTCTAGCTCTACCTGCAATGATCCATGTGTTTGAGGTGGGCTGTTGGAATCACCTTCCTCTCTGACATAGGGCCTAGCTCTCTTACACTAAGGTGAGTCTCAGACGTCAGGGCAGATCTTTTCCTGGGTCTTCTTTTGTTGCTGCACTGTCTTTGGCCACAAATCTTTGCTATGAGATTTTGCTGCAGGTCTTTGGTGAGGATGTGGCTTCCAGGTGTGTGTTTTTATCCCCCCTCCCAAGTGTGGACCTTCCAGAATGTTCTGGAGCCTTTGGACAATGGGGTCATGAGTGGGTTCAAAGCATCCAATGAGGTTGCACTAACACCCTTCTCTGATGCCATTCCAGGGAGGTGTAAAGTACACATCCTCAGGCACTAGCCGGAAGTCATGGTACCAGAAAGTCTGATTGATATGTCTCCAATGCGCAACCTTGAGCTGGTTATAACTGGATCCCCTGAACCTTTGTGATGCCTCTGACCTTGGTTTCCACTGCTTTCTGTAGATGATAACTGCTGTCTGCTGTTTAGACTGGGCCAATATTCCGTCAGACCCTATTTCTCCAGCTATGGGTCAATTTAGAATGTCCAATTTGTGGGCCCATGGTTGCTTGGTCATAAAACCTGGTTGCCAGGACATTACCTGAGTCTCTATTTTTGTCTCTGAATTTTTGTCCACTGTCAATAGATAATTGACACCCCTTAACTCTGGCTAAATAATTACTTGTCAAAAATCTAAAGATACCTAAACAGAAAGAAAATAAAACAATGCCATTCATGACCTAAGGCTACCGCAAAGCAGATTATATCCAATAGAGTAATTTTGAAGGTAATCTGTGTTTTACTGTAGAGAAGGGAGCAAACAGTGTACACACAACCAAGTTGCAGAAACAGTATTGAGATGATGACCAGATAATCTGTGGTTTCTTTGATGTTGATGACCAAAGCATCAGGAAGACCTCATCTATGCTTTTTCAAGTGAAACTGTGGAACTCAGTTTAGTGTCTCATCTGAAAATTGGCATTGTTCATTTACTGGTTACTAGTGGAATCCCTGGTTCATTATTATCTGCAAGAGATATTGGTATGGGAACAATATTATGCTGGTCCATAAATTCAAACTATTCCCATTAAATGGTTTATTAAATGCTTCCAAAAATTAACTTCACAATCAGCCATGCATTTAAATTTTGGCAATAAAAATAATCAGCAAAATCTTGTAATATTGAAGCTTCAGTTTATTTTCCTTCATTTGGATCCCAGAGAGTGAGTGACATCAGACTAGACTTGCAACAAGATTTTTATCGCTGACAAGGTTCTGTATGAAAACCAAATTAGTTTTGACAAGATGTCACATTTGAGAATTGAATGAACTCCTCTGTTATTAAGCCATTCTATACAAATAAAAGGGTCAGACCAGATCTGCTAAATATATGCAAGCCATCATGGAAAGACTGCCAAAGTAAATAGTCATTTCAGGGATGTGGATGAGCTGTCAGTAGCTGCCTAGGGGTACTGGGGGCAGTCACATTTCTTCTGAGAAAAGGAATCAAGCATGTAAAGCTGAACATTTATGTTACTTACAGAGTGTTTTGAGTCAAAGTGAAACTCACAGCACTGGATTTCATGTACTTTGGCAAAGTTATATGTACCATAAATGATGCCATTTTTGCTTGTGAATATATGTAAATGATGAACAGTAAAATAGAAATGATCTTATTGAGCCCCATGCTGTACCATAATTGTATGATTGAGCACAATGTTAATGTGTCCAAACACTCTACTTGTTTCCATAAAAGCCGCTTTGCATGGTCCTGTTGTTCATGCTTTGGACATTCGACCAGTTGAAATATTAAAAACCCTTTAGCCACGTACTCTTGTTAGTGAGGCAGACAAAGGGGCACAGAATTCAGTTTGCAGTTCAATGCAATTATATTAATATAATATTCCTTATAAAATAGTAGGTGAGCATTTCCCAAATTCCAACAATATTTACTGTCTATCTAGCTCTATTCACCTGCGAAAAGATATTACCCGCAACGATCCACATATTTGAGCTTGGCCATAGGAATCTCCTTCCTCTCTGACGCAGGACTGGCTCTTTTCAATGAAGGTAGGTCTAACAGGGATCAGAGTGGATCTTTTCTCCCTCTTTAAAGTTTTGGCAGAGATCTGTAGCTCGAATTATGGATGAGGTTGTTGACTTGCTCGCTGAGCCGGCTTGTTCTTGTTCAGACGTTTCGTCACCATGCTGGGTGACGTCATCAGTGGAACCTCCGATGAAGCGTGTTATTCTACTCCGTTTGGAATTTCTACTGTCCGGTCCATTATGGTGAGTACTTTTTGCCATTTTGCTGCTAGCTGATGTTCATATCGGCATGATGAACTCTCCTTAATATCAGTACATTCAGACAATGAAGGCCATCAATTTAACTGGGACAAGGTAACCACAATAGACCAAACCAAACATAGACATGGACAGGAATTCCTAGAGGCATGGTTGTCCACCCATACTTCAATCAACAAACATATAGAATTGGACCCCATTTACAAACCCATACAGTTCAAGACTGAAAATGACAGTACTTACCATAACGGACTGGACAGCATAAGTAGAAACCATTTGGATGAAGAACATCACAGAGTGGTTGCAGATGTACTATGGCAGATTTGTGAGGACAGAACATAGAACAGTACAGGCCCTTCGGCCCTCGATGTTGCGCCGATTGAAACTCAATCCCTCTACCAATAAAACCTAACACACCGTACGCCTTCCTAACAACCCTATCAACCTGGGTGGCAACTTTCAGAGATCTATGCACATGGACACAGAGATCTCTCTGCTCATCCACACTACCAAGAATCTTACTATTAGCCCAGTACTCTGTATTCCTGTTACTCCTTCCAAAGTGAATCACCTCACACTTTTCCACATTAAACTCCATTTGCCACCTCTCAGCCCAGCTCTGCAGCTTGTCTATGTCCCTCTGTAACCTGCAACATCCTTCCTATCCACAACTCCACCGACTTTAGTGTCATCCGCAAGTTTACTAACCCATCCTTCTACGCCCTCATCCAGGATGGTACAAGACAGACAAATGTGACACACCACAACAACAAATCTCCTTGTAGGATTAGGTACAAGCAGCACAGCAGCACTTTCTTGTCCAGTTTATACATAGTGTTGCAGCGGTCCTGCTAAATACTTTTATCTATATTCTAGACAGAAGCCCAATCCCCAACACATGTAAGTCTGCTTATAATTGGTCCATTTTTATCATGTCCAAACTTGTCGATAATTTCTTTGGTGTCCTCACATGATTAAAATGGTGAAGCCCACTGCTTAAAAAGAAAGCAAGCTAGACAAAACAGAGAATTTCAGACCACTTGCCTGATAGAGTCAGATTCATAGCATAGAATAGGCCCTTTTGTCCACTATGTCTATGCTGATCAACAAACACCAAACAACATCTCCCATTTACTTGCCCTTGATCCTGAGACTACTATGCACTGCTATTTTAAGTATTCATCCAGATGCTTCTTAACTGTTGTGACAGAACCTGCCTCTATCACCCTCTCAGGCATTGCATTCCATATTTCTACCACCCGCTGGCTGAAAATATTTTTCCTCCAATGTCCTCTAAACCATTTATTCCTCACCTTAAACTTGTGCCCTCTGGTCTTAGGCTAGTCTGCTATGAGGAAAAGGTTCTCACAATCTACTCTGTCCACGCCCCTCATAATTTTGTACACCTCCATCAGATCCCCCCCTCAGCCTCCTCTGCTCCAGAGAAAACAAAGCTAGTCCATCCAGTCTCTCCTCACAACTGAGACTTTCCATCCCAGGCAACTTACTGGCAAATCTCCTCTGCACTCCCTCCAATGTAATCACATTCACCCAATAGTGTGGCGACCAGCACTGCACAGAGTATTCCATCTGCGGCCTGATTAATGTTTTATAAAGTTGTAACAGGACTTTGTTGCTCCTTTATTCTGCACCTGGCTAATGAAAGCAAGCATTTTGTATGCCTTCTCCACCACCCTATCTACCTGTACACACACTTTCAGGAATCTGTGGACTTCAAAACTAAGGTCCCTTTGTTCCTCAGTACTCCCTATGGACCTACCATTCATTGTGTATATCCTTCCTCTATTGGACCTTCCAAAATGCATTGCCTCGCACTTGTCAGGCTTTAGCTTAGAACAAAGGTTGGATAGACTGGGCTGGTCTTCATTGCAATGCAGGAGGTTGAGGGGCTACCTAATAGACGTTTATAAGATCGTGAATGACGTGGATTGAGTGGAAAGTATGAGGCTTTTTCCCAGGGTGGAGGGATCAATTACTAGGCGACAGAGGTTCAAGGTGTGAGGGATAAATTTAAAAGAGATGTGCAAGGCACGTTTTTCACACAAAGGGTGGTGAGTGCGTGGAACATGCTGGCAGTGGAGTTGGTGGAAGCAGACACGGTAGCTGCATTCAAGAAGCACCTGGATGAACACATGAATAGAAAGGGAATAGAGGAATATGGATCCTGTAAGTGAAGACAGTTTTAATATCTAAGGGCAAAATTTGTCAGTGCAGGTTTGGGGGGCCCAAGAGCCTGTTTCTGTGTTATACTGTTCTTTGTTGAATTCCATCTGCCATTGCTCTGCCCAGTTTACCAGCTTATCAATATTAGAGTGTAACCCTGAAACCATCCTTCTCATTATTTCATAGAATCCCTACAATGTGGAAACAGGCCCTTCGGCCCAACAAGTCCACACCGAACCTCAGAGCATCCCACCCAGACCCACCCCTCCAACAACCCACCTAACCTAAACCTCCCTGAATACTATGGGCAATTTTAGCATGGCCAATCCACCTAACCTGCACATCTTTGGACTGTGGGAGGAAACCGGAACACCTGGAGGAAACCCACACAGACACGGGGAGAATGTGCAAACTCCACACAGACAGTTGCCCGAGGCTGGAATCAAACCTGGGTCCCTGGTGCTGTGAGGCAGCAGTGCTAACCACTGAGCCAGCGTGCCACCCCAACAAAAACACTACCGATGTTCATGTCATTTGCAAACTTACTGATTGTATATTCTATAGTCGCATCCAAGTGCACAATGTACGTAACAGTAAAGGTTTCAGCACTGATCCCTGCTGGTTGCAGTTTTCAAATTAGAACATAGAACAGCAAACTGTACGGCACAGGAACAGGCCCTTCGGCCCACGATGTTGTACCAAACATAACACCAAATGAAATTAATCACTTCTGCCTGCCATTTGTCCATATCCCTCCATTTCTTGCATATTCACGTGCTTATCTAAAAGTCCCTTAAATTGTATTGTATCTGACTCCACCACCACCCCTGGCAGTGTGTTCTAGATTCCTACCACTCTCTGTATAAAAAACCTGCCCTTCACATCTCCTTTGAACTTTCCCCCTCTAACCTTAAATGCATGCCCCTAGTATTAGACATTTCAACTCTGGGAAAAAGATTCTGACCATCAACCCTATTTATACATTTTATAATTTTGTAGACTTCAATCAAGTCTCCCGTCAGCCTCCACTGCTCAAGAGAAAAAACCCGTCTAATCCAGGTAGCATTCTGGTGAACCTCTTCTGCAGCCTCTCCAAAGCCTCCACATCCTTGCCGTAATGTGACAACCAGAATTGAATGCAGTATTCTAAGTGTGGCCTAACCAAAGCCATATAAAGCTGCAACATGACATCCTGACACTTGTATTCAGTTCCCTGACCAATAAAGGCAAGGATGCCATTCGTCTTCTTTATCACCTTCTTTACAAGATCAACCCTTTACCATCACTCTTTACGTCATTTTTGTAAGCCAATTTTGGATCCAGTTTGCCAATTTGCCTTGGATCTCATGAGTTCTTACCTTTTAAACCAGCTTTCCATTTGGAACCTTGTCAAAGGCCTTACTGGAGTCCATGTAAACCACTACCCTCATCAACATATTTAATCACCTTTTCAAAAAAACTTAATTAAAATAAAAGACAGGATCTCCCTCCAATAAATACATGCTGACTGTCCCAGATCAATCCCTGCCTTTCCATGTATTGATTAATTTTGTCCCTCAGAATTTTTTCCAGTAACTTTTTTACCACTGACATCAGACTAACTGGTCTGTAATTACTTGGCCCATCTTTGCTGCACTTCTTGAACAAAGGAATCACATTAGCTATCTTCCAGTCACTTGGCACTTCATCTATGATCATGATGTTTCAAATACCTCTGTCAGAGCCCCAGCAATCTCCTCCCTTACCTCCCAAAGCAGCATGGGATACATCTCATCAGAGTGTGGGGATTTATGCACCTTTGTGCCCACTGAAACATCTAATACCTCTTCCTATTAATCTTAACATGTTCTAAAACCCTCACTATCCCAACTGAAATCCTTGGCTACAATATCTTTCTCCTTTCTGAACACAGTTGAGATGTACTCATTTAGACTTCACTGATGTCCTCTAGCTCCATGCACAGATTGCCCTTTTCATTTCAGATAGGCCCCAATCTTTCTCTGGTAATCCTCTTGTTTTTAACATCATAATAAAATGCCTTGGGGTTTTCTTTAATCCTATCTGCCAAAGATATTTCACGGCCCCTTTTTGCCCTCCCAATTTCTTTTTTAAGCAACCCCCTACACATTGCACTACTCAGCATCCCTCATTCTCACAAACACATGCTTCCTCTCATGTTACCCCAATCTTCTCTATCTGTCAGTTCTCTATGTCAAATGGCTGCTCATCTCTTTATCTCTGTCTGTAACACTGAGACTGCCATTATGAAAATCACTCATGAGATCCTTTGTGATTCTGATGATAACATATTGCATTTCCTTGATCTCTTCCCTGTCTCTGTACTGCTGTGACACCCCATTCTGGGTGCTGTGACACCCCATTCAGAACTCAGCAGGTCTCACAGCACATGTGGAGAGAAATCAGATATAACGTTTCGGGTCTAGTGACCCTTCCTCAGAACTGGGGAAGAAACAATTCTGAGGAAGAGTCATTCGACCTGAAGCATTAACTCTGATTTTTTTCCACAGATGCTGCCGGACCCGCTGAGCTTCTCCAGCAATTTCTGTTTTTGTTTCTGATTTCCAGCATCCACAGTTCTTTCGGTTTTCCTGTTTATGAAGTTCTCGGTCTATTTGCTGAAGCTGTCTAAAACTCCGATTAAACCAATAGCATCACGTTTGACTGGTATTGGCTCCTTCAGCTTGGCTATTGGACTGGACAAGCTTGATAATGAAATTTCAAAATGAGTGCTATGATAAAAAGACACATCTGTTTGGGTCTGGTTCTAAATGCTGGTTACCATAATTTGAATTTTCCGGGAGGAACTAAAGCAGGAATCTGCGTGCTTAGTGCTCAAGCACTGATTGGACATCATACTAATATCAGAATGGATATGATAATGAGATGGTGATGTATGTCATGACGTTATAGCAATCAAGTGATAGAGAATGTGAAGAAGAGACAGATGGTCTGTACTTGTTTGAAGAGAACACAATTATGTACAACAGAATCAGTAAAAAAAGTTTGCAAACCTAGGGGGACCGTTACATAGTTTCTTGAAAGTGGTGTCAGAGGTCAGCATGGATGAATTGGTTTGAAGGGTCTCTTTCAGTGCTGTATGACTGTATAATTCTAAGCCACTAGAGTCAGCCTTATTGACAAGGAGAAACCATTACAGAATACCATAAATTTACAGCCGAGAAGGGACAGAATTCAGGAAACTTAAACACCAGTTAGCTTAACATCTGTCTGATGGAAAATGTTAGAAGCTGTTATTAAGGAAGCTATAGCAGGGCACTTGAATAAGTTCAAGGTAATCAGGAGAGTTTACATGGTTTTATGAAGGTGTTGGAGAAAGGGAAATAAATGAAGGTATTGTACTGAGATTTCCAGAAAGCATTTGATAGGATTACACATTGTAAACCATAGCCAGCTGGATCTCATTGACTATAAGATCCTTGATTGGGGCTGTTAACCTAGGCCAATCAGGGAGCCCTGGCTGACGGATATAAACAGGGGATTCAGAAGGCCTCCTTAGTCTAGGGACTGGCATTAAGCTGGTTGGTCACAGCACCCGTGGAGTGGGTCGGTGGGACCATGCTGGGTAACATCATCAGTGCAGCCTCTGATGAAGCACCATTGTGTTTTCCTGCCTGGTATTTAAACTCTGGAGTCTGTTGAGCTGGATTACCTCAGTTCTGGTTTTCCTTTGCAATGGAGTGTATATGGGGTTGAGTTCTGTGTGTTTGTTGATGGCTTTCTTTGTGGAATACCAGGTTTCTAGGAATTCCTGTGCCTGTCTCTGCTTTGCTTGTCCCAGGATCTTGGTGTTGTCCCAATTGAAAAGATCCTGGGATAAGGAAAGCTGAGACAGGCACAGGAATTCCTAGAAACCTGTACCCCACAAAGGAAGCCATCAACAAAAACACAGAACTCAACCCCATATACACTCCATTGCAAAGGAAAACCAGAACTGAGGTAATCCAGCTCAATGGACTCCAGAGTTTAAATACTGGGTGGGAAAACACAATAGTGCTTAGTCGGAGGCTGCACTGATGCTGTAACCCAGCTGGGTAATGAAATGTCTGCAGAACAACAACAACAAACCAGCTCAGTGAGCCAACCAACCTCAACAGCTGTGTAATTATTTCACACATCAAATGCTATTGTGACAAATTAAGAATCAATGTGTAGGGGATAATGTATTGGCATGGATAGGAGATTGGCTGGCTGATAGGAAGCAGATAATGGTTTTAAATTGTCTTTTTCAAGTTAATAAGATATAACAAATAGTGTGCCACAGAGATTGGTGCTGGAACCTCAACTGTTTACAATTTATATGATGACTTAGATCAATTGTTTATGACACAAAAAAAGTAGAAAAGTAAGTTTTGAATGGGACATATAGATGCTTAAAAAGGGTTAAGTCTCTGGAACTCTCTTCCTCAGAGTAGAACTGGCATAATCCTTGAATATTTTTAAAGCAGAGGCAGATAACTCCTGAACCCATAATTGACACATTTATCAGGGGTAAGTGGGATTGCACAGGCAAAGTTGCAATCAGATCAGTCATGATCTTATTGAATAGCAGAGCAGGCTCAAAGTGTTGAAAGACTCATATGTTCATATGTGTAAGTGAGTGGGCAAAGGTATTACAAATGGAGGGTAGAATGGAAAAATGTGGAATTGTCCACTTTGACAGGAAAAATAAAGAAAAGTTATCTGATTTGTGAGCGATTGCAGAGGGATCTGGGTGTCTTTCTACATGAATTGCTAAATATTAGTATGAAGTGTGGAGATACAATGGTTTTAAGAGGTGTATTTGGTCCTGGGTTTATTTAATGAAGAACGATTGAGACAGTTACTGAGTTGTCTGCTGGAAGCCAATAAAGTAAACACCTTGTGAGGCCTTTTGGTTTTTTTTAAAAGTTGGAATAATAGAAGCAGCCTGAATGAGTGGTGTCAAACTCTCTCAGAACCAGCATTTTTAGTTTCAGGGATTTTGTTGCTGGGATTTTGAAGCTGGATATGAAAGCTCTTATTCTCTTATTAGCTGTTACAGCTAAAAGCTGGGGTTTTCTTCCTGCTGCTAGAATTACAGTGAGACAATCTATTTTACTGAATTTGTTCTAGTCAAAGGTATGATTATGGGATGTTACTATTTTGGAACAGTTAATTAGTAGAGGTTAATATATTTTTATTTTAAGTGTTTTGATAGAGTCATAGTTAAGCCAATTCTTTTTTTAATTTTGTGTGTTTTAATTTTATAGTGTATGAATAAAGTGTTTTGTTTCAAGCAAAATTGCATCAAAATATGTCCAGAACATAACGCCTTACACTTAGCTTTAAAATAAGAAAAAGTTAGGGTCTAGACTATCTTTTTAATATATTTTGAGGGGGTTTGGTCTGGTCCAACAGAAGGTACAACAAAATAATTAGGAAAACTAATGGATGAGAAAAATTGAATACTACAGTAGGGAGGTTATGTTTCAGTTTGGTGAGTCTGTATCTGCAGTACGGTGTACAGCATTAATCACCTTAGTTAAGGAAATGCAGTAGAAGTAGTTCAGAGAAGGTTTACCAGACTAATCCCTAGAATGAGGCATTTGTTTTATATGGAAAGGCTTGAAGGCTAGGCTTGTATCGTTGGCCTTTAGAAGAGAAAGAGCTAGCTTGATTGAAACATACAAGATCATAAGTGATTTTGACGGGATTGATGTGAAGAGGGTATTTCCTATTATGGGAGAATCTAGAACTAGGAGCTACTGTTTAATAATTGGGCTGTACATTTAAAACGGAGATAAGATGAAATTTTTCCTGTCACAGGATTGTGAGCCTTTGAAACTCTCTTCCTAAAGGTAGTGGAAGCAGAGTCGTAAAATATTTTAAGGCAGGCAGATAAACTTGTGTTCAGTAAAGACATGATGAACATTAGGTGTAGGTGGAAATGCAGAGTTGAGGTTGCAATCAGATCTAGCCATGATCTTTTTAAATGGCAGAGCAGGTTTGAGGGGCTGAAGGGCCTACTCCTGCTCCTAATTGCTTTTTAAAGTATATTTTGTGTTAAGCTTGAGCTAACTTTAGTTTCTGATTAAGATTCCTCCTGATCACCAAGTGGATCTATAACACCTGAAAACACTGAGGAATGTTTAACAAAGCTGATTCACCGAAGTCTGGCACAAACTGTACACGTTGCTTAAATTATACAAATTGTCCGTGTGAACTCATTCCAAGGATCAAGTGTGAAGGCTGGAAATTATGGAAGTAGCAGCTATGGCCTTCCTCTCTTCATATAGGGGTAATAGCCAGAGGATTAAAGTATTGCAAATGGTACATGTTTTTTCAAGAAAAGCTGTAAAAAAAAACGTGAAGCAACTACAGGCCAGTCATTTTAACCTTGGTGATGGAAGTGCTTTTAGAAAAAATAATTCAGAACTATGTTAGAAATCGATTAGGCGTTATTGTGTTGGGGAGTCATGACTCCTATGTTCTCAATGTAGAGTCTGACTTGATTTCTGACCTGAGAAAAGTAGAAATAAAAAATAGGCTATGGCAGAGAAGTTTAAGAAAAAAAAGCCTGCATTCAGCACTTGCTGAAAGAAACATTGAGAAAGAAGTTTCATTTCTCTCACCCCTTTTCTGAGCCCACAGCATTGCAAAGTATTTTACAGTCAATGAAGCACTTTTAAAGTGTTATCACTGTGTAGTATAGGATACTCAGCGACAACCAGAGCAGAGCAAGATCCCAAAGCAATTATATACATGACCAGATCATTTGCTTTGGTTGCTGATTAGGAGGCAGATGTTAGCTACCAAAGCAAAACTTGCTTTTTGTTTGAAAAGTGCCCTAGGATGTTTGATACCTGCGAGGAATGTGAGGGCAAATAAGGTCCTGAAAGCTAACTTACACACCAGTGCATCTCTTCAGTGTTGCACTATAGAGTTGGCTGAGATCATGTGCTCAAGTATTTGCAGTTGATGAGGTTTTAGTCAAATCAAAGGGGTTAGTAACAATGGAGGATTGTATAAGTCACATTCCAACAGGAAGATCAACTTGTGCTGGGTTGGAGCAATGTTTCTTGGTCCTTAATTTTATATTATTCATGAATAAGTTGTATTGATTAAACTGGATGAATCTGGTTATACTGCCTGTTTTGTATGTTTGCCCTGTTGCCCAATCCAATATGTAAGGCTTTTGAATTAGGATTTAGAGGATTAAGTAAAATCATTTCACTCATTGGTGGTACCTCGCAGATAAGGATGACTCTCTTCCACTCTGAGTGAGTCCGTTGGTAGATGTGCAGACTGATGCGGCTTCCTCAGGCTCTGTTACGTTCAGGACAGAAGGTGGTTACAGGGAGGGGTCAGTGGGGCGCTGGTGTGACAGTGCGCTTCTTACACTGTTTTCGCCTGGTCTCCACTTTTTCCCCATGGCAGGTCTCAAAGTGCTTGCACTTTCCCAGATGCTCCTCCTCCACTTTGGATGGTCTTGGGCCAGTGATTCCCAGGTGTCAGTAGGAATGCTGCACTTTGCCAGTGAGGCCTTAAGGGTATGACTGAAGCATTTCCTTTGTCCACCTGGGGCTCACCTGCCATTTCAGAGCTGAGAGTAGCGCACATGCTTGGGGACTCTCATGTCAGTCATGTGGATGACGTGCCCAGTATCTTGGTCAATCAAGGGTGATCAGTGCCTCAATGCTAGGGATGTTGGCCTGGTTGAGGATGCAGGTGTTGATGCGTCACTCCAGTGCCTTGAGGTGTCCTGTGGTCAGTCCACGTCTCAGAGCCATATAGGTGGTCAGGAACTACCATATTTGAGCAGATTAAAATGGGAGTTGGTAGGGGTCAAATAGAAGCTGAGACACTGTTAACGGTCTCTAGTAACCTAGGTCATATTCAAGTAATCTATCTATTCATATTGTTTACTTTGAGACTTTTCTAGTTATACCAGAAAAGTGGCTAATTCTCTCCTACACCACACCATTTTGAGATTTAAAGAACCCAAAACACAATACGAACTTATTGAAGCAAACTGAGTTTGAATTTGCATTCCAAAGCTGAAAAAATAATGTATTTAAATCAACACATTACTGTTTCCCCTGGTAATCTAATGTCTGTCTGAAAATTAGCTTTAGATGTTCTTCGATCAAGTTGAAGAGACAGTCTGCTTCAAAGCAAAAATGTGCTGTTAGACAATTTCTGGCTTCAATAAGTCACAGTTTCATAGAATACCTGCAGTCCAGAAAGAGGCCATTTGACCTATTATGTCCATTCCAGCCTTCTGAAGAACATCCTGCCCAGACCCAGCGCCCCATCCCAAAAACCCACATTTAACTGAGCCAACCCACATAACCTGCACATCTTTGGATTGAGGGAGGAAACTTGAGCATCCAAAGGAATCCCACACAGACACGGGGAGAATGTGCAAACTCCACACAGTCACCCAAGGCTGAAATCCCAAAATCCACAAACCTGAATGCCCTGGTCGACCCATTGTCTCCACCTGCTCCTGCCCCACCGAACTTATCTCCACCTACCTCGACTCCATTTTCTCCCCCTTGGTCCAGGAACTCCCTATCTATGTCCGTGACACCACCCCTGCTCTCCACCTCCTCCAGGACTTCCAATAGTGTAAATGGCAACAATATTTAGAGGGACCTTTTGTTTCAGAATATTGGGCATGCTACATTCTCACCATGGTGACAAGCCAGCTGACATCTGAGTTGCAGAGATCAATGGAATGGTTCCACACCAATCGATCTGGATACTGAGCCTGCAATGTTTATTCTTTGGCCATTTAGCAGCCACCTAATCCTGGAATAGGCTTCAGTAACACGGACATTCTGAGGCTGGAGAGCTCAGCCTTCAATATTGATAAAGACAATAAAAAAATCAGTGTCCTGCATTTGTTTCTTAAGCAAGTGATAGATTCTCATTTTACTTACAACGGAGGTCCATCTGAAATAATTTTTGCAATAGAGAGCTTCCTGGAAGCAGTGAGTGACAGTGTTTGCGACAAAACTGGAGTGAAATACAGCCAATCAGGTTTTCCAAATGGGATGAGAATTTCGAGGGAGTGATAGTTTCAGTAATAACATGGAAATAGGTGCTCAAGAATAAAACAGTAGGTGTCACCAAAGACCTTAAGAATAGCTTTAAATTCACAAATCTACAGAATGATTTGGGACTGAAAAACTGAGCTAAGAATTGCTCATTCAAATTCCAAACATTCAATAAACTAATTTACTCAAGTAAACAGCTTGACAAACAGTAATTTTATTTGAGGTAGAGAAGGAGTGTGTGACGACTAGGAACGTTGTCAAAGTTGGGATTGAAAACAGTAATCGTTATCATTACTGCATCTTGGCTGCTGGACCCTATTGTCAGTCAGTAAATCAGATAAATAATTTATAGCAGAGACCAGAAAAGCATGGTAAAATTGTTATAAAAATTAGTCATTGAAGTCATTCAGGAGAATCAGCCTTTACTTGAATCTTAGGACAACATGTAGCCCCAATCAAATATGTGGGTAATTCTTAATGTTGTCTCCTCAGGGAAAGCCAGTCAGTTCAAAAGGTCAATTATTGTGCTTGTCGCCGAAGTCCTTGAATTAATTAAGTAATTGGTTGGTTTTTGTGTGTGATGACTGTGCTTTCATATTGTCAAGCTATGAATTGATACATTTAGCATCCGAAAGAAAAAAATTGAAAGAACATGATCAATTGAATTGGATTTCCTGATCCATCTGGAACTCACATTGGGATGGCTTAACATAGGAGCAGGATTAGGCCATTCAGCCCCTGTTCTACCATTGAATGAAATCATGGCTGATCTGTGGCCTAACTCTGTATACCTGCCTTTGGCCAATATTCTTCAATTCCTTTGCTTAACTAAAATTCATCCTCCTCAGATTTAAAATTAACAACTGATCTGCGTCTAGTGCTGTTTGTGGAAGAGAATTCCTAACTTCTATCACCTCTTTGTGTGTAGAAGGGCATATTTTTAAGGTGAGAAGAGAAAGATTTAGATAGAGAAAGACATGAGAGGCATTTAAGAAAGATAGAGAGTATATAGAATGAACATCCAGAGGAAGTGGTGATGCGACTACAGTTACAATGTTTAAGAGACATTTAGTTAAGCACATGAATAGGAAAGGTTTATAAGAAAGGGATATGAGCCAAGCGCAGGCAGGTGAAACTAATTTAGTTTGGAATTACGGTCGGCATGGACTGGTTGGATTGAAGGGTCTGTTACCACGCTGCTTCTATAATGATTCTATAAGTGCTTCGTAACATCTCTTCTGAATGGTCTAGCCCTAGTCCTCAGACTATACCTCCTAGTTCTAGAATCCCCAAATAGTTTATTTTGATCTGCCGTGTCTTTTCCTGTTAATATCTTGAAGACTTCGATCAGATCACCCCTTAACCTCCTAAGTCATAGACAAACAGGCCTAATTTGTCTACTGTCTCCACATAATGTAAGCTCTGAAGTCCATGTATCATTCTTGTAAACCTACATTGCACTCCCTCCAAGGCCAATATGTCCTTCCTAATGTGTAGCGTCCAAATCAACACAGAAGTACTCAAAATGGGGTCCAACCAGGGCTTAAGGCAGGAGCTAAACTCAGCAGATATGCAGTTTGCCAGTTAGCACTGTCCAGCCATCAGTTCCCGACCAAAATGATTTCTGTGTCCAGGGATGAGATCGAATAACAGGCCCAGAAATCCAGGTGTTCTTTCACAGGGTTTTCATTGGACCTCGGTATTTTGACTTGTCAGCTGCAGTTCCAAAGCTGGAGGAAGAGAACGAGAGAAGAAATTGTTGAAATAAAATGAAAGACAGGGAACCCAGGTTTGAGACTGAAGCACTCATGGCTATGACCGTGATCACCCTATAAGTGTGACCATGACAGTGACTCTGACAGTAACTGTGGCTGTCATGTAGACTGCAACAGTTAACGTGGTCATGGTTGTGAGCATGGCCATCATGATAATTGCCACATGACCAGGGCAATGACTGTGAGTGTCACACACCTCCTGCTGGAATGTGCCTTTGCAAAGGAATTCTGGAGGGAGATGCAGTGGTTTTTGTTGAAGTTCATCCCTAGCAGCTCCGTGATGCAGGACTCTATGCTACATGGTCTGTTTCCCAGGCCACCTACCGAAACAATCATCGACTGCACATGGAGGACCATCAGCTCAGTAAAAGATACTCTTTGTTCTGCCCAAAATTTCATAGTCTTCCAGAGCAAGCAGTTGACCTCAACTGACTGTTGTAGACTGGAGATTCCAAGATCCAGGACCATGTGCTGAGGGATGCACTAAAGTTTGGGACAGCTATTGCCAAGGCACAGTGGGGAAAATAAACACTGTCTGATGTCTTTCTGATGAAGTTAAATGGAGTCCATTCAGTTATTGGAAACAACCGGTGCCTCGAATATATTTAAAGAACAAAGACCAGTACAGCATAGGAACAGGCCCTTAGGCCCTCCAAGCCTGTGCCGACACATTTTGCTCTTCCATATTAGAACTGTCTTCGCTTACAGGATCTTTATCCCACTGTTCCCTTCCTATTCATGTATTTGTCCGGGTGCTTCCTGAATGCTGCTATTTTGTCTGCTTCCATCAGCTCCTCTGGCAGTGTTTTCCAGGCACTTAACACCCTTTGTGTGAGAAACGTGCCTCACACATCTTTTAAACTTCCCCCCTCACACTTTGAACCCATCTCCCCTTAGTAATTGACCCCTCCACCCTGGGAAAAAATCCTCATACATTCCACTCTATCCATGCCATTCACAATCTTATAAACATCTATCAGGTCGCCCCTCAACCGCCTGCATTCCAGTGAAAACAAATCCAGTCTATCCAACTGTTCTTCTTAGCTAAGGTACCCCATACCAGGCAACATCCTGGTAAACCTTTCTTGTACCCTGTCCAAAGCATCCACATCCTTCTGGTAATGTGGTGACCGGAACTGTACACAATATTCTAAGTGTGGCCTAACTTAAGCTGTATAAAGCTGCAGCATAACTTGTCTATCCATATACACAATGCCTCTTCCAATGAAGGAAAACATACCATAGGCCTTTTTACTACCTTATCTACCTGCTGTACCACCTTCAGTGATCTGTGGGCCCGCATACCCAGATCCCACTGCATATCAATACTCTTTAGTGTTCTGCCATTCACTGTATAATTTCCACCTGTACTCGACCTTCCAAAATGCATCACCTCACATTAATCTGGATTAAACTCCAACTAATCTATATCCTGCTGTATCCTCTGACAATCCTCCTCACTATCCGCAACTCCACCAATCTTTGTATCGTCCACAAACTTACTAATTAGACCAGCTATGTTTTCCTCCAAATCATTTATGCAGATCATGAACAGCAGAGGTCCCAGCATTGATCCGTGTGGAGCACCACTTGTCATAGCCCTCCATTCCGAAAAGCATACTTACACCACTACCCTCTGTCTTCTATGACTAAGCCAGTTCTGTATCTATCTTGCCAGCTCACCCGATACCATATGACTTCACCTTCTGTACCAGTCTGCCGTGAGGGACCTTGTCAAAGGCTTTACTGAAGTCCACATAGACAAATCAACCACTTTTCCCTCTGCAATCATCTTTGTCACCTCCTCAAAAACTCATCAGTAAGGCACTATCTCCCCAACACAAAATCATGCTATTTATTGCTAATTAGTCCATTTGATTCTAAATGCATATAGATCTTGTCCCTGAGAATCTTTTCCAACAATTTCCCTACCACTGACGTGAGGCTCACAGGCCTGTAATTTCCTGGATTATCCATGTTATCCTTCTTAAACAATGGAACAACATTATCCATTCTCCTGTCTTCTGGGACCTCACCTGTGGCTATAGTCCAGCAATTTGTTCTCTTGCCTCCCTCAATATTCTGGGATAGATCCCATTAGGACCCAGGGACTTATCTATCTTAATACTTTTTATGATGCACAACACCTCTTCCTTTTTACTAGCAACTTGGCTTAGAAATTCAACACTTCCTTCCCTGAGATGATTCTCCATCAATTCCTTCTCTTTGATGAATACCGACACAAAATATTAATTTAGGACTTCATCTACCTCTGCTAGCTCCACACATAGATTCCCTTCTTTGTCCTTGAGTGGGCCAATTATATGTAAATATAATCTCGTACAAGTACGAAATGCCTTTGGTTTGTTCATTGGATTCAGTCAAACTTCAATGTTTGTTTGTTTCTTCATGTGCTAATATAGAGAATCGAACTGGTTAAAGTATATTTTTGAAATTAAAAGAAAAGTCACTATCACTCTGTGCCTGCATTTTGGTACATGACAAGTGAAGGTATCCTTGTAGCAAGTGGTTCAGGTTTGGGAAAACCAACAAGAGATTCTGCCTTCCTTCCAGAGCTCCACCAAGACTAACCAGAAAACAAAAAAAAGGAACATTGACATTGATGATATACCAATCAGAACTGGATTTGGAAGAATGGAAGCAAAAATGCCTTTTCAATCAATGGTCCTCATCCACTGAGAGTGAATTGGCGCTGACATCTCTTTGAGTTGACAGGGGTTCTGGTTGACATGGAGAAATGAGAGAGAGAGCTTAGTTTGCTTGCAAGGCAACTGCAAATGTTGACTTTCAGTTGCAGTGTTTGCAGGATAACTGCAGAGTTTTGGAGGTGGGGATGAAACATGTGTTGTCTCTCCAATCCCTTTAGAAACCTGGATTACAAATCATTTGTACCAGGTGACTTAATAACTCCCAAAGTATAGCCAGCCATTCAGTATAACTTGCATATCAAATGTTATGTTGTCTGCTGCATCTACCATCTCTGTTGCTGCTGATATTTAGTCAGAGTCCTCTTCCTCAGTAAACAGCACACAGTATACTCATTACATATTTAAGCCTTGTTTTGTGCCTCAAAACATTAATTATTTTCTTGGTGCCTAATAATGCTCATTCAACTTCTGATTACCAGCTTATGATTTCTGTACTGATAGAAGATTTTTGAGTTTCCTGATCTTTTTGCCAATCTTGTTTTCCTTTTCTCTTGACCCCTCAACCTATTGAGTTTGGGTTAGTCCTCCCTTGAAGAATTTGCCAGGCATGAATCGTATAGCCTAGTATTTTCCGACATTGCATCCACAGCCAGGCCTGAGTGTGTTCTGAGCTGCAAACTAATTTTGTATATTTGAAATCTGAATGCAAAAAGCTGAAAAAAATCACCACCTGGGTTGGTCACCTGATTTCTCATGTCGATTGAAACCTCTCCCCTGTCTCAAGCGGAAACAAATGGAACATTCCAGACTGCTGTTAAATCAATGCAATTTTTCTGAAACTGTTCCAAAACGGTATTATCAGATGGAATGGGCTATTCACATACAAAAACATTGGCTGTCTCAAACTCTGATGGTGTTAAACACAAACACAGGATGTGTAATATACTTACGACTTCGTATGGAAAAAGCACTTTGAACTTGCTCAAGTCACATTATGAGAAAGCCCTGTTGCACTCTGCTTTTAAATCAACCACAAGCTTGCTTGTAGATAGATTTCCATCAAACAGCTATCAAACAAGCTGAAAGTCATCTAAGCAACTGAGCAAAACCAAACGACAGCAGTACCTTTAAATTGGGAGATCTGAACAAAATGAAGGACTCACCTAATCTATTCCAATTTGAATTAATTGGGAACCAACCTCCTGGAGATTCGACTCCAAGAATCCTGATAGCTTGTTAGTAATCCTTCGTTTTACAAGACCCTTGCTTCACCTTCAAATCATCAAAACCCATGTGAGGAACTACATGCCTGCCATGGACAAAAGAGATTCATAGAGTTGAATGCTGCATAGCATAGTTAATACTTTGGTTTGGATCTAACCTTTGGATGTGTGTGAGATAAGTGAGTGAAACAGTATAAGAAACCAAAAGAACTGCTGATGCTGGAAATCAGAACCAAAAACAGAACATAGAACATAGAACAGTTCAGGCCCTTTGGCCGACGATGTTGTGCCGAACTTTTACGCTAATCCTAAGGTCTATCTAACCTCCACTGCTACCTTATATTATCATCCATATGCCTATCTAATAGCCGCTTAAATGCCCCTAATGAGGCCGACTCCACTACCCTCTCCGGCAATGCATTCCACGCCCCAACCACTCTCTGAGTAAAGAACCTACCTCTGACATCTCCCCTATATCTACCTCCACTCACTTTAAAACTATGCCCCCTTGTAATAGCTACCTCCACCCTAGGAAAAAGTCTCTGGCTGTCCACTCTATCTATACCTCGGATCATTTTGTACACCTCTATCTAGTCACCTCTCATCCTTCGTTGTTCTAAAGAGAAAAGCCCTAGCTCTCTCAACCTTTCCTCGTAAGACCTTCCCTCCATTCCAGGCAACATCCTGGTAAATCTCCTCTGCCCCTTTTCCAACGCTTCCACATCTTTCCTGTAATGAGGCCTCCAGAACATGACACAGTTCTCGAAATGTGGCCAAACCAGGGTTTTGTACAGCTGGAGCATAACTTCACAACTCTTGAACTGAATCCCTCTATTAATGAAAGCTAACACACCATACACCTTCTTAACAACTCTATCCACCTGGGTGGCAACTGTGGACATGAACCCCAAGATCCCTCTGCTCCTCCACACTGCTCAGAATCTTTCCATTAAACAGAAACTGCTGGAAAAGCTCAGCAGGTCTGGCTGCATTTGTGGAGAGAAATCAGAGTTAATGAGTCGAGTCCAGTGACCTTCAGAACTGGATGAATGAAACAGCATGCTATTTTCAGGCCAGGTGAATGGGAATAAATTAATTTTGTTTTAGGATGATGATTAAGAATTGGGACCCGTTCTCAGAAAGAAAGAAAAATGCATTCACTTTACATACAAAACATATTGATTGCAAGCAATGCAGACAATACTTAACTTCAACTTCTGCTCATAACATCTTTATGCCCTTAATCCTTCATGGAGTTCAGGTTTTGGTTGTCTTACCTTTCTCTCATAATGGAACATATCTTGCCTGTTGCTGAAACATCTTCTGAAAAATCACTCATGGTTCCATTTTCCTGTTTCCTGTTAAACTTTATTTCATTTCAGCATGGTTGGATCACCCTATCTTCTCATTCTTCCAATTCACCAGTTCCATCTTAGATTGTTCCTTTCTCTTGTCCATTAGCAATCTAAACCTTATGATGCAATGGTCACTCGTGTCTTCCTCCACAGACACTTGGTTTATTTAGTGAATTTCATTTACCAACACCAGATCTAGAAATACTTGCATGCCTGCCAAATCAGGTATTATTTCAGAAATGAATATTATGGAAGGATTCTATGCAGCTCAGTCTCCAATATGCAGAGAGCTGTCTTGTCTGAATTTGACAAGAATGAATCAGATTGAGAGAGACATATTGTAGGACTTCAACGACAATATTGCTTCCCAATGGTTATCTTCCAGATTGATCTCTGGGAATACTGAAAGCATGATCATCTGCAATGGAATTGCAGAATGGCACTGATAATTGTGGAGTCTTGCAGGAGAAACCAGAGCTTTATCATGGACTATTCACCCAAGTGAGTTGGAATGTGCAGAAATACAAGTGACAATAAATAAATCAAATATAGTCAGAGAGATGTACAGCATGGAAATAGACTCTTCAGTCCAGCTTGTCCATGCTGACCACATATCCTAAATTAATCTAGTCCCATTTGCCAGCATTTGGCCCATATCCCTCTAAACCCTTCTTATTCATACACCCATCCAGATGCCTTTTAAATGTTGTAATTGTACCAGCCTCTACCACTTCCTCTGGCAGTTTATTCCATGCGCACACCACCATCTGCGTAAAAAAGTTGTCCCTTACGTCCCTTTTAAATCTTCTTCCTCTCACCTTAAACCTATGGCCTCTAGTTTTGGACTCCCCACCCTGGGAAAAAGATCTTGGTTATTCACCCTATCCATGCCCCTCATGATTTTATAAACTTCTGTTAGATCACTCCTCAGCCTCTGATGTTGCAGGGAAAATAGCTCCAGCCAATCAGCCTCTACCTGTAGCTCAAACCCTCTAATCTCTTGTAAATCTTTTCTGAACTCAAGTTTCACAACATCCTTCCAAGAGCAGGGAGACCAGAATTCAGCGCGATATTCCAAAAGTGGCCTAACCAATGTGCTGTCCAGCCACAACATGACCTCCGAACTCCTGTACTCAATGTACTGACCAATAAAACCATGTGTACTAAACACATTCTTCACAGAGATAACAAGGTGTAGAGCTGGATGAACACAGCAGACTAAGCAGCATCAG
>JAHRHZ010000004.1:34182940-34193002 GCA_024137785.1 Ginglymostoma cirratum
CCCAACCGCATCCCAAAACCAGCCCAGCTCATCTCCGCCTCCCTAACCTGTCCTTCCTCTCACCTATCCCCTCCTCCCACCTCAAGCCCCACCCCCATCTCCTATCTACTAACATCATCCCGCCCCCTTGACCTGTCCGTCCTCCCTGAACTGACCTACCTCCTCCCTAACTCCCCACCTACACTCACCTTTACTGGCTCCATCCCCGCCTCTTTGACTTGTCTGCCTCCTCTCCACCTATCCTCTCCTCTATCCATCTTCTATCCGCCTCCCCCTCTCTCCCTATTTATTTCAGAGCCCTCTTTCCCTCCCCATTTCTGATGAAGGGTCTCGGCCCAAAACGTCAAGCTTTCATGCTCCTATGATGCTGCTTGGCCTGCTGTGTTCATCCAGCCCCACACCTTGTTATCTCGGATTCTCCAGCATCTGCAGTACCTTTTATCTAAGGAACACACTTAGTCACCTCTATTCTTAGAAACCTAGAGGCATTCACTTCGTTACCTCCTCCCATTAACAAAGAGCACAGTTAGGAAGTGGAAGGTGCATAGCATTCATTGTCACAGAGGGATTCATTGGAATAAAGCACTCTGAATACTCCTGCTTTTCCCTTTTGTATGGAGAGCATTTGTTTTATTCTAAATTGCCTACGAGGGACCAGTATACAGAATGTTGCCAACCTTCACAAAACTTTTGACTTTTGGAAGCATTCAGTTTGAATATTTGCAGACGCATATGGGAGGTTTCAACTTTAATTGTCTGTATCTTTTCATTTCATCCTGTGAATCAGGAATGTTAACACGTGAAAACCATCAGTGAATGGACCTTTTTGAGTTGTGAATGTCGAGACATCAGTATTATGTTTAATAATCCTGAATTATACCACAACTGGCATATTCCCTATGAGTTGCTAAATCTGCTAGCATTAAGCATTTGAAGATTTGTGCACAGTAAATCCTGTGAATATTGAAAGATTTGTGCAACAGCAGGATTGGCCAATTGAAAACTTGCTTTGAGTGTTGATTCTGAACGTGCAAATCAATGGAGGGAACACAACTACAAAGGCCAAAGATCAGTGTGGTGACCAGATCTGCACAGAGTGGCCTAAATAACATTGTAGACAGCTCCATCATAACCTCCTTGCTCTTGTATTCAATACCTTGATGAGTAAAGGCAAGTATCCCACATGCCTTCTTAATGAACTTATGTACCTGTTTTGCAGCCTTCGAGGATCTATGGGCATGCACACCAACCTCACTCTGATCCTCTGTACTTCCTGGCGTCCTGCCATTCAACGTGCCCCTCTTGCCTTATTAATCCACTCAAAACCTCATACCCTTCAGAATTAAATTCCATTTACCCTGATTAGCCTATCTGACCAACACATCTATATCATTCTGTAATCGAAAGCTTTCCTTCTTCCAATTTACAACACCACCGATTTTCATCTCATCTGTGAGCTTGCCTCCTACAGTCATATCTAGATCATTCACATATGTTACAGACAGTTAGTGACCCAGCATAGAATCTTGCAGTATTCAACTGAAAACAGGCTTCTAGTCACTCAAGTAATCTTCAACCATCAGCCTGTGTTTACTGCCACCAAGCCAGTTTTGGATCCAATTTGTCAATCTTGCCGTCGATCCCATGGGCTCTTGGCTTCTTAACTAGTCTGTCTTGCGAGACGTTGTCAGAAGTCCATGTAGTCTACGTCAACTGCACTATCCTTGCCCACGCACTTAATCACTTGCTAGAAAAATTCAATCATATTTGTTAGGCATAACTTTTCACTGACAGATCTAATTGCTAATCATGCTGTTTCCACAAAATCCTCAGTCGTGGCTTACAAGTACTTGTATTAGAACATTGAAAAGACTGAAATGTTAAGTTGTAGTTTTCTTTATAAGCACTAAAGTTAAACATGTATAATTAATTTTAGTTTACTCATTGTGTTCCATAGATTCTGAGACGAAACATTGAATAAAAATTGAGTTCAACAACTTGAAATCTACTCAGAGAAAACCAAAGATCCAGACTGTACTGGGTGCTGATATTTAAGTAGAACAAGCTATAATAGATATTTTCATTACATAACTCAAGTTCAGATCAAACCCAAGGACCTGATGTTTATTTAAAATATGAATCATACAAGTTGTGTATATTGGCTGCATTCCATCTACTTCAGCAATTCTAATATTTTTTCTGACCAGTTGCTGCTGAATCTAGCTTCAAGAAATATTCTCCTTTAAACCACAATGCAGTCATAAATTTAACTTTGCCTGTTACATTCATGCGAATTTTGTTACCCTGTGTTATTGTGTTTTATGTCCCAGTCATTGTGTGCCATGCTACATCATTGTATGTTACACCTTGACATCATATATCAAACTATCACCAGGATTAAAGGATGGACATTCTCCCGAAGTGGTCTTTCGGGGCAATGTGCTGACTGACAGGAGTTCAAGTCAGAGAGTTGGTCCATTGTGTGGCTGGAGCCTCCTCAGCACAAGGTTCTATGTGCAGCAGTCGGAGATTGAGCCCAGTTGTTCTATACAGCATCAATATCGAGCCATCTGACCCATCTTCACATTGGCAGATGGTCTGCCCAGGCTTGGCGTAGAAAAGCAAGAGTGGTAGTAGCCCAGACTGAGATTGATAGACCCACAAAAAAATAAACCAATAGAACATAAAACAAGAACAGTACAGCACAAGAACAGGCCCTTAGGTCCACTGTCTCTCTGCCAACCAAGATGCCACTGTAAATGAATCCCGTCTACCTACACATGTTGTATTCTCTGCCTGTTTATGTGTCTGTCTAAACGCCTCTTAAACACTACTATCGTGTCTGTTTTTACCGTTGCTCCTGGCAGTATGGTCCAGGCACCTACTATCCTCTGTGTGAAAAACTTGCCTCTCACATCTCCTTTAAACTTTCCCCTCTTGCCTTAACCTTATGCTCCCCTAGTATTTGACATTTCTATCCTGGGAAAAAAAGTCTCACTATCCATCCTATCCATGCCTCTGGTAATTTTATATACTTCTGTTAGGTTACCCACTAAGTCTCCGATACTGTAGCAAAAACAATCCAAGTTTGTCCAACCTCTCCTTAGAGCTGATTCACTCCAATCCAGAAACCTCGTCAAAGCCTGCTCATCCTTCCTATAGTGCAGGGACCAGAACTGCACACAATGCACCAAATGTAGCTGAATTAAAGCATTATACGGATGTGATTTGCCAAATTTTACACTCAGTGCCTCAACCGATGAAGGCAAGCATGCCGTACACCTTCTTTACCACCTTATCCACTTGTGTTGCCAATTTCAGGGAGCTATGGTCTTGTACCTCAAGATCCCTCTGTATGTCAATGCTTCCAAGGGTCCTGCCATTTACTGTATACTTTCTTCTTGCATTTGATCTCCCAAAATCCATCACCTCACACTCGCTCGGATTAAAGTCCATCTGCTTTTTTTTCTGCCCAACTTTTCAACTGATCTATATCCTGTTGCATCCTTTGACAACCTTCCTCTCTATCTAACATCCTGCTGTACCCTTTGGCCTTCCCCACTATTTGGCCTTTATTTCAAAGGAATGGAGTATAAAAATAGGGTAGTCTCGCTAAAACTATGCAAACCATAGTTTGACCTCACCTACAACACAGTGAACAGTTCTGAAACCCTTACCTAAGGACAGTTTTGTTGGCATAGGAGGCAGTCCAGAGAACGTTCACTAGCTTGATTCTGCGTATGGAGGGATTTTCTTATGAGGCGAGGTTGAGTATATTGGGTGGCATGGTGCCTCAGCAGTTAGTACTGCTGCCTCATAGTGAGCCTTGGGTGACTGTCTGTGGAATTTGCATGTTCTGCCCGTGTCTGTGTGAGTTTCTGCCATATGCTCCGGTTAGCTCCCACTGTGCAAAAATATGCGGGTTAGGTGGATTGGCCGTGCTATATTGCCCTGTAGTGTCCAGGTGAGATGAATTAGCATGTTAAAAGCAGGGGTAGGATGGGGTGCTCCTTGGAGTGTCAGTGCACACTCGATGGGCTGATTTGCCTCTTTCTGCATTGTAGGGGTTTTTTGATTCACCTTATCTATGCCCTTCATGATTTTACAAATTTCTAAAAGGTCACCCCTCAGCTTCCTCCACTCTCGAGAAAAAAGTCCCAGCATATCCAGCCTTTCCTTATAACTGAAACCCTGCAGTCCTGGTAACACCCATGTAAATTTTTTTTCCAGTTTAATAACATGATTCCGATAGCAGGACATCTAGAATTGTATACAGTGCTCCAAGTATGGCCTTACCAATGACTTGTACAACAATGTTTTATAAATAATCACAATGTGGGACAAAGTCTACAAAGGTCTACAGCCATCGGAGTTTAGAAGAAAGAGAGACTACGTTATTGAAACATAAGATTTTTAGCAGACTTGACAGAATAGATGCAGAGAGGCTGTTTCCCCTGTGGGAGAGTCTAGGACCAGAGGGCGTCATCTCAGATTTTAAAGGGTCACCTGGTTAGATAGAGATGAGGAGGAATTTGTGGAATTATTTACTGCAGTGGGCTATCAAGGTTGGGCCATTAAACATTTTCATGGCTGGGATCGACAGATTTCTAATCAGTCAGGGAATCAAGGGTTTTAGAGAAAGGCAGGAAAGTGGAGTTGACAGTTATCAGGTCAGCTATAGTTTCATTGAATGATAGAGCAGACCTGATAAGTGCAATAACACACCTTTGTTCCTACATCTTCTGCTCTTACATTTGGAACCTTTGATGGGACTGTCAATGTTACAACTAAAAAGGTGCAGAGCACCACTTAAGCTCATGCAGTTCCAAAATTTAGCTGAAAACCTGCCTGATTATTGTGGATGCCCAACTGATTTACTAATGTCTTTCATCTGATTCTCTCAACAACATTGCTTGTTGTTTAAGGTCCAATTGAAAGTTCCAAAGCATTGCTTATGCCAATTTTATGACTCCACGAGATTAAACATTTTTGTATAACACAGTGCGGGGCTGGAGCAACACAGCAGACCAGGCAACATCAGAGAAGCAGGAAAGCTGACGTTTCAGGTCGGAGTCCCAACCCGAAATGTTAGCTTTCCTGCTCATCTGATGCTGCCTGGCCTGCTGTATTCCTCCAGTTCCACACTGTGTTATCTCTGATTCCAGCATCGGCAGTTCTTACTATCTCTGAAAAATTTTTGTATGCTGTTTTTAGATTCCACAACGGACAGGCTTGTCACTTTAAGACAACTCATGATATAGTGACATGTGATACTTCAGTTAAATGTATCCACCTCGCCTTCGGTCATTCACTCTCTGGCTTGGAGTGAGTCAGTTATGTCTGTATAATATACAGTAACTTCTGTAAACACAGAGCCCAGTCTATGTGTGGTAATCTGCGATACTGTTAGCATTGTAAATAATCTTAAAGGAATCTGTCTCATAAGAACATGACTCTTTATGGTATATCACATGGACTACTGTATAGGAAACCATAAAGCACATCTGGAAATAAATTCTCAACAAACGTTCTATTGAAGCCTTTTGCACTGATGGTAAGGAAGCATCTCCAAGCCCTGAATGTTAGGTGTAATGGCTTTCTGTGATTGATTCAGCTTCCTTAGTTGTTGCTGTGTTCCCACTTTACCTTAACTGCATTCTCTGACAAGATTCAGGCAACCCAGGAAACTGTTGAAAAAAATTACTGTGTTTGACATATGCTAAGAAGTAACCCACCTCTCACAAGAGGTATGTGCACAAAGCTGGCTAATGTATTATAGTTTAATGTGGAAGTCAGCAGGTCAAGGTTACCTTAGAATAAAGAACAAAGAGCAATACTGCACAGGAACAGGCCCTTTGGTCCTTCAAGCCTGCGCCGACTTATTTTGTCTTCCATGCTAAAGCTATCTTCACTTACAGGATCCATACCCCTCTATTCCCTTCCTATTCATGTATTCATCCAGATGCTTATCAACTGGTACTAATGTCTCTGCTTCCACCACATCCTCTGGCAGCGCATTCCAGGCACTCACCACCCTTTGTGTGAAAAACATGCCATTTCTTTTAAACATCCACCCCACACCTTGAACCCGTGTCCCCTAGTAATTGACCGCTCTATTCTGGGAAAAGCCTCATATTTTCCACTCTTTCCATGACATTCACAATCTTATAAACTTCTATCAGGTAGCCCCTCAACCTCCTGTGTTCCAGTGAGAACAAACCCAGTGTATCCAGCTTTTCCTAATAGCTAAAATCCCGCCTACCATGCAACATTGTGGTAAATCTTTTCGATAACCTCTCCAAAGCATCCACATCCTTCTGGTAGTGCGGCAACCAGGACTGTACGCAATATTTCGAGTGTAGTCTGACTAAAGTTCTATAAAGCTACAGTGTAATTTGCCTGTCCTTTTACTGCCTTATCTACCTGCGTTGCCACCTTCAGTGATCTGTGGACCCTGAACACCCAGACTCCTCTGCATATCAATACTCTGAAGGATTCTGCCATTCACTGTATAATTTCTACTTGTACTTGACTTTCCAGAATGTATCCCCTCACACTTGTCCAGATTAAATGCCATATTTTTGCTCATGCGTCCAATTAATCTATATCCTGCTGTATCCTCTGACAATCCTCATCATCTGCAATTCCACCAATCTTTGTATCGTCCACAAATTTACATTTATGTAGACCGTGAACACCGGAGGTCGCTGTGGAACACCGCTAGTGACAACCTTCCATTCCAAAAAGCATCCTTCCACTGCTAACCTCTGTCTCCTTTGATTAAGCCAGTTTTGTATCCATCTTGCCAGCTCATCCCTGATGCTACGTGACTTCATCTTTTGTACCAGTCTGCAGTGTCAAAGGCTTTACTGAAGTCCATGTAGACAAAATCAACCGCGTTTCCCTGATCAATCATCTTTGTTACCTCCTTAAAAACTCAATCAAGTTATGAGGCACGAGCTCCCCTGCACAAAACCATGCTGTCCATTTGCTTCTAAATGCGTATAGATCTTGTTCCTGAGAATCTTTTCCAATAATTTCCCTATCATCGACATGAGGCTCACTGGCCTGTAATTTCCTGGATAATCGCTGCTCCCCTTCTTAAACAATGGGACAATATTGGCTATTCTCCACTCCTCTGCATCATGACCTGTGGCCAAAGAGGGTACGACGATGTCTGTCAATACTTCAGCAATTTGTTCTCTTGCCACCCTCAATATTCTGGGATAGATCCCATCAGGACCCAGGGACTTACCTACCTTAATACAGAGACGTTCAACACCTGTTCCTTTTTAAAAACAACCTGGCTTAGAAATTCGAGACTCCCTTCCTTGAGATCATCCTCCGCCAATTCCTTCTGTTTGATGAACACCAACACAAAATATTCATTTAGGACCTCACCTACCTTTTCAGGATCCACACATAATTTCTCTCCTTTGACCTTGAGAGGGCCAACCCTTTCCCTGACATCCCTCTTGCTTTTTATATATGTATAAAAAGCTTGGGCATCTCCTTAATTCTGTTTGCCAACAACTTTTCATGACCCTTTTTAGCCCTTCTAAATTTCTTGTTTCAATTTTTCCCTTCAAGTATATACTACTATATACTCCTCTGGTTCCCACCCCCCTACCACACTACCTTAAACCCTCCCAACCACTCTACCAAGTATCCCCCCAAGGACATCAGCCTGGATTCTGCCCAGGTGTAGCCTGCCCAGTTTGTACAGGTCCCACCTCCCCTAGAACCAGCCCCAATGCCCACAAGGGCTTTGTCAGTTCCCATCCTCATGGACCTTAGGTATGGTTCCTTTTTCTCTTGACCAAGGTCATAACATCCCTGGTCTTGCAGGGTTCGCATAACTTGCCATACCTATCCTTTATTCTTGCAGGAATGTGCCATTTCGGCACTCTTATTAACTGATGTTTGAAATACTCTCACATATCTGTCAAACAGCCACCCCCAATCAAAATTCTCCAGTTCCTGTCTAATATTGTTGTAGTTTACCTTCCTCCAATTTAACACCTTCACCCAAGGACTGCTGTTATCGCTATCCATGAGTATCTTAAAACTCATGGTATTATTGAAACTACTCCGAAATGCACCGCCACTGAAACTTCACTCACTTGGCTGGGCTCATTTCCCAAAACCAGGTCTGGTATAACCCCTTCTCTGGTTGGACTGATTACATACTGTGTCAAGAAACCCTCCTGAATGGTCCTTATAAATTCTGCTCCATCCAAGCCCCTAGCATGAAATGAGTCCCAGTCAATATAGGGAAAGTTAAAATCGCCCACCATAACAACCCTACTCTTTTCACATTTTACCAAAATCTGTCTACATATTCCCTCCTCCATCTCCCGTTGACTGTTGGGAGGCCTGTAGTATACCCCTAGCATTGTGATTTCACTTCTCCTATTCCTGAATTCTATCCCTATTGCCTCACTGCATGAGTCGTCTAATGTATCCTCCCTCACTACCGCTGTGAGATACTCCTTTACCAGTAATGCAACTCTCCCACCCCTTTTACATTCCCTCTATCACACCTGAAACATCTAAATCCTGGGACATTCACGTGCCAGTCCTGTCCCTCTTTCAGCCAAGTGTCCATAATCGCAATAACGTCACAATTCCAAGTACTAACCAAAGTTCTAAGTTCATCTACCTTGCCTAATATACTTCTCGCATTGAAAAACATGCATTTCAGACCACCTCCCCTGCTCTTTTCAGCAGCATTTCCTGGCCTGTTCTTGTTCTTAGTCATGTTTTCCTTGGTTTCTACCTCTCCGGCAATTTCTGCATCCATTGCTCTACTCCTCTGGTTCCCAACCCCCTCCCACACCAACTTAAATCCTCCCAACCACTCTACCAAGTATTCCCTCAAGGACATCAGTCCGGATTTTGCCCAGGTGTAGCCTGCCCAGTTTGTACAGATCCCACCCCTCCTAGAACCAGTTCCAATGCTCCACAATTCTGAAACCGTCACCCTCACACCATCTTTTTAGCCACATGTTCATCGTATATATCCTACTGTTTCTGTTCAGTCTAGCTCGTGGCACTGGTAGTAATCCTGAGAGAACTACCTTTGAGGTTCTACATTTCAACTTTCTTTCTAATTCTCTATATTCTGCTTTTAGGACCTCAGTCCTTTTTTTTAAACCTATGTCATTAGTACCAACATGTACAACCATTTGCCTTCCCCCTCCAGAATGACCTGCATCTGCTCCGAGACGTCTAGGACCTTAGCACCAGGGAGCCAACACACCAACCCTGGACTCTCATTGGTGGCCACTGAAATGCCTACCTATTCCTGTTACCATTGCATTCCCTATAACTATAGCATTTCTATGCCTATTCCTCCCTCCCGCTGCAGCAGAGCCAACCATGGTGCCATGAATTTGGCTGCTGCTGTTATCCCCTGAGAGGCCATTTCCCTCAACCCTAACCAAAATGGCACATCTGTTTTGCAGGGGAATAGCCACAGAAGAGTCGTACACCTTCCTGTTGCCCCCTCATTTTGCCATTGTTAACCCCCACTCACACCCAACCTCGTGCTCCTCCAGGCTAAAATTCTCTCCAAATTGCTACAAATCTTTGCTTTATTCTATTCTGTTTAATAAAAAGAAATCCACGTGAGAAAGAGAACTGCTTTCACTTTGAATGTTTGGAAACAAATTCAAGGGAATAAATACATGGTCAAGTTGAGATTGCATTCTTCCCACACCTAGAAGGAATGAATTAAACTTGATTGAACACGAGTGGCCCAGATTTTAATTGAATTGGATACTCGAGTGGTTATCTCGACACTGTATGACACTGAGTATGACTGCAGCAGCTTGTGATTATGGATTATTGTGGGTTCAGCACACTGTAAGTATTGTTTGAGGTCGGGTGGCGACTTTCTGTGGTATTTCCATTCATGAGAAAGGCAATAATCAATGAATGATAGAAACTGTTCTGTTCTCATCAGATGTTTGAGTTCCCAGTTAAATCATAATATGAACCAGGTAAACTTTGTGATAACAAGGCGTGGGGCTGGTTGAACACAGCAGGCCAAGAAGCAGC
>JAHRHZ010000004.1:34198002-34252758 GCA_024137785.1 Ginglymostoma cirratum
TGTTCATCCAGCCCCATGCTTGTTATCTCGGATTCTCCAGCATCTGCAGTACCTTTTATCTCTCATAAGCAGCCTGTTTCTTTAATGATATTACCAACAAATCGTGTTTCCTGCAGCTTTAATGAATGATACCTGCTTTCATCCTGGTTTTACTATTTGTGGCCTGAAGAGATGCATCTCTCTTCTTGAATTTTCTTTTTGGATGTTACCTGTTCCCTGTGTTTTAATTGTGTTTCTTACTTCTAACGCAGGTCTGGTGTAGGATCTCCTACTTTTTCTCCACCCTGAATAAAATCTCCTTAATCTCTCCTTCTATGAGACCAGGGCTGCTTTTGTGTTCTTGTCTTCCCCCTTGTTGCTTTACTGCTGGTTTTGTGATATCCCATTGTCTGTGAACGCAGTTTAAATTGTGTTTAGGGCCCTTGGTTTCCCTTGCTCTATCTTTGCCTTATGGTTCTCAACCACTATTGTGGTAACCCTTTGTCGAAGTCTATCCAACCTGTTTTGTTTTAGTGTTCCTTTGCCCATCAGGGATTTTAATTTTACTCAGGGATCCTCTGATGTCTGTTTACTCTCCGGGTGACTCCTGACTTGGGAGTGCTCCTGCAGGCCATAGCCGATGTGATGCAGTCCAAATCTGCTTTTGAGTAACTAATTCTCCTTCCCCAGGAAGTTCCTAATGGTCCTGCTACAGTGTATCTGTAACCAAGTCTGAAGTGCTTTTACCATTGACTATAGATTCATCCTTGTTGGATCTTGCCATGAGTGGCTGTTCAATTATGTTCTAAAATGTTCAGCTGTTCTCTGCTGCTGACTGTCTGTATGTGTGGGAGACGTCAAGCTGGGTGTGAAGATGCCGTAAAATCTTTACAGCTGCAGCATGTTGGATGTGCCACTAAACTGAATCGGCACCTTGCCTTGTGGCATGGTTGCTGACATCAACTCTTTACGTGTCTAATTGGAAGATGTTCTTATATTGATCAAGAAACAGATTATTACATATTAGTAACTAATTACATGTTGCATAGATATGACAGACATTGTTACAGAGACCAAGGGCCAATCCAGATGTTGGGTTCCATTCCTTCAAGATCCTAAGTTGGCCCTCATAGTGGCTGAGATGGAGTCACTCCTCAGCATAGACCCTTTCAGAGCCTTACACCTATGTACGGCAGTAAACATTTCCGGGAATACCACCCTGGAGCTAATTAATGATCTCCTGTTGGTGTTCCCATGGGAAGTGGTTGCTGCTGAACTGCAAAATGTTAGATTGAATCCCAGGATGAGCAGAGGAGCAACGTTGTATATTGTCTGATTTAATTCTCCCCTAAGTCAGTGGTGTGTGTGTGGTGTGTGTGGTATGTGTGGTGTGTGTGGTTTGTGTTATGGTTCCAAAGTCATTGTTTGGGTTTTGGGAAATTAATGGTGGTAAGCTTTTATTAAATATTCTTTCATGTGAGCATCCATACATTTATTGTCCATCCACAATTGCTTCTTGAGAAGATAATGGAGAGCTGCCCTCTTGAACCACTGCTGTCTACATGGTGAAGGCACGGCGCTGTTAGGAAGGGAGTTCCAGACTTTTGGTTCAGTATCCTTGAAGGAACGGCAATACGGTTCTAAGTCAGGATGGTGAGTGATGTGGAGGGCGACTTTCAGATTTTTTTTTTGTTCCCATGAACTTATCCTTAACAGGTGATCGATCTTGTGGGTTTGGAAGGTGCAGTTGAAGGAGCTTTGGTGAATTGCTGCAGTGCATCTTGTAGATGGTGCACACTGGTTGTCCCCCGTCAGAAGACATGAATGTTTAAGGTGGTGGATCAAGTGCAATGAAGCACATTGCTTTGTGCTGGATGGTGTTGACTTTTCAATGACAGACCAATTCGTGGTAGTCAGGCGTGCGTTACTCACTGGAGAATTCCTAATTTCTGACCTGCTCCTCTAATCACAACAATATGGTTATATTCAGTTAATTTTCTAACCCCCAGGATGTTGCTTGCTGGGGGCTCGGTGAGAGTAATGCCATCACTATTAATGGAGGACAGGTAGGTTAAACTGGTTAAAAAGACATTTGGGCTACTTGCTTTTCTGAGTCAAGGCATTGAATACAAGAGCAAGGAGGCTATAGTGGAGTTGTATATAATGTTAGTTAAGTCACAGCTGGAATACTGTGTACGTTTCTGGCCTCTACACTGTAGGAAGGGTCTGTTTGCTGTAGAGAGGGTGCAGAAGAGATGCAGTAGGATGTTGCCTGGGCTGGTGCAACTCAGCTATGAATAGAGAATGTAGACTGGCATTGTTTTCCTTAAAGGTGAGGTGGACTCTGATTGCGGTGTACAAATATCTAAAGTACACATACAGGGTAGATAGGGAGAAGCCTCTCCTCTTAGAGGGGTCAGTAACCAGGGGGCACTGTTAAGGAAAGGAGCAGGAGGTTTAGAAGGAAGTTGAGGAAAAATGTTTTCACCCAGAGGGTGGTGAGTATTTAGAGTTCACTGCCTGAAAAAGTGGTAGATTGGGACCCTTCAAGACATTTCCCAAGTATTTAAAGGAACACTTTAAATGAAATAGCATTTGAAGGAATAGGCTGGAACAAGGGATTAGAATTGATGGATGTTTGACGTCCAGTGTGGGCACAATGGGCCGAAGGCCTCGTTCTGTGCTGTTGTTTTATTCCAACTTGTAATCTTCTCGTGGATAAAAGCCAATCAACTGCAGAACCTATCGCTTCCACGTGTAATCTCGTGTTTACGCTACATTATTGTGACGTTTGTAGACTGTGAAATATATGAAAATATATCTTGGAATGATTGAGATTATCCTCTAATTGAGGGGCTTTGTTAGCGGAGGATCGTTTTGTTGGGATGGGAGGGGGTACGAAGGATTGGGACCCATAAAGACGAAGCGTGAAAAGAAAACATGGAATATTGTATAATGCACTGTATGTGATCTGTACGCAGCATGTCTCAGTTAGGAGTATTTGTCTTATTTTCTTTCTCCATTTGATTTCAGAATCATAGTGGTTTTGTTGCTGCCCTCCTGAAGATCTTTGAGCAAGTGAAGGTGAGAAATCAGGAAAGGAGCTGGTTTAATGCTATCCGTTCAGCCAGCTGGAACTGCACGATACTGTGCAGTGTGCTCCACTCAGGGCGTTGACAGGAATTTAGGATGGAGAAAGCTGCCATTCCAGAGCAGATGGCTTTCTCGAGATTATTGAGCAGTCACCCAGAGCATTTATTAACGTGCAGAACTATTGGTCTGTCCTTTGATAGCATCCAGGAGAAAAGTGGAAAGTTGAAACTATAAGTGCTTTCAGATGCTGCCATTATGGTGGTAAACACCAACAGGATGAATCCAGCCTTTGGATGAAACCTAGATAACAAGGGTTTCTGATGAAGGGTCTAGGCCCGAAACGTCCAGTTTTCCTGCTCCTGTGCTGCTTCTTGGCCTGCTGTGTTCAACCAGCCCCACGCCTTGTTATCTCGGATTCTCCAGCATCTGCAGTGCCTTTTATCTCAGGTAGACTTTGTGTTGCAATAAAATTATGATTTGAAAATGCATCAGCTAGATTAACTTAATTGAATTTACTACACTTGTAAAGAATACCAACGGAAGTTGAAATTTAATTTCTCCACGCAATTTTACAATGACGAAGTGCTTTGTTACTAATCAAAGTATTCATCAAGTTTACTTGCAAAGCATGAACACTCTATATTAAAGAAACAATTTTATATTAAAGAAGCATAACTGACAACAGGTAAATATACTTCAACTTCCATTATTGGTACACCCTTGTGCATTTATCCGTGTCAATATTCAGGAATTGAATAGTTTCACAAACCTGCAAAGCTGAGATCTACAAACTAAAACCAGTCTTCATATTTGCACAACGCACATGGGTTTTTTACACAAGACCAGCACACCCCATACTCAGCTAAATAGTGGAAGGACTGGCTACTATAAGTAGACAAGATCAGTAAGATTTGGAACTTGTTTAAAGAAAATCACAGAATGGCCCTCTATTGCATGCACTAAGACTTTGACTAGATCACTGAAATACTAAGATGCAAATGAATTATTTTATCAATTCAAAACAGAAAGGGTATCTAGGTCCCATATTTCCTGATATTGCATATTTAGAGACTACAAATTTTGATGACCACAGTTTAATACTCCACACCCCATCACTTAGGGAAACAGTCCACATCCACTTTTCTTTGACGTTTTCCATGGAAAAATGGGGAAATAGAAATTAGGCTTTTTTTCAGGTGAATACAGCATGTTTCCCAGGGATCAGGCTATCAGAGAGGTTGAGTTAGACACAGGCTTTATCTGAGCCTAGAGTACTGACTATTGTCATCTGTTCTGATGTTCAAAGCAGTTGGTGAAAACAGTTGAGAGCTGTGCAATTAAAGCTCTTCAAAAGCTAGAAGTTTCGGCCGTGATTCTTGGATGAGACAATTCAATCAAACAATATGGAGATAGCAATTTGATGTTTGGGGTTGGGACCCTTCTTCAGAAATGGGGAGGGGGAAGGGAGCTGGTAAATAAATACAGGAGGGGTAGGGCTGGGGAATGTAGGTGGGATGATGATAGGTGAGTGCAGGTAGGGAGTGGTGGGGAGTGGTCAGTGGGATGGGTGGGGCAAATAGGTGGGAGAGAAGATTGACAGGTTGTGTCAGGTCAAGGAGGCAGGTGTGAGGATGGGTGGGGCTGGGGAAAGATGGGTAGAGTAGTGATAGATTGGATGCAGGTAGGGGGTAGTTGGGTTTGGTCGGTGGATAGGGTAGGGTGGATAGGTGGGGAAGAAGATTGACAGGTTGTGTCAGGCCAAGGAGGCGGGGATGAGAGGGAAGGTTGGACATGGGATGAGTCTGGGGTTGGGGAGATTTTAAAACTGGTGAATTGACGTTTCGAGTCGGGTCCCGACCTGAAATGTCAACTTTCCTCTTCCTCTTATGCTGCCTGGCCTGCTGTGTTCCTCCAGCTCTACACTGTGTTGTCTCAAGCAAACAATATGGTTTTGATGTTTCTGGCCAGACTGCAGGAGATAACTGTGGGCTGTAGCACCAGTTCAGGCATAATAAGATTTGATGACTCTCCCTTTGTTATTAGTTGTGATTTCTATGCAAGCATCATTTTGCTATATTCTGTAATTATAGGTTTTAAATTTTCACATGAGTTATGGGCTAGCTTTGTCCACTGGAGGCATCTGGAAATTTCTAGACAATGTCAAACCTGCATTTCCTGTGTTTGATAGCAGCTGTTTCAAATTTGGCAAGCAAATACGCAAGAGTGCATAGTTATGAAAGAAAATAAACAGATTAAAATCTCTCTTTATGCCTTCTGGATCAGACGTAATCTTCACCTAGCTCTACTCTATTGAGGTGAAAGGCGAACTTGACACTAATACACTTGGCTGGATGCAGTAATATTGGTGAGAGTATCAGTGCTGAAGGAGCTGAAGATCACTGTGACAAGAGCTATTGTTGAGGAGCAGAAAAGCTGTCTGTTTGCAATGACAATGCACAGATAATTGGAAACACAGCTCCCTCTCAAATTGAAAGCTTGGCATTCAATTTTCAGTCAATTCACTGATGGTACAAGGCCCAATACAGAACCTAACAATCAAAAAACCCAGTAAAAACACAAATGTTAGTTAAATGCAGCAAGGATGTTTGTGTCAGCGATCTCCCTGCTCTCTCAAACTTGGATGCAAATGAGGAAATGCATTCATCTCACTTTGACATCTTTCTTGGAAGACACACTAAACCTAACATATCAGTTCTGAGGCCAGTGTCATATTTGAAATATTGCACCCAATCTTTGAAAATGGGGGCCAGTCTATTGTTAGAATCATTGAGTCATACTGATCCACAACACAGAAAAAGGCCTTTCGGCCTATTGTGTCCACGCCAGGCAAAAACAACCACCATGCTGTTCTACTCCCTTGGCTCATAGTTTTGTATGCCTCGGTATTGCAAATGCATTGTAGTTTAGTCACTTCTTAAATGTTATGGTGGTACTGCCTCTACCACCCTTACAGGCAGTGAGTTCCAGATTCCTACCACCCTCTGGGTGAAAAGGTTTTTTCTCACATCCCCTCTAAACTTCCTGCTCTTACCTTGTATCTATGCCTCCTGATCACTGATCCCTTCATCAAGGGGAAAGTTTCTTCATGTCTACCCTGTCAATGCATCTTAATTACTTTATACTTTTCAATTATGTTCCCTCTGAATCACCTCTGCTCTAAGGAAAACAACCCCAATCTTGTCTAAACTTTCTTCAAAACTAAAACTCTCTGGACCAGGCAACATCCTGATAAATCTCCTCTGCAGCCTCTCCAGTGCTATCAAGTCCCTCCAATAATGTAGATTCCAGACCTGCACACAGTAATCTAGTTATGGCCTAACCAACATGTTGTACTGTTCTAGCATGACCTCACAGCTCTTTAGCTCTGTGCCTGCACTAATAAAGCCAAGTATATCAAAAGCCTTCTTAACTACTTTATTTACCTGCCCTGATACTTTAAGAAAGTATTGTTCAACATGTATTCCCATGTCTTGTTTAACCTGCCCAAGTGCATTACCTCAAATTTATCCAGATTGAATCCACCGATCAGCCAATCTGACTGTTGATATCCTCTTGCGATCTAAACTATCCTCCTCAATGTTTACCGCCCTACCAATCTTTGTGTCATGTGTGAACTTACTGATCAACCCTCCTATGTTCAAGAAGCCTCCTGGACATTGGCTTCCAGTTGGAAATACCTCATTCTGTGTTTCCAATTTGACAAATTCCCTAGATCCTATGGGATCTTAGCTTTTCTCTCAGCCTCTGGACATTATCAAAAGTCTTGCTGAAGTCAAAGTTACCTATATCAAAAACAATGCCCTCAAAAAAATCAATCAAGCTGGTTAGACATGACCTCCCCTTAACAAAATCATGCTGATTGTTCTTGATGAATCCCTGCCTCTCCAAATGCAGATTAATTCTGTCATTCAGAATTACTTCCAATTTTTTTCCCCGAGCTAGACTGGCCAACCTGTAGTTTCCTGGTTTATCCCTTGCTCCCCGCTGGAATAACAGTACATTATTCACTGCCCTGCAATCTTCCAGCACCTCTCCCATAGCTAGACAGGAACTGAATATTCTTGCAAGCACCCCTCTTATTTCCTGCTTTGCCTCACTCAACAACTTGGGATTCATTTCATCTGGTCCTGGAGGTTTATCCTTTCTTAAGCCTGAGAACTTCCTGTCTGCCATTTTCTTTAATTTCTTTAATGATATCATAGATCCGCTTCCTGATTTCTATACCCATACTGTGTCTGTCACTAGTGAACACATAGTACTCATTTAGAACCCTAACTGTTTCTTCTGGCTCCATGCACAAGTTACCAAAGTGTCCTTAATGAGCCCTGCTTTTTCCCTTGTTATCCTTTGCAGGTAGTGGTAAAAGGTGTAAAACTGCAAATAGAGACTCGAGTGTCTAGTCCAAGGTTGTACTCTTAGATTTCTTAACGGTTTCAGCTGTTATGGATGTAGAGAGTAGGTTGGACTTCCAAACACCCAACCACCTTCCTCGCTAGATGTATGCGTCCTAATCAATGACCATTGATGCAAACAATCTTTATCGAATGGTCAGATGCCATCTGTGGACAAGCTAGTGTTGGTCTGGGGTGGATGAAGTCAGAAGTCACACAACACCAGGTTGTAGCCCAACAGGTTTATTTGAAATCACAAGCTTTCGGAGCATTGTTCCTTGAACAGGTGAGGGACAAAGGAGCCGAGTTCTGAAAGTTTGTGAGTACATGCAAACCGAGGCATATGACTAATAAGTGGGACAGAACACCAATGTTTCACTGGAGGTGCACTGATTATGTTACCTGGCAGGGTGACAAAACGTCTGCAACCAAACACACTGGCTCGGCGAGCAAGTCTACAGCCTCATCCACAACTCGAGCTATAAATCTTTTTGCCAAACACCCCAGCAAACTGAGGCATATAAATAACAAGTGGGACAGAATACCAACACTTCGCTAGAGGCACAGTGACAGTGTTACCTAGCAGGGTGATGAAATGTCTACAACCAAATACGCTGGCTCGGTGAGCAACTCTACAACCTCATCCACAACCCGAGCTACAAATCTTCTCAAAAAACTTTAAATGTTTGGTTAATGTTGAAAGAAAACAACTGGGATAAAGCCCCAGAGAACTGAAATTGACTTTTAGAAAGCCCACCTCTTGGACGTAAGAACTTTGGTGGTATGGTGGCTCAGTGGTTAGCATGGTGCCTCACAGTGTCAGGGACCCAGGTTCAATTCCATCCTCAGGCGATTGTCTGTGGAGTTTGCATGTTCTCCCCATGTCTGCATGGGTTTCCTCCCACAATTCAAAAATGTACGGGTTAGGTGGGTTAGCTATGCTTAATTACCCATAGTGTCCAGGGATGTTTAGGTTGGGCGGATTAGCCATGGGAAATGCTGTGTGATAGGGATAGGTTGGGCGGGGGGGGGAGCGGGGAGCGGGTGGCTGTGGGTGAGATGCTGTTCAAAGAGTTGGTGTGGACTTGATGGACAGAATGGCCTGCTTCCACATGTAGGGATTCCAATGATCCTATAAGAACTAGACAATTTGGCCCCTCAATCTGCTCTGCCATTTAATATAATCATGCCTTTGTTTCAACTTGACTGTACTTGGCAGCTCCTGTGGCTGACTCCAAACTGCACCTTGGGCAGTCAGACCAGACTCCATCATGCGCTGGGTCCCTTGTTCTGCCATTTGGAGCACTTTTTCCAAAAGTGGGTGCAGCGGGGGAGTTTGGAGAATTTGCAACTCAAGCTACCCTCCTTGGAAGTGAAAGCCCAGGCCCCGAGGTCTGTCAGCCGATTTTCAATTATTGACTGTGGCTTATGGGAACTCATGAGATTTTCAAGCAATCACTCCCAAAATATCAGCTGATTTATAGAATAAAAACATGATACAGTGATACCTGAAACACAGCAAGATTTTTTTCCCTCTGTTCGAGGGATAATTGTTGCTCCACAAGTTAAAATTTCCCATCTCCCCTGTTGAGATGAATGGTTCATCTCAAGCCTGCTGTGCTGTATGAGATATTACACAGAGCTGTAGTTGTGAACAACTCTGAGTAAGGTAGGGAACATTGGCTGTAAGTATATCCTCCTGACAATTCAGCATGTGATAGGACCAGTGCTTAAATTGTGGTGAGGCCTTCTCTTAGTACAGTGGTTGACTGTTTATGAATAGAATTGGAAAACCCAAGAACTGTTTTTTTAAATCTGACATGTAACATTTTTTTCAGTTGTGCAAGATTAAAATAAGGTTGCCAACTGCGATTGAATGTATTCCTGAGGGCTTCATCACATGCCTTGCCCCAGTGTTTTGCCCCCATAACAATCTTGTGAGGTGCTGCCCTCTTACTCGAATCGGAAAGCAAAAATATTTAATACACATTTGGGTGACATTCAACTGACAGTTAATAATAATAACAATTTCTTTCACCATTTTCAGTGCTATCTAGTGTAGAGAAATGTTCAAAGTAAGAGACAAAAATACACAACCCTTTTGAATACCCTGTGAGTCTTCTCCAGGATTGCGCCCAATATCCTGGAATTTTGTCATCAATTTCTGGAAACTCCAGGCCAATCCTGGAGAGTTGGCAACTCCCAAGCCAAAACCCAGTGTTATCCTTATGATCATTTAAGGAAAAAGCACAAAGCTTTAGAAATCTTCTTCCTCTGCTCCTGGGGCTGGCCATGTTGTCCATCCACAGATATGGGATAAACATAATCAATGGAATCAGAGATAAAAGGTACTGCAGATGCTGGAGAATCCGAGATAACAAGCATGGGGCTGGATGAACACAGCAGGTCAGGCAGCATCATAGGAGCAGGAAAACTTGACGTTTCGGGCCTAAGGGTTTAGGCCCGAAACGTCAAGTTTTCCTGCTCCTATGATGCTGCCTGACCTGCTGTGTTCATCCAGCCCCATGCTTGTTATAATCAATGGAATGTTTTCTCTGGATGCCTGACTGTCCTCTATGGCTTTATGCCACCATTAGGGGGTTACAGGAGAAGCAATGTGAGGTTGGCTGAGATACTTGAGGCTTTCTGGAACCAGGCGACATCACAGATCCTGGAGTGTAACACAGAGTGAAGATTATGGTCTAATTTATCATGTTTCCCTTATTTTGTATGATTGCACATTTTTTGTTTGTGTTCTATTAAAGAGGACTCCTAACTGTTAGAGATAACACAGTGTGGAGCTGGACGAGCGCAGCAGGCCAGGCAACATCAGAGGAGCAGGAAAGTTGATGTTTTGGGTTGGGACACTTCTTCAAAAATGGTGGAGGGGGAAAGAAGCTCCGAAAGAGAGAGGAGGGGTGGGGCTGGGAAAGGTAGGTGGGATGGTGATAGGTAAGTGCAGGTAGGCAGTGGTGGGGATTGGTCAGTGAGGTGGGAGGGACAAATAGGTGGGAGAGAAGATGGACAGGTTGTGTCAGGTCAAGGAGGCGGGGATGAGAGAGAGGGTTGGTCATGGGATGAAGCCAGGTGTGGGGAGATTTTGAAACTGGTAAAGTCCACATTGAGACCATTGGGTTGTAGGCTCCTGAGGCAGAATATGAGGTGCTGCTCCTCCTGTTTGCATGTGGCGTCATTGTGACACTGGAGGAGGCCCAGGGTGGAGATGTCACCCAGGGAGTTGGAGGGGGAGTTGAAATGACTCACGACTGGAAGGTGTTGTCGTTTGTTGCGAACAGAGTGCAGGTGCTGTACAAAGTGGTCTTTGAGCCTCCACTTGGTCTCAGCGATATAGAAGAGGCCACATTGGGAGCAGCAGATGCAATAGACCATGTTGACAGATGTGCAGGTGAACATCTGTCTGATGTGAAAGGTTTGTTTGGTGCCTTGAATGGAGGCAAAGAGGGAGGTTTAGGGGCAGGCATAGCACTTCCTGAAGTTGTAGGGAAAGGTGCCGAGGGTGGTGAGGCTAGTGGAGAGAGCGGTCCCTACAGAAGGCAGATAGGAGTGGGGTGGGGTGAACCAGCAGTCTGCAAAAGCACTGACGTTTTTTATACTCATTCATGAGATGTGGGCATTGCTGGTTAGTCCAGCATTTATTGTCCATCCCTAGTTATCCTTGAGAAGATAGTGGTGAGCTGCCTTCTTGAATCCTTGTAGTCCATACATGTAGTCACATTAACATAGTGCTGTGAGGGAGGGAGTTTCTTTTAATATAGAATCCCCTACAGTGTGTAAACAGACCCTTTGGCCCAACAAGTCCACACTGACCCTCAGAGCATCTGACCCTGATCTATGCCCCTGTAGCCTACCTAATCTATACATCCCTGAACACTCAGAGCAATTTAGCCTGGCCAATCCACTTAGCCTACACATCCTTGACTGTGGAAGGAAACCAGAGCAAACCCATGCAGTCATGGGGAGAATGTGCAAACTCCACACAGACAGTTGCCAGAGGCTGGAATTGAACCTGGGTCCCTGGCACTGTGAGACAGCTGTGCTAACCACTGAGCCACTGTGTTCTGAGATCTTGATTCAGTGACACTGAAGGATATAAGGTGATATCTTTCCGAGTCAGGATGACAAGTGGCTTAGAGGAGAACTTGCAGATGGTGCTGTTTCCATATATCTATGCCTTTGTTCTCCTAGATGATAGTGATCATGAGTTTGGAGAATCCTGACTTTGGAGTTTGGTGAGTTGCTGTAGTGTTTCTTACAGATAGTGCACACTGCTGCCATGATCTGTTAGTGGTGGAGAAAGTAAATTTATTCAATCCTCTGTCACTTTTGCATGTTAATAGCAGCCCTTCACACATCCTAACTCTTAAAATCTTAGAATGCTCCCTAAATGGGCATTAAGTGAAAGCAAAGTTCAACAAAGCAGGCCAAGAGATTATAACATCGGTGTAGCAACAGACATTGAAATAGCATTGTTCTATTCCTACTGCTGCCTGAAGTCTGCTCAAAAAGGAACTGATTAGAATAAAAGTCTCAGAGATAAAAGGTACTGCAGATGCTGGAGAATCCGAGATAACAAGCATGGGGCTGGATGAACACAGCAGGTCAAGCAGCATCATAGGAGCAGGAAAACTTGACATTTCGGGCCTAAACCCTTCATCAGAAATGGGGGAGGGGAAGAGGGTTCTGAAATAAATAGGGAGAGAGGGGGAGGCGGATAGAGGATGAGTTGCAGTGGGAGAGAGATTCCCTGAGGTTTGTCCGGAGGGAGGAGGGTAACTTCTTCAGGGTAGGCATCCTTAGAAGAGGCTTCGCAGTGGGGTTAAAGTTGTATCAGAGATAAAAGGTACTGCAGATGCTGGAGAATCCTCATTGTCTGCTTGCCATGAAAACAAGGAACATACCATCATTGCGGGAGATGAGAAAGCAAGGAACATAGAACATAGAACAGTACAGCACAGTACAGGCCCTTCGGCCCACAATGTTGTGCCGACCTATTATCCTCCTAAGATCAATCTACCCTGCATACCCTACATTTTACTATCTTCCATGTGCCTATCCTTTAAAAGTCTCTAAGGTATCTGAGTCCACTATCTACTGCCGGCAGTGCATTTCACATGCCCACCACTCTGTAAGAGGAGCTCTGTAAACTTTGTTCACATATCAATGGGGAGTTAGCTGGTGTGGATTGCTGCTCATCTTTTCTGTTTGGAGTATTTCATGACAATTGTTTTAATGAGGTTTACAAAAAATGTTTCTTGTGGTTCCTGAAAGCACTTGAGATTTTTTTCCGCATTCAGTGAGAAGCCAAGAACTGGAGCTGTTAGCTCAAAAATTTGGGAGCAGTTTAGAAGTGGCTAACTAAAACTGCATTTCGCTTTCTGCCCCTAATGTCTGGCAGAGAGGAATTCATTAGAGTTGTTTGTTAGGCTGCATCTGCTCAACTTGTTTATTTAACTGGTGATGTCAGTGAGTTGGTGATAGTTTTTTTTAAAAAAAGGAGCTGGTTTCTTATGTTCGTATCCGGGTAACCTTGAAGAGGGAGTTTATAGTGTCTGCCAACACCCTCAAGGCATTTGGAGAGAGGTGGGCACTGTGGAGACTGGAGGGTGTTATTTCACCATCCAAATCCATTCTACTGTATTTCCCTCCCTGTCTTCCTAACCTCCTCTGTTTTTGTTGCCATTAATTTTTGTTAATTGTTTGTTTAGTGGATTATTTGGGTGATTTGGTTGGATTATTTGCGTTCAAAACAAAGATTGAGTTTTGGTTGTGACACAGTGTACAGTCCCTAAAGCTAGGCTAGAAGGCCTGGTTTCAAATCCTATCTTCTTTAGAGGTATCTCATAACATGTCTGAACAGTTGATGTAAAGTAACTTGCTTGCTTGCTTGCCTGCCTTCCATGGCTGTGTTCTGAATGTCCCTGGAACATTTTTCTCACTTTTGTTTCACTTTTGTTATTGTTACAGAGCCCCCGGTGGGCTGTGTTTGTGATTTGGTGAGGGGTTTGTAAAATAAAACAAAAGAGTTCTTCTCCAGTAGAATAATATCTTCCAGACAGGGGAAGGGTCTAGAAGGGAAAGGTGGAAACTGATAATTTTGCTAAACAATAGATTTAGAATAAAACTCTTGTAACATCCTAAAAAATCTTTTGCTGCCTACTTCACTGTGAGAATATCAATGTATTTGACTTGCCGAGCTCCTGGTCTATAATCCCACTTTGTGAAAATTTAAAGTTAGACTCTTATCCAGATTATAAAATCTCAAAGACAAACAAAGGACCAAAGTTTCACAAGGCCAGCATTGTCCGAAGGATTAAGACTTATGCCAGTATTTACAAATTGTGGTCATGGCAGAGATCAAGCATTCTATAGACAATAGTAGGGTAAGATCACACATGTTAGATGAAGATAATGTTAATGTACATCGCAATTAGGTATCGAGGGAAAAATCAGATGCTGGGTCCTTGAAGAAGAACATCAACTTTCTTTCTAACTGTCAAATTTTAAAGGCGGAAGAGGAGCACATCTCCAGGGCAATGTTGGATGGCGGTGAATGGAAAAGTCTGAAGTCTATGGAAAGGGAAAGGTGAACTTTTGAAGCTGTTTCATTTTCAGTAATATCAGTATTTATTCAGTATTTTACCATTTATACAATTTATTCAGTAATTTATTCTGTATTCCAATGTGATGCCAGAAGGGAGGCACGATGACTCAGTGGTTAGCACTGCTGCCTCATAGCGCCAGGGACCTGGGTTTGATTCCACACTCGGGCAACAGTCTGTGTGGAGTTTGCACATTCTCCCCGTGTCTGCGTGGGTTTCCTCTGGGTGCTCCGGTTCCCTCCCACAATCCAAAGATGTGCAGGTTAGGTGGACTGGCCATGCTAAATTGCCCATAGTGTCCAGGAATGTTTAAGTTAGGTGGGTTAGATATGGGGAAAGGGTCTGGGTGGGATGCTCTTCGGAGGGGTGGCATGGACTTGTTGGACTGAATGGCCTGTTTTCACATTGCTGGGACTCTATGACATTATCCACTTTTCATTGTACCTAGGTAAAAGTGACAATGTTTAATAAATTGCAAATCTAAATTACTTCCTTTCTCACTAAGTGGGCTGCTAAGCAGCATTCTAGGACAGGCAAGACCCCTGGCCCCATCCATGAGCCTGTGATGGAATATTGAATGCTCGCAGTATTGGAAAATTGTTACAGTGTGGTAAGTGGCCATCAGCCCATTTTGTCAGCACCAGTTCTCTGAGTATTTAGTGCAAATCTCCTACTTCTTCATCGTAACAGTGCACATTTTTTATATTTAAATAATCATTTAACATCCTCGTGATTGCCTCCTGTTGTAGACTCTGGGTGCAGTCGGACGTTTGAGATGTTCCTGTAGAAGGAACTATAACTTTATGTCTGTAATGTTCTCACAGGGGAATGACAGAGGATTAGGCAGCCAGGCTTGGCACGATTGTGAGGATTGTAGGTCAATCCATTTACAGGAGCTGGAGTTTTTGAAGAGAAGGAGATTGAACAAGATCTAGTGATCAATACTTGGTTATACTTGAAGGAAAAGTTCAGGAGAAGAGTCTTACTGAATGGTACAGCCTAGACACTGCTGAGAGAAGAATAGGTTTCTGCACCCTCGACATCCCCAGTAGCTCGCTCTTTGCAACTGACCTATTCCATTCATTTTACAGCAGGATACATCATGTTTTTGCTAATTCTGCACAGCTAGCATCATCCCCTGCTGATTCAATACTGTAGAGTTAATGGACTTACTGAAGACAAATACTTGTTTTGCACAGAAAATGGGAAAATTAAGCAATGATAAATGATCGGAGATTATAAAGGAATCTCGTAAAGTAAGCATTTACATCTCTCCTGTTTCTGTTTGCTTATTACTTTATTGTGGGCAAAGGTTTCCTGCCCCATGGGAGTGCAATTGTGTTTTTGTCTGTTTTCAAAGGTTAGATTACTGGAGCATGTAGAGTACATTTGTGTACAGAATTCACTTATAGATCTTGGCTGCCAAGGGAGAAGACACACTGAGAGATATCATAATTATACCAATGTGACTGGACAAGCTAATCTGTAGGATATCACACAATTTATGCAGCCCATGATATTTAAATAGGAAGGTAGTATCATGTCAGAAAAAGAGGGCAGTCAACAGGAAGACCCCTGCGCAGAACTTCCATCCATCATGTTGTGGTTCTACTGGAGGGGCTTGAAGTCAAGTTCAAATAAATTGTGTTGGATTTCTTGTGTTTGTTGTGCAGCCTCATGATCAGTGAAAGTGAAATTAGACCAGCTGACCCCCTGAAAGTAAGTTGATGGAGCAATGTTGGATTGTGAAAATATAATTGGGAGTAGCATTCTGTGTTTTTCATTAATATTTGCAGATAGTAGCCATGTCTCACAGATAAGTTACCACACTCACATCAAAGCTGTACTGACAGTTGATGGGCAGGAATTCAATGTTTTGAACTAGAACATAGAACATAGAACATTACAGCGCAGTACAGGCCCTTCGGCCCTCGATGTTGCGCCGACCTGTGAAACCAATCTGAAGCCCATCTAACCTACACTATTCCATTGTCATCCATATGTTTATCCAACGACCATTTAAATGCCCTGCAAATGATCTGCTAATCAGATCAACTAGACATCTTCATTAAGCCTGGTCCTCATGTTCTGTACCTCACAGTACTCAGTTATTCACATGTATTTCTGGACTATCAGCCTTAACCAGTGGTTCTCGCTCATGCTTTGAATTCAGAAAACACACTTTTTTGTTGCTTGAATTAAGATAAAGATCTGAAGAGTATACCAGTTTGTTTCAATATTGTCCAATGGAATGAGGTCTCTTGGCTCTAGCTCCTTATTTTGCTTTTAAAACTCCACACTATCACTAAGAAATCTGGATTGAGTCTTTTTTATTACAACTTGTCTCCTGAGTTCAAGGAATCTTTCGTCTGATTGTCAAGTAGTTTAAATTTCTGTTCTTTGGATTAAATGGGTTTAGGTCTGGTGTCGAATTGGACACTGCAGAGGGCAAGGCTGGAGATAATTCTAATGAGATCCCCCGGTTAATTTTAACTTCTCACTTTATTTTCAGATGACAAACAGGCTGGCCTGTCAATTTTACAGTCCACTCAGGTGCTGTGTGTAATTTTTGGTGTTAATTCCGGAGATGGAATTTTCATTGAACAATATTGACAGACGTTAGACACATAAGTGAGCAGAAAGTTGAGCTGTTGCCCTTCTGAGTTCCCAGTTGTTGAGATTAAGGCAGCCACAGAAACATACCCAGGGCTATTACTTAGCAGGTCTGATCTGGGGTAAAGGATAGAGTCAGTGGTACCAGGACCTGGCATCAGTGCAGAAAGAAGGAAAGAGACTTCACCAGAACAGCCAGGGTCGATGCAAGTCTTTGTCTCTCCATAGCCACTGACAAAACTCCTTTCATCCTTTTCCTGACACTTGACAATTCCCTCCTTTTTTCATTCGTACTTTCGGGAGATATGAGTGTCACTGTCAATTGTTATCTATCCTTAATTATCCCTGAGCAGAGTAGCCTTGGCAGGATTATTTCAGAAGGCAGTTCAGGGTCAACCACTTTGCTATCGGTCTAAAGTCATGTAGGGGCTAGGATGGCAGACGTCCTTGTGACAATACCATGGCTTCAAGAGGTGTATTTTGGGGATAAAAGGTACTGCAGATGCTGGAGAATCCGAGATAACAAGGCGCGGGGCTGGATGAACACAGCAGGCGTATTTTGTCCTGGTTTTTGAAGAAAGGTTTTAAGACAGAGGTAACGAGTTGTCTATTTGGATCCAATAAAGTAAACAACTTGTGAGGTCTTGAGGTTTTTTTTAAAAGTCGGAATAATAGAAGCAGCCTGAATGGGTAGGGTCAAGTTTCCTCAGTGTCAGGACTTCCAGATTTTAGAAGCAGTTGTGGTTGGGGTCTTAAAGCTGGATGGAAGCTGTAGTACATCTCTCCCTGTTACTCTTTCTCTCAGAGTGTTCTCTTGATGTTTTTTTTTCCTTCCTGGACTGAAGAACTGCCTGTGAGACAATCTATTTTACTGAATTTGCCTTTTGCCAGCAGTGTGTTTATGGGATGTCACTATATTGGGACAGTTGCTGTTTAGTAGTAAAATAATCTATTATTCTGTTAAGTTTTCCAATATAGTTAAGTTATTCCAATTTCTTCTTCCTTTTGTTGTATTTTAACAATAACAAATGAATAAAGAATGTTTTGCTTCAAATCTGATAGCTTGACCAATCAAATTGCATTTGGTACGCAATGCCTTACACTTATCTTTAAAATAAGAAAAGTTAGGGTCTAGACTATCTTCTTAATACATTTTGAGGGGGTTTGGTCTGGTCCATAACATCCTTCCCAAAGGGAATTGGACCAGCTGGATTTGTATAACAGTCAATGATAGTCTCATGGTCTCATAACCAAGAAAATCATTAATTCTGGACTTATTAATAGCTATACAGTGGTGGAATTTGAGCCTGTATCCTCAGAGCATGAGTTTGGGATTGCTAACTTCCTTCATCACATCCTTTAGCAGACAACAACAATACACAGCAATCTCTTCTTACCCATCCCAAACACAATCTCCTGTTCCTTTGCTTTCTACCTTCCACACACTCATAACATTTATTCTTTCAGTTTAGCATATTTACAACCAGCAATTCCTTCCTTTCATATTACTTTGCTTTACATCAAATACCTTATCCATCCTTATTCCAACCTTATTCTGCTCCACTTCTCACCAGATTTTGACATAAATGCAAACTCCATAATTTTCTACAGGCACTCATTAACCTCCACCTTCTTACCAAAACCTGACAGAACAAACTGGATTGGAACACTGGGTGATCATTAAGAAAGTATTGTTGCAGGCGCAGAGTGGCTATATTCCGACAAGAGGTTTACAGGGAAAAAGGAGGAGATCGGCACCAAAGTATTCTCAGAGATGGTACAGACACAGTGGTCTTTGTAATTCTGAAAGGTAAGAACCAAATCCAGGATTCCTTAGATGAGTAGAAATATAGAGAATATAATCAAACAAAGAAAAGAGGTGATGTCAGGTAAATTCTTCAAGTGAGAATCAGGTCAAGTAAAATGGATTGAGAGGGAAAATGAAGAGGAAGGTAAGACTGGTAAAAGAAGAATAAGAATGGAATGGCAATAAGACGGACAGAAATCTTCTACTGGTGTGTAAACATTAAGCTGGTTGTAAGAAACAGCATGGGACAAATTAGAGATAGCAAGAACTGCAGGTGCTGGAATCAGAGATAACACAGTCTGGAGCTGGAGGAGCAGAGCAGGCCAGGCAGCATCAGAGGAGCAGGAAAGCTGATGTTTCGGATTGGGACCCTTCTTCAGAAAAATTAGGCACCACAAGGGAATGTATACTCTGAGGTGCAATGAAAGCCTGGAATGCTTAATGCTTTGTGTCAGTATTTACTAAGTAAGACAATGCTGATAAAATATGGGTTGATGTGGAGTTGGTAGAGAAAAGAGAAAGAAAGACTTGCAGTTGCATAGCACTTTTGACAACCATTGACCTAAGTTGTGCCATTCTTTTAAATTCAATTGAGCAGGAAGATGGTTTCATAACAAGGTAAAAGCTTGAAGGAGCGGCGGAGATGTATTTGGATCTGAAAGTATTAATGCTGAGTACAATAAGCCACACCCACTATGATGATGTCATGTGAATTCGTGTGTAGAACAGATTAGAATGTTGAAAAAGTGAGACCTAACATCTGGACCTCCTCAAAGTCTTTGCAATAATGTTGATCATAGCAATGCAACCTGTAACTAGATGTTCACATGCAATAAAATATACCTTGTTAATGAAGAGGCTGTTCTAGTTGGATCAGGAAGTGGGTTTCCTCTACAACTCTAGACTAAGCAGACCCTTAGTTTACTACATTTGAAGAGGATGGTAGCAGCAATCTTCAACATAAGCAGCAGTTCATGTGGAACAATGAGTTGGCCTTGCCCATACAATAGTTCTCAATGATCTGGCTGCTGTCAGTAAGTGGTCTAAGGAAGCATTATTCATGTGTGAATCTTGCAAACTATTGATGAGCTATTGGACTTGAATGGGGAACCGAAGAATCACAGCTGGTTCACCTACCCTTCATGTATTCACTTCCAGCATTTCTAACTGAGATCACGAAAAAGAATCCTGACAGGTTTTCTTCCACTTTAACCTAGAGGCATTGAGACCAGATTGAGGGGTGGCATAGTGTCCCAGTGGTTAACATTGTTGCCACTCAGTGCCAGCAATTTGGGTTCGATCCTGGCCTTGCGTAAATGTCTGTGCGGAGTTTGCACATTCTCCTTGTGTCTGTGTGGGTTTTCTCGGGTGCTCTGGCTTCTTGCCACAGGCCACAGTGCAGGTTAGAGATAACAATGTGTAGAGCTGGATGAACACAGCAGGCCAAGCAGCATCAGAGGAGCAGGAAAGCTGACGTTTTGGGCCTAGACCCTTCTTCAGAAATGGGCAAGTTAGCTGGTTTGGCCATGTTAAATTGCCTGTAGTGTCCAGGGATATGTAGGCTACGTGGATTAGCCATGAGAAACACAGGGATAGGGTGGGTATGGGAGGAAATCTCTTCAGCGGGTTGGTGTGGGCCAAATGACCTGTTTCCGCACTGTGTGGTTCTACGATTCTATGAATCAGAAAGTCTGTACACACATTATTACTGTTTTTTTTTAATTCAACATCAGGGACTTGTGTTTCTAAAGCTAGCATAACAACCACTAGAGCTCCTTGTCGATGTATGAGAATTTGCACCATAGAAGGAGAGATTAGAAGGTGAATTAAAGCTTGAATGAAGGCTTGAATTTTGAAGAGATCTTAAATGACCAGAGAGGGTTGAAGAGCAGGAAGGATTTCACAAGTGAATGCAAAATATAACTACAAATGAAAGGCACTTCAATGTTGGCTGGTGGGAAGAGCCTTGCACAGCAAAGCAGATTGTAAAAACAAAAAAAAAGTGTTCCAAGGTTGTTGAGCTTAGGAACAAAGAACAGTTCAGCACAGGAACAAGGCCTTTAGCCCACCACGACTGTGCCGACAAGTGATGCCTTTCCAAACTAAAATCCTTTTGCCTCAACACTGTCCATTTCCCTTTATTGCCTGCCTATTCATATATCTGTCAAGATGCCTCTTCATCATTGCCATTGTAACTGCCTGCAAAAAGTTACAGAAGTATTGAGAGTCAAGACCATGGATAGTTTCCAATGCAATGCCATAATTTACAATACCTTCTCATGACAGCTTGCTACTAATTGGAACCAAAGCAATTTCTATGTTGTTTCTTGGAGGGGTTTGCTGATCTCCTGCTAAAGAATTGGAAGTAACTTCCAGGCAAAGGATAAGAATCGTATGCTCAAATCGTTGGAGAACCTGGTCAGTGATCATGGAGGCAAACCTCCACCCTCAAGTGCAAAGTGTCATGCACTCAATGTTGAAATCCAATGAGTCAGAAATGGTAGTTATCTCTTAAGAATTAGCATGAAGAGGAAAATTTCGTACTCGTTTTGAAGGAGAAATCAGTAAGAAAGAAGCTTCTGCCCTTGTGAGTTAATTCTAACAGAAATGCTGTAGTAAGAATTGTTTTATTAAACTCAAAAATTAAATGTACTCAACAGACAGGAGAAGTTTATGTTCACGTGTTAAGGCCTGTCCCTATTCTTTGCTGCTAGCATCAAGACTGTTGCAGACCATCGATTTTACTCAGCTCTCACTTTGAGTAATTCAGTCCGAGGTCATAACTAGAAGATAGATGTAAAACATTACAGGAATATACTGCTATATGCATTCCATTGTGGTCCAGTCACTATAATCTTCCAGTACTAACTTTATGGTTGTGGTGCCTGTTTAATCAATAAAACTATTAAGGAAGTCTCAATAATACTCCCACAGTCTACAATACAATGCAACACATCTCTAAGCTCTTAATGATCATTTCATAGGGGTAGGAGCTCATTTCAAAACCTTTTTTTTTTAATTTTCTGCTTCCCTGGGTAACTCAGCTATGTCTATGAAGGTCAAAGTGCTTTCTTCAGAGAGGCTATCTACTTTCACAAACTGTTGACAGGTAGGTGCGGTCAGGCATAACCAACTGATTACAGGCTAGTCCCAGAGAGTAACAGTTTAACTGAAATGGGATAATAGGCTTTATGCATTGCTGCTCTGTCAGATAAGTAATGTCTGGACATGCCTGGATGGATCAAAGATACACAGGTGCTCAAAGCATTACCCCTGAGGAGCTGCATTATAAGGCATGAATTTTAAACATTGAAAGCATGTAATTCTGATGATAGAATCAATTTTAAGATGAATCGTCTTTAATTCTTTTTTGTGTCTTCAATCTATTTGAGAAAAGTTCTGGCTCAGTTTTTCTACACTATTCTGTTGCATATATTGCAACTCAGGGCCCAGTGCGTTTAAAACAGCATCGGGAACATACTGGTGTATAGTTGATTTGTCTTAGCAATAAATAAAAATGACACATTTGCATTTTCCACAACAAACTCCCACATTAAAGTTGCGCCTTCGGTTCAGAAGAATTTAATTCTCACTTTCAGACAAATCAGTAAGTTTGAGTGAATAACTGACGTGAGTGTAGTTGCAAGATACTCACTGATCCCACTCTTCTCTATATCTTAGAAGCAGGTGCCTAATTCTCAGTGGATATCTTCTTGGAGATCTCATGAACATAGGCGTTTAGAAGATGTGGTGTTGGTCAATGCAAGGCAAAATAGGGACAACTACACATCAATTTTTTAAAGTGGTTTTAAAGAGGGATACAACGAGCAGTATTGCCCCTTGTGAAGTGTTAGGCTTGTTGTTCCTCTCAAACGTCCGTGAAATACATTCCCATTTCCAAAAGCAAGAGGAGGATTGGGCTATTTTTATGTTCCTACTGGAGATGGATAGCAGATATTCAGATGTAAGGTATTTGAATTCCCAATGACAAGTTGTGACCAATAATACAACTGGTTGCAGGGCCTGTGCCCCATTTTATTCCTCTCACTTCAGCCCTCCACCTCCTCCAGAACTTCTGATTCCCCTGTCCCCAACACCTTATCTTTACCATGGACGTCCAGTCCCTATACACCTGCATTCCCCATACAGATGGCCGAAAGGCCCTCCGTTTCTTCCTGTCCCGCAGGCCCGACCAGTCCCCCTCCACTGACACCCTCATCCACTTAGCCGAACTCGTCCTCACCCTCAACAACTTCTCTTTCAATTCCTCCCACTTCATACAGACAAAGGGGGTGGCCATGGGTACCCGCATGGGCCCAAGCTATGCCTGCCTCTTTGTAGGTTACGTGGAACAATCCCTCTTCCATACCTACACTGACCCTAAACCCTACCTCTTCCTCCATTACATTGACGACTGTATCGGCACTGCCTCATGCTCCCACGAGGAGCTCGAACAGTTCATCCACATCACCAACACCTTCCACCCCAACCTTAAGTTCACCTGGACCATCTCTCATACCTCTCTCTCCTTCCTGGACCTCTCTGTCTCCACCTCCGGCAACTACCTAGACACCGATATCCATTTCAAGCCCACCGACTCCCACAGCTACCTAGAATACACCTCCTCCCACCCACCTTCCTGAAAAAATGCCATCCCCTATTCCCAATTCCTTCGCCTCTGCCGCATCTGCTCCCAGGACGAGGCATTCCATTCCCGTACATCTCAGATGTCCTCGTTTTTCAAGGACCACAACTTCCCCGCCTCAGTGGTCGAGAACGCCCTCGACAGTGTCTCCTGCATTTCCCGCAACTCATCCCTCACACCCCCTCCCTGCAATAACAACCAAAACAGAATCCCCCTCATCCTCACGTATCACCCCAGCAACCTCCGGATCCAACACATCAGCCTCCGACCATCTGCAATCAGACCCCACAACCAAAGACATTTTTCCCTCCCCACCCTTATCTGCTTTCAGGAGGGACCACTCTCTCTGAGACTCCCTTGTCCGCTCCACACTCCCCTCCAACCCCACCACACCCGGCACTTTTCCCTGCAACCACAGGAAATGCTACACCTGCCCCTACACATCCCCCTTCACCCCCATCCCAGGCCCCAAGAAGACTTTCCACAAAAAGCAGATGTTCACCTACACACCTGCTAATGTGGTATACCACATCCGCTGTTCCCGTTGTGGCCTCCTTTACATCGGGGAAACCAAGCGGAGGCTTGGGGACCGCTTTGCAGAACACCTATGCTCGGTTCGCACTAAACAATTGCACCTCCCAGTTGCGAACCATTTCAACTCCCCCTCCCATTCCTCAGACAACATGTCCATCCCGGGCATCCTGCAGTGCCACAACGATGCTACCCAAAGGTTGCAGGAACAGCAACTCATATTTCGCTTGGGAGCCCTGCAGCCCAATAGTATCAATGTGGACTTCACGAGCTTCAAAATCTCCCCTCCCCCTACCGCATCCCAAAACCAGCCCAGCTCGTCCCTGCCTCCCTAACCTATCCTTCCTCCCACCTATCCCCTCCTCCCACCTCAAGTCTCACCCCCATCTCCTACCTACTAACCTCATCCCATCTCCTTGACCTGTCCGTGCTCCCTGGACTGACCTATCTTCTCCCTAACTCCCCACCTACACTCACCTTTACTGGCTCCATCCCTGCCTCTTTGACCTGTCTGTCTCCTCTCCACCTATCTTCTCCTCTATCCATCTTCTATCCACTTCCCCCTCTCTCCCTATTTATTTCAGATCCCCCTTGCTCTCCCCCATTTCTGAAGAAGGGTCTAGGCCTGAAACATCAGCCTTCCTGCTCCTCTGATGCTGCTTGGCCTGCCTGTGTTCATCCAGCTCTACACCTTGTTATCTAAGGCTATGAAAGATATTTTAGTCACGGGGCCCTGCACCCAAAGTGGAAGTGACAAGCGAAGAAAGATTTGCATTTATACTGTACTTTTTACGTCCAATGTATTTCAAAGTGCTTCACAACATATAGTGTAATGCCGACAGTAAGCTAGTTTTCTTTTGATGACTTTTATAATTGCAAAGAGCCTGGATATACTCTGTGTTTCAGAAGGACCTTTGCATTGACCTCTAAAGAGGGGGCATGGGATGCCACAGCAGTAGGTGAGAGATGATAGGTGCTGCAGATGCTGGAGAATCCGAGATAACAAGGTGTGGAGCTGGATGAACACAGCAGGCCAAGCAGCATTGCTCCTATGATGCTTCTTGGCCTGCTGTGTTCATCCAGCTCCACACTTTGTTATAACAGCAGTAGGTGACTTGTCCGAAGGTCTATTTCATAACCTCTGAGCCTGTGGCATGATAGGGAGTTGTTGCAGAAGCTGCAGATAGGATAAGATAGGACATGAAAATGGGAATAGAGTAGTTAGATGTTTGTTTCTGACTGGTGCAGATTTGATGTGCCAAAGGGTCTTTTCCTTCTGTGCTGTAGATCTCTGTGACAATGACTATGAATAAGTCAATATCACAGTCATTGTCAATGATAATGACAATGATGACTACAACTAATGATTAATGACTATTGACAATGACCAAGTCCTGAATCAAGAACCAGACTGTGTGGCAGGCCAGCCATTTTGATTTATGTGACCATTTGGTGCTGTACTGTGGGCCACCATCCCGACCCTGTTCCTCTGCCTACATTTCACTTGTGTCTAGATGAGTCTATATGCTGAGGCCAACTCTATCCCAGCCTCCAGGATATGTCATAGAGCTCTGGAGACCTACAACACAGAAAAAAGCCTTTTGTCCCATTGCAGTCTCGTGAATCCAAAATGACTACGGTACTATTCTAATCTCATTCTGTAGCAGTTGGCCCATAGCTATGTATGCCTTGGTGGTCCAAGTGCATATGTAAATACTTTTTAAATGTTAGAAGGGTGTCTGTCTCTACCACCCTTTCATGCAGTGAGATCTAGATTCCCAACATCATTTGAGTGAAAAAGGCTTTCTTCACATCTTCTCTGAATGTTTAACTCTTACCTTAAATTTATCTTCACTGGTCATTGATCCCTCCATCAAGGGGAAAAGTTCCTTTCTGCCTATCCTATCCATTGCCTCTCATAATGTTGTACATCTCACTCGTGTCCTCCCTAAGTCTCCTTTGCTCTAAGGAAAACAACCCTAGGCTATCCAATCTCTCTTCATAACTGAAACGCTCCAGTCCAAGCAACGTCCTGGTAAATCTCCTGTGCACCCTCTCCAGTGCTGCCACATCCCTCCTATAATGTAGATTTCAGAACTACGCACAGTACCCTAGCCAATGTTTTGCACAGTTCCAGCGTTACCTCCCAGGTCTTACATACTGTGCCTTGATTTATAAATGCAAGAATACTATATTCCTTCTTATTCACTTTAAATGCCTGTCCTGATATATATGGTCCTTATGGTCCCCAGTCTTTCCCTTGTTATTCCTTCTACCCTTAATGTACCTGTAAAGTAAGATAGAATTTTCCTTTATAGAACCCCTATAGTGTGGAAGCAGGCCCTTTGGCCCAACAAGTCCACACCGAACCTTAGAGTATCCCACCCAGATCCATTCCCCTATAAACCCACCTAATCTACACGTTCCTGGACACAATGGGCAATTTAGCATGGCCAATCCATCTAGGCTGCACATCTTTGGACTGTGGGAGGAAACCCACATAGACACGGGGAGAATGTGAAAACTCCACACAGACAGTTGCCCAAGGACGGAATCGAACCTGCGCCCCTAGTGCTGTGAGGCAGCAGTACTAACCACTGAGCCATTCATCTGCCAGTATCCTTTCATGTCTCCTTTTTACTCTCCTAATATTCTTGTTAAGTACTCTCTTGCACATTCTTTACTTCTCCAGGGATTCTGCCGTGTTGAGCTCTCAGTGCCTGTCACAAGCCTCCCCTTTTCTTTTAATCCAATGCTGTATATCCCTTGATATCCTGGATTCACAGGATTTAATGGTCCGACACTGCTTCTTTATTGGAACAATTTGGCTTTGTATGCTCCATATTTCCTTCTTGAATGCATTCTGACACAGATTTACCTGTAAGTATGTACTCCCTGTCCACTCTGGCCAAAGCATATCTCATCTTATTAAAATCAGCTTTTCCCCAATTGAGAACTTTGATTTTTGTTCTATTCTTGTCCTTATTCATAACAATCTTGAATGTGATGAAGTTATGATTGCTGCCTGCAAAATGCTCCCCCACTGATACTTTATCCTGTTGCCTGGCTTCATTACGTAAAATTAAGTCCAGGATCATTCCATTTCTCGTAGAGCCTTCTACATACTAGCTTAAAATGCTGTCCTGGATGCATTTTATGAATTGAGCTCCCTCTAGGCCTTTCACACTATGATTACTCCAGTTAATGTTAGGGAAGTTGAAATCTCCCACTATCACTACCCCTTTACTTTTACAATTCCCTGAGATTTGTGTACTTACCTGCTCTTGTATTTCTCTCAGACTGTTAGGAGGTCTATAGTACACTCCAGCAAGGTGATTGCTCCTTTGTGGTTTTTAAATTCTACCCGTATCGCTTCATTTGAGGTGTCTTCTAAGATGTCATCCTTCCTTACTGCTGTAATAGATTCCCAATCAAAACTACACAAGCCCCCTCTTTCCCTGCCTCACCTGAAGACCCTGAATCCTGGAATGTTGAGCTGCCAATCCTGCCCTCAAACATGTCTCAGTGATAGCAATGACAACATACCTCCAATTTTAACTCATGCCCTCAACTCATCTCTTTTGTTTTTTGGACACCATGCATTCAAATAAGTACCATTCAATGTTGCCAAACTCCCTTGTTCCTTAACTGGCTGGTGATGTCTATGCTTTCCTGACTCACTTTCTTGTCTCTTCTAATTTTGACTGTTCATCTGCCCCTGCTGAACCTTCTCTCTGGGTTCCAACCCCCTTGCCAGTTTACACTCTGCCCAGTAGCATCAGCAAGCCTCCCTGCAAAGATGCCGCTCCCATTCCGGTTCAAGTCCAACCAGCCTACCTTGTATAGGCCCCAGCCACCAACACCCCCTCCTCCTCCCAAAAAGAACAGTCTGAGTCAACTTTTATTCAACTTTTTACCAGACTACAGAACATTAGAAAGGAATTAAAGAAAAGGAAAGATTTTACCAGTTCAGTTCTCACGGTGCACTAAATTTCAAGCAATGCACTCTCACTTTGTCTCTCCCTTGCTCTGGATGTGTCTTCTCCCAACCATGAAGTGTACTGATGTGTGCGGACTCTGAACTATTTGCTGCAAGTGTCAGATCAAATGCTGGGAACTTCTTCTTCAGAGTTGTGCATTTGCTATTCCTCTTTCTCTTGGGCTGATGCAGTTGGTCAAGTGGCAGATCTGGGGTCTCTGCAGTCAAGGAGTCAGAAAGCAAAAGGTGGGATGATCATGCTTTAGAGCTAAGAACCGTGGTCATACCTTGAATAACTTGCTCATCATGCAGAATGACAGGATCAATGTGAGCAATGGATAGTTGCAAATGAGCCTGTGATCTCAGGACTGACAGATAGCACTCTGTCTCCCTCACTCAGTCTCTGCCACTATGTCTCTGCCACTCTTTTAATCTGTTACTCTATCTCTCCCACTTTCAATCTGTCACTATCTATACCTCCACCATTTCAACCCTTCACTCCACCTCTGTAATTTTGCCTGTGTCACTCCTGGCCTCATGATGCAGAGAGTCATCTCCTTTCTAGATTTCAGGAGAGGCAGATATCCTTGTCAGATGAATGGCTGTTCTGTTCTACTGTGCCCCTTAAAGATGGAAGAATCCCGAAGATAGTGCAGTGCAGTTTTGAACAGAGAGCATGAAAGCAATCTTCTTACCTTAATAACTCCAGTTAGCTCATTGAGTTTACTTACAGCTTTGTAACCATGATTTGTATGCTGGTCCCTGATATTGACAAGCTTGTCAAATTCTTCCTGCTGTCCTTGAGCTAGATGCTTGAAATGCTCCTTCAGACCCTGCCTCTGATTCATTTCCTTCATCAGGGTCTTAAGTGCAGTCTCTGAAGATCTTGGTGTCCCCTCTTTCCCTCATTTGTTCACCAATGTCTTCCTAAGCAAGTCCAGACAGAATGTATGCCACCTGAGTGAGGTGCTGACTCCCTTTAATCGTGCCATGGCCCCCAATATCCACCTTTCACTCACCAATGCCTTATGCTAAATAACAGCCAACAGTTTTAGTTTTATTTATTCATAGAATGTGGGTGGTCACTAGTTAGGCAAGTAGTCGTTGCCTATCAAGATATCGCTGTGGTTCTGGAGTCACATGTGGGCCAGGTTAGGTAAGGATGGCAGATTTCCTTCTTGATTTGACATTAGTGAATCAGACGGTTTTCATGACAATTGACTAGCTTTTTATTCCAGATTTCTTTCCTTGAATTTAACTCTGGGAGGCTGTGTCATAGTGGTAATGTCGTTGGACTAGTAATTTAGAACATCAGGTTAACGTTCTGAGGACATGGATGTGAATTCCACTATTAACAGATGGGGAGATGTGAATTCAATAAGGAACATTGGATCATTAAAATTAATAATGACATAAAGAGATATGGGGATAACATGGGCGTGTGGTATTGAGGTAGCTGGCCAACTATAATCTAGAAAGGTGAAACAAGCTTAATGGCTCTTATTTTTCTAAAATCAGCCACAATCTGAATCTTACACAAATTCCAAGTCTTTTCCTTACACCCCACACACCTAAACCCCTTACAGCCACACAGCCTAACCCAAAATCCCACCCCCAAAAATCTAATCTCCCCAAATCAACTCACACCCACCCTTCGCTGACACAGCCCTAATTCTACAAACACTTACCCCTTCCCCGAAACCTACTCTTACTCCAATCTGTTCCTTGATACAGATTTCAATGTAGTAAGGGATGAGCGATGATTCACTTCACAGCTTGATGACTGAGTGTCCTAATACAAAAGGATGACTGTGGGAAACAGGTTTTCAAACAGTTAACATTGGTTCCTGCTGTGCTTTGAGTCTCTAACCTCATTGCCCACTCTGATCCAGTGTTTTATGATTTTCTGCAATATATATTCCATCTGGAATTGATTGAGTCCTTCAGGCCTCATTTGCATTACTGAAAAGGTGTTGAAATCCTAGATTCTGTGAAGTTTATTAAAACCAACAAGAATCGGCTGAAATATCTATTTCCCTTGAATCTATAATATCTGTTTCACAGATAATTCTGAGTGGCCATGTTGTACGTTGTTAAACAATGTAGGTGACAGGAGTGTTCTAGTGACTAAGCTGCTGGAGTATTAGTGTATGTTCCATGACAGAATGGAGATTCACTTCTTGTCTGGATCAAATTGGATAGAAACAGAGGTAGGTTGAATGAACTGTGGGACTCATTTAGACTCCTCATGGCAGCCAACACTGAAGTTGTGGCTTGTTGAGAATTCTGTGGTGTAAGGGCTTTGGAACCCTGGAGTAACCTTGCAATGATGTGATGGAGCTGCCTTCCACTGGGCGTAAATGGCACAATGTGGGTGGAGTTAGAAAGTTGGCTGTTGGTTGACATCTTGCAATTTGAACTGGAGAGAGAGAAAGAGAAAAACACTTGGAGCAGAGTGACTAGCTTTAGGCAGTAAAATCTATGGCATAGTTCTTGAATAATTTATTGGTAAGATTATCAATTCTGATCATCATGTATTGTAATATTTAGTTTAATATAGAATATGAAGAAGCCTAATCCTAAAGACAGTTCATGACCTTGTCTTATCCTCAAGCAGTCTTGTCTTGAACTTAAACTCATGATGTGGACATTTAACTTCCCATCAAAAGACAATCTGTTGATTCTGCCAGGTCAGAAGGAAGTGAAATGCCACAGTGAATTTTATGGCCTGGTACTTTGACCTAGAGCTGCCCCCTTACTTGCCTGAAGGGTTAAATTTTGGATCTGTAGTGGAGGGGAAATTAATCAATGTCAAATAATAATTTAATAAAATTTATGTACATAACGTGAGTGTTTTTGTGAAGACCATTTATTTCTTATTTGTAAAAAAAATCCCTTGCAAAGGATTTTCATTCATTGGGTTAAATTTTCTCATTTTTAGAGTGTTTTGGGGATACAACTTATCGCTAAATTTAAGAATGTTTTCTTGGGAAACAGTACCCCTCCAGACAGATTTAACCACTTTTCATTGCCCCACTTATAACCAGGGCATTGGCTGTATTAACCTTTATCAGCATTAAAATCCTTACACAGTGCAATCGTAGAATCATTCAACCATTGTGTCTGCACCAAATATCGTAACTTCTCCAGGTTTTCCTCGTATCTGAAATCTTTCGTGCCTGAAACCATTGTCATAAACCTCTTCTACAAAACTAGGGTCTGATACAGGTTGAACATAACCTCCCTGCTCTTTTACTTTATGCCCATATTAATAACGCTTAGGATATGGTATGCTTTATCAACCATGCTAACACGTGTCCTGCTGCCTTTGAAGACTTACGCACATAATAGTACTTATACTTTACATTCAGAATCCATATTTGTGCTAAAATGAATCAATATTCAACTCTTCCTTTGCCCTCCCTAACATCAAAGTTATTTCTTCCAATTATCAATTATATCAATTATATTGCATCTTGCTTGGTAGTCACTTTGGATGATTGTAGTTTCATTGCTGTGTTTGAATCATAGAATCCCTACAGTGTGGAAACAGGCCTTTTGGCCCAACAAGTCCGCACTGACCCTTGGAGCAACCCACCCAGACCTACTCCCCTATAACCCACCTAATCTACACATCCCTGAACACTATGGGGCAATTTCCCATGGCCAATCCACCCTAACCTGCACATCTTTGGACTGTGGGAGGAAACCAGAGCACCCAGAGGAAACCCACGCAGACACGGGGAGAATGTGCAAACTCCACACAAACAGTCGCCTGAGGGTGGGATTGAACCCAGGTCCCTGGCACTGTGAGGCAGCAGTGCTAACCACTGAGCCACCATTTGGCAAAGCATTCTTTCCAATAAGTCCCTGTTTGCTGTTGAGATTCTTTGTGTGAAAAATTGCTTAGTTGCTCTGTCGCCAACAATGCCCTTTCTTTGGGTATCTATGTCTATGTCTTGATAAGGATATGGAGGAGGCCCTTTATAACATCTCTTGATGCCAGACATTGGAAAGTTGTCTTTTCTGAAGAAAATCTAGAAGTTAATTTTAACTCTGACCCCGATTGTTCTCACCCACGTGGTTGAGCATTTGAGAGAAAGCCGGTGGGAAAATTGCATGTCGATCCATCTTGAGAGAATGCAGTCTTCTTCATTTACACTTTCAAAGGGCTATTAGTGTTGGACATTAACTTCCAATGCCCAATGATCAACTCAACTTTCAAATCCTCATGTGGTGAATTCCTGAATTGGATAACGTCAGGATTATGTGTTATCCAAAATATTAATCTGAAGTATCATTGATTGGACGTGCATCATAGAAACCCCACAGTATGGAAGCAGGCCATTCAGCCCATTGAGTCCACACCAACCCTCCAAAGAGCATCCCAATCCAGATCCATTCCCCTACCCTAACACTGTAACCTTGCATATCCTGTGGCTAATCTACCTAACGTGCCATCTCTGGACACAATGGACAATTTCGCATTGCCAATCCCGCACCTAACCTGCACATCTTTGAACTGTGGGAGGAAACCAGAGTACATGGAGGAAACCCATGCAGACACAAGGAGAATGTGCAAACTCCACACAGACAATCGTTTGAAGAATGGAATTGAACTCGGGTCCCTGGCGCTGTGAGGCAGCAGTGCTAAGGGACTGATTGGAAAGAATGCTTTGCCAAATAAAGGACACTAACTACAACAAGGAAAATTGTTACATTTGTAAAGGATCCTGGGTTGCTCAATTTGAGTCAGTGAATCGACAGTCCTTTCAGAGAGAGGTCACATGGCCCAGTTTGTGAGTGGAATAAAGCTATTTGTGTTTGAACACCAGCAATCAGAGAGTTAACTGACCTTGCCCAACATTCTTTTCCCTCTTCTTTACAGCAAAATCCCTTTGACGAAAGGGTGTGAGTTGAAAACCTGGTGGGAAACCTCAACACTGGGAATGGAAGGCTTCTAAAGGAAAATTTGAATGCTGTAAATTCAAATTATAGCCCTCAGAAAAGTGAAGTCAGCTAGCCATAATTGATCTAGAAAGAATCCCAGTGCCAGCATCATGTGTGCAAAGTAACTTCAGGTAAAGACTGTCATTTAGAAAATTTGTGAATGATAATTTTCCCTGAATGTAACTGTTACTTGGGTGAAATGCATTTTGCATCTGCAGAGTTTCATATTTTTCCCAGAAGTGTGTGTGGTTTTTCAAGAAGAATAGTTACGTATATTTGCTGAATTTAAATCTTTTGTCAATAATGTTAATGTTGTTGTGTATATTTTACTATTTTTGTTGCAATAAACCAGTTCTTTACTAATTAACAAACTAACTGACTTGACTTTGATACTGAATTGTGTTACAGTCTTATACATAATTGGCAATATCACCTTTTTAAAGTTCAAACTTTGTTGAAACCAGTGAGGGGTGGAACACATTAAGAAATGAGTTCACCCCACTTACCTTGGTCATAATAATAATAATTTCAAGACAAACTGAGAATATGAATGCATTCAGCCTGCATTCATTAGTGGTATGAGGTAGGTATCAGTGAAGAATCTTTTCCCAGATCTTATTAGAGATGCTAGGTGAAATTGAAAACTTCAGTGATCTTTACTGTGTGTTTGTGAGTTGAGGACCATTTGCAAGGAGCTGGAGAGGTAGAAGACAACCATCCTTCATCCACCACGTCTTAAGACATAATATGCAGTGAGGGCACTCTGAGTAATGGTGAAATTGATCATTTTTCAGAAATTCATCGTTCATATAGCTGCAAGAAAGATGAATGTTAGTACGCTTGCATGGCTGACCTGGTGAGGTCGCTAAATTTTCTTCTACATCAAGGCCTATATAGGTTTCCAGAGCAGGCAGTCAATCCCCTCTTACCTTCTTGCACTGAGTTTACAAGTGTTAAGCTCCATGTGTCAGAAACCCTGTCACCTTCACCTTACTTCTGATAGTGACACTTCTATTAAGGCCTTTGGGAACTTGTGTGCCTCCTGCTGTGAGGCTAATTTTGACTGTCAGCCATCTGTCACGCACTCCATGAGGAATCAAACTTTTCTGGGAAAGGAACACTTCAGACTGAAAAGAAGTGTCAGAGATTATGTGGGTGAGAGAGGGTATTTGAGGACAGAATAGTGATTTTGCTCTGATTCTGAGCTACATCAAGAGAGGAGACATTAAAATAATGTTGTTGAAATGATTTCAAGAGCAGAATGATAAGAATTGAATAGGTTAGCTATGATCATTTAAGCACAATGTTTCAAATTAGACTGTAACTTGCTGATATCTTTCCTCATGATGATGACATTTAGATAATTCAGGAGGAAGTCCAGTCTTGTTTAAATTGTTTGCAGAGATTCTATTCTCATTTCTTAATCATTTTTATATTCTTTAATTCCTGTGCAATTAGTTATATTCATAAAATATAGTTTTGTGTTGTGAATCAACCTACTATTACCAGAACGTTTTGAGTCCACTACAGAACTGATAACTCATCGTAAGGCTGTAGACCTGGAGTCTGACTGATTATTAATAACAACACAAGCATGAAGGTCAAGTGACTTAGTGTTAAGTTTTAAATTTCTTATGCTGTGAACATTTTCAAGTGAGGCTGGTCTGCCACAGCAGCAGCGCAGGATTCAAGTGGCACTCCCAGGTTACTGCCTGCCATTTATTCCAAACTTTTGGCTGTCAAGTAACTGTGCAACATTCCACAGGGACCATAAGGTAACAGAATGGAAGTCAATTCTCTGCTACAGCCGGAATGATATGTTGGAGTTTCATGGATTTCCTGTTTATTTCTGAACAACCTGAACAGCTGGCCTGGTGGAGATATGGAGTATTCATTTGCAATACAGCTCCTGACACACTCCAATGCAGAGACAGAAATATCTGAGTCAATATTTGATATTATTTTGCAGTCATCCTCATGTCTGGACCACGTCAGTGCATTTCTGAGAGTCCAGGAGAGAGGCTGCAATGTGGCCATGGTGCTCTGCATTGTACATAGCAAGAGTGTCAGAAATGGCGCAACCTGTTTTAGAGGTCAGCAGCTACAAACTATAGCACAAAGCGGGCTGTAGTTGTGAACAGTAAACAAATACATGGAAGCTGCTGTTTTTCAATCACTTCAATCAACTTCAATCACTTGACTGGCTTCGTTCCCTAGGATTAGGTTCAGCATTTCCCGATCTACATACTGCCACGAAAAGTTCTCCCGGATGCGCTTTAAAAATTACATCCCTTCTGATCCTTTCGCATGAAGGCGACCTCAGTTAATGTTAGGAAAGTTAAAGCCTCCTACAACCATAACCTTATTATTCTCACACCTTACTGCAAATTGCTTACATATCTACATCTCTTTCTCCGTCTAACTAAATGTAATCCCAGCAAGGTAATTGCCCATTTCTGATTTCTAAGCTGTATTCAGATGGACTACTTGAAGATCCTTCTATGCCATCCTCCCTAATTACTGCAGTAAAAAAAGTAATTTAGTTTCCTCATGTTTGTTCTATAGCTTCCATTGCTTTAAAAACATATCTAATCTTCCCTCCATAGATATAATAATGGTCACCACCGCAGGCAGTAGCAGAGGCAATGTGTTGTATTCTGTACCAGCCCACTGAGGAAAGAATTTTTCCCTAAACTCTGTACTCACTCTGGGACATCTTCTATCTCACTATCCCTCATCTCTGACTCTAACTAAAGATAATGGTCTTTCCTTATTCACATTGTCAGAAGCCTTCAGAATTTTAAAAAAATGATGAAATCTTAACCAGTGAAACAGTTCAAATATCTCAAGAGTTGATTGTTTCCCATTTTTGCCTTCAGATTAGTGAATTGACTCTCTCTCCTCTTCAGGACTTTAATAATCTTTCTAGATGTGACTGTTACTTGCCATTTATCAGCCCAAGCCTGGATATTGTCCAGATGTTGTTGTATTTGAACTTGAACAGTCCACATTAGGGCAAAAGGGGGCAAAATGAGTGGTGCACTGCTCGTCATTTGGCTCTTTGTCCCTTAACAGCAGATGATCCTGACTCTAACACCCCGAGGAGGCCCTGCAGCAGTATCAGAGGTTGCACTTGACTTACTGTGCCAGAACTGTCTGAGGGAAGGCTATCCCTCTTGAGTGGACTGTGTCCTGCTCACAACCAAAGCAAGGTTCCAGGCTTTGTGTCTGTACTAACTGGCACAAGAAGACTAATAAAATGAGCCTCGTATTTCTTGCCGAGGGGTGAATTGCAAAAGGCAAGACAAAGCAGAGATGATGGGAACATCCAGGTAAGCTCAGAGTGAGTAAGTACTATGATAGTGAGTGAGGAGCCCGGAGATACTGCCTGGTCTAGTCCATGAGCTGGATGTGTGGCCCTGAACATGCAGTGTCCTTGCTAAAGCGTTACAATGAGAGTTACTGGGGTAGCCCAAGATGTATATTGAAGTGCACAAGCAAGCAATTAGTGGATAGAGTTGTTCTCAGAGTATTCTTAGAGGGTGGCTTATATCAGATGCCAATGTCCATAGATGTGGTGTGTGTTTAGCAGCACCTTTGGAGATGTCCGAGATATTGTTGCTTGGTGTCCAACTGTTCAATATGGAAATAAATCAAAGAACTACAGAGGCTAGAAATCTGAAACAAGAACAGAACTGGTTCTGAAGAAGGATCAGTTGTTTTGGAACTCTGTTTCTCTCCACAGATGCTGCCGGACACTGCTGTACTTTTCCATATCATGGCAGTGAGTACATTCCAAAAAGGACATCATTGACTGTGAAGTACTTTGTAGCTTCCATCAGTGGTGCTTTACATCCAGGTTATTTTTTATGTGGGAAAAGAAAAGTGCAAAGTAGCCTTCAAACCATTTGTCTTGTGCTATTGTTGTATTTCACATCCACTACAATACATGTCTATTATGCAGAACCTGAGAAATCAAAACTTTTCTTAACTCTCGTTAGTATTATATGCAAATTTTGTAATGGATGTTTTCTGCTTGAATCAAATATTTCCTAGCTATGAAGTGTTGGAATTGGGAATGTGATGAGGGTCAGTCTGTTCTTGTCTTTGTTGGTTATATTGGTGAAGGATTCATGCTATGATAATCACATTTGAATTGACTGTGTCTTCAGATCATGTCCTTCGCCATTGCTGTTGCTGACAGATTAGTAACTCTGACAGAATTAGCAGCTGGCAAATTTGGTTTGGATGCCTCTAGTTAACATAATTAGATTCATAATTGCACTTGGATTTGCTGCAGATAATGAGGTTGTACTGTAATCATGCTAAGGCTGAGAGTTGCTGATCTATGGACCTCAATGTCGACTTAAATTCACTTTTAATTAGAGCAGCATTGATTTGAAAAGCAGAGTAAAATGTCCAGGTTCTTGGGATAAACAGTGGGAACTTAGAGCACACACCTTTATTGAACAACTGAGGAGCTTTTCTTCACATTCCTGTATGTTCTGAGCACACACCAGATGAGTCCTTTCAGTGGTCCATGAACTCTAAGTCTGATTCTGAGCATTTCAGTTTAAAATTAACCAACAGAGAAGCTTTGGGTTTAAACCAAAACAAAAAGTTTGTTTATTACACAGCTGTTGCTGAAAGTTACATAAATAAGTGATAACGTTATAACTAAAATACAGTTACAAAGTTTTGAAGGAAGGATATGAGTTTTCTATGAAGATAAAGATGTCATCAGTTGCTAATATCATTACAGGCCTGGCTTGCTTGAAGATTGTTTGGAATATTCACATTTGCTTTTTTGCATATCATTTTTTAGAGCTGTTTTTGGTTTTCTAGTTCTTTTTGGTGTGGCAATCTTCAGAGCTCTTCACTAGTCTTTGACAATGTGTATAGAATTAGTAGCATATGTTTTAGCGTCCATATTTCAAAAGGCTTTATTTTCTTTCATAGATCTTTACTTACTGTCCAGGTTTCGAGGCAGGCAGGACAGTATATAAAATATAATGTCTTATGAAAGTTTTCTCTTTGTCACAGACTTGAGGTTTCTGGTTATTACACATCCTGTATCTTCACAAAATTACTTTTAGTTATCTGTATCCTCCTTCTAACCTCGTTTCACATCTTCCATCCCCTATTCTCATTTGTTCTAAATAGACCAACGTATCTGCCTGTTCTAGTGTGACATGTTGGAAATCACATTCATGTAAATGCTTGAAAACCACTTTGAGATTTTACAACTGTAATTCCTCTGATCTTCCAGGAACCAGGAAACCATCCAATGACTAAAAGTAACCCCACAGTTTTTAAAAGTATGATACAATATCAAAATTCAGCCTTTATAATAATCAAGCCTTGGATAAGCATTTATTGTCAAATTCCAATGTTTTTCAGGAAATTGCTGGGAAAAATCTGTTTTGGAAAATTATTGGCCACTACAGCAGCTATAGATGAATAATTCTTCAGTCTGATGCAGGGGATATTCCTGAACATTCAAATCAAGGTTAATGCCTAGTTGATAATCACCATAAATACATCACCATTAGGTTGTACCACAGGCTGATCTATCTTAACCACTCAGTATTCCCATTTTACCAATTCAGCTGTGCTACACCAAGCAATCCAGTTCTACCCATTTCTTTCCTTTGAAGAATAGTGTATTGCTCCAGAGTTAAAAATATCATTTTAGCTCCTTCCTTCAGATTCAAAAATATGAATCCCCTTTCCTGTTCTGAGTTCTAAGGACTTGCGCTGCCTGGTGACTATGTCTGTGAGTCTTTGAGTGTTGATCATCCCATTAATGTTTTAGATTAATGCTGAAATGAATCACTCCTGATAATTCTCCCTTAGATATAATTACCAGCAACCTCCTTATCTGATTTTCATACCTCATTCAGATGCTTTCTTTCGTAAGGATGGTATGGGTACTAAGACCCTTGTTTGAAATTTTCTTTTCGTAAGCATTTTTTTGAAGGTATTTTCTCATATCTTTCTGATGATATCTTTTATAACCTAGGCCTGGTGACTAATTCCAAATCTCACTGAGTACCTTTTGACCTAGACAGATTCAAAATCTTGAATTTTGCTTTTCTTTTTATGGAATATACAAAAAACTCTGCTCTTCTCCATTCATTTCTTTTTTTCAGTTGAGTAACCAGCTTCTGGCAATAATTAGCTCAATTGCTATTTGTGCAGTTTTGACATTTAACCTCATCGTGAGAAAAAAAAGTCTGTCTGGATAATAATGTTGGCAAAAGGACAATGCTTTTGGAGTACTGAGTACAGTTCTAGTCACACTGCTTTGGGAAGTATATTATTAAACTGGAGAGGGTTCGGAAAATATTCACCAGGATGTTACCGGGACGAGAGGGTTTAAGTTATATGGAGAGGCTAGATAGGCTGGGACTTTTTGCATGGGAGCTTAGGAGGCTGAGGGGTGACCTTACAGAGGTTTATAAAATCATGAGGGGCATAGATAAGGTGAGTAGCAAATGTCTTTTGCCTAGGTTAGGGGAGTGCAAAACTAGAGGACATAGGTTAAGGTGAGAGGGGAAAGATTTAAAAGGGTCTTGGGGGGCAACTTTTTCACACAGAGGGTGGTTCGTATGTGGAATGAACTGAGAGAGGAAGTGGTAAATGCAGGTACAGTTATAACATTTAAAAGACATTTGTACAGGTACATGAATAGGAAAGGTTTACAGGATATGGGCCAAATGCAGGCAAGTGGGACGAGTTTTGTTTGGAAAACTTGGTCGAAGGATCTGTTTCTGTGCTACATGACTCTATAATTGTAAAACTCCTACACGGCTGAATGATTACCTATGCAAGAGCTATTGGGCCTAGCAGCCTGACTGCTAAGCCAGCAGCAAATGCATTCCAAAAACAAATTTGTAAATTCTGGCAGATATAAATCTAAGTTTGCACCCAGACCCCTGTAGCTCAGTGACCCTAGCCCTCTTTTATCTTGAAACACAGGCGTCTATAAGAAACCTCAGGTTTCTGTGGACTCCGTTCCTCTGTAACTCTCCGATCCTGGGTCTTTAATTCAGTGCATGATCCAAGCCTCTGTGACACAGCTATCTCAGACTTCTGCAAAATCATGCTTTGAGATATTTAAACAGAGTAATCAGTAACTGTAACTTAATTAATGCTCTCAAGAGTGTCAGTGAATTAACATTTTTACATTCACCAATACTTCTGCTTTGTTTACTGATCATCATCAAATTGACCACCGTGCAAAAAGATGTCATAGAAAACATGATTACAGTAGTTTCACACAGGAGTTAATGCTGGCCCACATTATAGCAGTTAAGGTGTAATTGACTCCATAATGGCCCATAATATGCATTTTATAATTCCTCAAAGTATATGCTTACATCAGTCTGTTTTTTTTTCACGTTTTGTAACCAGTTATGGAGCAGTTTCTTCCTACAGCCATCTAATGTGAAGATCTTATATCCAATACATCTTGGAGAGATTATCATTTTTTTTTGTGGGTGGGGTGACTCCAAATCTCATCAATGCTTTAGTTATCAAGACAGGCTTTATGTGCTCCGTACAGCTCAGTTATACTAATCCTGACTCTGACTTTAAAGGTTGTGAGTTCAAGATTCACCTCAGAGGGCAAAGTACACAATCTAGATTGACGCAAAGAGCCTAGTGAATTATACATTTATCCTAGGATCAAAGGATCACTGTTGATATGGGATAGGCCATTTAGGACTTAGATGAGGAGAAATTTCTTCACCCAGAGAGTGGGCAGCCTAGAGAATTCTCTGCCACAAAAGTGGTTGAGGCTAAAATATTGTATAATTTCAAGAAAGAGCTATTTATGCTTCTTAAGGCCAATGGAATCATAATGATATAAAGTAGAGGTCGATTCCCCCCCTCCGATAACTAAACCAAACCCCCAGAGAGGCATGCCTGGCCTTATAATCTGCTACAAAGGAGTGTGAAAAGTGGTGTAACAAGGCCCCAAATTGTTATAAAAGAGCAGTTAAATAAAATAAATCCCAGACACCCACTTTACAATCAACAAATAACAATTTATTTATCTAACTCGAGCAGCAAACAAATTGATTAACTAAACTATTAACAAATTGAATAAACCCCTTCCAACTATTAACTATTCCCAAATAAAACTAGATTCTAATGGTATGCTGTTCCAATAAATACAACTCCCATTTATATGAACCAAAAATAATTTAAAAAATTAAAAGTTAGTCTCTCAAAATTACAGCCAGGTTGCATCTTCTGGAATGTTCTGTGCCTTCTCTGATGAATTCTTCTATCAGGAACACCTTCTTAGTGAATTCTTCTGTCAGAAATATTAACTATTTGTGGTGAAGATACCTTTAATTTAGATGGAGCTTACTCAGAGGCTTAGAGAATTCTGTAAGAGCTCGTGATTCTTTCTTTTAGAGCTGAGAGTTGTTTTCTTGGCAGATGTCAGTTGACTCTCTCCCAATTTTCCAAATGCAATATCCTTTTGTACTGTTGATGACACATCAATTTCTTACAATAGGATTGGTCCTATGTTGTCAAAACAATCAGATTAAAATTTAATTTCTTTTTGGTAGCTAAGGGCCTGATTCAAATGGATTGGTTAAAAATTAAAAACCAAAGTTGCTGGAAGAGCTTAGCAGGTCTGGCAGCATTTGTGAAGAAAAAAATCAGAGTTAATGGTTTGGGTCCGGTGACCCTTCCTCAGAACTCGTACAAGAGGAAACACAGAGGAAAAGCACCAGACAAATAAGCCTCGCAAATGGTAATCAGATAAATGATTTGATAATCTGCTTTATGATTTCTATTGAGGGATAACAAATGGAACTGAGGAAGAGTCACCAGACCGAAATGTTAACTCTGATTTTTTTCCTGCACAGATGCTGCCAGACCTGCTAAGCTTTTCCAGCAAATTCTGCTTTTGTTGCTGATTTACAGCATCTGCAGTTCTTTCAGTTTTTATTTGGCTAAAAATCAAATTTGTTGTCTTGATAACAAAACTGCTGCTCAGCCTGCTAACTGTATGGCTTTTTGACACAACTGTTTCAATTTGAGTGCTGTATGCACCTGCAAACCCACAAGTTGCTGCTGCTGACAGGCATCCATTTTGAATGTCTAAACATAGAAAAAGCACATCATCTTTTAAAGGGACCATGCACTGCTTTCCACCCCTAGCATTTTTACCAAGATCAATATGTTACAAACACCAAATTCTAACGTCCTGCCTCCCAATCCACAAGTACTATTTCCAACTTTGCAGCAATATGGTATAGGACGAAAGCGGAAACATGGTTCTGCATTGATCAGCCATGATCATGCTGAATGATGGAGCAGACTTGAGATGCCGAATGGCCTATTCCTTTTTCTATCTATAACGTTTCTATTTTTCGCACCTTGTGTTGAGCAAACATTATGATCAACATCCAACAGCAGGTGTCCTTTTGGATCAAGGAGTAGAAAACACAGGAAGTCACTAATAAGTTCCTTGTGTCTGATTGCATCTGTTGAAAGGCAGGCTTTGAGCTCCCATGCCATACGTGCCCTTGTTAAACTAGTTAAGGACAAGCCAGGGCCCCTCTACAGCTAATGTTCACCCTGAAACCTCTTAAGTCCATGAGGAAGGCAGACAGAAACAAGGTTACACATTACTGAGGCATCTCCTGTCTATAGGGTAAGTGATAGACTCATCGCCCTTAAACTCAAATGGAGTTGATCAACAGCATTGATTCATTCAAGGGGTTTGCATTCTCTAAATAAATAAATTTGATTAGAGAATAAACCATTGGCAATATCTGCCCTTTCAAGTCTCATGGTATTATTAAAAGACATACAACAGCCGTTTTTCCCTTTGTACTGGCCATTAGATATCCCTCAATAGGAATCATAAAGCAGGTTATCAAATCATTTATCTGATTACCATTTGTGAGACCTCATTTGGCTGGTGTTTCCTCTTTTACGATAGCAAGTCAGCTTCTAATGCATATCATTGAAGAGTTTTGAGGTTTGACACTCCCAGTCCATTCTATCTATTGGAAACATGTTAATTGGAATACTAAAATAAATTGTCTGAAGAAACAGATTCTTCAGCTTTTTAAAAAAAATCATATTCAGAGGTTTTTTTCATTTGTTTGTGTATTTTTGTCAGGTGAATACAACATGGAAGAAAGTAACATCTGAGAAAATGTTACTTGGCTAATTGAGTTCATCCTGCTCTTTTGCTCAATGCAGAAAATTACTTTCAACATATTTATCTTTCTTCTACCCTGGCACCAGGTTCCTATCTTACTGCGTGCTGGTGAGTCACAAATCTCCCTTTCTCTTGTGAGGCGTTTGCCTGAGTTGATATGAAGTTTGCTGGCTGCAGTCTAGCTCATGAGTCATTTCTGAAGAAGGGTTTAGGCCCGAAACGTCAGCTTTCCTGCTCCTCTGATGCTGCTTGGCCTGCTGTGTTCATCCAGCTCGACACCTTGTTATCTCATGAGTCAACAATGTTAGGTTACGAACCTTAAGATCTTCTTGGTTAATGGAGCACATTTGCTCTTTACTCACAGTTAGTATACCATAGTGCCTTTAAGAGGCATGCTCAGGGTATCATCACCACGTCATAGCATGTGACCTGAGAATATACAGATCTCAGAATCAGGTTTACCTTGAAACACTTGAAGCATGACCTTTCAAAGGCATTGGAGTCATACTGCTCTGAGTAATTAACAGCTTAATGTTAGCTCAGGCACTTGATAGTAGAGTTCTGTTGGATACTTCAATGCCATGATAGCCACACCAAGTTTCTTATGTTACAAGAGATAATATAGGAATTGCTATATCATTTGAAATACCTTGGTGAAGGCAAATCCACATCAGCCTTATCCAATATAATCTTAAAAACATTCTCAATGCACAGCTTTACATTCTCACTCTGTAGGAAGGATGAAAACTCATTACTGGTTTTGCTTGAGTTTTTCATGTTTGTTTTACTGCTTCCATCATTTCAATTACAGATAGTACCATCTCTGATGTGTGGCTCTCTATCCAACCCTTCCACACTCCCAAAACAACTTCCTTCTGCATCTGGCCTTGAATAAAATCTCTCCTGCAATTTCATAATCCTAACGATCCTGGATTTGGCCTTGCATTCTTCAAAACATTTCTGCAGCTTCTAGTCTGCTCAACACAGCCTCATCAGTTTTCATGTCCTAGTCCCTCTCAAGTATATCACTATCTTTCGTACCCTAACTGGTCTCTTTGCTTGAAAGACCAAGTATATGAACTTGAATGGATCCGGCCAACTGGTTTATCTGCCAGGGCATTAACAGGTCCTACTGCTATTTGCCAGGACTATGGTGGATTGTGAAGACAATGCCTGGTTTGTTCGCTCAACTATAATCTATCTTCTTGAACTCCTTTCCTCTGTCTTCTGAACCCTCGGCAGTAACTGTGAGGAGCTCATGGAGCTCTTGGTCCCTTTGACATCATCTGATCAGTTGCCTCCATCACTTCCCTCCCTTTCATTAGTTCTCCAGGCAAACACCATCTAAAATTGTGACCTGCCCTCAACCAAAAATCTCATTGCTCTCTAGATTTTTACTAACTCCCCTCAGGAATGCTTCAACCTTTCCAAGAGAAATCCACAAAATAGATACCCTCCAAACTGTCTCTCTTGTTCCCATTGATAACTAACATCATTAAGAACGCTGTCTCCTCACGTACTGCCTCTTTTCACTCTAAATGTTTTGTCATCACTCCTTTTTTCCAAAGCGTTACCTTCAGTTGCTGTACCTTTACAAACTGTTGTTCATCTGAACTACTCCATGTTCGTTGGTTAAGTCCAAGTTGTGTTGAGTTTATGGAGAGTTTCTCATCATGACGCCTATCAAGTTTTCACACTGTATCTTACCAAATTTGCTGCATTAACAGCCAACCCTGTCCCTGTGGCATCTCTCATGTCTGATTCCAGTCCTATTCTACCACATGTCATTCCTGGAAAACTCATACTCAGTGGAGATCCTGGAATTAACTGACATAATGGAGGTTTACTAGATACATAGAATGAGTGGATTGTCTTACAAGCATAGGTTGGACAGGCTGGGCTTGCTTCTACCAGAATTTAGAAGAGTAAGGGATGACGTGATTGAAAAGTACAAGAGCCTGAACAGTCTTCATGAGGTGAATGTGGAAAGCGTGTTTCCACATATGGATCAATCCTGAATTAGGCCACACTGATTTGCAATTAGGGTTACTCTTTTAGAACTGAAACAAGGAGATTTCTTTTCTCTCTCTGAGAACTTTGTGCTTTGGAGCTGTCTCCCACAGAAGGCATTTAAATTTTGAATATTAGATATTTTTATGATGGAGGAGGATGGATTCTTATTAGGCAGTGAAATCAAGGTCACTGAAGACAGATGGAAATGTTGAATAGAAGCATAGACAGATTGCCGTGATCTTATTGAATGATGGAACAGGGTCTAGGGACTGAATGGCCTACTCTTCCTCCTATTTTGTGTAGTCATACAACACTACCTTGAAGAACTCCTTGTATTGATGTCCCAGAACTAAGATGATAGACCTCCAATAACTGCAATCATCTTCCTTTGTCCTAGGTTTTGTTCTTATTTGTAGTGTCCCTCATTTCTCTTGCTCCTATTTCCTATTCCATTTGTAGCCCTGATTCAATTCTGATGCCCTGATCCAGTTCACTGTCTACCGATGCTACTGGTTAGGTGGTAAAGTGGCTCATGGTTAACACTGCTGCCTCACAGCACCAGGAACCCAGGCTTGATTCCACCCTTGGGTGGAGTCTGTGTGGAGATTGCACATTCTCTCGGTGTCTGCGTGAGCTCCCTTCAGGTGCATTGGTTTCCTCCCACAGTCCAATGTTGTGCAGGTGGGGTGGTTTGACCATGGGAAATGGGGGGCTACAGGGAAAGGGTGGGGGGGGGGTCTGGGTGGGAAGATCTTCGGAGGGGCGGTGTGGACTCGATGGGCCAAGTGTCTTGCTTCCACTGTAGGGATTCTATGATCTGACTTGTTGAATAATTTCATCAGTTATTGTTTTGGGCAGGAAATTTGCAAAAACCCTGACCTCCAGAGCTTTTTTCTTTATTCATTCACAGGGACGATGAGGGCATTGCTGGCTAGGCAGCATTTATTGCCCAGAGGGCAGTTAAGAGGCAACCACATTGCTGTGGTTCTGGAGTCACATGTAGGCCAGACCAGGTAAGGATGGCAGTTTGCTTCCCTAAAGGTGATTAGTGAATCCAGTGGGATTTTCCCGACGATCGACAATGGATTTATGGTCATCATTAGATTCTTAATTCCAGATATTTATTGAATTCAAATTCCACCATCTGCCATGGCAGGATTTGAGCCCGGGTCCCCAGAACATTATCTGGGTCTCTGGATTAACAGTCCAGCGATAATACCATTCGGCCATTACCTCCCCTTGCATTTAGATTAAAACTGAAGGGATGGGGTAGCCTGAGGAGGTATGCATGTTGCGAAGCAGAATGTAGGTGAGGAAGAGGATGGGGGTTGAGGAAGAAACAGTCTTAGTGAGGGAGGACTTGCATGGGTGGGGAAGAGGGTATGGGTGTAGGAGGAGAGTGTGGGTATAAGTGGAGGGATTTGGGTGGGGAGGAGTGCTGTGGGTGGGGACGAGGGGTGTGGAATTAGGAGGAGGAGTGTGGGAGGGATGGAGTGGTGGGGGTAGGGAGGAGGGGTGTGGCTAGAGGTGGGGAGGAGTGTTTTGGAGTGAGAGGAAGGGAGTGCGAGTCCAAGGGTGTGAGAGTGGGAGTCCAGGGGTGTGAGAGTCGGAGTCCAGGGGTGTGGACGTAGAAGGAGGGGTGTGGGCGTAGGAAGAGGGTGTGGGTGGGGAGGAGAGTGTGGGTGTGCGGGGATTTGTGGTTGGGTGAAGACAGTCAATAAATTGTTCTAATTTCTCTTTACAAACTGCTATTTCCCAACACTGATATTTTATCTGACATTTATTGTCATTGGTTAAAAATGCAGCATTTGGAAATCCTGTCTGAAAACTTGTTATTTCTTCACCTCTGTTTCTTTTTTACATGAAAAAGACTCTGTTTCATCACTAAACTCTGTCTCTGCTGATTTCAGTGCTTTCTCTGCATCAGATTCCAGCCAGTCAGTCCGAGTAAGTATTTAAAATGTCAATGAGTCCCAGGATGGTGATACCATTTGCACTTTGTTATTCTGAAGCTATAATGGCACTGTACAAGAGGATGTGTCTGGTTGTTGAATGGAAAGATGATTGACACAGTGATTTGTTATTTATGGTGATTCAATCCCTGAGATTTTCTAAAGCAGTCAGCTGGAGTAATTTCACAGATGGAAATTATTTGAATTGAAAATAATGTTAAATCAGAATGAGCCATAAATTGGTGGCTCTGTAATGACACAACTTGTAATGATATGATTTGCCTGCGTTGCAATAGAACTTGAATACGTCATGCATGTCCTGGTGCCAAGACATACCAAATTCCTTCACTGCCAATGAGGCAACGTTGAAGCATCATTCTTGTTGCAGTGACAATTTGTGGCATTTCAACATTAACATGGCAGGGTGAAGGGACAGTCAGTTTGTGCAAAGCAAGCTCCCACAAATGACAATGAAATCAACGACCAAGCGATAAGTTTTAATGATGTTGGCTTGATAGATAAATACTAGTCAGAGCATAAGGGATAAATTGACTGCTTTTCTTCGATAAAGAATCTTCTATATACATCAGAAAGAAAGTCTGAACCTTCACTTGATATTTCACCCAAAAAATGCAGCTTTCAATATTGTAGCTCACCCTAGATGATGTACTTAAATCTTCAATGTCCAGATATTTTCCAGATGTTATTACACACCTCTAGAGCAGGTAGGACTTGGACCCAGCCCTTTATGCAACTTGAAGGTGGGGTAGTGAACATTACCACTGCACCACTAGAACTCTGACTTCAGTCTGTGGAACTATGGGGCCAACAGTCTACCTCCTGAAACAATGAGATTGAAGGATTGAGAAACAAACAGGAGAAGGTCTGAGTGGGAGAGTGAACTTGAGTGGGTGAATTCAATGTCTAATCAGGTACTGAAGAAGCAAGAAAAAGTGACAAAGAAAGAATGGATTAAGAAAGAGCAAAAAAAAAGTTAAAGCTAGAAAAAACAATTAACACACAATGTTGGACTTTCAAAAATCTCCTAAAATAAGTCTCACTTCCTGAAGAAGTAAGATTCGAGACATTGAATTGTTCCTTTCATGGTTAAGAAAGTTTGATTGAGCAACATTAACAATCCTGACTTGGTTAAGAGCTAACTGCTAGAATTAGCAATTTTGGTGGTCAGCTTAACGGCTGATTAATACGTAAATGCAGTAACATCATGAAAATCACTGAGGTCAAGCACAAGATGGGGTGTTTTTCACAAAGTTAATGTTGAAGTGCCTCAAATTGCCAAATTATGGTGTTTCACAATTTTCAGGACATTTCATCTTCCCCATTCGTTGCTGGTTCATCTATTCATCAGTAGCAGCCTTCCACATGTACATGCAATACCCTTTCCAACAAAGTCCAAGATATTATGTTCATGTTACAGATATTTCTTACTGCTTTGCAGTAAAAGCAGCAAAGGAGAAGGAAACATGTGGCTGATGTGACAATCAAGTCAATAATTTAATAGAGTTGCCATTCTATCCCTTTCGCAGATTGAGAAACTAATATTTCAATCTTTATAATTTTTCATCTTGCTTAGTGGTAGAACAATTGCCCCAAATTGGGGCAGCGTGGTACAGGCATTATCTTCAGGACAAATTGCTGCATCAAACAAAGACCAGGCAAACCAATCAGGTTATTGGCTACTTTGGCTTTTGACTGAAAGAGCAAAGGTGACAAATGTTCCACAAATGGTCACTTGAAAGCTTCCAACACACATTCTCAGCATATATTTTGTTGAATGCTGTTAGAATTGTCTGTTTTCAGTTTCTCTTCTTCCTACTCACCTTTTCTCCTGAAGCATTCTAGGGTTTAGCTTCATGATCATTCACAAAAAGAAGTCTTTCATGGAATTTGGATGTCATTGGCAAGGCTAGCATTTGTTGGGTGACTCCAATGCACTCGAACTGAGTGGTTTGCTAGGCAAGTTCAGAGGGAAATTACACATCAATGACATTGCCATGTGTCTGGAGTCACATGTAGACCAGACTGAGTAAAGATAGAAGATTTCCTTCCCTAAAGTGAAGGAAACCAGATGAATTTCTAATGACACAAAAACAGAAATTGTTGGAAAAGCTCAGCAGGTTTGGCAACATCTGTGTAGAGAAATCAGAGTTAATGTTTCGGGTCCAATGACCCTTCCTCAAAACTGATGGCAGCTAAGAAAATGTTGGTTTTTATGTAGAAGATACAGTGGAGGGAGGGGTTAAGGAGTAAATGATAGGTGGAGATAGAGCTCAAGGAGAGAGAAGAACAGTTGGACAGACAAAGGAGTGGATAATAATTAGGCTGGGAGAAAGAATAGCTACTAATGGGGACTATGAAAGGCTAACAATTGGTTGTGTGGGCCATGTGATAACAAGGCCTGGTGTGTGGTGTTTGAGGTGAGGACATAGGAGAAGTTGCCTCAAACAGTAAAATTACTGAACTCGATATTGAGTCCAGAAGGCTGCAGGGTCCCCAAGTGGAAAATAAGGCGCTATTCTTCCACTTTGTGCTGACCTTTGCTGGACCACTGCAGCAAACCTGAAACAGAGATGTTGGCCAGGGAGTATGGTCGTGTATTGAAGTGGCAGGCAAACTGGAAGCTCAAGAGTTTTTTTTTGCAGACAGAACGTAAGTGTGTTCTGTGAAGCGGTCACCCAGCCTATGCTTTTTCCCTAATATAGAGGAGACCACGTTGTGAGCAGTGAATGCTACACCTGAAAGATATGTTTGGGCCCTTGAATACTGAGTGGGAGGAAGTAAGTGGGCAGGTATTACACCTTCTGCGGTTGCATGGGAAGGTGCCATGGGGTTGTGGGAGAGTCTTGGGAGTAAAGGAGGAATGGACCAGCGTGTCCCAGTGGGAACAATATTTGCATAAGCCTGACAAGGGACGGGAGGGGAATATGTATCTGGTGGGATATGCATCTCTCTGGAGGTGGCAGAATTGGTGGCTAATGATCCTCTCGGTGTGGATGCTAGTGGGATGGTAGGTGAGGATGAGGGGATCGTATCACTGTTGTGGGAGGGAAGAGAGGGGGTGAGAACTGAAGTGCAGGAGATGGGTCAGACCCGGCTGAGGGCCCTGCCAACCATGGTGCTGAGCTATCCTCGGTTGAGGAGGAATGTGGATATTTCAGAAGTCCCCTTGTCGAAGTTGACATCATCAGAACAGATGCAACAGAGACAAAGGAATTGGGAGAGCACTAATGATATCATTGGTGATTCTCTAGTACATCAGTGATATCAAAGAACAAAGAACAAAGGACAAAGAAAATTACAGCAAAGGAACAGGCCCTTCGGCCCTCCAAGCTTGCGCTGATCCAGATCCTCTATCTAAACCTGTCGCCTATTTTCCAAGGATCTGTATTCTTCTGCTCCCTGCCCATTCATGTATCTGTCTAGATACATCTTAAATGACGCTATTGTGCCCGCTCTACCACCTCTGCTGGCAACCCGTTCTAGGTACCCATCACCCTCTGTGTAGAGAACTTTCCACGCATGTCTCCCTTAAACTTTTCCCCTCTCACCTTGAAATCGTGACCCCTAGTAGTTGAGTCCCCCACTCTTGGAAAAAGCTTCTTGCTGTCCACCCTGTCTATACCTCTCATGATTTTGTAGACCTCAATCAGGTCCCCCCTCAACCTCTGTCTTTCTAATGTAAATAATCCTAATCTATCAACCTCTCTTCATAGCTAGCGCCCTCCATACCAGGCAACATCCTGGTGAACCTCCTCTGTGCCCTCTCCAAAGCATCCACATCCTTCTGGTAATGAGGCGACCAAAACTGTACTCAGTATTCCAAATGTGTTCAAACCAAAGTCCTATACAACTGTAACAAGACCTGCCAACTCTTGTACTCAATATCATCGATGCTGCTTCCTTCTCTCATCCAGAATTAGAAAAATTTATCAATTTTGCTTTCAATTTCCACCCTGCTCTCACCTTCACCTCTGACTCTTCCCTTTCCTTCCCTTCCTCAATGTCTCTGTTTCCATTTCTGGGGATAGGCTGGCCACCAGTATCCACTACAAACTAACCGATTCCCACAGTTACCTTGACTATACATCGTCACACCCTGTTTCCTTTAAAGACTCTATTCCATTGTCCTAGTTCCTCTGTCTCCATCGCACCTGTTCCAATAATGTCAAGTTCGATAAGGGAGCCTCCGAAATGCCCACCTTCTTCCTCAGCCAAGGACTTCCCTGCACCATGGATGACAGGGCCCTCAGCCAAAACTGACCCATCTCCTGCACTTCAGCCCTCACCTGCTCTCGTCCCTCTTGCAACAGTGATAGGATTCCCCTCATCCTCACCTTCCATCCCACATCAAGGGTATAATTAGCTCATTTTTTGGTCACCAGTACAGAGATTAGCCTTTGGTTGCAGAAATATAAACTGAATTCAAGTTCTACCAATTGCCATAATGTATTGAACCCATGTCCTTGGAACAATTGCCTGGGCCTCTGGATTAAGAGTTTGGTGAGATAACCACTACGTCAATGTCGCATGTTCAAAGATTACAGGATAAATTCTGATCTGTGCACCTGGCTGATGATCTGGTAAGACACTGTCCACTTGCTGTAGATGCTGTTTTGGTTTACATTCCCGTCACCTTAATGGAATGGAGATTCTATAATGGAATGCACCAGATTACCACCCAATTGTGAAAATGAAAACCGTTCTGATCTCTTTCTTGATGTTGCTAATGAAACCGTGGGAAGATATGCTGTGGTGGGAGAGGGAAGGACGTGTCAGAATTAAAATGCTAACAGAGACTGTATTTAGCTTCATTTATTCTCCGAACTCCTTTTGGGTCTGTGATTTATTGCTTTCTATAAATATTACACACACAACACCAGCCCTTGAGCTGAAAGCCCATTAGTAGTAATAGTTAGCAAGCATCATGCATCAAAAGGACATTTCCTTACACCATTATTCCTGTGGTTTGTGGCTTGTGATAATGTATATTTGCTCATGTAGAAAATAAAGATTAATTTCAGATGATGCAAAAGCATTTTACGAGATTCCACAATGTAAGACCTTGCTCTGTATCTGAGGCACAAATGGACTATTATTGGAGAAAACATTTGCTGAAGAACCAATTATCTGCCATTTCACTTCAGTGAAGCATGTCCCAGCTGGTTTGGTTTGACCTCCCTAAGCTCATATCACAGACACAATCCCAGTTTATCTGCAATTGCCATTTGCATGTTTGCTTCTCAGATGAAAACCAACCCTTTTTGGTATCTTATTCTAATTCTCGTTTCTAGCATCTTCAAGTTAGAATCACAGTCAAGCATACATTTTCAAGTACAAATGACTTTCTATTTAATTTGGAAAGGGGGCAGTGTTCACCAATGGCACACAGTCACAAAAGCCTGAAATCCAAACATGAACTGTTGGTTGGTCACATTGCTTGGCAGGACAGCACATAACCTCTGATTTCAGTAATGGATTCACAGTCTAAGAGTCAATGAAAAAAGAGTCAATCAAACAACAAGCATGGCCTGAATTTTTACCAGGTCAGAAGGGCCTCAGTGTTTAGCCACAATGGCTCTGGAGTTCCAAATCTGGAAGTTCCACTCTAAAGGCATCCCTGACACCTTTCACACTCATAGTCTCTGCCATCTAGAAGGTCAAAGGCAGCAGATACATGGAACACCAGCATCTCTAAGTTCCCCTCCAAGTTCCCACACTATCCTGACATGAACTACATCACTGTTCTTTCACAGTCACTGGTTCAAATTCCTGGAAGTCCCCTACTAACAGCAATGTGGATGTACCTACACCCAAAAGACTTCAACTGTTCAAAAAGTAGTTCACCACCACCTTCTCCAGGGTAATTAGTGATGGGCAATAAACATGCTCCACATTCCATGAATGATGACAAACTGGCCCCCACAATTTTTGTTGGGTGTTGGGTTGGTGGAAGGGTACGGTCGTAATCTGCACATCCTCGGTCGTAATCTGCACATCTGTGGTTAACACAGACAGCTACACATGTCAAAGTGCAGCTACCTTCAAACAGACGGCTTTTATTTAGTGACAGGGCTAAAATATGACTTGTGGGATTTAGATATTTGAGGATAAGGTCTAACGTTGCTATTTATATGTTTAGGTTAGCTTTTGAAAAGGTCCCTTTGATAGAGGTTTTTTGGATTGTTAAACATAGACATGAATGTGCTTAAAATGTTGATAAACGCAGTGGAGCTCTCAACCTGTCAAGGCATTTACATGCCTAAGCTCTGTGAATGTTGAAAGTAAAAGCAAAATAGCCTGCTCAGTCTTGCAATTTCACTGTTGAGATAAGCCTGAGAATGATCATTATAGGATTAGTGCTACATGACTGATATACCGGAACATGACATGATCACACTGGGGGTTGTTCACAGTTTGATTGAAAGCTACAAGTGTTTATAAAATTTTCAACTTGTGTCTGTGAATATTAATGTTTATTTTCATATAAGATTACTTATCTGAAGGAATTTATATGTTTCAAATGAATAATTATGAATCATAGTGTTTTTCTTACAAAGTCATGAAGAGACCAACCTTGCACAGACGACTTCAAATAGTTGTCAGCCGTCTAATTTGCAGATGTTGACTTCTTTTATTTGGGAATCCAGTGGAATCCAGTTTGAATTGTGCAGGTCAGCACCAGCTCCATAATTTCATCTTGAACCTGAGTTATGGTCTGAGGGCACCACACCTCTTAGGGAAATGGCCTGAGCTCCCACCTGCCTGAGGTGGGGAGTCATTCTGTGTTACACCAGATTGTCAGACAGGATAAATGTAAATGAGGCTGGGTCGTTCAGACCACCAATATAACAATGTTCCGAGCAATGACGTTTTCCCTAAGATCTCATTAATATTGGAGCCAAAGAGTGGAATATGCATTTTTTAGACTAAGTAAGGAATGAAAAAGACAGGTACAGCGTAAGTAAGTGAGGGTAAGTACGAGACAGAGGCAGGTGGAGAGAAAGCTCTGAAAATGGCAGAGCTGTTCTGAGTTTCACTTCTGGACAACATATTTAAAAGACACCTGGACAACACTTCACTTTCTGCAACCCAGGGCTATCAGCGGAACTTGGCTCATCTACCCTACCCAGCCCTGGAGATGTTGGAGACCCACTAGAAGTCAGTCCCATGTTTCAACAGTGTCTTCCCAGAGGCAAGCTGTCCAGGAGAGAAGAGAGCGGCCTGGGGGAGAGTGGGCTGGGGAGAGTGGGCTGAGGAGAGCGGCCTGGGGGAGAGCAGGGTGGAGGAGAGCAGGGTGGAGGAGAGCAGGGTGGAGGGGGGAAGACGGGAAAAGTACACTGTTTCCAAGAGATGCCAGCAGGAGGTCATCTGGAGAGACTGGACAGATGTGGATGCAGAGGTCAGTAACCAGAGGGGAGACTGGATGCAGTGCCTCAAGGATGCAAGCAATCTTTCACACAACCTCCCACTGTCTACTCAATGCTTCTTCTTTCCTGTGAGTGAGAGTTACCAGTTTAAGGCTGTCACTGCAGTGAGGTGTCACACAGGGCATTTTGTGTGAGGCACCTCCATAAGATGCCGCATGTCATTTCAACCCACAGCAAGAGGAATGCAGCGGTTCAAGAAGGCAGCTCAGTCCCACCTTCTCAAGGGCAACTAGGGATGGGCAAGAAATGCTAGCCAGCCAGCGATGCCCACATCCCACAAAAATGAATAAAAACCTCTCCCTATGTAGTACTGCTTGCAGTGAAGTGCCAATACCTGTCCCATCTGCCAGAGTTCACACTTAAAACAGTAAAGGAGCAACAACACTCAGCAGCTCATACCATGAGCTCAGAGATAGTAGGAACTGCAGATGCTGGAGAATCTGAGATAACAAGGTGTAGAGCTGGATGAACACAGCAGGCCAAGCAGCATCATAGGAGCAGGAAAGCTTCACGTTTCTG
>JAHRHZ010000004.1:34253158-34278896 GCA_024137785.1 Ginglymostoma cirratum
CAGCTCTACACCTTGTTAGCTCAGATTCTCCAGCATCTGCAGTTCCTACTACCTTCCAGGGATATCAGCTTTAGTGATCCTAATGTATTTTAGATTTTTGACCACACTAAACCACCATTATGAACAATTTAGCTTTTAACTGCCCCGCTCCCCCCATATCAAAATCTTCTTATGTGTAACACACACTGGCAATTGCAGTTTTGGAATTGATACCTCTTAGTTTTGCTGTAACCAGGAGACTGCAGGAGTGCACTGTCACTCTAGATCCAACACTCTATTGGTACAACATAAAATGAAAACAGTTACCACTGTGACCAATTAAATACATTGTCTACACCATGTTTTAAACAAAGACTTATCAGCCAGGTTTCTTAATAGCACAATTCTGAATTTATTATCAAATTGAACTTATTCAATAAAAATGCCATAATTACTTTATATATGCAGTTAGTAATATAGAAGTTTAAATACTTCTCTTTATAAATACAACACACACGCACACACACACACAGAAGCTTCAGGAGGAGAGGAGTAAAAATCATTTCTCGACAGAGATTGGCTTTCTGAAAAAAGAAACACTTTGGCAGATTGCTTAGTCTTGAAGGCAAAAGGATAAAATGTAGGATATTCCAGAGTCTGTGGCTCTGATGTTCTGTTATGTGTGGTCAAGCAACTAATAACATGAGGTTTTTTTGAAAATTTTTGCAGATATAACTTGACCAGGAAATACAATCTTGAGATGTTCGTCATTCATTCTTTTAAAAGGACAGACAGGTTTCACTCTGAATTCAATAAGCGGGTTTTCCAAAGAAAGGGAAAGATCAGCTGGTCAGTTTGTACTTAGGAAGCTTTCTCCCACTCAGTTTGTTGTTGGTAGGTTTCACTCAAACTCAGAAGATGTTCTTAGCAGGCTTTCTTCCAACTCATAGAACATAGAACTGTACAGTACAGGAACGGGCCCTTTGGCCCACAATATTGTAACGATCATGACACTAAACTAAACTAATCCCTTCTACCTGTCTTTAGTCCATATCCTCCCATTACTTGCATATTCATGTGCTTATCTAAAAGCCCCTTAAATTCTGCTATCATATTTGCCTCCACCACCACCCCTAGAAGCGCTTTCCAGACACATGCCACTCTCTGAGTAAAGACTTCCACCTCATATCACCTTTGAATTTTCTTCCTCTCAACTTAAATACATGCCCCCTAGTATTAGACATTTCAACTCTGGACAAAAGATCTGACTGTCAACCCTATCTATGCATTTCATAATTTTATAGACTTCTATCAAGTGTCCCCTCAGCCTCTGCTGCTCTGGAGAAAACAACCCAAGATTTTCTAGCCTCTCCTTATACCCTCTAATCCAGACAGCATCCCAGTAAACCTCTTCTGCACCCTGTCCAAAGCCTCCAAATCCTTCCTGTAATATGGCGACCAGAGTTGAATGCAATACTCTAAGTGTGATCCAGTCGGAGTTTTATAAAGCTGAAACATGGCATCCTGACTCTTGTACTCATTTCCCTGACCAAGCATGCCATATGCCTTCTGCTTGTGTGACCACTTTCAGGGACCTATGGACTTGAACCCCAAGATCCCTTTGTATCTAGAATCCCTACAGTGTGGAAACAGGCCCTTCGGCCCAACAAGCCCACACTGACCCTTGGAGCATCCCTCCCAGACCCATTCCCCTACAACCCACCTAAGCTACATATCCCTGAACATTACCGACAACTTAGCATGGCCAATCCACCTAGCCTGCACATTTTTGGACTGTGGGAGGAAACTGGAGCACCTGGAGGAAACCCACACAGACACAGGGAGAATGTGCAATCTCCACACTGACAGCCACCTGAGGGTGGTATGGAACCCGGCTCCCTGGCACTGTGAGGCAGCAGTGCTAACCACTGGGCCACCATGCCACCCCAGTGCTGTTCAGGCATTAACTGTATACTTTTTCTTAACATTTGATCTCCTAAAGTGCAGCACCTCACACTTCAACAGAGGTCCCCATACAGCTCCTTGCAGAACTAATCACAGAGCTACAGCCAGAAAAACACCCTTTAACCACTACCCTCTGCCTTCTATGGGAAAGCCAGTTCTGAACCCAAGTGGCCAATTCACCATGGTTCCCTGCATCTTAACCTTCTGGATGAGCCTACCATGATGGAGCTTGTCAAAAGCCTTACTAAAATCCATGTAGACAATATCCACTCATCTACCCACATTTGTCACCTCCTCAAAAAATTCAATCAAGTTAGAAAGACATGACCTGCCCTGACATGCAAGCTGTTGTCTGATAAGATGAAATAAAGAACCCCAGCATAGAAGTGAAGACCTATCACTGTCTGCTGCTGAAGAAATGAATCAACCTCTGTTTGTGATGCATGGAGCTAAACTTGCTCAACCTACTGCAGATTACTCTTTCAAACCTTATTCACGGAATCTACCCCCAGGGATGGTCAGCACAATGAGAGAGAATGAGTTAAAATGCAATTTGTATTCACGCACAGCTTACCCACTACTGACTGGCTTTAAACTTAACAAAGCAGCTACCGAGGGCCATTTTTAAGGTTTAGTGAAATTTGAGACTCCCACAGAGGATTTGGTCTTTTCAGCTTAATCATTTAAAAATTGCTAGAGGTTAAAATAACTTAACTGGGTGGGGGTTAGCCATAAAGCAAATATCAGAGTGATTTCTTGTTGTAACAGCTTGAACCATGAGCCAGGGAATAACAGAGCAGCTGGGCAGAGGTTAGTCCAGAGTCTGGGCCTGTCGTACACCATGCAGATTTTTCTTGTAAATTGAAACAAAATAGAAATCTCCGAATGTATTATTTAATGTCTAATATTAAAACCACCTCCATATTTCACACTTCAAAGAAACTACAAGTCAATGATCACATGATATCAAAAATAAACACATAGATCAATCTAAATTCTTGGATACACACACGCGCACACGCACACACACATATACTGACAAAATGCTGAAGGTTTTGGAAATATGAGGTATAGATTGAAAATGCCAGAAACACTCTGCGGCATCTTTGGCACCACATCCTCAAGCATCCATTCCCTCCATCACCAATGCTCAGTAGCAGTTGTATCTATAAGATGCACTGTAAAAACTCACCAAAGATCCCCACACATCATCTTCCAAATCCACAAGTACTTCCATCTAGAAGGACAAGGGCAGCAGATACATGGGAGCACCACCACCTGCAATTTCCCTTCCAAGCCACTCACCATCATGGAAATATGTTACCATTCCTTCACTGTCACTAAGTCAAAATCCTGGAATTCCCTCCCTAACAGCACTGTGGGTCAACCCACAGCACATGGACTGCAATGGTTCAAGAATGCAGCTCACCATCATCTTCTTAAGGGCAGCTAGGGACAGGCAATAAAATGCTGGCCCAGTCAGAGACAACGACATCCCATAAGTGAATAAAAAAAAACAAAATTAAAGTTTCATGTCAATGACCTTTCGTCAAAACTGGAAAGAGTTAGAACTGTAACAGGTTTTAGGCAAATACAGAGGCAAGGAAAGGGGCAGGGAGGAAAGAGCTAAGGGGAGGCTTGTGATTTTGTGCAATGGAGGAGAAATTCAATTGTAGTGAAATACATAAAGAAACAAAAGATGAGTCGAGAGGAAGTAAAAACAGCAACTGCAAAATATCTATTGTCTGATGAATTTGTGATCTGCAATTGTTGAGTTCAATATTGAATCCAGAAGAATGTAAGGTACCTGATTGAATAAAGTATTCTTCCTTCCTAAACCTGCTGGCACCATTATTCTGTGCCTCACAGATGTAAAGGTGACTCCAGTTGCAACTCAGATTCCGTAGCCCAACTAGTGACACTTCCTGCTGATGTGTTTATCAAGGACACATTCTATGCCTGCAACTTTCAATGTACAACAAGTGGCATATTCCACTCAGCTGAGCTGCCCAGCTATACCTTAACTTTAAAATCTTCTTATTATAAGTGGAAAAAATGGAATAACTTACTGATTAATCATCAGTCAGCTTCTTCTCTAGTACCAAAGTAACAACAAAATGCTGGAGGCTGGAAAATGTAGAGAAAGAAAGGAGCTCCTTATTTGCCCTTCATTAATTCACTCATCCACTCATGTCACAGCTTCTCACTCTCTTTAGCCACAGTCCATTTTCAAACTGCACTGAGGCCCCTTTGTTGATATTTCCCAGACTCAGTTTAGTCAGCTCCTCTACTGCTACACAAGCGAACTCAATCTAGTTACATAATTAACTAATTTCAGTTGTGTTCCAGATTGTTTATCCCTGCTTAAGTCAGGAAGAAATGTGAGCATAATGTAATTAATATGTTTTAGTTAAATGCTAATTGCAAACAAGCATAGTTTGTTAGAGAGTACGTAGTTCTTGAGAATCCTTCAGTCACTAAACAGCCAGCTTCTCACTCTGCTCAGTCACACGTTGTTTCAGTCTTGGTCCAAATATTGACAATAGAGTTGAACTCCAGAGATGAAGTGAGGATGATTGCTCCTAATATCAAGGTAGTATTTGACCAAACATGGCATTAAGGCATCCGAACAAATCTAGAATCAATGGGAATCAGGGGTAATACATGCTATTGGTTGGAGACAGTCATAGCACAAAAGAAGATGGTTGTGATTGTTTAGTTCTAGGACATCTCCATATGGGTTCCTCAGGGCAAAGTCCAAGGCCCAAACATCTTTGGTTTTTTCATCATAATGTCAGAAGTGAGGATATTCACTGGTGATTGCAGAATGCTCAGCACCATTCTCAACTCTTCAGATACTAAAATATTCCAGTACAGCACTATTTACAACTCATCAGTTACTAAATCAGGCCGTGTCCATATGCAGCAAACCTGGACAACATCCAGGCTTGGGCTGGTAAGCGATAAGTAAATATTTGCACCAAACAAGTGCCAGGCAATTGCCATCTCCAACAAGAGAGGATCTAACCATCTCTCCTTGACAGTGAAATCCATTACTATTGCTGAATTCCTCCCCTATCAATATCCTAGGGGTCACAATTGACCAGAAACTGAATTGGAACTCCCATAGGAATACTACAACCAGATGAGCAGCTCAGACCCTGCACAGTCTGAGGTACATTGCTTACCTCCTGACTCCCCAGAGCCTGTCCATCATCTGTACAGCACAAGTCAGGAATGTCATGGAACTTGCTTGGATCGATGCAGCTCCAACGATACTCAAGATAACACTATCCAGGACAAAGCAGCTTGCTTGATTGGCACCCCAACCATCACTTTGAACATTCATTCCCTCCACCATTGACACTCAGCAGCAGAAGTGTGTATGATTTCAAGAATGCAGAGCCGCCACTCACCAAGGCTCTTTCATAGTGTTGTCTGGTTTTTTTTCTTGATATTTGGATAATAAAACTTTCTTCTGTTTGTTTTGAAATAGTGAAATATTGTGCTTTAATTCTCTTCATAAGTAACTGGAATTTCAAATTTTGTCTAATTTAACCAAGAAAAGTGACTGACCCCTAACGGACTTGTAACAAATTTTGGGGTATTGTCTGTGATGGGAATCTTGTGGATCTGGTCTGAGATTATTACAATCGTAGAGAAAATAGGGTGGAGAGATTTCAGGATGATCCTGTCCAGGATTAGTAAGCAACTTTATTGAATTAATTTTATTGTCACGTGTGCTCAAATGAGTACAGTGAAAAGTTTACAAATCACCACTTACGGTACCATTTTAGGTACAAGGTACCTAGGTACAGATTCTTTGGTACAATTTCTTAGGAAAAATAATTAGAAAAATGAAGAAATAAAGAGCCCATAAGAACAGGAGCCAGTTGAGTTTCATCTGGTTCAACCACCTTCTTAGATCATAGAATCATCCGGTCACAGCCATTGAGTCACATGGCACGAAAACAGATCCTTCAGTCCAACCAGTCCATGCCAAACATAATCCCAAATTAAGCTAGTCCCACCTGCCTGCTCCTGGCACATATCCCTTCAAATCTTTCCTATTCACGTACCTGTCCAAATGTCTTTTAAACATTGTAAGTTTAATGTAGCTAGGCCTCTGTTGCCCTTGACTTTTGAGGTGGTAGAGGTTAGGTGTTTGTTGAAAGAGCCTTGGTGAGTGGCGGCTCTGCATTCTTGAAATCATACACACTTCTGCTGCTGAGTGTCAATGCTGGAGGGAATGAATGTTCAAGGTGATGGTTGGGGTGCCAATCAAGCAAGCTGCTTTGTCCTGGATAGTGTTATCTTGAGTATCGTTGGAGCTGCATCGATCCAAGCAAGTTCCATGACATTCCTGACTTGTGCTGTACAGATGATGGATAGGCTCTGGGGAGTCAGGAGGTAAGCAATGTACCTCAGACTGTGCAGGGTCTGAGCTGCTCATCTGGTTGTAGTATTCCTATGGGAGTTCCAATTCAGTTTCTGGTCAATTGTGACCCCTAGGATATTGATAGGGGAGGAATTCAGCAATAGTGAAAAAAAGACATTCAGAACTAATGTGAGGTATTGCAGTACCCATTATCTCCATGAGGTAAACATGATCTAACTGGCTAACAGTGATTGCACATACCAAAGCCTTCAAATAAATGGCATAAATAACCAAGACAGAACCCATGATTTTTTCAGCACCTTACCCAAACATCAGTCATAATTCTCAGTCACAAAACACTTCCAAACTCTGTGTTTCTCATGAGTGATTTCAGCCATCCTCCTTCAAGAATTGGAAGTTCCTCAGCAGCCATACCATCTCAGCTTGCTTTAATGATTGTTCATCTTTCAGTTTTCTCCTGAGTTTGTGCCGCACTGGATTCACAAGACCTCAATCCAGCATCTAAGTAATGTCACAATTCCAGCTTCTTAGCAGACAACCACTGCTTACAGGCTTTTCTACAAGATTCATGGACCTGTCAATATATTGCTGTCGTAATCCCAGTGGTCTAACCGATCTAAGCAGCAAAACACCCTGGCTTCTCTGAATCTAAATTCTTAGCAGCACAGAACTGCCAATGGCTCCTTTGGCTCCTCTGTAGCCCTGTAAATATTCTCCCTTTAGGTCTTGAAATAATCCTCTTTCGAAAGGCCTATTCGATCCTGTCTCCATTATACTTGAGGCAGTGATTTCCAGATCTTAATCAGTAACTGGGTAAAATATGCTGCCATGTTGGCTGCTTAAGACGTGTCCCAGAGATGCAAGGAGTTAGGCTTCACTGCCCTATATTTTAAGCTGCATGCCATTGGAGGCACAGGTCCAAGACTGCAAAACCTGGTGCCCATCAGCTTTTAGAACCCTGGCCCCATCTTGGATGAAAATCTTGGATCAAGAACGTGATTCCTATTCTGTCAAACAGCGTTTGCAGAAGGTCGGGTGAGGGGAGGGCTGCGAGGTTGGCGTTTATAATTTTTTTTGTATGTGTTGGTATAATTCATAAGAAGTGTTCTGCTGAGAAAAAAAAATGGTGCCCTGTGGTTCTCAATTCTACTGTCACACACATTTACTGGGTCCTCATTGATTAATGTATCAAGTAAAAAATTTTCATCTGTATTTCAAAATCATTCAATAACCTGAACCCACACTAACCACAGTTCAGGTTTTAACAGAGTTAACATTTCGGGTCCAGTGACCCTTCATCAGAACGGCCACCGGACCCGAAATGTTAACTCTGTTTTTGCCTTCAAAGATGCTGCCAGACCTGCACAGCTTTTCCAGCAACTTTGTTTTTGTTCCTGATTTACAACATCCGCAGTTCTTTCGGTTTTTATTAGATCCTTAAATAAGAATTCCTGCAGTCTGAATTCTTAAAACTCCATCCCAAACAATTTACTGAATTCAAGCAGTATGAGTCAGTCCAATTGAGGATCTCAGAGTCCATTTTGCTCCTTATTGATGTCAGGATGTGACTCTGAATTTACACTGTGAACTTAGCAATGAAAATTCCAAAGGAGAATCCTGGTAAAAAGCCACCATACAATGATGATTCAGTCTCCAATCTCTCCAAGCCTAGCCTGTACGAGACAGCAGTGAGTGATGAGGGCTACGTTTCTTATCTTTGTACATTATATATCCTCTTGTTTTCAGGGTGACTTGTGATTTCTGAAAGTGGATCTCACATCTTCTGTGACCCAGTGTGCCTTTTTTCTCTGCAGTATCTGCACGGTGGCTCAGTGGTTAGCATTCTGCCTCAAGCACAAGGCACCCAGATTTATTTCCACCCTCAGGTGACTGTCTGTGTGTAGGTTAGGTGGATTGGCCAAGCTAAATTGCCCCATAGTGTCCAGGCATGTGCAGGCCAGGTGGATTAGCCATGGGAAATGCAGGGTTACAGGAATTAGGTAGAGGCGTGGGTCTGAGTGGGGTGCTTTTTGGAGGAGCAGTGTGGACTTGAATGACCTGCTTCCACACTGTAGGGATTCTATATCTAGGAAAACAACAGTGAAATGCAAAAATTTTAAGAAAAACTGTGAATTGGACACTATAATGTATCATGTGTCTTTGTCTGATTCTCATTTTTTAAAAGCAGGCTGACTATGTATTCTTGACAAACAAAACATCTAGGCATTGAGCCAAAAAGTGATTTGATTTCATAAAGCAGATGGATGGAGTGTGATTAGTGTGACATGATGAAATGGATGTTTTCTCTACACTCCTTGATACATAAGCTTAACAAATGACACTTACTTTCCTTCTAAACATCAATGTAAGACAAATATTTACTTACTGTGGCCTTAATCTAGTCTAAAGACATGAAAACCTAAACCACAGACCTCTGCAGTTGTTGGGTTTTAGAATTAAAATTATTCTTTAATGAGAAAACTCTGTTTATCAATTTACCTATGAAAGAGAACTCTAGCTAACCATCTTTTCCCTTATCAAAGGTCATTGATTTGGCTGTCAATTAAGTCAATTTCTCAGGCTGGTGCTGTGATGTGAATGGCTTCAGACCTCCTCACAGTGTTTCTGAAATAGTCACCATGGAGAACTGTATTTTTTATAATTACGTTAGGTTGAATGATTATTCATTAACATTGAGTGCAAACAAACTTAGAGAATAGAAGACATGTTGCTGTTTCAAAATAATGATTCCAGTTTGATTAAAATGTTAACCTTTCAAGAACAGTTATGTGAGCATTAGCAGTAGTCACTCTGTCGAATCTTTCAGGACAACTCATCTGTTTTGCATAAATGGCCTTATATGTTGGAAAAGGACTTCATGCATGTACATTTATTAATACTTTACATTATTTTTAGCACAATTGAAAACAAGTTAAAAATTCACCAGATGAATAATCCAATTTTGCCTTCTTGAGATGTGGACATCATTCTCAAAGCTGAAAATTACCCATCTCTAATTGGCTCTGAATGGGTCATGGTAAACTATCTACAACTAAGGCCATTTCAGAGGCACCTACTTTGCTGTGAGTCTGGAGGTCATTTATTGACCCAAGAATTGACCTTCTACTGAGCAATATCGGTGAGCTTTTCATGACAATTCAGTAGTTGCATGATTAATGATATTATCACCTTAGTTCAGCTTAATTAATTAATTGAGTTTACTGCTGAGGTGGGAGGGGCCTCTTGTGGTACAGAGCTAGTGTCCCTGCCCCTGGACCAAGAGACCCAAATTTAAGTCCTACCTGGTCCACAGGTGTGTAATAACATCTCTGAGCAGATTGATTAGGAAAATGCATTTTTAAAAAAACTGAAGTGGGATTTGAAATCTTGTATCCACAGCAATAGTTGGGATTCTCTCAGTAACGTTACCAACATGCTAACCACACATGTAGGTGTTTATGCCTGTATAAAATGCAATTTGATTATTATTTCGCAGATGCAGGCATCATTTACTAGCCCAATATTTATTGCCCATCCTTAATTTCCTTTGATAAAGTGGTGATGAGCTGCCTCTCTGAACTGCTGCAGTGTACTGTTCCTTTCTGGCAAAGAGCATCTCTTCTACATCTGGTTGACACTCAATTGAATGCACCAATGCACATCATAACCAGAACCTTCCCCTCAACCCATCTGGCCCATTTCCTGTCTTCACAAACATCAGACCTTTGAGTATAGAAGTTGGGACGTCATGTTGAGGTTGTACAGAACTTTGGTGAGGCCTCTTCTGGAGTACTGTATCCAGTTCTGGTTGCCCTGTTATAGGAAACATGTTATTAAACTAGAGAGGGTTCAGAAAAGATTTATCAGGATGTTGCCAGGACTGGAAAAGTTGAGTTATTAGGAGAGGCTGGATAGGCTGGGACTTCTTTCAGTGGAGCGCAGGAGATTGAGGGGTGTCTTTATAGACATTTATAAAATCATGACGGGCATAGATAAGGTGAATGACAGGTGTCTTTTCCCTAGGGTTGAGGATTTCAAGACTATGGGCATACTTTTAAGGTGAGAGGAGAAAGATTTTAAAAAGACATGGGGACAATTTTTTTTTACACAGAGAGTGGTCTGTATGTGGAATGAACTTCCAGAGGTACAGGTACAGTTACAACATATAAAAGACATTTGGATATGAATAAGAAATGTTTGGAGGGATATGGGCCAAGCGCAGGCAGGTGGGACTAGTTTAGTTTGGGATTATGATCGGCATTGTCCGGTTCGTCCAAAGAGTCTGTTTCTGTGCTGTATGACTTCTGTGACTCTCTGACTCAGTCCATGGGGTGTAGGTACATCCCACAATGCTGTTAGGGAGGGAGGTCTAGGATTTTGACCCAGTGACTCTGAAGGAACAGCTGTATCTTTCCAAATCTGGTTTGTGAGTAGCTTGGAGAGATATTCACAGGTGGTGGATATTCCCAATGTATCTGCTGCCCTTGTTCTTTTGAGTGGTAGAGGCTGCAAGATGGTAGGGACTGACATTAGCGATAAGAGAGCTTATGCACTGCCTAAGTTCCATGGATTAACCTGGCTGAAGTGAGACAGCTTGTAAGAGATACGCTGTTTCATTTTAATGTCCTATTTCCTTTGGGTGCCGTGGTTGGCCGGGGATTAAAATTTGCCCGTTGCATTCTAAATTATCCGAAACAATTAAACATTAGTGGTATTCAGGTTGTAGTTAGCACTTTGTTGCCTCACTGGTATAATCTAACCACACTCTCATCAATGTCTTGTTCACTGGCCCCAGTTTCTCCACTGCCACTCATTACTGTGTATCTTTTAAATGTGAATGATAATTTAATTGCTGTGAAGGTGTACAGAAGTTTATGCTTTACCCTCACATCAATAGGAACGGGACTGAAACAGTTCAAACTTTGTTCATATTTTATGATCTACAATTAATAGAAATAATTTCCATCCATTGATTTGTGGAGGACTGGATCATAGAAGCACGCTGGGTGGATGGAGGATATTTGGCCCAATGTGTATGTACTATCCAATTCAAGCCTTTCTATTTCCATATGACCACACATCCTAGCTGCTGATAGTAATATCAGTGTTACTAATCCATTGACTTATCCAGTTCACTTAAAAAATGTTTCTAACAGAGTATGAATCATTGGAATCTTTGGTTTTGTAGCATTCTGCAATAAAATCCCAAGCGAAAGTTTTAAAACATTGAGATCCTTGCAGGAAAAAAAAACAGTTTGGGCTCCGATGAGAATATAGAGGAAATAAACGTCTGATTTAGATTTAGTTACAATTGCTGCCAAGTTCTGTGGCTTCAAAGCAATGTTGAACTATTGTGATGGAAAGAAATTGGTCTAAAGGGACAGGCCACCTGTTCAACACAGGATTTTCATAAAACAGCATGCAAATGCTTGACGTGAGCCAATTTCTTCACTCTACTTTATTACTGCATTCCTTTAGATCTGTAACTTATATTTGAGGCGTTCTGCACTGAAGTGTGCAATTGATAATAATTGTTTCCATTGGGGGTGACACCCATTAATTTTAATAGTGATTTTTTTTTAATGCCAAATTTAATTCAACGCATAAAATTAAATTGTGATGATGATTTGAAATCCAGCACACACTAATGTAGTTGGACTCAACATGGGGACAGAAGCAATTATCATAATTGCACACTTCAGACCAGCAACCAGAGGGAGGCCCATTCCGTACAGCACTGCCTGACATCTCTCGACTTTTTAGACTCAAATTGCACTAATGTACTGGAACAAATGTATTTGGTTCTGACATGTTGCAGCTGCAATTATTTTGCTGCGGGGCTGATCCAGAGCCAAAACTTGCTGGGAAACTGGTGATAGGGCAGCACAGTACTGACACTGAAGATGTGCCCTGAGACTGCAGAAGCTGTTTTTTTTTTCGCCATTGGGATTGTCCAGGACTGCAGCTGAAAGAGCATTCAAAAACAAATTCCAGAAATTGCCCCCACTGTAGATTCCCCAGGTCTCCTCAGCTTCAGATTCCCTCAGCTTCATGCCTGTATAAAATGGATACAGACTTATTAAAATACTATAGGAGAGGTCCCCATTTTAATGAGACTTTCACACGAATTAATTTTTCTTATATTGACAAGTGAACCTTGCACATTACAACTGGCCACATACTTCTTTCTTTTGTTTCTGCTGTTGTTTAGTTTATGGCAGTGTAGCCTTGATTTCACACCTTACCCTGCCTCATGTCAGCAGACCCTCTTCCCATGCTATACATGCTGTACATCTGTGAGCAGCATTGACTACAGAACATACATAGAATCATAGAGATGTACTGCACAGAAACAGACCTTTTGGTCCAACTCATCCATGCCAACCAGATATCCTAAATAAATTTGGTGCCATTTGCTAGCATTTAGCCCATATCCTTCTAAACCCTTCATATTCATGTACCCATCCAGATGACTTTTAAATGTTGTAACTGTACCAGCCTCCACCACCTCCTCTGGCAGCTCATTACATAAACGCACCACCCTCTCACCTTAAACCTATGGCCTCTAATTTTGGACTCCCCTACCCTGTAGAAAAGACCTTGCGTATTGACCTTATCCATGCCCCTCATGATTTTATCAACTTCTGTGAGGTCACCCCTCATTCTCCAATTCTTCAGGGAAAATAGCCCCAGTCTATTCACCCTCTTTGTATAGCTCAAACCCTCCAACCCTGGTAACATACTTGTAAATCTTTCTGAACACTTCTAAGTTTCACAACATCTTTCCTATAGCAGGGAGACCAGAACTGAACGGAGTATTCTAAAAGTGGCCTAACCGATGTCCTTACAGCTGCTACGTGACCTCCCAACTCCTATACTCAATGCACTGACCAATAAAGACCAGCATACCAAACACCTTTTTCACTATCCTGTCTACCTGCGACTCTACATTCAAGGAATTATGAACTGCACCTCATGGTCTCTTTGTTTGGCAACACACCCCAGGACGTTTCTATTCATGTCTTAGTACTGCCCTGATTTGCCTTACCAAAATGCAGCACCTCAAATTTATCTAAATTAAACATAAACAAGAACAGGCCACTCAGCCTCTCAAACATGTTCCATTATTCATGTTGGTGTGTGTAGAGAAATTAGAATATGGCATGTCCTCTCAGCTGACTCTAAGAACACCAACACAGTCAAAAGATTTAGAGAAAATTAGCCATAAAGGAAATCAAAGACACAAAAACTAGCGTATTGAGTTCAATTCTGGGGATTGCAGTTTAAGAATTTGATAAAAATTTTGAGTGATAGTTCAGAAGCGATTCATTCACATCATTCTAGGGCCATCGGAACACAGATAGATGGGTAAACTGGAGAAGTTAGATTTTCTTCCTTAGAGCAGAGAAAGCTAAGAAGAAATTTTGTTGACTTTGAACGAAAACTGTTTCCCAAATGTGAATGGTGCTTGCTGGCCAACATTTATTGACCAAAGGAAGGTGGCGATGAGTTACTTTTTTTTGAAACACTGTGGTACATTTGGTACAGGCACCTACAATACTGTTAGAAAGAGAATTTCAGAATTCTGACCCTGTGACTGTGAATGAACAGCAAAACATCCCAACTCAAGATTGTGTGTGGCTTGGAAGAGTACTTGTAGGAAGTAGTAAATAAAAACTAAAAGAACTGCGGATGATGTAAAGAGGAACAAAAACAGAAGTAAAGAGGAACAAAAACAGAAGTTGCTGGAAAAGCTCAGCAGGTCTGGCAGCATCTGTGAAGAATAAAAATCAGAGTTAACGTTTCGGGCCCAGCGAACAGCCAGCTCTGAGGAAGGGTCACCAGGCCCAAAACGTTAACTCTGACTTTTCTTCATAGGTGCTGCTGAACCTGCTGAGCTTTTCCAGAAACTTCTGTTCTTATTGCAGGAGGTGGTGTTCCCTTGCATCTGCTGCCCTTGCCCCTCTTGGGTGGTTGGGATTGCAGTTTTGTAAGATGCTTTAAAAGGGCATTAGTGAGTTACTGCAGAGCAGTTTGTAGATTTAAAGTAATGCCACTGTGCTTTGGAGGTAGAGGGACCGAATGTTTTAGGTTGTGGGTGATGTGCCTGTCAAACAGGCTGGTTTCTCCTTGCTGGTTTTGAGTATTGCTGGACTTCTACTTATTGAAGCAAGTGGATAATATTCATCACATTCCTGACTTGCACCTTATGAATAGTGGCCAGACAATGGGGAGTCAGGAGGTGAGTTAATCACCACAATATTCCTAGCCTGTGACCTGATTTTGTAACTAGGATTTGTACAGCTGTCAGTTAAGTTTCTGGCCGATGGTAATACCTGGTATGTTGATCATAGAGGATACAGCGATGGTAATGATATTGAATGTCAAGGGAGATCATTATATTCCCTCTTGTTGGAGATGGTCATTACAGGGCACTTGGTTGGCACAAATGCTCCTTTCTACTTATCAGTCCAAGCCTGGATATTGTCCAGGCCTTACTGCATATGAATATGAACTGTTTCAATATCTGAGGAGTCCTGAATGGTGCTGAACATTTTACAATCATTAATAATAATGCCTCCTTCTGATCTTGAGATAGATGGAAGTGTAAAAACATTTTTTAAAATTTTTGATCGTGGACTGTAATGAAAAAAAGGACTGTTTAAAACAAAGGATTTGGAAAGGATTGCTACAGTTTTTAAATGCAGGTCTATCATTGTGACTGCTTTTACATTGGTTTGTTCAAGCAGTGGGGTGAGGTTACTACAGATGAGATGGACCCTGGGAATGTATACAAAGGGAAATTCACTTTGCAACTGCTAGCTGATTGGCCCTTGGAATGGTGACAGATTGTTGCTGTGAAAAGCCTTCTGCTTGGCATCAATGATGTGTTTGGTTCCCAAGCAGCTGAACAGCTTGCGGGTGTGAATGTTTGGGTCAGAAGCCATTGGACTTCCAAGAAGGGAGGAGATGTCCTTTTCTCTAGTTAAAAACAAAACTATGCCTGAAGAAAGCCAGTTTATTTCTCCTCATCAGATGCTGTAAGCTTTCAACCAGTAAGTCAGAGACATTCTAAGTGTGAATCAGTCACCCTGTGCCTTCCGCAAATAGGTAAAAGTATCTTGGGAAGGAAGAGTGAGGAACAGCAATGTCCCATGTAGACAGGGTCTATTCTTCCCAGTCTTTCCCACTGTCCATGATGCCCATGTGTTGAGTCTGTCTGAATGAGTGCAGGGGAAGTTTTATAAGGAGGTTAGAGTTTTAAGTAAATGTCAATGGCTTATAATTGTTTACTTGCAGGTTCAATCTATTCATTTGTTGTTAATTACAGAAAGCCAATCTGTGCTTTCTGTAAATCTAAGTCAAAAAGATAAATAAGTTGAGGAATTTCGCCTACTTTCATTAGATCTTTGGCATGATGACCCTGGAGCAGCAGAACTTGATTTCCAGTAAGCTACTCAAGTGTAGTGTAACAGAACGTCAGATAAGATTTAAATAATGTGAGGAATGGTGAACTGTTTTCAATAGTTAAAAGGCTGATAACCAGATTTCAGGTGATTACCATAAGAACTAAAGGTGATACTATATTTTTGGATTTTTTTTCCGTGCAATGATTGGTTAGGATTTAAAATTAGCTGTTTGATTCAGTGGTGGATCGTGCTCAGTCAAAGTCTTCAAGATTGAATTGGATAAATACTTGAAGGATAAATATATGTATGGATATGAGGAAAGAGTGACAAATAGGACTGACTGCATTGTTATTTGAAAAAGCAGCAACACTAGCACCTCCATGTCTTTGAGAAAGCGAGCATAGACTTCTATGATCTACTGTTCTATGACTGTATTCTACAAGTTCAGAATAATTGGCATGTGTCTCCAATATATATTAAAAACTTACAGAAATCAATTTTATCTCTATTCATATGCATATGTCTGAGAAACTTATAACTTTTCTAGGGAGGCCCTTTGGTGATCCCTACCTCTAACCCAGAGTATCCTGGTTCGATCCCACTTGAGGACCTGATGGCCACATTCATAATGTGGCCAAACAAGTTGATTGTCAACTTGTAAATCCTCATAACAAACACCAATGACAGGAGGGAAGAGTAAGGTGGAAAAAAATTTAGCCTTTACCATCACTGTCAATAGTTCCACAGTATAACATGCAGAGAAAAGTGTATGTTACCACAGCAGTGCGAACTCCCTGAGTGAATTGTTTACACTCCACAGCTGTTCTAGAAGTGTAGAGCTAATCACAATCATTCTAGAAAGGAAAATAAAATGCATAGATTGTTTTTCATATTGTCAAGATTGCTTCACAATCAATGACGTTTTTATGAAATGTAATTACCATTAAATTTAGTGAGAGATAAATATTCTTCACACAGTGGTGAAAATAGTCCCGCTGTTCATTGAATAATTTCAGAGAAGTTTTTATATTTAACTGAATAAGCAGGTAAATCCTTGGCTTGTGTCTCAACCGAATGACAGCATCTCCAACACTCCTTTAGGATTACAAGAGTGACCCATGAATGCATTGTCGTGTAGTTACTGGAGGAATCCCCATTTCTTTATCTGTAAAATATACTTGATAAATGATTTTATTTTGTTCCTAGCACCTGAGCATGGGTTACCTATCCAACATAGTGCATTAAGCAGGGGGTCATTCTGACAGGCTGAGAAAATGATACTGAGTGGTCCTTTACCATTTTGCTCTCTCCCTGAACAGACTCAGCAACCACCCACAGTGGCATGGCTCACATGAAAAGCTCACAATGCAGGCAATCAGAGGCACAGGCCTGTTGCCCCTTGCTCTGAAACATTCTTAATTGAAGTTCCAGTAATGTATTTCATAGTAGGACTGTTTTGACAGCAGAAAGAATCCTTCCAATTTTGAAAACAAATGACTGCTGGAGGTTAGTTCATTCATTATTCAGGGTGTTATCTAATACACTATAGTCCCAAGGCACAGGCAGATGGCAGTGATGTCTTAGTTGCAATAAATTGATAGTTGGCAGTCACAGGTAAAAACATTGCACAACGAAGAAGTAAAAATGTTAGATCATTTTGTATCATGGTGTGTGAGAGGAGTGTCAGCCCTTTTGTATCTTGCTGATGTAGCGTAATTAATGTCAAGAAATAAATGTCTTTAAGTTACTTCATTACCCAGCTTTGCCCCCTCAGTGAGGCAGGCAGTGTCCTAAGTGTTCTGTACAATCCAGCAATCGTGCTGTCTTGGGAATCAGCTATCAGAAAAATGCAAACACGTGCTGACACTAGCTGGCATCCCTTCAATCAGAGGTGCACAAACTGACACCACTCATTGGCAAGGTGCTTGTTGACTAAACCTGGCCTGGCGTTGGTATTCAGCGGGGATTGTCCTATCAGGTGAGCACCAACTGCTGGTGACACTCACAGGTGATGCCCCTGTCAATCAGAGATACGCTGCTACCATCACTCACTGGGAACTAAACTGTGAGCAGGCATCATACTCTCTCAGCAAGTCGAAACTTAGTGTTAACTCATTGTTTGAAATCTGCGGTATGGTGCAATCAGACAACATGTTCATTCACAATACAGCTATTCTGCTGCTTTGCAGCTATTAGGGAGCAGTTTGAAAGGATATTTATTTAAGTGGGACCTTTTGTGTGCTGAAGAGAAGACACAATTTACTGACGGATTCTCAAAATAAACTGTGACTGTTTTAATTTAGAGAAGCGGAACAACCATTCAGCACATGGCAAGATCTTCAACCAAGAATGAGCGACATGATCAAGTAATTTTTAAATGACCTTGGCCAACACCAGGACTCCATGGAGAACTCCATTGTTCTTCTTCAGATGGTGCCCTGGCATCTCGTGTATTCATTTGAAAGAGCTGAGAAGATGTGGGTTTAATGCTTCGCCTGATAGTGTAGTACTCCCACAGTACTGCACTGCAGTGTCAGCCTAGATTTAGTGCTCAGATTTCTGGAGTGGAACTTGAAAGTACAAATGCTGACTCAGAAGTGACAATGTTCCCGCTAGAGCTCATTACGTGTGTGTATGTGAATGCCAACATTAAGGTTGCCTATTCCCACCCAATAATCTCACCTTTCTCTGCCTCTACCTCAGCTGTTCCACTGCCGAAACGCTCATCCACACTTTTGCTATCTCCAGACCTGGCCATTCCAATGTTTTCATTGCCTCTATAAGCTTAAAATTATTCAAAGTTCTACAGATCATATCTACATCCACACATTACCCCTGTGCTATAATTGACATTTTGCGGCTTTGGTGTAGCTAGATTTGAAAGTTCTCATGTTTTTATTCACGTTCTTTCTTGTAGTCTATTACTGCATAGATCTCAGAAAGACCAGATAACATTAAGGCAGCCTTTGAACTTTACAGTTGGTTTGTTAGCAAGTAAATAATATATTATCCTGGTTGACTGGGGAATTGACTAGTAAGCTAAGTAAGCATATAAACCAGACTCCATCTCTAAGCTTGAGATGTCAGACTGATGTAGATAATTATTTGCCAATCAGGATGGCAGCTGGTAACTAGTGGAGTTCCACAGGAGTCGCTGTTGGGACCATAATTATTCACATTATAAATTAATGATCTGTACAAAGGAACTGAGGGCATTGTTGCTAATTTTTCTAATGACACAAAGATAGGTGGAGGGACAAGTTGTGTTGAGGAAGTGGGTCCTTTTTAATCACCTGCTACACCTGCAATCCCACCTTCAGCAATTCGTGCACAAAGACACCCAAGTCCCTTTGCACAGCAGCGTGCTGCAATTTTTTACCATTTAAAATATAGTCCATTTTGCTGTTATTCCTACCAAAATGGATGACCTCACACTTATCAACATCGTACTCCATCTGCCAGACCTTTGCCCACTCACTTAGACTATCTATCTATATCCCTGTGCAGACTTTCAGTGTCTTCTGCACACTTTGCTCTACCACTCACCTTATTGTCATCTGCAAATTTTGACACACCACACTTAGTCCCCAACTCCAAATCATCTATGTAAATTGTAAACAATTGCAGTCCCAACACTGATCCCTGAGGCACACCACTAGCCACTGACCGCCAACCAGAAAAACACCCATTTACCCCTACTTTTTGCTTTCTACTGGTCAACCAATCCTCTATCCATGCCAATACATTACCTGTAATACTGTGCAACTTTATCTTATGTAGTGGCCTTTGGTGTGGCACCTTGTCAAATGCCTTCTGGAAATCCAGATACACCACATCCACAGGTTCCTCATTGTCCACCATGCCAGTAATGTCCTCAAAAGAATTCCACCAAGTTAGTTAAACATGATCTACCCTTCATGAACCCATGCTGGGTGTTCCCAATGGGACAATTTACATCCAGATGTCTTGCTATTTCTTCCTTAATGATAGATTCAAGCATTTTCCGCACTACCAAAGTTAAGCTAACTGGTCTATAGTTATGAGAGATAAAAGGTACTGCAGATGCTGGAGAATCCGAGATAACCAGCATGGGGCTGGATGAACACAGCAGGTCAAGCAGCATCATAGGAGCAGGAAAACTTGACGTTTCGGGCCTAAACCCTTCATCAGAAAATCATAGTATATTATCAGGTCTATAGTTACCTGCTTTTTGTCTACTTCCTTTTGTAAACAGTGGTGTCACATTGGCTGTTTTCCAATTTGCGCAAACCACCCCAGAGTCCAGTGAATTTTGGTAAATAATTACTAGTGCATTTGCTATTTCCCCCATCACCTCTTTTAGTACCCTGGGATGCATTTCGTCAGGGCCAGGAGACTTGTCTACCCTTAGCCCCATTAGCTTCCCCAACACTGCCTCCTTAGTGATGATGATAGTTTCTAGGTCCTCACCTGCTATAACCTTCTTGCCATTAGTCTTCGGCATATTATTTGTGTCTTCCACTGTGAAGACCGACTCGAAATAACTGTTTAATGTCTTGGCTATTTCCTCATTCCCAGTTATTAAATTGGCCTTCTCATCCTCTAAGAGGACCAATGTTTACCTTTGCCACTCTTTTACGACTTACATATTCATAGAAACTTTTGCTGCCTGATTTTACATTCTGAGCTAGTTTACTCTCATAATCTATCTTACTTTTCTTTATAACTTTTTTTGTGGCTTTCTGTTGGCCTTTAAAGATTTCCCAGTTTACTAGTTTCCCACTACTCTTTGCTTTTTTGTATGTGTTTTTTTTCCAATCTGATACTTTCCTTTATTTCCTTAGATATCCATAGCTGGCTCTCTCTTTTCCTACAGTTCTTCCTTATCACTGGAATATACTCCTGCTGAGCACTGTGAAAAATTGTTTTGAAAGTCCTCCACTGTTCCTCAATTGACCCACCATAAAGTTTTTGCTCCCATTCTACCTTAGCTAACTCCTTCTTCATTCCTTCATAGTCTCCTTTGTTGAAGCACAGGACATAGGTACTGGATTTAACCTTCTCACGCTCCATCTGTATTTTAAATTTGACCATACTGTGATCGCTCCTTCCGAGAGGATCCCTAACTGTGAGATCATTAATTATTCCTGTCTCATTACACAGGACTAGATCTAGGATAGCTTGCTCCCTCGTAGGTTCCATTACATATTGTTCAAGGAAGTTATCGCAGATGCATTCTATGAATCCCTCCTTAAGGCTGCCACGACCGACCTGGTTTGACCACTCGATATAAAGATAATTGCAGCGATTTTGATATAAGAGCAGAGATGTACTTCTGAGGCTGTGTAAGGCTTTGGTCAGACTGCAAATAGCATATTGTGAGCAGTTTTGGACCCCATATCCAAGGAAGGATGGGCTGGCTGAGGAGGGAATCCAGAGGACGTTCACAAGAATGATTCTGGGAATGAAGGGCTTGTCATGTGGAGCAGTTGAGGATCCTGGGTTTGTACTCAATGGAGTTTAGAAGGAAGAGGAGGGATCTCATTGAGACTTATAGAATATTGAGAGGCCTGGATAAAGCGGACATGGAGCAGACATGCCCATTAGGAGAGACTAGAACCTGAGGGCACAGCCTCAGGGTGAACTGGGATGAAGAGGAATTTCTTCAACCAGAGAGTGGTTATCTGTGGAAATCATTGCCACAGAAGGCTGTGGAGGCCAAGTCATTGAGTGTATTTAAGACAAAGGTAGGTACATCCTTGATTTGTAAAATTTACAGGAAGAATGCAAGAGAATGGGATTGAGAAACATTTCAGTCACAGTTGAATGGCAGGGCAGACTTGATGGACCGAATGGCCAAATTTTGCTCCTCTATCTTATGGTCTAATAAGCTTCCAGATGTCTGATTCAATACAAAGCTGACTTTCTGTAGTATATATGACGTGAAATAATATGTAGAAAACCACAAGCACATTATCCTCCCTGTCGCAGAAATAGCCTATCACCCCAAAATCTTTTAAGATATCTCTATTTCTCCATTCTAAACTCTTGACATAATCCTCCAGTCTCAGAAAAGGCAAGAAGGGTGGTGGGTGTAATTAATTATGGGAGAGTTAAAAAGTCAGATTCTGACCTGTGGCAATTGTGATGATGTTCTCCAACCTCTCGAGGGGTGTTGTTCTTCTCAATTGCATGTGTCAGGAAGCTAAAAATATATAGAGGGAGATAACATAGTGTGGAGCTGGAGGAACACAGCAGGCCAGGCAGCATCAGAGGAGCAGGAAAGCTGACATTTCGGGTTGGGACCCTTCTTCAGAAATGGGGGAGGGGAGGGGGGCTCTGAAATAAATAGAGAGGGGGAGGTTCGGGCTGGGGAAGGTAGGTGGAATAGTGATAAGTGAGTGCAGGTAGGTAGTGGTGGGGATTGGTCAGTGAGGTGGGAGGACCGGATAGCTGGGAGGGAAGACAGACAGGTCAAGGAGGCGGGGATGAGAGGAAGGGTTGGTCTTGGATTGAAGCCGGGGGGGTGGGGAGATTTGAGGCTAGTAGAGGGAGAGAATGTTTGAATCTGGGTATACCAAAGTCAGAAAACAAATCAAGTAAAACAAGGGAGTAGTGTGTGGATGAGGATATGGTCAGTAGAGCTTTGAATGATTTTAAGTTAGTGGAGGTTATCGGGCATTGGTAATGAAAACATTGGAAAGGCCAAGTCTGGAGATAATAAAAGCATGTATATTTACATTTCATTAAAAACACAACTCATTGAAACTAAGTCAGGCTCCACAATTAACTTCTTCCCAAATGAGAAAGTTGTCCTTCCAGATACCTGACCAAACCTAACAAGGTGTACCTGGTGACCAGCTGTGGAAGACAGAAAGCTAGCACTCAGGTACAGCAGGTGATCAAGAGGGATAATGGAATGTTGGGCCTTACTTCAAAGAGGTTGGAGTGTGAGAGTAGGGAAGTCCTAGTGTAACTGTACAAGGTGCTGGTGAGATCATATGTGGAGCACCGTGATCAGTTTTAGTCCCCTTATTTGAGAAATTATATTATTTAATTGGAGGCAGTTTAGAGAAAGGTCACAAGGATGATCCCAGATATGGAGGGATTGTTAAATGAGCAAGGGTTAAACAGGTTGAGGTTCTACTCACTGGAGTTGAGGAGAATGAGAGGTAATCTCATTGCAACATATCGGATTCTTACGGGGCTTGGCAGGGCAAGTGGAGAGAGGATGTTTCCCCTCATGGGAGATTCTAGGACCAGAGGGCATAGTCTCAGAATAAGGGAACATTAATTTGAGACTGAGATGAGGAGAAATTTCTTCTCTAAGAGGATTGCGAGACTTTGGGACTCCTTCCCAAAGAGCCCAGTGGGGGCAGAGTCCACGTGTATACTTATGGCCAAGATAGATTCTTGGTCAGTTGGAGAATCAAAGGTTATGGGAAAAGGGTGGGAAAATGGACGTGAAGAATGTCGGATCAGCCACGATCCTATTGAATAGCAGAGCAGGCCTGAGGGGCCAAGTGGCCTACTCCTGTTCCTATTTCTCATGGTCTGATGATTTTATGAACTTATCAAGTGTCGAGAACACATCAAACTGAAGTGGAATTAAGTCGCTCTCCGTCCAAAGGAATTGCCGAAGAAGCAGTAAATACTCAGGTAACTGAGAAGGACTGCCCTTTCTAGGCTGTAATACTGGGCTGTTCTCATTGCCTCTTTGCTTGTAGCTTAGTTCCAGTTCATTGGATCCTGATGCAACCACGAGGAATTATATTTCTCTGTGTGCAAGAAAAGTAGAAAGTGGATTTGTATTCACATATTTTCACTGTTGTAAGAGTAGAAAAATAATGGATAATTTTACTTTTTAAGAGGAATCAGCTGCCATAAAAATGTAGTCTAAGATAATACAAATGTTATTTTGTTCTAGAATGACCATCAATTGCAGCTGTATTTTTTAAAATGAAAATCTTTAGTTTATAGTCCCATGAAGACAATCAACACCAACCTCATATTCCCTCCCTTCACCTACCACTCCACCACCTCCCCCGCCCCCACCCCCCAACCCCACAGGATAAAGCAACATGACTTAATGCTTTTGGCTACAGATATTACAAATAGTCCATTTGGATAGCAGGGTGCCTTCTTGGGAGGTAAAGGAACAGAAAGTTCACAGCCAAAGTAAATTTGGTTAGCTTTATTAAAGTCATATATTCATCCTAATGTTAAACATCAGTAAAAGAGGGAATTTATTGCAAACTTTGAGATCGTGACAGTATTTATAATAGTCTTTGTGACTATTAAAAGGAAGTGCCTGTGAACCTCACAAAAGCATCTCATTAAAACACACTCCATATGTTATATGCAAACACTAACCAGTTAAAGCTTGCACAGCGCTAATACCCTCTGGCTTCTGTCATCCTGATAGAGTCAGAGGGAATGAAGCTACAGCAATGCAGGGTCAGTGAGATTCAGAGCACCTGTTTTCTCTTCACAGATTTTGCCAGAGCTGCTGAGTTTTTCCAGCAATTTCTGTCTTTTGAACCTGAAAGAGTTTGAGGACAGAAAGCAGATCAGAATGAGGTAAAAACAAATCTAGATATATATCATTGCCATGATCAAAGGTGCTGTTTGATGAATAGCTGGGTGACTACTTTTTATAAATCTTTAATTTTCAAGTTTTTTTTTCTCATAAGCTAATTAATAATCTAGTAAATAGACACATGGCAAGAGAATTCAGTCCTGTGGAATGTGCATGCTGTGCCATGTAAGAACTCCAGAATATTTTTCTTTATCTTGTCAGATATACATACAGAAAAATTAATTACCTACAGCAGCTTGAGCTTTGTATTTTGGGATCTATGCAGTGTCAATAGGTGCCCCCAAGTGGTTTAGGCACATATCAATAACAGGCTTCTGGACTTGGTTACCTCATAACTAAGAGGGAATGGGTGATGGCCAGACAGTCATTGAGGAACAGGCATGCAGTTCAGTAGTTCCTTGGGTGTATCTCAGTGTCTGACCAGTGTGCGGTTCCAAATGCAAGTAGAGACAGGTCTGTAGCACTGTGGCAGGCTCAGTTGTTCAGGGAAGTAGGGGGAAGACTCAGAAAGCAAGAGTGATAGAGGAATTCTATAGTTAGGATAGCAGACAGACACTTATGCGGCATTTAAAAAAAATCTTATTCATTCATGGAATGAGAGCATTGCTGGCTGATCCAACATTTATTGTCCATCTCTAATCGCCCAGAGGGCAGTTAAGAGTCAGCCATTTTGCTATGGGTTGGGAGTCCAATAATTGTCAAGCCAGGTAAGGATGGCAGGTTCCTCTCCCTAAAGGACATTACTGGAGCAAATGGGTTTTTATGTCAATTGAAAGTCGCTTCATGGTCACCATTAGCCAGCTTTACATTCCAGATTTTTCTTAGAATCATAGAATCCCTTCAGTGGAGAAAGAGTTCATTTGGCCCATTGAGTCTGCACTGACCCTTGAAAAAGCATCCCGCAAAGACCCATTCCCCACCTCATTGCTGTAACCCCATAAAGGGTTTTTACCATGGCTAGCCCACCTAACCTGAACACTATGGGCAATTTAGCATGGCCAATCCACCTACCCTGCACATCTTTGGACTGTGGGGGGAAAACCAGAGCACCTGGAGGAAACCCATGCAGACATGGGGAGAAGATGCAAACTCCAAAACAGACGGTCGCCTGAGGCTGGAATCAAATTTGCGTCCCTGGCAGCAATGCTGACCATTGAGCCACTGTGCCACTATTTTATTATTGTATTCAAATCATATTTATTGTATTCAAATGTCATCATCTGTGATAGTGGGATACAAACCTAAATCCCCACAGCTTGGGGCTCTGAATTCATAGTTCAGTGACAGTGCCATTGCAACAGTGGTGCTCCGCCCACCACCCCTCACCAGGGTTAGTACATGGGCTAAAATTGTATCAGAGCTAATAGGTACTGCAGATGCTGGAGAATCCGAGATAACAAGGTGTGG
>JAHRHZ010000004.1:34278996-34361121 GCA_024137785.1 Ginglymostoma cirratum
TTGGCCTGCTGTGTTCATCCAGCTCCACACCTTGTTATCTTAGTACATGGGCTGCTGTTTTTGTTCATCCATATTAAAGACATAGACTTGTGTGTACAGGGCATAATTACAAGATATGCAGATGGCGCAAAATTGCAAGTCTTGTAAACTGTGACAAGGTTAGTGATAGATTTCAAGAGATCATTGAAGGCTGGTCGAATGATGGGCAAGAGGCTGATGAATTTTTGGGAGATTTATAAATCCCACAATAAAGATTGAGGCATCAGAGCTATGTAGTGACGTAGTGACAAATAGATAGGTTCAGAGAGTCGAACATTAACTGAATATTAGAAAATACCTTCAATGTTGGGAATAGTTGCAAAAGAAAAATGAACAAAAGGTTATTTATCTGATTCATAAAGCATGAGTAATAATATGGATGAACGAGTGGCATAAATAGAGATAATAAAGAAAGTTGGAACTAATCACAAATACAGAGACAGTTACGAGATGATCAAGATAAAAACCAAAAGATCTATGGATCCCGTAAATCAGGAACAAAAACACAAGTTGCTGGAAAAGCTCAGCAGGTGTGGCAACACCTGTGAAGAAAAAATCAGAGTTAACGTTTCGGGTCTGGTGACCCTTCCTCAGAACTGATAATAACTGGGAAAACATTGGTTAATATGTAGAAAATAGGGAGGGGGATGGGGTAGGAAGTAAACGATAGGATAGAGCCCGAAGAGAGAGAAGAGCAGTTGAACAGACAAAGCATTGATAAAGATCTGGCTAGGAGGGTGAAAAGTTGTTAATGGGGACTTTTAGTGACTAAAAATAGATAGCATGTAATGGCAGGCTATGTGATAACAAGGCCTGGTGTGTGGGGTGGGGGCCTAGGACATGGGAGAGTTTAGGACCTAATATTATTGAACTCGATACTGCACCCAGAGGGCTGCAGGGTCCTTCAACAGCAGGACTCTTTAATATTAAACAGTTAACTTTTGAATGACATGTGCCATGTTCTGTGATGGTGATGCTACACAGCGATGGATTCACTGCATTATCTCAGGATCAAAATCCAAAGTAAACTTTTGATTGACACAATAGACGACAACATTGTTCTTTCACCAGTCCTGGTCAATGATATAACATCCTTTTCTCTAGTAGTTCAATGTATCGTGAGCTGTGATGAGTTTTTCTTCCTAAGTAATTGATGCCACCATGTACAATGTTATGGTATGAAGTTGTTCATTCATCACAACTTGACCGTCTTGCTTAGGTGGGGGGCACTGAAAAGGAGCTTTAACACAGGAGAGTGTTAAATGTTATCTTCAAAAGCCAACTTGCTCCAAAAGCTGTTAGTGCTCCTCAGACTTGACACCAGTCTGCACTGTTTGCCAAGACTAGGGGGCTCGTAGTTTAAATATTTTTAATTATGTTGCCTGTATTTTTCATGAGGAGGGCAGTTTCACGTGAAGGGATGATTTGGTTTAAGATGCAGCAGCTCTTAAAAAACTCCGGTACTTAACGTTCAATGTCACACTATTATCTGGTGAAAATTGCCAGCTGCTTCGAAGCATGATGCAGTAGTTTTGAGATCTGCTGTCTGTTCAGGAAAGCTTGCAGCTCCTCCTGTTAGGGGGACAGATAGGAGATTCTGTGGGAACGAGAGACTCGCGGTTGGTGTGTTGCCTCCCAGGTCCAGGGTCCATGATGTCTCGGATCGTGTTTTTGGGATCCTTAAGGGGGAGCAGCCCCAAGTCGTGGTCCACATAGGCACCAACGACACAGGTAGGAAAAGGGACAGGGATGTAAAGCAGAAATTCAAGGAGCTAGGGTGGAAGCTTAGAGCTAGAACAAACAGAGTTGTTATCTCTAGTTTGTTACCCGTGCCACGTGCTAGTGAGGCGAGGAATAGGGAGAGAAAGCAGTTGAACACTTGGCTACAGGGATGGTGCAGGAGGGAGGGATTCAGATACCTGGATAATTGGGGCTCATTCTGAGATAGGTGGGACCTTTACAAACGGGATGGTCTGCACCTGAACCAGAGGGGTACCAATATCCTGGGGGGGAAATTTGCTAATGCTCTTAGGAAGGGTTTAAACTAATTCAGCAGGGGGATGGGAGCCTGAATTGTAGCTCCAGTGTACAGGAGGTTGAGAGTAGTGAGGACATGAATAAGGTTGCAAGGTCGCAGGAGTGTACCGGCAGGCAGGAAGATGGTTTGAAGTGTGTCTACTTCAATGCCAGGAGTATCTGGAATAAGGTGGGTGAACTTGCAGCATGGGTTGGTACCTGCGACTTCGATGTTGTGGCCATTTCGGAGACGTGGATAGAGCAGGGACAGGAATGGTTGTTGCAGGTTCCGGGGTTTAGATGTTTCAGTAAGATCAGGGAAGGTGGTAAAAGAGGGGGAGGTGTGGCATTGTTAGTCAAGGACAGTAGAAAGGACGTTTGATGAGGACTCGTCTACTGAGGTAGTATGGGCTGAGGTTAGAAACAGGAAAGGAGAGGTCACCCTCTTGGGAGTTTTCCACAGGCCTCTAAAAAGTTCCAGAGATATAGAGGAAAGGATAGCAAAGATGATTCTGGATAGGAGCGAAAGTAACAGGGTAGTTGTTACAGGGGACTTTAACTTTCCAAATATTGATTGGAAACACTATAGTTCAAGTACTTTAGATGGGTCAGTTTTTGTCCAATGTGTGCAGGAGGGTTTCCGGACACAGTATGTAGATAGGCCAACAAGAGGCAATGGCACATTGGATTTGGTACTGGGTAATGAACCAGGCCAGGTGTTAGATTTGGAGGTAGGTGAGCACTTTGGTGATAGTGACCACAATTCGGTTACGTTTACTTTAGCGATGGAAAAGGATAGGTATATACCGCAGGGCAAGAGTTATAGCTGGGGGAAAGGCAATTATGAGGTGATTAGGCAAGACTTAGGATGCATAGGATGGGGAAGGAAACTGCAGGGGCTGGGCACAATTGAAATGTGGAGCTTGTTCAAGGAACAGCTATTGCGTGTCCTTGATAAGTATGTACCTGTCAGGCAGGGAGGAAGTGGTCGAGCGAGGGAACCGTGGTTTACTAAAGAAGTTGAATCTCTTGTCAAGAGGAAGAAGGAGGCTTATGTAAAAGATGAGGCGTGAAGGCTCAGTTAGGGCGCTTGAGAGTTACAAGTTAGCCAGGAAGGACTTAAAGAGAGAGCTAAGAAGAGCCAGGAGGGGACATGAGAAGTCTTTGGCAGGTAGGATCAAGGAAAACCCTAAAGCTTTCTATAGGTATGTCAGGAATAAAAGAATGACTAGAGTAAGATTAGGGCCAGTCAAGGACAGTAGTGAGACGTTGTGCGTGGAGTCCAAAGAGATAGGAGAGGCGCTAAATGAATATTTTTCGTCAGTATTCACAAAAGGAAAAAGACAATGTTGTCCAGGAGAATACTGAGATACAGGCTATTAGACGGGACGGGATTGAGGTTCATAAGGAGGTGTTAGCAATTCTGGAAAATGTGAAAATAGATAAGTCCCCTGGGCCGGATGGGATCTATCCTAGGACTCTCTGGGAAGATTGCAGAGCCTTTGGCTTTGATCTTTACGTCGTCATTGTCTACAGGAATAATAAGACTGGAGGATAGCAAGTGTTGTCCCCTTGTTCAAGAAGGGGAGTAGAGACAACCCTGGTAATTATAGACCAGTGAGCCTTACTTCGGTTGTGGGTAAAGTGTTGGAAAGGATTATAAGAGAGAGGATTTATGATCTAGAAAGGAATAATTTGATTAGGGAGAGTCAACACGATTTGTGAAGGGTAGGTTGTGCCTCACAAACCTTATTGAGTTCTTTAAGAAGGTGACCAAACAGGTGGATGAGGGTAAAGCGGTTGATGTGGTGTATATGGATTTCAGTAAAGCATTTGATAAGGTTCCCCACGGTAGGCTATTGCGGAAAATTCGGAGGCTTGGGATCGAGGGTGATTTAGTGGTTTGGATCAGAAATTGGCTAGCTGGAAGAAGACAGAGGGTGGTGGTTGATGGGAAATGTTCATCCTGGAGTTCAGTTACTAATGGTGTACCGCAAGGATCTGTTTTGGGACCACTGCTGTTTGTCATTTTTATAAATGACCCGGATGAGGGCATAGAAGGATGGGTTAGTAAATTTGCAGATGACACTAAAGTCGGTGGAGTTGTGGATAGTGCGGAAGGATGTTGCAGGTTAGAAAGGGACATAGATAAGCTGCAGAGCTGGGCTGAGAGGTGGCAAATGGAGTTTAATGCAGAAAAGTGTGAGGTGATTCACTTTGGAAGGAGTAACAGGAATACAGAGTACTGGGCTAATGGTAAGATTCTTGGTAGTGTGGACGAGCAGAGAGATCTCGGTGTCCATGTGCATAGATCCCTGAAAGTTGCCACCCAGGTTGATAGGGTTGTTAAGAAGGCGTACGGTGTGTTAGGTTTTATTGGTAGAGGGGTTGAGCTTCGGAGCCGTGAGGTCATGTTGCAGCTGTACAAAATTCTGGTGCGGCCGCACTTGGAGTATTGTGTACAGTTCTGGTCGCCGCATTATAGGAAGGATGTGGAAGCATTGGAAAGGGTGCAGAGGAGATTTACCAGGATGTTGCCTGATATGGAGGGAAGGTCTTATGAGGAAAGGCTGAGGGACTTGAGGCTGTTTTCATTAGAGAGAAGGTGGTTAAGAGGTGAATTAATAGAGACATACAAGATGATCAGAGGATTAGATAGGGTGGACTGCGAGAGCCTTTTTCCCCCTCGGATGGTGACGGCTAGCACGAGGGGACATAGCTTTAAATTGAGGGGTGATCGATATAGGACAGATGTCAGACGTAGATTCTTTACTCAGAGTAGTAAGGGCATGGAATGCCTTGCCTGCAGCAGTTGTAGACTCGTCAACTTTAAGGGCATTTAAATGGTTGTTGGATAAACATATGGATGATAATGGAATAGTGTAGGTTAGATGGGCGTCAGATTGGTTTCACAGGTCGGCACAACATCGAGGGCCGAAGGACTTGAACTGTGCTGTAATGTTCTATGTTCTACAGTGTGGATAAAAATGGTCATTTGTGGAACTGAGGGGACTTACTCCATACAGGAAGTAAGCAGCGGTAGAAAGGAATGGTTTTAATTGTGTGTTTTTTATTTTATTCTTTCATTGGATGTAGTCATTAGTAACACTTGTTTCCCAAGCCTAATTACCCTTGAACTGAATGACTTGCTGGGCTATTTCAGAGTCAGCCACTTTGCAATGGTTTTGGAGTCACAAGGCCAGACCAGGCAAGGATGCCTGATATCCTTCTGTAAAGTAGCCACGTGATTTTTTTAAAATGACAATTGGCCATGGTGACCATCATAGAAACTAAGTTTTTAAATTCCAGATTTATTTTGATATTTAAATTCCACCAGTCTCCCTGGTTGGATTTAAACCTGAACGTTAATAAAAACAAAATACCATGGATGCTGGAAAGATGAAACATACATTAAAAAAAGGTTTTTCCAGCATCTGCCCCCAGAGCATTAGCCTGGTACATTACCATTATACTACACCTCCCCAAAGACTGACTCCCATCTTGGGTGGGTTACCTCAAAGGGACCAACTTCTCCCAATCAGAGATTTGAATCCCAGGTACTTGTATGACAGGCACAGATACTAGCTAGTAAAATGATGAGCTTCTCAAACAAACTGATCTCAATTACTGATGATATACTTCACAAAGCAAAAGGGGTTACAGCATTGAATATCCGGTTTCACAGACTTATTCAACATACAATAATTAAGTATGTAATTAGCAGTGACAAAACATTATAGGCTTCAGTCAGATAATTAAAATGCATTGCAATCCGAGCTCAACATGGAGGCTGATTGGACATTATTCGTTCACTAAAGTAACTGTTCCAAAATTACTTTTGTACATTTTTCTCACCCCAGCTTTGTAATGATTCACATGTTTTATATTGTATGGCATTCCACACTGCTGCGTTAGTGTTCTGGCTTTATGTAGATCCACAGACAGCAGTTTCTAACTCCCTAACCTTATACAAATCCAGGTTGTGGTTATTCTCGGGCCAGCCCTTATCCTCAAGGTCTCCCCTCAAATGTATGAGCTAAAAGAGATTTTCTGCTTGTCCTTCATAAGGTATAACTTAACATTTTCAGATATTGCAATTTAAAAAATAAAAATCTGTCCACTTAAAAAAAATACTAAATACTGCAATATAATAATGATGTTAGTAGTTCAAACCAATTTAATTAATTTATTCTTTACACGTGGAGTAAATACTCATTAATTAACTCAGAGACAAACTGTTTAGAATGTTTTGCAGATTGGGGGAGAAGTTCCATAGCAGACTCCAATAACTGATGTCCCCAGAACAGAAGAGAGTGTCTGTTTTTGGCTCTGCAAGCTTGTCCAAGGGTTCAGTTATGAGCAGTGATTATATAAAGGAGGCTTGAATTCCATGACCTGATTTAGCTTTTTACGATTTTGAAAGAAACTGATTTAACAGGAAGAGAGGACATTTTTATACTGCTGGTGGATATCCGGAATAAGGGAACGGAAGTTTAAATGTGAGAGTTGGACAATTGAAATGAGAGGTTAGGAAACACTTCTTTATATTAAAGGTGGCCAAAATGTGAAACTTTTTCTTACGTTAAAGCAATAGATCCTAACACAATTAATGTTTTTAATTCTCAGACCCAGTGAGTTTTGTTACACAGCCTAAAGAAATATGTGAACATTCATAAAAACATTTATGAATTTAGCCATCTAGCCCTTCAAGTCTCCATCTCCGTTCAATAACTTTATGGTTGATTTGTTTGTGTTCCAAATTCCTCATTCTCATCTATACCGATAACCTCCAATTCCCTGCCCAACAAGATCTTATCTACCTCTGCCTTAATTATATTCAACGAGCCCATCTCCACTTCCTTCTGAGGCAGAAAGTGGCAAAGTCCCACAACCACCCGAGAGAAAATAATTCCCATTATCCCTATCCTATGTGGAACTGAGCGGCTGAATGGAGTTAAGATTAAATCCAACCCTAGTCTTATTAAATAGTGCAACATGTTCAAGGAGGTAATCATTTACGCTTCTGCCTAAATTTTAATGTTCACAAACTGCGGTCTTTCACTCAATCAATACCTTCTTTGGGTCACCACCTTGACACGATAAAGAGGCTTGAGTGCTCTGATGTAGTCTTGAGCAATGCCATTTTTTGTGCCTAAATCGTGGTAGCGTCGCCCATGCCAGCCAGGTTCACAGAGGTCCAAAATGCAATGCAAAGTGTCCTCAAATGGCACAGGAGGTACGTGCATTTCACTGGCTGTGAAGGAGGAAGAAGTCTGCAGCAGTAACATTGACCCCGTCATCGAGACTTGACATGTCTCTGAAGAGGGGTGCCGGGATGCAATGGTGTGCTGCAAAAGGAGAATGAACTATTATAAAGGGGAGAGGATCTGCAGTGGTGAGAGAGAGTCTATAAAAGGGAGAGAGGAGTTGCTATGAGGAGAGCAATTTTAAACCTTTTACCAGCTAACTGGGACCCAGCAAAACTTAAAGTCACTGAGATAATTAATTCTTGCAAATGAAGGTGGAGACTCTAGCTTAAGGCTGCAATAGTTCAGAATCACTATATGGGAGAAAGTGTATTAAATGTTAAAATAATGAACACTATGTCAACTGAATAATATTGACCAGTTTTGTTTCATAAAAGATTTGCATTTTATGTTGTATCACATCTTAAAGTGTATCACCCTTTGCCAATTACAAGCGGTGCAGTTACTGTTTTAGAGACTAGTATGTAACCATTCAGTAGTGGGCTTACCAGTCCATTGAAAGTGTCTTTAGTGTTAAAGCTTTGTGCTTAGAATGGGATGTCAACTTTTAAAAAGGCATTTGCTACTATCATATGCAGTTACCTCTATTAAAATTTAAAGAAGTGGTGATCATTAATGGGAATTTTGATTAATTTTTTAAAAAATTCTGCTTCTATATGAGCCTAAGTATCCCATATAAATCAACAAAAAAAAGGATAATATTACTATGTGAAGGTATCACCTAATAAAGGAGATCAGAAGAATGATAAGACCCCGTGAAAACCAAAATGTCATCCTTAAAAATCAAAAGTAACGCTTGAGAAAATCTCAAGGTAAGTCCTGAAATAAAAATATTTTGATCCCTATTTTGAAGTGTAGTCACTGTTGCAATGTCAGTCAGCTAAGTTTCATACAAATTCCTACAAACAGCAATATGATAATGATCCTATAGCCTGCTTCTCAGTGAATGTTGGTTGCAGATAAATTGGGGATGAGCTAAATTTCTGTCCTCCTCTTCAAATAGTGTCGGGGGTGGGGGGGGGGGGCGGGGGGCTGCGAGAAGGGGATCTTTTGCAACCACCCCGAGAGGGCAGATGAGGCCTTAGTAATAAAGAAAAAGGAAATTTTGTTTGAAGTTGTGGTTGAGAGCATGAGATTCACATCAGGATCTATTAATGCATCATGCCACTAGACCCAACATAAACCTCAGAGTGCCCCAGTCTCCAACTGACCTCAAACTCCCCCCTGTTCACAAAAGAAATTCCCTTGACTAATGAGCACAGCCCCTGTGGGAAATAAAACAATTAGTAGATATCGCAACATTATTGCATTAATTAGCATTTTGAATTATCACAGTTTTTGCTTCATTTTGAATCTTTAAGACCTTTGCACAGTACTCTCCCATTTTAATTGTACCACACTTCTGCAGGATTGAGAAACATAATCCTTCCTTCACAAGCCTGCACTGCTACAGAGCTGATATCGTTACAGAAATCAATACTTAACCTTGACATGGAGTGAAGACACCATATATATGTCATCCACAAGCTTCATCAACATGAGAAAAGAAAAAAGAACCTCAGTTGTTAGTTCATCATTTGTTGAAAACATTGCTTGACAAAAATCATTTTCTCAATAATTGGGGAATTGATGGTAAATATGTACAGAAACAAAGGTCATCTATTCATCAAGGGGGTGTTTATTTGAGCTCAGATAAAAACCTGCAGCTATTTAGAAACAGGTAAGTCTGCTCCAATAGCAGCAGTTTAGTTACTGGAAACGGGAAATGATCAGCAGATCTTCAGTGGAAACCAAGATATTTAAACAGAAACAGAGTTATTGTTTCAGGTCTGTGACTCTTCGCTAGGAATATTCTAATGTTTCTGTTGTGTACTCTTCACTTCAGAAAAGAAACACTTCATTGATCTCAAGCCTTTCATATTTCAGAATATCCTAACTTTCTAAACAACCAACTGTAATTTGAGGTATAGTCTAGAAATTTCACACCACAAATCCAACGAATTGCAATGCAAGAACGGTACAGATTATCTGTTATTTTCACATGTTAATTGAGGGATAACTATTGACCAGGGAGAACATTAAATGCTGCTGCCTGAAAACCTGGCTAGAACATTGGTTTAATATCTCATCTTGAAAGACAGCTCCTCCAAAACATGTAGCACTCCATCAGTGCTGTCCTGAAACGCTGACCAGAATTGTATGCCACTTGGGGCAGAATATCAGGTGAGGGAAAAGAGCACATTCTCAAATTTAGTCTGATGCCAGCACTGTTACTTCAGGTTCCTTTAACTTTTATCAGCAGCAGGGGGTTGAGTTGGGCTACCTGCTCACCCATGGGCCTTTTGATGCTAAATTAAGTGACCAATGGATGGTTGTTTAAGTGATTCCTCCTACGACACCTTGAATAGTGGGTGCTGGTGAGAAGCAACCAAGGAGGATTCTGGGAGAAGTCATCTCAGTCATGGTGACTGAGAAGGGGATCACGGACATAGTCTTGACTACTGAGGAACCAGATTTGCAAACTGAGTGAGTAATAGCTAGAGAGAGGTGAGATGCTTACTTTTGTAGTTGTAGTCTGTTAGGAATAGAGCGCTGGAGTGAGAGACCTGAGTTTGGTGACAAGCGATTAGGTTGTATAATTAGTACCTGGATTACTGTCTGTAATTAATAAGGTTTGAAATGGCAGGAGCACTTGGCCCCATGGAATGCTCCTTCCGCAATAATGTGGGAGATCAGGGCCACTTTCCAGTGTCCATGGGGACTGCATCTGCAGGAAGTGTGTTCAGCTGAAGCTCCTGATTTGTTGCATGGAATGCCTGGAGCTGCGGATTCATCCATGAGGCTACGAATGTTGTGGATAGTGCATTGAGCGAGTTGGCTGCACTACCAGTAAAGGCTACACAGAGAGGAGTTGGATGACCACCAGGAAGACAAGTAAGCATAGATGGGTAATGCAGGAGTCCCCAGTGACCATTCCCTTCTCAAACAAGGATATGGTTGGGGGGGAAATGGCCTCTCAGGGGAAAGCAGCAGCCAGATCAGTGGTACCATGACTAGCTCTGCAATATAGCAGGGAGGATCAAAGTGTAGGTGAGCAATAGTGATAGGAAACTCCATAGTCAGGGGCACAGATAGGTATTTTTGTGGCTGCAATCAAGATTGCAGGATGGTGTGTTGCCTCCTTGGTGCCAGGGTCAAGGATGTCTCTGAGCAGACAGTCATTTCAGCGGCGGGAGTCCGGAAGGAGGCGCGAGGGCAGCCTGAGAAGGTGAGCTTCCCCTTTTAAAAACTTACCTCGTGAATAGGTGGAGTGTGCGTCGAGCAGGAGCAGACATGGGACGGTTGAGTAAGTCAGGTAATATAATTTGGGCGGTTGCATTACCCGAAACACTACTAAAGTAGTGTCTCCCACCCATCCTCCTCCTCTAACCAAAAAGGTTCTGAGTGCCGATTTGGTAAGTTACTCGTGTTTTCTTTTCCAATAGTCTGTTTTTTACAATTCAGACCAATGGCAATGGATGCAAGGGCAGTTGCATGCTCCTCCTGTAGGATGTGGGAGGTAAGGGTCACCACTAGTGTCCTTGCTGACTTCATCTGCGGGAAGTGCACCCAACTTCAGCTCCTTGGAAACCGCGTTAGGGAACTGGAGCTGGAGCAGGATGAACTTCGGATCATTCGGGAGGCTGAGGGGGTGATTGGGAGGAGTTACAGGGAGGTAGTCACACCTCAGGTACAGGAAAAAAGTAGATGGGTTACAGTCAGGGGACTGAAAGGGAACAGGCAGACAGTGCGGGGATCCCCTGCAGCCATTCCCCTCAATAACAGGTATACCGTTTTGGATTCTGTTGAGGGGGACGACTTACCAGGGGTAAGCCATGGGGTACAGGTCTCTGGCGCAGAGTCTGTGCCTGTTGCTCAGAAGGGAAGGGGGAAAGAAGAGGAGAGCATTAGTCATTGGGGACTCCATAGTTAGGGGAACAGATAGGAGATTCTGTGGGAACGAGAGAGACTCACGGTTGGTGTGTTGCCTCCCAGGTGCCAGGGTCCATGATGTCTCGGATCGTGTCTTCGGGGTCCTGAAGGGAGAGGGTGACCAGCCCCAAGTCGTGGTCCACATATGTCATTGGTACCTAGGTAGAAAGAAGGATAGGGATATAAGGCAGGATTTCAGGGAGCAAGGGTGGAAGCTGAGAGCTAGAACAAGCAGTTGTTATCTCTGGTTTGTTACCCGTGCCACGTGATAGCGAGGCAAAGAACAGGGAGAGATATCAGCTGAACACGTGGCTGCAGGGATGGTGCAGGAGGGAGGGTTTCAGGTATATGGATAACTGGGGCTCATTCTGGGGAAGGTGGGACCTCTACAAACAGGACGGTCTTCATTTGAACCAGAGGAGTACTAATATCCTGGGTGGGAAATTTGCTAGTGCTATTCGGGTGGATTTAAACTAGCTCAGCAGGGGCATGGGAACCTGTGGTGTAGTTCCAGTACATAGGAGGATGAGAGTAGGGAGGACATGGACAGGATTTCACCATCACAGGAGTGTGCTGGCAAACAGCAAGCTGGTTTGAAGTGTGTCGACTTCAACGCCAGGAGTATCCGGAATAAGGTAGGTAAGCTTGCAGCATGGATAAGTACCTGGGACTTCGATGTTGTGGCCATTTTGGAGACGTGGATAGAGCAGGGTCAGGAATGGATGTTGCAGGTTCCAGGGTTTAGATCTTTCATGAAGATCAGGGAAGGTGGTAAAAGAGGGGGAGGTGTGGCTTTGTTAGTCAAGGACAGTATAACGGTGACTGAAAGAACTTTTGACAAGGACTCGTCTACTGAGGTGGTATGGGCTAAGGTCAGAAACAGGAGAGGAGACGTCACACTGCTGGGAGTTTTTTTTATAGGCCTCCGCAAAGTTCCAGGGATGTGGAGGAGAGGATCGGCAAAACGATTCTGGGCAGGAGTGAAAGGAACAATGTGGTCATTATGGGAGACTTTAACTTCCCCAACATTGACTGGAAAGGCTATAACTCTAGTACGTCGGATGGATCGGTTTTTGTCCAATGTGTGCAGGATGGTTTCCTGACACAGTATGTCGAAGGGCCGACAAGACGGGAGGCCACACTGGATCTGGTACTTGGTAATGAACCAGGCCAGGTGTTTGATTTAGTGGTAGGTGAGCACTTTGGAGAGAGTGACCATAATTCGGTTACGTTTAGTTTAGCGATGGAAAGGGATAGGAACATGCCACTGAGCAAGAGTTATAGATGGGGGAAGGGCAATTATAATGCGATTAGGCAAGACCTAGGAGGGATAGAATGGGGTAGCAAAATGCAGGGAATGGGGACAATTGAAATGTGGAGTTGGTTTAAGGAACAGATATTGCGTGTCCTTGATAGGTATGTCCCTGTCAGGCAGGGAGGAAGTGATAAGGTAAGGGAACCTTGGTTTACAAAAGAAATTGTATCTCTTGTTAAGCGGAAGAGGGAGGCTTATGTGACATTGAGACGAGATGGTTCAGATAAGGCAATGGAGAGTTACAGATTAGCTAGGAAGGATTTAAAGAGAGAGAGTTAAGAAGAGCAAGGAGGGAACATGAGCAGTCATTAGCAGGTAGAATTAAGGAGAACCCTAAAGCTTTCTATAGGTATGTGGGGAATAAAAGGATGACTAGGGTAAGAATAGGGCCAAAGACAGAAGTGGGAAGTTGTGTGTGGACCCTGTGGAGATTGGAGAGGTGCTAAACAAATATTTCTCATCTGTTTTCACTCGGGAAAAGGAGAATATTGTAGAGGAGATGACTGAGATACGGGCTATTAGACTTGAAAGGATTGAGGTTAGTAAGGAGGAGGTGTTATCAATCCTAGAAGGTGTGAAGGTAGATAAATCCCCTGGGCCGGATGGGATTTTTCTGAGGATTCTCTGGGAAGCTAGGGAGGAGATGGCAGTGCCTTTGGCCTTGATCTTTGAGTCGTCATTGTCTACAGGTTTAGTACCAGAGGACTGGAGGATTGCAAATGTTGTGCCCTTGTTCAGGAAGGCCAGTAGAGATGACCCAGGTAATTATTGACCAGTGAGCCTTACATCTGTTGTAGGAAAAGTTTTGGAAAGGATTATAAGAAATAGGATTTATAATCATCTAGCAAGCAACAATTTGATTGGAGATAGTCAACATGGATTTGTCAAGAGCAGGTCGTGTCTCACAAACCTTATTGCATTTTTTGAGAAGGTGACCAAGCATGTGGATGAGGGTAGGGCAGTTGACGTGATGTACATGGACTTCAGTAAAGTCTTTGATAAGGTTCCACATGGTAGGCTATTGGAGAAAATGCGGAGGCATGGGATTGAGGGAGATTTAGCAGTTTGGATTAGAAACTGGCTTTCTGAAAGAAGGCAAAGAGTGGTGGTTGATGGAAAATATTCAGCCTGGAGTCCGGTTACTAGTGGTGTGCCACAAGGATCTGTTTTGGGACCACTGCTGTTTGTCATTTTTATAAATGACTTGGACTCAGGCATAGGTGGATGGGTTAGTAAGTTTGCAGATGACACTAAAGTCGGTGGAGTGGTGGACAGTGTGGAAGAATGTTGCAGGTTGCAGGGAGACTTGGATAAACTGCAGAATTGGGCTGAAAGGTGGCAAATGGAGTTCAATGCAGATAAATGTGAGGTGATGCACTTTGGGAAGAATAATAGGAAGGCAGAATACTGGGTCAATGGAAAGATTCTTGGTAGTGTGGATGTGCAGAGGGATCTTGGTGTCCAGGTACATAGATCCCTGAAAGCTGCCACCCAGGTTGATAGTGCTGTTAAGAAGGCATACGGCGTGTTAGGTTTCATTGGTAGAGGGATTGAGTTCCAGAGCCGTGATGTCATGCTGCAACTGTACAAAATGCTAGTGCAGCCGCACTTGGAATATTGCGTACAGTTCTGGTCGCCCCATTACAGAAAGGATGTGGAAGCATTGGAAAAGGTGCAGAGGAGATTTACCAGGATGTTGCCTGGTCTGCAGCGAAGGTCTTATGAGGAAAGGCTGAGGGGCTTGGGTCTGTTCTTATTGGAGAGAAGAATTCTAAGAGGGGATTTAATAGAGACATACAAAATGATCAGAGGATTAAATAGGGTGGACAGTGAGAGTCTTTTTCCCAGGATGATGACATCGGCTAGTACAAGGGGGCATAGCTGCAAATTGAGGGGTGATAGATTTAAGACAGATGTCAGAGGCAGGTTCTTTACTCAGAGAGTGGTAAGGGCATGGAATGCCCTGCCTGCCAATGTAGTTAACTCAGCTACATTAGGGGCATTTAAACAGTCCTTGGATAAGCATATGGATGATGATGGGATAGTGTAGGGGGATGGGCTTAGATTAGTTCACAGGTTGGCACAACATCAAGGGCCAAAGGGTATGTTCTATGTTCCATGTTCTGTAGGGGGAGGGTGAGCATCCAGAGGTTGTGGTACATGATGGAACTAATACAAGCAGAAAGAGAAATGAGGTCCTGCAAGGGAAGTTCAGGGAGTTAGGTAGGAAGTTAAACAGCAGAACCTCTATGGTTACAATCTCAGGATTACTTCCTGTGCCATGTGCCAGCGAGGCTAGGAATAGGAAGATAGTATAGTTCGATATATGACTAAAGAGCTGGTGTACAGGAAGGGCTTCAGGTATGTTGATCATTGGGATCTCTTCCAGGGCAGGACGGATCTGTACACGAAGGACAGGATGCATTTAAACTGGAGGGGCATCCATTTTCTGGCAGGGAGATTTGCTTATGCCACTTGGAAAGGTTTAGACAAGTGTGGCAAAGGGTTGGGAACCAGAGCAGTGGATCAGTAAGTGAAGTGACTGAGGAGGAATCAAATCCCAATGCGTATAAGAGGAAGAACAGACAGGAACAGCTTACTGAACATGGTGGGACTGGTAGCCTGTGGTGTATTTGTTTAATAAGAGTATGACAGGTAACGCAAATGAACTTAGAGTGTCAATTAATACAGATAACTATGATGTTGTGGCTATTACAGAGGCTTGGTTGAGAGAAGGACAAGAATGGCAGCTTAATGTTCCAGAATTTAGATTTTTCAGGGGAGATAGAGAGGGATGTAAAAGAGGTGGTGGAGTTGTGTTATAGTTAAGAGAGAATATGACAACTTTACTGATGGAGGACACTTTGGGGGCTTATCCAGTGAGACCATATGTCTAGAGCACAGGAATAGGAAGGGTGCAATTACTTTGATAGGATTGTACTACAGACTTTCAAATAGCCAGGTGATAGAAGAACAGATATGTGGGCAGACTATGGAAAAATTTAAAAATAACAGTGTTGTAGTGGTGGGTGATTTTGACTTCCCCCGAATTGACTGGAGATGCTTAGTGGATGGGGTTGTGCAGGTGTGTCCAGAACATTTTTTTGAACCAATATACAAATAGTCCAACTAGGAAAGGGGTCATGCTAGACCTGGTATTGGGGAATGAGCCTGGCCAGGTGGTCAAAGTTTCAGTGGGAGTGCATTTTGGGAACAGTAAGAGTAGTCCTTGGGTGGATATATTAAACTGGGGGATGGCTAACTGCCGTAATGTTAGTCAGGAGCTGGTGACTATAAATTGGGGCAGCTATTTCAGGGTAAATTCACATCTGGCATGTGGGAATCTTTTAAAGGCCAGTTGATTAGAGTTCAGGAACAGCATGATCCTGTGAAAATGAAAGATAAGGATGGCAAGATTTAGGAACCTTGACTGACAAGAGAAATTGAGAGTCTAGTCAAAAAGAAAAGGAAGGCATATGTAAGGTTTTGAAACCGGGAGGCAGACAGATGGCTGGAAAAATACAAAGAGAGCAGGAAAGATCTCAAACAAGGAATTAGGAGCATCAAAGGGCTCCATGAAATGTCTTTAGCAGCAGGATTAAGGAAAATTCTAAGGTGTTTTATACATGTATCACCAGCAAGAGAGTAATTAGGGGAAGGGTAAGTCCAGTTAGGAAGTAGGAGGGAATTTAATGCTGGAGCTGGAGGAAGTAAGTGAGATCCTTGACAAATACTTTGCACCAGTATTTACAAAGGCAGAGGACATCGTGAATGGCAAGTCTTGGGAGGGGCACATAATGAGATGTTGAGTGTTTTACAAAGCATTAGTGTATAAACAAGTTCTCAGAACCTGATGGGATCTATCCCAGAATGCTGAAGGAGGCAAGTGAGGAAATTGCTGGGCCTTGTACAAAATCTTTTATCATCTTTAGTTACAGGAGAGGTCCCAGAGGGCTGGAGAATAGCCAATGTGGTTCCTTTGTTTAAGAAGGGCAACGTGGATCGTCCAGGAAATTAAACACAAGTGAGCCTTACATCAGTGGTTGGTAAATTATTGGAGAAGATACTTAGGGATAGGATTTACTCACATATGGAAAAACATGGATTCATTAGCAATAGACAGCATGGCTTTGCATGGGGATTCAGTTTTTTGAGGAAGTGACAAAGATGATTGATGAGGGCAGGGTGTAGGATATTGTCAATTTGGACCTTGGCAAGGCCTTTGATAAAGTCCCTCATGGCAGGTTGATACAAAAGATGAAATCACAGGGTATCCACAGTGAGCTAGTAAGATGGACACAGAACTGGCTTGGTGATGAAAGTCAGAGTGTAACACTGGAAGGGTGCTTCTCTGTACCCAGTGGTATTCTGCAGGGATCAGTGCTGGGACCCCTGTTGTTTGTAGTTTATTTAAATGATTTGGAGGAGAATGTAGGTGGCCTGATTAGTAAGTTTGTGGATGACAACGATTGGGGAAGCTGCGATAGTGAGGAGGATTCCCAGAGGATACAGCAAGATATAAATAGCTTGGAAACTTGGGTGGAGAAATGGCAGATGGAGTTTAATCCAGATAAATGTGAGGTGGTACTTTTTGGAAGATCTGATGCAAGAGGGCAGTATACAGTAAATGGCGGAACTCTTAGAGTATACAACATACAGAGCAATCTACGGAGTCCAGTTTCCTGAAAGTGGCAAAACAAGTGGATGAGGTGGTCAAGAAGGCATATGACATGCTTGCCTTCAACAGTTGTGGTAAAAATTGGCAAGTTATGTTGCAGTTGTATAGAACTTTAGTTAGGCCACATTGGGAGTACTGTGTAAAATTCTGGGTCTCCACACTACCAGAAGGATAGAACATAGAACAGTACAGGCCCTTTGGCCCACAATGTTGTGCCGACCTATTGTCCTACTAAAATCAATCTACCCTGCATGCCCTACATTTTACTGTCCTCCATGTGCCTATCCAAGAGAAGCTTAAAAGTCCCTAAAGCATCTGACTCTACTACTGCTGCTGGCAGCACATTCCACACGCCCACCACTCTCTGTATAAAGAATCCACCTGTGACATGTCCCCTATACCTTCCTCCAATCACCTTAAAATCTTGCCCCCTCGTAATAGTCATTTCTGCCCTTGGAAAAAGTCTCTGGCTATCCACTCTATGCCTCTCATCATCTTGTAAACTTCTGTAAAGTCACCTCTCATCCTTCTTTACTCCAATCAAAAAAAGCCCTAGCACCCTCAACCTTTCTGCATAAGACCTGCCCTCCAGTCCAGGCAGCATCCTGGTAAATCTCCTCTGCACCCTCTTTAAAGCTTCCACACCTTTCCTATAATGAGGTGACCAGAACTGAACACAATATTCCAAGTGTGGTCTAACCAGAGTTTTATAGAGCTGCAGCATAACCTCATGGCTCTTAAACTCAATTCCCCTGCCAATGAAAGCCAACACATCATACGCCTTCTTTACAACCCTCTCAACTTGGGTAGCAACTTTGAGGGATCTATGGACGTGGACCCCAAGATCCCTCTGTTCCTCCACACTGCTAAGAATCCTGCCATTAACCCTGTATTCTGCATTCTAATTCGACCTTCCAAAATGAATCATTTCACACTTTTCCAGGTTGAATTCCATCTGCCACTTCTTTGCTCAGCTCTGCATCCTGTCAATGTCCTGTTGCAAACTACAACAGCCCTCCACGCTGCTCACAACTCCACCAACCTTCCTGTCATCAGCAAACGTACTAACCCACCCTGCCACTTCCTCATCCAAGTCATTTATAAAGATCACAAAGAGCAGAGGTCCCAGAACAGATCCCTGCAGAACACCACTGGTCACCCAATTCCAGACTGAATACTTTCCACATACTACCACCCTCTGTTTTCTATTGGACAGCCAGTTTTGTATCCAGACAGCCAATTTCCCTGAATCCCATGCCTCCTTACTTTCTGAATGAGCCTACCATGTGGAACCTTATCAAATGCCTTGCTAAAATCCATATACACCACATCCACTGCTCTACCTTCATTGATGTGTTTTGTCACATCCTCAAAGAATTCAATAAGGCTTGTGAGGCATGACCTACCCCTCACAAAAGTGTGGGGATGTGGGCTCTTTGGACAGGGCACAGAAACGGTTTACCAGGATGTTGCCTGGTTTGGAGGGTATTAGCTATGGGGAGAGATTGGACAACTCAGTTAGTTTTCACTTTAATGTCAAAGGGTGAGGGGTGACCTGATAAAAGTTTACAAAATTATGAGATGCATGCTGAATAGATAATCAGAGTCTTTTTCCCAGGATATAAATGTCAATTATGTTGGAACATAAGTTCAAGGTAAAAAGTTTAAAGGAGATGTGAGAGGCAGGTTTTTAAACACAGGGGGTGCTAAGTCCCTGGTATGTCCCTTCTGGTCCTAGCTGATGTGCTTTTTCCTGGAAACATTACTGTTGTAACCAAAGTCCTCCTTTCCTGTTGGTTTGTAAGAATTTAGAATCGATTAAACTCGCTGTCAGGATGTCATCTTAGAGATAAAGAGGGAGAGTTCTGTATATCTTTTGTGAAAATATGTCAAACCCACCAAATGGAACTAGACTGACCATTGCTTAATCTGGTCTACTATCTCCATCAGACTGACCCAAAATAAATACTGGAAGAACTTTGCTGCAGGAAATTCAATTTCAATGCACTGAAGTACGCTGTGAAGGAAGACCTCAGTGAAAGCTGCATATCCAACCTGGTGATACTCAATGAATAGGAACTGGATAATATCCACATGAGTTGATTATTGAGAATGACCAGGAAATCTATCACCTACTAAATCTCATTTAGGGTGTTCCTGAACTAGAAATACCACCAATACTTCATGGAAAGAAGCTGGTCTGCAACAGATGAAGGCCAATATCCAACAAAAACCCTGTGACTTAAAGAAAGATTGTGGGAAATACAGCTTCTTTCTAACAGCTATGACATGCATGGATTCTTCTACATAGTCAAGATCATTTACATCCAACAAACTATGCCACTGAAAACTAAGAATGAAGTGATTTTTTCAGTTGGGGACAGAGGGCAGTGAGTACTAGTTATGGCATAGATTTCAGACCCTTAGTTTAAGACAATTACATAGCATCATGACATCTGATGTTCCAATATAAAGGGACCAGCTTCACATGCAGTTACTCCCTCGGTTTAATAGAATCAGGGTAATCAGTCAGTTATGGGTGTATAATATACTGTAAGATCAGTAAGCATAGCATGCAAATTAGATGTGCAAGTCTGTGATACCATAGCCTTGATAATAATTAGTGTTCTAAATAAACTTCAAGATACCTGTTTCAACAGAACCTGAATATCTGTGGCCCATGTTACATGGACTAACACATAGAAAACCAGAAATAGCATTAATTGGAAGGAGCACTCTGGATCTCCTCAACCAAGATTCTTGATGTGAGCATTCTTGACCACATTCCAAATTGTCCTACCTGCACCCATCTCAGCACAACCCCAGCCCAACCTGGTAGCTGAGAACCATCAAGGCCCTGACATGGACAGAATCCCTGTCGAAATATTAAACTACAGCAGAGAAGCACCACTGGCTCCAATATGCCATCTCTTTGGTCTCATCTGGAAGGAGGAGAGCATGCCAATGGACTCCTAAGATGCTGTAATTATGATCATCTTCAAGAAAGGTGAGAAGATTGATTGCGCTAACTGCAGATTGGTCTCTGCTCTCCACAACAGAGAAGGTCATCGTAAAACTCCTCCTTAGTTGTGTCCAGTTGTGAACAAGCTTCTCCTGTATTTACAATGTGGATTCCATCCATCAAGAGGACAGTGGACATGATCTTTGAACAAGATAATTCCAAGGTAAGAGCAGAGAACAGCAGTAATATCTATACATGGCTTTCTGTGACCTCACAAAGTGCTTTGACTCAACTTTTCACAGAAATTCATCATCACCATCCTCTGCCCGTTACGCAATGGCATATAAGCCGTGATGCAAAGGAAAGGAAACTGGGTTAAAGCAAGGCTGTGTCATTGCGACAGTACTCATCTCCGTCTTCCTTGTCACAGCACTCCATCCTGTAACCATAAAGCTTCTCTCTGCAGTAGAGAAATAAAGAGAGCTTCTCTACAGGGTGTAAGGGAAACTATTCGAGCCTCCATTCCATTAAAAAAAACGACCAGCCCAACCTCTGTCAGTCAGCTGCAATACTCAGATCAGGCTTGTGTGTATGCTTACTGAGGCTGCACACAAACCATCTGTCAGCCAGGGCTCCCTGATTGGGGTTGTTAATCTGGTCCAATCAGGGAGCTCATACTCTACATCCCTCCACCTCAGAGTCCAAAGAAACAGGCCAGTCTTTTTTCTTGGAGAGCCTCCTGTGGCATTTTAGCACCAGGTAATGTTCCTCCAACTCAGCGTCTGATAGGGGTGGCATTTAACACAGGGGAGCTTGCCTCTTGCACCAGAAGCGCCTTGGTAGAATTTCACTTTTTTCTTCTGGTGGCAAAAGTGGGTACAGCCAATGTTCATCTCTGATTCAAAGGACTCCTCAATGCTTGATGGAGAGGGTGAACCATGGGATCTGGCAGCCTTTCCATCTGTTCCAAGGGGCAGGGCACATTCTGCTTCCAGACTGATGGGGAGTTCGCAGCTTTCATATGGTCCACGTGCTTGTTCAGGACCATTGCACCTGCCTAAACTTTACACAACACTGGTCCTGACCTCACATCAACCATGCCTCTTACCCAGGCAGGACCATTTCTGTATTTCTTACATCAAACTTCATTCCCTGAAGTAAACTGTCTCTCTTACTTGGCAGAGTCTTGTGTCCAGCACTGGCATCCTGATGTCATTTCAACCTCTCTCTTAGGCCCAGGAAGATCAGACTTAACCTGGTGTGGAGTCTTCTCATTAAGAACTTTTCTGGAGCTATCCTTGTAGTTGCACGAGAGGTATTCCTGTAATCAAATAAGAACCGTGACAGCTTGGTATCTAATGAAGCTGGAGGCTGTTTCTTTAAGCCTGCCTTCAAAGTTTGTACTGCTCTTTCTGCCAGACCATTGGATGAGGGGTGGTGCGGAGCTGTCCTTATATGTTGAATCCCACTCAACTTTAGGAGATACCCAAATTCCCTGCTGGTAAATGATGGCCCATTATCTGTGACCAACATTTCCAGGCCTCCATGTGTTGAAGAAGGTGCGAGCAGTTTTCTATTGTCTTCCCCATGTTTGGTGAATGGACTGTATGCATATTCAACCAGTTTCAGTGGATGTCTACAATGACTAGGAAAATTGAGGCCATGAAAGGACCTGCATAGTCAATGTGTAACCAAGTCCATGGTTTACCAGGCCATTCCCAAGTTGTAGGGGGAGCTGCTGGTGATAATTTTTGCCATGTTGGCACTCTGGGCACTGCCTCAATGTGGCTATGTTTGCATCCAGTCCCGGCCACCACACGTGACTTTACACCAATATCTTTATTTTGGACACCCCGGATGGCCCTAACAAAGTTAAGCCAGTATCTGGCAGTGACCTTTGCTCGGGACAGTCATTCTTGCTTCCCATTGCAATATGCTCCTCTACTGCGAGCTGGTCACCAGGTCCAAAAAAGTTTCAAAAATGTTTTTGACAGCTCTTTTGTTTGCCCTATCACCACCAGCCATTTCAACTTTGCCTGGACGACCTTTCTGCGTTCAAAGTTTGATATTGTCAGCTGTGACTGGAAGTGTGTCCAGAAGTTTTAATACCCTTACGGACTCTTCCACCGGAGGTACCACCGCAGAAGGCAGCTCAATGCATCCACATGTACTACTTGGTCTCTCGGAGGGTATTTGAACTTTTAATTATACGCGCATAGTATTCAAACCCACCACTGACTGCTGCCAGAAGCTATGGGCAGCTCTGCCTTGTCCTCTTTAAGCAGACCAAATAGGGTTTGTGGTCTGTTATTAGAAGTTTTCATCCATAAAAGTATTGATGGAACTTCCTGATTCCAATTATGACCATCAAACCTTCTTCCTCTATCTGGATGTATATAAATTATGCATTAACCAAAGTCTTGGAGGCATACTCTATTGGGAATTCATCTCCATTCTGTCACCTATGAATTAATGTCATGTGGGGAAGAATTGCATGTCAATACCGAATCTTTCTTGGGATCTAGTGTACCAACACCTGAAAAGATGATGCTGTTTCTTTACTTCCCTGAAGGCTATGCAAACATTTCCAAGGCAGCCAATTTTAGGAGTTGATGCAAGGGTGCCAGGATGGAGGCCAGGTTAAGTGTAAGCTCTCTGTAATAATTTACTAGTCCAAGTAATGAGCGCCTGGACAGACATTTAATTGCCCTCACTTTATATTCCAACAGGTGTAATCCGGTTTTACCAACTCTAACCCAAGGTGGTCATTTGGGCTGCCTGGAATACACAATTTTCCCATCTTAGGCATAGGCCCACCTTGGAAAAATGCCTTAGGACTATGTCCAAGCTCTAAGTGTTCCTTAGAAACAATAGGTACTGCAGATGCTGGAGAATCCGAGATAACAAGGTGTGGAGCTGGATGAACACAGCAGGCCAAGCAGCATCATAGGAGCAGGAAAGCTTGATGTTTCGGACCTAGACCCTTCGTTTTGATGAATGGTGGGAACTGAGTTAGACCTTATAAAATGTTTTCCTCATCCGCTGAAGAGTTAACAGACTAATGATACCCCAAATGGCAGTGTCCTATATTGGTACAAACACTTATGGGTATGAATTGGAACATACTTCTGGGAATCCTCATCTAACCTCAGCTGCAGGTAAACATTGCTCATGTCCAGCTTTGTAAAAGCAGCCCCCCTGCCAGCTTTACATATTAATCCTCTATGTGAGGGATTAGGTTTTCAGCCAACCGTGAAAAGTAGTTTATCATTTGGTTAAAGCCCCCATAAAGATAAACCGACCTGTTTTGCTTCACAGTCAGTACGACCATTACTGCCCATTGTGCAAATTGGACTGGTTTGATGATTCCTTCACTCTCCAGCCTTATGATTTCTGCCTCTACTTTTGCTTGTAAGGCAAATTGCCTTGGGCGAGCCTTGCAGAATCATGGAATTTCTTTCTGGTCAACATGCAAGATGGCCTTAGCTCCTTTGATAGTCTGTAGACCTTCCTGAAAATCTTCTGGGTATTTAATTAGGACTTCACTCAGGCAGCCATTTTCTAATTGAAAAGTGTTGAGTAAACCTAGGTGAATCTTTCTCAACCCATTTCACCCCATCAAACTTGGGCCTGAGCCTTTTACTACAGTCACATGAAAGTGAACCAGCTGCTTTTCTTAAGAGACCAAGACTGAAGTTATACCCTTAATCTGTAAAGATTCACCAGTGCAGGTTCTCAGCCTAGCTGAGGTTTTGCGCAAACTTAAGGGCAGGAGTCCTGAGCAAATTTTGTTAAAAACTGCTTTTGAAATCATTGATATGATCCATTTGATCTAGGTGACCATTTAACCAGATGTTTGTTTTGATTAGTTCTGATTTAGATGTTGCTTAGCATTTTAGTTGTTCCAAACCAGGTGTGGGTAGACTTTCCAAGGAGTACACTCTGTGGATACTGGCCTAAGAGTTACCTTACTCAGTTTAGGTCTTGTAGGACTCTTTAGCTGTCTCGAGTCTGCATGCCAGCAGCACCTACATTGGCTTGCTGGCCAGCATTTTTTTAAACTGTTTGGTTAAGGCTTGGCTTTGTTTGGGGTTTTGCTGTAGGTAACCTAGAGTCCCTCTGTTCAGGATATGTCCTGAGTGAGGCTGTGCCTTCACTTAAGTGGTATTCCCCAAGCTCAGTTGGACTGACAAGGGTGTTCATTTCCATCGGAATACTCTGCAACTCATATGGTCCACTTGCTGTATTTTTCAGTTGTAAAACCAGTTGTAGTGCCTGTTGGGTGGGCTTCAGTTAGCACGCACTTTCACATTGGTACATCATTAATCCCACATACCAAACAAACAGTCTTTAAGCATCTCATTTAGAGTTAAACCAAAGTCACGTGCTTCTGCCAGTCATCTTAACCTTATCAAAAATCACAATACGGATTCCCCTGGCCCTCGAATTGCCGAGTAAAAATGATTGCATCTCAGAATTAGAGGATTGAGGTTGTAATATTCCTTAATTATCTCCATCAATTCTTGAAATGTTTTAGTGTCTGGTGCCTCAGGGAAAGTTAGGATCCTAATGACAGAAAAAGTTGTGGTTGCACAGGCTGCCAGGAGAATTACTCATTGCTTTTCATCTGCCACAATATCATCTACCTGGAAAAAAATAACAAATTATTTGCATGTCCCAGTCCCAGGCCCAGTCATTGATGGTAGGTTCAAACAAACCAAGCTTCCCAAACAAAGGCTTAATGTTAGAAATGCTTCCCCCAACTCAAAGATGACTGTTGTGAGAAATTTTCTTCAGGAATGTGCTTTACTCTAGTGCCAATGAGATAACTCCACATCACCAAATCATCCTTTATTTACACATGAACAGTCCTTGACTCTCATACCGCCACTTCAGAGTCAGCTGTCAGAGTGTCACTATCTCTGATACTCCTCTTTTTTTTAATCTGTCAGCCAGGCCTCCCTGATTGGACCTGATTAATAGCCCCAGTCAGTGAACTCATTTTCTATGAGCTCCAGCTGGCAGACCTTGTTACAATCACTGCACTTGGTTAGGCTTTTGTCTTCTTTCCAATTGCCATGTGATGTTCAAAAACCTATTGCATATTCCAAAATGTATCTTTTATTAGCTCTCATCTCTACAGTTATCTTAGGATAATCCAGGTCTCCTATCCACAGAATTAACTCATGCATGATTCTGTCCACCATCTCTGAATCTTGTGAACAACTCCACTTTGATAAGATGGGAAGAAAGTTGTTTAGATATTTCCAGAGCGTCCTGTCTCTGATAGGGATTTCATAGACCCAATGTCTCCATCCTGGTAGAGTAGAATGTGACTACACTGTAATGCAAGTTGTGGCAGCCACTTCAGTCACTGTCCTTGTTTCAGCTATATATGATCTCTTTAACAAGTCGTATGTCTGTCTCCTGCCAATGAATAATAAATTAACATTTGACATGAACATATCTTCATAACAGGGTTGAAAGTAGCTAGAGGTTTTAAAAAAACAGTACTGCATGTGTAAGACCTAGATGTCCTTCAGCAGATGAAAATAGCCATAGGCAATATTGAAGAGGTCAACCTCAATTTTCTGCTGAAGGATCTAAATTGTGACTAGAACCCACAACAACCTTCAGTACTGATTCATTACCTTGACAATAATTGAGATTCTTGTTAGAGTAATATAATCATCAGGACCTAGATAAATTTACTCTTCTAATGATCCTGAGAAAAAGTTTGGCACCCACAGTTGTACTGAGAACTCTAGCAGACCATGGTTAAGACCTGATACCACCTTGGTATCAAGATCTATTTGGGGGCTTAGCCTCTAGATGAACAAAAGCTGGCAAATGCATGGTAGATGAAGTATAATGTGGGTAAACGTGAGGTTATCCACTTCAGTAGCAAAAACAGGAAGGCAAATTATTATCTGAATAGCTGTAAATTGAAAGAGGGGAATGTATCCAGATGTCCTCATATACCAGCCACAGAAGGTAAGAATGCAGGCGCAGCAGGTAGTAAAGAAGGCAGATGGAATGTTGACCTTCATAATGACAAGATTTGAGTAAAGAAGCAAGGATGTCCCAACTGCAATTTTACAGGCCCTTGAGGAGACTAAACCTGGAATATTGTATGCAGTTTGGTCTGCTTATTATTCGTATCCTTGCTGACTTTTTCATTATTTCATTAGTTTGGAGCTGTAAACTGTGAGCTGAAAGCTGAAGATGATGTTTGGACTGTGAGCAGTAGCTTGTGTTGAAAAAACAACAAATAAACGAATATTTATTTACAAGGCCCACTCAGCTAGTTCCAATTGCCGCACTTGGTCCGTATCCCTCTAAACCCTTCCCGTCCATGTACCTATCCAGTTGTTTTTTAAATGTTGCTATTGTACCTGCCCCAATCACTTCCTCTGTCAGCCCATTCCATATCCGCACCACTCTGTGTGAAGAAGTTGCCCCTCAGGTCTTTCTTAAATCCTTCCCCTCTAACCTTAAACCTATGTCCTCTAGTTTTCAATATCCCATCCCTCGGAAAAAGACTATATACATTCATCCTGTCTATGCCCTTCATGATTTTCTACACCTCAATAAGGTCACCCCTCATTCTCCTACATTCCAAGGAATAATGTCCTATCTTGTCAAACCTCACTCTATATCTCAGGCCTACTAGCCCTGGCAACATCCTTGTAAATCTTTTTTATACACTTTCCAGTTTAACTATGTTTTTCCTATAACAGGGTGACCAAACTGCACACAATACTCCAAATGTGGCCTCACCAGTGACCTATACAGCTGTAACATAACATCCCACCTCCTATATTCAGTCCCTTGACCGATGAAGGCCAGCATGCTAAATGTCTTCTTTGCCACCCTGTCTACCTGTGACGCCGCTTTCAACGGAACTACGTACTTGTACCCAACGTCCCTCTGTTCCGAAGCTCTCCTCAGGAGCTTACCATTTACTATACAAGTTCTACCTTGGTTTGACTTTCCAAAGTGCCACACCTCACACTTATCTGTATTGAGTTGCATTTGCCAATCCTCAGCCCACTTCCCCATCTGATCAAGATCCCTCTATAATTTTTGATAACCTTCCACGTTATCAGCAATACCTCCTAATTTTGTATCATACGAAAACTTACTGATCATGCCTTGTACATTCACATCCAGATCATTTAGGGGCATAAAGTCCTTCAGCACAGAGACAGGCCCTTTGGCCCAAACTGGTCCGTGCTGACCAAAATGTCCATCCACAATAAGCCCATTTCCCTGCACTTGGCCCATATCCTTCTAAACCTTTCCTATTTGTCCAAATGCTTTTTAAATGTTGTTAATAGACCTGCCTCAACCGCTTCCGCTGGCAGCCCATTCTGTATGCGTACTCTCTCTGTGTAATAAAGTTGCCCCTCAGGTTCCCATATATTCTTTCCCCTCTTACTTTAAATGAATGCCCTCTAGTCCTCGATTCCCCAACCCTGGGAAGAAGCCTAAGTACATTCATTCTCTCCATGCCTCTCATAATCTTATACACTCCTATAAGATCCCTCCTCAGTCTCCTACGCTCTAAAGAGAAAAGTCCTAGTTTGTCCAACCGCTCCCTATAACTCAGTCCCTTGAGTCCTGGCAACATCCTTGTAAATTTCTTCTGCACTCTTTCCAGTTTAGTAACATCCTTCCTACAGCAAGGTGACCAAAACTGAATACAGTACTCCAAGTGCGGCCTCACCAACGTCATGTACAACTGCATGATAACTTCCCAACTTCTATACTCAATACACTGACTGATGAAGGCCAATGTGCCAAAAGCCTTCTTGACTGCCCTATCTACCTGTGACTCCACTTTCAGAGAACCGTGCGCCTGAACTCCAAAGTCCCTCTCTTCCTCTACAATCCTTAAGGCCCTACCATTCACCATGAAACTCCAACCTGGATTTGACTTCCCAAAATGCAACACCTCACACTTATCTATATAAACTCCATTTGCCATTTCTTGGCCCACTTCCCCAGCTGATCAAGATCTGCTGCAATTTCTGATAACCTTCCACACCGTCCACAATACCGCCTATTTTAGTGTCATCCTCAAACTTACTAATCATGCCGTGTATATTTGCATCCAAATCATTGATATAGATAACAAACAGCAGTGGGCTCAGCACCGACCCTGAGGCGCACTGCTAGTCACAGACCTCCAGTCAAATAAGCATCCTTCCAGTATTACCCAAAAGCATCCTTCCAGTATTACCCACTGCTTCCTATCATCAAGCCAATTGTGTATCCAATTTGCCAGCTCTCCAGTTTTAAAGGCCTCCCACTTGCCTGAGGTCCCTTTGCCTGCAAACAAACTACTCCAATCAACCACTGCAAGCTCTTGTCTAATTCCATCAAAATTCACCGGGCCCCAATTTAAAACTTGAACCTGTGGACCAGTTTTGTCTTTTTCCATAACATATTTAAATTAATAGGACTCTGGTCATTGGTCCCACTGTCACCCCAGTCACTTGTCCTGCCTTATTTCCATATATATTATGCCCTATTTGTTATGTAAATAACAATGGTCCCAGCACTGACCCCAGTGACACACCACTAGTCACAGGCCTCCAGTCTGAGAAACAACCTTCAACCATCACCCTCTGCTTCCTACCATCGAGCCAATTTTGAATCCAATTAGCTAGCTCTCCCTGGATCCCATGCAACCTTACCTTCATGATTGGTCTGCCATGCAGAACCTTGTCAAAGGCCTTACTAAAGTCCATATAGACAACATCCACTGCTCTCTCCTCATCTATCCTCTTGGTTACCTCTTCGAAACACTCTAGAAGATTTGCTAGGCATGACTTCCAGCACATTGATTGATTATTCACAAAATCTGGTACTGGTTATTCAAAAAGTCTGGTTAGGAAGTTTTAGGTTGATTTTTAGTGTCTTTGTAGGTTTTAATTTTACCGTATTGCAGATGCAGAGGTAGGGATTTAATTAATCTGTCTGTCTCTGTGTCATAACATTATTTGTGGAAGGATATCCTGGCTATTGTGGAAGGATATCCTGGCAGAGCAACAAAGGTCTACCAGACTGATTCCTGGGATGGCAGGACTGCTATTTGAGAAGAGATTGAATTGGTTGGCATTATATTTGCTGGAGTTCAGAGGAATGATGGGACATCTCATAGAACTCAATATAATTCTAGCAGGACTAATCAGAGTAGATGCAGGAACAATATTCCTGATGGTGGGGAGTCCAGAACCATGGGTCGCAGTCTTAGGATACAGGATAATCCATTTCGGACTGGGATGAAGAGAAATTTCTTCTTTCGGAGAGTGTTGAGCCTGATGAATTCACTTACACAGAAAGCAGTCAAGGCTAAAACATTGCATGATTTCATGAAGGAGCTGGATATCACACTTGGGGCTAAAGGGATCAAAGGATATGGGGAGAAGTTAATGGGGACAACTATTGAGTTGGATGATTAACCATGATCATCATGAATGGTGGAGCAGGCTTGAAGGGCTGAATAATTTACAACTGCTGCTATTGTAAAATTGTTGCTGTGCTAAACTGTTGTTAACTTCACCCGTTTTGGTTTCCATTTAGAACTTGTACCTATTTCGCTATTGTTGGAACAATAGAGTCTAGATCTGGAAAGGGGACCCTTTAATTGTAAAGATTACTGTTTATACCACTGAGCAATTTTATTAGCAAGTACATGTGTAATATCTGGGAATTTCAGTAGCAATTTAATGTAATTTCACAGATCCCTGAATTGATCCTATTGCCTGGAGCTACTGATCAAAAAGCACAGATATTTGGAAACTATGACTAATACTATAACATGAAATGAAAAAAAAAGCCTTAAAATAAGCAGCAAATAATTTGCAAAACCATCAAAAAATATTCTATGACCAACATCACTAATTGTAACTGGTGCATTAGCAAGCTTGCTGTTGTCATATGGCCTTTGCTTCATTTGTAAATGCCTTTGTGCATTGTCACCTGAAATAGAGATGACATGAATTTCATGTTTGACAGTAGGATGAAAGAATCTTACCATTGTTCTGCATCTTCAGTCATTTCCAATATTATAAATTCTAAACATGAGAACACGTGAACAAGGGGCAGGAGTGGATCATTCAACTCCTCATGCCTATTCCCCCATTCACTAAGATCACAACCTCAAATCCACATTCTGTCCTACCCTGTTAACATTTCACCTCTTTGTGTATCAAAAATCTATCTAATTATGCCTTAAAAATATTCACAACCTTTTGAGGAAGAGAGTTGCAAGGACACTAGACCAGTGAGCCCTAGTTTAAGGTTCCGTCACAAGATGAAACATCCTCAGTGCATCTACTGTCAGGACCCTTAAAGATCTGATCGGTTTTAATCAATTTGTTTGTTTCCCTTCTAACCTCCATTGGAAGCAAGCGTAAAGGGGGAGGCAATGGCCTAGTGGTATTATCACTGGAATATAAACCTAGATAATGTTCTGGGGACTCGCAATCAAATACTGCCACAGCAGATAGTGGAATTTGAATTCAATAAAATATCTGGAATTAAGAATCTAATAGTCATCATAGAACCCCTACAGTGTGGAAACAGGCCCTTCGGCCCAACAAGTGTACACCGACCCTCGGATCATTCTGCCCAGACCCATCCCCCTATAACCCACCTAATCTACACTTCCCTAAACACTACGGGCAATTTAGCACAGCCAATCCACCTAGCCTGCACATCTTTGGACTGTGGGAGGAAACCTGAGCACCTGGAGGAAACCCACAGAGGCACGGGGAGAATGTGCAAACTCCACACAGACAGTCGCCCGAGGGTGGAACCAAACCCGGGTCCCTGGCGCCGTGAGGCAGCACTGCTAACCACTGAGCCGCCATGCCACTCTAATGAAACCAGTTATGTGCCGGTGGTCTGCATGTAGTTAGCAGGGCTAACTACATGTAGTTATTGTTCTCGACATTTCATGTGTACATAAAGATGAAGCCATGAGGAGACCAGCAACACAGTGCAGCCTTTCCCCAAGCAGGTACAACTATTGAACACAAAAATGTAAATAGGAAGTATTGAGAAAGTCTATCAGTGACTGTCTATCAGGGACAGAAACATTTCAGCACTATGATATTTTGTTTTGTGTTATTGTCGACATCTGGTTGTGCTTTGTGTTTAATGATGACCATGAATCCATTGCCGATTGTTGCAAAAACCTGTCTGGCTCACTAATGTCCTTTTAGGGACGGAAATTGCCATCCTTACCTGGTCTGGCCTACATGTGACTCCAGACCCACAGTAATGTGGTTGACTTATAACTGCCCTCTGGGACATTAGGGATAGGCAATAAATGCTGCCTTGCCAGTGATGGCCTCATACTGTGAATGAATAAAAAAAAAAAGTCTGTCCAACTGTTCCTCATAAGACAACCTGCCCATTCCAGGAATTAGTCTAGTAAACCATTTCTGAACCGTTCCCAATGCATTTACATCCTGACTTAATTAAAGTGACCAAACCATACTCCAGATGTGTTCTGACTAATGTTCCATACAACTGAAACATAGCTTCCCTATTTTGTATTTAATTCCTTTTGCAACAAGCAATGTCATCTGTTGTCTTTCACTGATTTAACAAGCATGTGACCCTGATATCAGAAGGTTCTCACTCTTACTAATTCTTGTGCTAGCGACATTATAGATTTACCTGAACTCCAATAACCAGCGTGCAGATAATCTATATATTGTTAACTGCATGTGATCTTATAATATGTACTGCTGAGTTAATATGACATATGATCATAAAGCACAGAGGAAGCCATTTGACTCAATGGACCTGTGGGAGCTCTTTGAAAGAGTTTACCAGTTAATCCCATTCTCTTGTTCTTTTATTCCATGGGCTTACAATGTATTCTTCTTTGTGTATATACGCAGTTTCCTTTCAAATGTTACCGTCAAATCCCCCTTCTCTTTTAAGGACAACAAATCCAGCTCCTCCAGTCTCTCTACATAACTGTACTTCCTCACCTCAGATATCATTCTAACGATTTCCTCTGTACCCCCTCTCAGGCCTTGAGATCCTATTCAAAATGTAATGCCCAGACTTGAACACAATGCTACTTTTTCTGTTCAGACAACTTCCTGCCATGCCTCAAGGCATTTCATTAATGACATTTATGTTTGCAAACTACCTGAGGATCTACAGTAGACATCTCTAACCTAAATGAAAACAGAAATTGCTGGAGAAATTCAGCAGGTCTGGCAATACCCTTGGAGAAAAAACAGAGTTAATGTTTCAAGTCCAGTGACCCTTCTTCAGAGCTTAGTGTTCTAAAGAAAGGCCCCTGGACTGGAAATGTTCACTCTGCTTTCTGTCCATAGATTTTTCTAGCAATTTCTATTTTTATTTCGAACACCTGCAAGTTTATTTTCTATCCTAAGCTGTTCTGGTTCAAATCCTCTAGCAGATTCTGTCTTGTATGGCTGCCGAGATCACCATTAACATCACAGCATAGCTCACGGGGCCATCTGTGTTTAATGTATACTTTAAGAGAGTTCACCTTTAAGGATTCTCTAAACTGTGTACATAATGTTCTGACTGTGTCTGGCAGTTAGTTTGCTGTAAATTCAGAGAAATCAGTTGGTTTCCTGTAATGTCTTCTTCATGACTTGTACTGAGTTATTCTGTTTTAAACAAACTAACTCACGGGGTTAATCAATGCTTGTAAGTGATCGCATATCAGATGATTATCATTAACATATCAACCTGTATGATCTTAATGCTAGATCTCTACAAATACTCTCACATAAGGTCTAAGCACAGAATATAAATATTTCCTGTAACATTGTTCCATTGTACTTCATGTTGCAAGTTGTAAAGCACGCACACTTATGTGCTTTTTAGCAGCTTTCTGAACTTGCCTTGATACCTTCAGACATTTCTGTGCATGAAATGCTGAAGTTTATCTATTGTTGTACTCACAATATTATTGTACCATTTAGTTTATATTACCTCTCTTTATTGTTCCTACCAAAATGCATTGCTTTGCACTTCTGATTGTATGAAAAGCATCAACCACCAGATGGTATACATACATGTGGGAGGCTATTGTTTCTGCCAGGTTTTTAAACAATGAAGTATCATTCTCTATTCTTTGTTCTGTCTGTGTTGTAATAGAACGTTTTACTCACTAACTGCTCATCGTAAAAATGAACTTCTGGAAGTGGATTTCCTATTAGCAAGATATTGGGAAAAGATTATAGAAATTGTTATTTTCAGACATGTAGTATGCAGAGGCACCAGAAGTTTAGATTTCATCAAAGTCACCCGGTAATGTGAATTTCAGCAAGCCAGCAGTCAGAGGCAGCAGTAAAGAAGCTGCACACAACTTCTTTTGCTAGTTAACTCCCAAAAGTGAGGCTGAATACAAAATCCATGCAGTTATTACCAAACATGCATCTGTTCATAGTACAGAGAAACTATCCAAACCAAAGGTTTACACCTCATCATTGGGACAGAGAAATATATTAAAAACAAACCCCCGCTCATAAATTAGGAGCTGGAAAAAACTGGACTTCACAGAAACTGACAAACCCTCGAGGTTTCGTGGGAAATTAAAAATACCAGATGCCAAAAAAAAAGATTATTTCAATCAGGTTTTTCTGTTTTTACCATAAACAGACCATTAAAATTAATTCAAGTTTGGCACTGTAAAAGGACCATCGGACCTTTCTGGTGAAGTCACCTCTTTCATTATATCACTCTTCTGTCCTTCCACTTCATTATTGGACATATCTGAATACAGACTGTACTCATTCATTCAAACCTCCAAATTAGTGCAACAGATTTTGCAGCCATTATGTGTGGATGAAGCCAGATATGTCACTGTAAACTGTGGGCCTCCAGCATGTTCCTGTTGTCAGCATTATGTTGCAGAGTATAATTTTACTAATGTGCATATTCTAAGGGCTTGTTTTACTAGATCTCTATTTCATTATTCTTTTATGGGATATGGCAGCACTGGCAAGGCCAGCATATGCTGCCCATCCCTAATTGCCCTAAACTGAGGAGCTTGCTTGGCTATTTCAGAGGGCAGTCAAGAGTCAACCATGCTCATGCAGGTCTGGAGTCACGTGTTGGTCAGACAAAGCAAGGGTAGCAGATTTCTTTCTTTAAAAGATATCAGTAAACCAGATGGGAGTCTTTATGACAATTGCCAGTGGTTGAGCGGTCTCCATTGAAAAGCTTTGTTGCTCTGTCAGAGGTTCCCAACCCTCAGTGGGATGGCAGAATGGGATTTTGGTGTTGAAAGCTGTGAAGCTGCAATGGTGGCCACTGACTTTAGACTGAGCTTCGACAGCTATGATGTTCCTTTCAATATTCACGTTCTTTTAAGGTTGTTAGGCATAGCTTGAATCATACATTGTCTGACATCTAGTTTCTGCTACAACCACTGCTCACAAAATGCAGCCTCTTAACTTTTTTTTCTAGGACTAAAACAATTTTAAAGATGCCCTCATCGATCTCCTGCCCTCACTACATTTAGAATTGGATTGACCCGCGGAAGAGATTTTTTTCTGGAATGATCTGGTCTGACCTTTATTTGCAGCTCGGTTTGTCCTAGTCCCCTTAGCACTTGTTCAATTGGTAATCCTTGTCTGCTCGATTTTACCAATAGACTAAACATAGGTATGGTGAAATGACCCAATTTACTGTATACATTACTGTAAAACTATTTCTCTCCAAGTATAGTCTCAGTCTCTATCTTACACTGTTCTGCTATTTCATGCTTGCAGCATCAGTTAGATCTCTGACTGATTTAGATTTGTTACATAGATAATAGGTACTGCAGATGCTGGAGAATCCGAGATAACAAGGTGTGGAGCTGGATGAACACAGCAGGCCAAGCAGCATCATAGGAGCAGGAAAGCTTGATGTTTCGGGCCTAGACCCTTCATCAGAAATCAGAATAGGCCCGAAACATCAAGCTTTCCTGCTCCTATGATGCTGCTTGGCCTGCTGTGTTCATCCAGCTCCACACCTTGTTATCTTAGATTTGTTACATGTTGGGATCGTGCCCATCAGTGCTACCAGGGTGGATTCACTGCCACCAATCCTTCTTATTGGTATTTGTTTACATTCCTGATACTAAGTGGAGAAGAATGCCCATACATAGTCTTCAATAGAAGAGAGTCATAGAGTAATACAGCATGGAAACAGGCCCTTCAGCCCAAACTGGTTTGTACTGACCATGGTGCCCACTCAGCTAGTTCCAATTGACTGCATTTGGTTCATATCCCTTTAAACCCTTCCCATCCATGTACCTATCCAAATGTTTTCTAAATGGAGGCTAGATCTTGATAAGCAGGACCCCACGTTTGTTACATAGTATTAATAGCTAGTTGCATTACATCTGAATTACAGGATAGTGCTCTGTGAGATCTCAGGCTGTTCGGAAAAATAAGTACACATTACTGTTAATACAGAGACTTAATGCTTAGAATAACTTTCAAAATTCTTGTGTGTACGCAAACTGCTTAGTTCCTCCCAGTAACTGTCTTTATATCCTGTTAGAATTTATTTCATCATGTCAATTATCCCTTTAAAGTAATAACTGCCTTATTTAACAACATTAAACCATTAGTCTATAGTTCTCACCCTCTTAATAATTCTTCAATTCACTCCTCCACATTCCTAATCCCCAATTTTCGCATTGAGGTTACATTAGGAAAAGGTTTAGGAAGGAGTGCTCTACATTATGCTGAACTACGTGATGTCATTACTTTATGAGATGAGGTGTTTGTGTGAAGGATAGACAACAACATGTTTCTTCAGTTGTGATGAGTTAACAATGGAGAGCAACTTTGTTTTGGATGTGTCTTTTCCAGAAAGAATCTTTGCAAGTTGGAGATAAGTATTGAAAACAGAATTGTCAGATCTTTGGCATGTTTACTCAGAGTTAGTGGCAGTGTTACAGGTGGATTTATCATTGTATTAAATTACCTCTGCCTCCATTCTGTCATAAGTGGCTTTTTACTTGATCCAATCTTGGCAGAAATGACTAGAGTTAAGGCTGCAACAGTGCAAAGAATTAGTCAAGATTTGCAAATGGAAAAGATAGTAATTCATGAAATCAGTTATTGGAGTCAGACAATAAAACAAACTCCCAATGTGAGGTGTTTTCTCTGATTGCCATCTCTGCCCAAGTGACTATTTGATGTAGCTCACTGCCACATATTGTTCTTTGCCTGTACTGTGTCTAGGGCCTATGTAGTTGAAGAGACATCACTGCTGAGCCTAACTAGAAGAAGCACTTACCTTAGTTAACAAGGTCGATTGTAGTTATTTTATGCAACCTGTTCATACATTTATAACACACCTTTGGGACAGGTGGGTATTGAACCAGGACCTTCTGGCCCAGAGGTAGGGACACCACCAGAGCCCCTTACAAGGTAGTTAACAGTATAATAGCAATAAGTACAACTTATATTTCTAGTCAGGTAAAGTTACAAAGGACTGTCAGGAGCTATACAGAATACATCTGCTCCCTATGAAGACAAGTACAGAATTCAGCTGCTCCCACTCAAAATCTGTGTGTGACGGCCTTATGCCTTATGCAACACATTGGCCCTATTGCTTGTCCTGTGAAATTGGTTTGAAAGTAAAACTGAAAATATGCCCAATTACAAGATCACAAATATGAAATCTTTATTCAGCTATCCTGAAATATTGAAAGGTGAAGAGTCTTGGTTATACTGTGTGCACATTCGGAAATAGCTCATTCCTTCCTCCAGTTATAAAGCCCTGAGAGGCCAAGGAATATCAAACTCATTAGATCATCTCTCTCACTACATATTCACAAATAGATGAAGATTACTGGAACTGATGGAACACAGGAAACAACTCATTTCACTAACTGTGCATTTAGGCAAATCTACTTAGCGAAACAGCTGGAAGATGCTTTTGGTCCGAATGTACAATAAAAACTGAAATAGGTTAATCTGGTTCGTGTAGCATCTGATTGATTTAGAGTTCAACTGCAAAGGGCAATATGAACTCAACATAAGACATTCTGAGGAACAAAAGTGACATCAGAACCATGTAATGAGATGGTTGTAGTGTTCTATTTAAGGACATCCAACTTCCTAAGTTGTCATGTCTCAAGTGACAACATGACTGGAAAACAATGAAGTAAAACAATCAGTTTCTCTCTTTCCTGCTCCCTCTCACTACTGGACAATGTTTTGCTGTTGGTAAGATTTCAATTTGTCAAGCTGTCCTATTAACTCAACAATCTGAGTGAATATGTGTCTTATTACATTAGTAATTATTCAATTACATTTCTGAGTGTTCAATTATTTATTGCCCAATTAATATTCCCAGCCTAATCTAACAGTACGTTAAGGAATTTTTGCAGAACAGGCTGTGACTTGATTCAAAGGGATCTTTGCTCCTAAAGACAATTGTAATAGGGTGCACAGCATAGTTATACACTCTTGGATTAATAGTCCAGAGGCCTAGGCAAATGATCCAGTGACATGTGTTCAAATGCCCCAAAGACAGCTGGAGAATTTAAATTCACTGATTTTGATAAGTCAAAAATGAAATGTTGACATTGGAAACAGTGACCACAAAACTACTAGATTGTCATAAAAACTCAACTAATTGTCATTTATGGTAGGAAATCTGCCATCCTTGTCTATCCTGGCCTTTTGGTGACTCCATACCCACAATAGTGCAGTTGATTGCTCTCTGATATGGTCATTCAGTTGTACTAGACTACTTTAAAAGCTATAAAAGTTACAGTCAATGGTCAATCCAACATTGGCCAAGGCACGAGATTGTGACAAATCAAGAGCAAAAGCAGCCCAGGTAACCTGGTGAGCCTCCTCATTAACAGCTGGGAGGTTATGTTAAAGTTAACAGACTTGCCCCACCAATAAGTCAAGCGAAGCCCTGATACAGTCAAAATAAGAAAATAATGAACTGTGGATGCTGGAAATCAGCAAGAAGAAATGTAAATAGCTGGGGAAACTCAGCAAATCTGTGGAGAGAAAGCAGAGTCAACTTTTCAAGTCCAGTGACACTTCTTCGGAAGTAGTTCTGCCAGACCTGCTGAGCTTCTCCTGACATCATCATATTCTAAAAGAACCTGGGAATGGGTGTAGTTCATTTAAATATTTGGGTCTGTTCACCTCCTAACTCCTTATTGAGGCATTGTACTGACCTCCTTCGGAAGTCTATATACCACACTCTGTGAGGGCATAGCATGAGGCTTCATTGTGATGGGTGAGGACTCAGGGCTTCCTTCACTAAAATAGCTTTTTATCACATGGACTATGCCTTAGCTGGAGTCCTAGTGGCCTCGATGCAATTCTGATGCAACATGGAACAATGTAGAAATCGCTTCTTTGTCAGCACACTCAGCAAGAATATAAACACCCCCTCACCTCCCCCCACCCCAGTGGCTGCCCACAGCCTCCAGGCAGAGAAGCAGCAGGTGAAGATCCACCAAGGAGGTGGAGGACAATGATGAGATCCCACATCTATATGACATACTGTTATTTTCTTCAGCAGCCTAATAGTCAGGGCAGATAATGATTCAGGATGTCCTGTCCCAATGTCACTAAACTGGATCACCTACTGGAACAGGACTTGATGGGTGGCAACCCCATCCCAATGACCGTCAGAATCATAGCCGCCTTGAAGTTCGATGTCAATGGCTCCTTTCAAGGAGCAGTTGGGGACCTGGATGGCATCTCCCAACCCTCAACACGTAAGTGAATTGGGAATGGCAAAAACAATCAAGCAGCTCAGGCACTGAGATTCTCCACCATTGCTGACTCTACCCAGGGTGCAGGTTACAATAACTGAACCCACTTTGTTTTATGAGCACCCTATCATCAACCTGCAGGGTTCATCAACAGTAAAGACTTCCATTCCATCAGTGTTCCAATTATACATGATTTTCAATCCCAAATTCAGGGGGTCTGGGCCAGATATCATTGATGCTGCTATAACTCTTACATACCAGAGAACCCACATGCTCCTGCCACCTCCCTAGATCCTTGGACCATACAGGGTTGGTTTTTGAAAGACAAAGGATACTTCCTAAAATGAGGCTCAAGACACCTTTACAAAACTTAAAGACAAATACAGGAACAAAGATACAAAACTGTCCAGACTTGTTCAGGATCATAATAAGACAGATCACAGGCCTCCCTAAGACCAAGTTTAGTATTGCCCAGAAAGTGTGTTCAGCATCATTATGGCATGCTGTACCCTTCACTCACGAAACTGATGAAGGGGGATGTGTATTCAATGCAGAATAAATGGGGAATTAAAAGAAATCTTCTGAGGATGAAAAAAAAGGATCATCTTCAGGTATTGACCAAGAGGACCATCCAATAGAACGTGATGGAGCCTGAGAGGCCAGCATTAACCTCAATGAAACTAGCTTCAAGGAAGAATGAGCTGGGTGTGTGCTTTGTTTAATTGTTTAACATGCTGTTAGTAAGCAGCTACTTCTGAGTGTGAAGAGTGCTGAGGAACATTCTTTCGACTTTTCAACGTTTCAGAGTCTATATAAAATGTTAAGTTGCCATGAAATATTCGAGCATTCTTTAGGATGGCATTGAAACTACAAGAGGCACCATTTTTTGCAGCTTTTCCCAGCAGATCAGTGTGCCATGAGGGACCGTGGGCGTGAGACCTGGCCATTGTATATCTCCCAGCTTTGAATGGCAATGTGATCCTTTGAAAAGTTGATGCATAGAATGAGCTTTTGAATCTTGAGATGTGTAGAATTATCACTGATCTCCTACACTCAGTGCATGTACAGAGCAGGCCCGACCATAAACACCTGCACATGATGTTTAGCCTCAATGGTGTCCACAAAGTAAAATGCCTTGATTGAAGTCGTCAACATTACAGTTCAAGGATCCCTGACATCTTAATTTATCTGTGGTCAAGGGTTGGTTGCTTGTGAGAGCTGAGCAATGTTTGGTGATTATAATTTCTTTTGTCCTTGGCATTTCTAAGACCTGTGTATTTCTCACATGTGTGTGATGTTTCAAACTCTGTTCTGAAGAAGAGTCAATTTGGACTCAAAATGTTAACTCTTTTTCTCTCTCTTTCTCTCTCTGCAGATGCTGATGCACTTCACTCTTTGTAAACCTTTTGGAGTTGGAAATTTCACCATCATTTCCATATTTTTGAACTGCCGTATCGAATTCTGAGTAAGTGTGTACATTATCCCAGAATTTGCTGTGCTGGGTCTATGGCACCCACCATCAGTTAGAACTAGCCATGCTCCTTTTCTTCTTCATCCATTCAGGGGGTGTGGGTATATTTGGTTCAGCCAGCATTTACTGTCTACCTCTAATCCCCCTTGAGAAGGTAGTGGTGGTGAGCTGCCTTCTTGAACTGCTGCATTTCTTGGAGCGTAGACATTCCCACTGAGCTGCTAGGGAATAAGTTCGAAGACTTCAATCCAGTGACACTGAAGGAAATATGATATATTTCCAAGTCTGGATGGTGAGTGGCTTGGACGGGACCTTGCAAGTGGTGGTGTTCCCATGTATCTGCTGCCCTTGCCCACCTAGATGATAATGGTCATGGATTTGGAAGCAGCTATTGGAGGAACCTTGGTATATTGTTGCAGTACATCTTGTCAATTTTGCATGCTGCTGTCACTGTGTGTTGGTGGGGGAGGGAGTGGAAGTCTGTGGATATGGTGCCAGTAAAGCAGGCAGCTTTGTCCTGGATGGTGTCAAGCTTCTTTGGTGTTGTTGGACCAGTACTCATCCAGGCCGGTGGGGACTGTTCTAACACACTCCTGACTTTGTATTGTAGTGTGGGCCAGTGGTGTAATGGATAACCTGTCTGACTATGGATCAGAAGATTGTACGTTCAATTTCTACCTAGCTCAAATGAGTTTTACATGGATAGGAAAGGTTTAGAAGGATGTGGGCCAAGTGCAGGGAAATGGACTTAGTGTGGATAGACATTTTGGTCGGCATGAACCAGTTTGGGCCAAAGGGCCTGTCTCCATGCTGTAGGACTCTGACTCTATGGTAGATGGCTTTGGGGAGCCAGGAGATGAGGTACTTAACAGCAGGATTCCTAGCCTGTGGCCTGGTCTTGTTGCCACTGTATTTATATGTGCAATTCATTTTCTGATCAAGGATAAACCCCAGGATGTTGAAAGCAGGGGATTAAGTAATGGTAACAACATCGGCTGTCAAGGCTCAATGGTCAGACTCTCTCCTGTTGAAGATGATCAATGCCTGGCACTTCTGTGGTGTGAATAGAGAAAGTCAGCAGGTCTGGCAGTTTCGGTGGAGCGGAAAAAGGACTCTCTTCTTGTGATTAGACTCTACTATATTTAATATGACTCTTTTTCTCCCACCATGGATACTGCCACATCTGCTGAATGTCTCCAGCATTTTCAGTTTTTATTTGGGTATGGATTCCCATATCTATGAAGTCGTGAAAGGTGCTGAACATTGTGTAATTATTGGTGTCCATCCCCAGTTCCAACCTTACGATGGAGGGAAGGTCATTAATGAAGTAGCCCAGCAATTTTCAGCACATTGTTGTCTGGCAATAAATTCTTGACATCCAACCAAGAGAAAAGGCTCAGATTTTTATTATCACATGGAAAGAAAATGTGACCAATGAAGCAGTGCTCTCTGGAACAAACTTGCCAATGCTAATCAACTACAAAAGGGATTATTGACTTAGACCTGTGTGCAGGATAGCAGATAGTTACATCTCCAAATGTAAGTGATATGCAGAAGTGACCCATGCTAAAAGACCAGCAGTGTCCCTAAAGTTCTAAATCCAGGACACTGTTAAAACAAGCATGGGAGGTGTCAATGTTCTAGTCAGCCTTGATCTTATTGAATGGCCCTCTTGGCTGGAACGGTTGAACGGCCAATTCCTGCTCAGAAGTCCAATGTTGCATTGATGGATGGGAAACTCTAACATATGCTGAATGTAAATGAAGACATATTTGGGGAGTAGGACTTGGTCGCCAAGGTGACAGATGGGCCTGTTTTCCATCTTTTGGGCTAAATAATCGAATGCCAATTGTTCTGTAAGATTATGGTTCTGAAAGTGTTAATATTGGAGATTGCATTAGTTTCTACTCAATCTGATGAAGTTAGTTTTGGGTAGCAAATTGAGGAAGCTGGCTTGACATTGCGATGAAACCCATGGTTTCTGATCATTTCAGTAATTATGTTTAACTGGCCATTGTAATTTGTACCAATTGCTAGGATGCATTAAGCTGCATTTTGCTGTTAGGAAATTGCCTCTTCTTCTAAGACTCATGAGCAGTTCATTATCCACCACTGTTAATGAAACAGGTCCTCAGAACCAGCATTGTATAAATTTCTGTTAAGCATTAGTTTGTGTTTTTGTTACAATGTCCCATTTGGGGCTGTCTAATCTAGTTTTGTTTAAAAGAGTAGAAAGATGTATTGGCCTCTGGAGAACAGTGGACACTGCAAGGCCTGCGTGTATCAACACTCCGGCAATGTTACTTTGGGATAGTAAGTTTTCCTTCTGTTTCTATAAATTTCTGTTAAATGTTTGATTTTGTTTTTGTTAAATTACAGTGGCTCAGTGGTTAGCACTGCTGCCTCACAGCACCAGAAGCTGGGGATTGATCCCACCCTCGTGTGACCGTCTGTGTGCAGTTTGCACATTCTCCCCTTGTCTGCGTGGGTTTCCTCCGGGTGCTCCGGTTTCCTCCCACAGCCCAAAGATGTTCAGGCTAGGTGGATTGGTCATGTTAAATTGCCCATAGTGTTCAGGGATATTTAGATTAGGTGGGTTATAGGAGGATGGGTTTGGGAGGGTGCTCTGAGGGTTGGTGTGGACTTGTAAGGCTGAAGGGTGTGTTTCCACACTGTAGGGCTTCTATGAAGCATTTTTTAAAAAAAGTTACTTTATCAGGGTCTCTCCAAACTTTTAAGTTTTAAGAGTAGAAAGCAGGATTATCAATGATTTTTTGGCACAGTTTTAATGTCCCTACCTCTGGGCAAGGAGGCTTGGGTTCAAGTCTCACCTACTTCAGAAGTAGAATAGAACACATCTGAACAGGTTGATTGAAAAGAAACTGTTAAAGTGTATACAGTATTAAAATCTGTACCTCTGAGCCAGAACATCCAGGTCCAAGTCCCACTTGTGCCTGATATGTGCCATTATATGTGAGAATAGGTTGAGATGTCGAAGAGATGTTGGCTAGGTTAGTTAACTAGGTGGGCTAGAGTGTGGTGCAGAATGATATCAGCTGAAGAAGTTTGATCTTCATACCGGCTGTGGTACCTCATGGAGGGCTGCCTCCTACAGTGTTCTTGTGGCATAGTGGTATGCCCCTACCTCTGAGAATGGAGGCCTGGCTTCAAGTTCCACCTGCTCCAGAGGTGTGAATTAACATCTCTGAAAAGGTTGATTACAAAATATCTAAAAGGAGTTCTGAGGGAGGATCACTGGACTCTAAATGTTAATTCTGATGCTGCCAGACCTATTGAATTTCTCCAGCAATTTCTGTTTTTGTTTGCATTTAGAAAAGATTGGTAGCTTCATACTATCCCAAACATTAGCTGGTATTGTTAGTGGCTTCACAAACATGCCATCCTAAACAGACACTGAAGTGCTGACAGATTGGCTTCTTGAAGTTGTGAACACTTGGAGGCTAGCAGCCATTGTGCACAAAATGATGCTGGCTGAAAACTGGGTCTTGACCTGAAACGTCAGCTTTCCTGCTCCTCTGATGCTGCTTGGCCTGCTGTGTTCATCCAGCTCTACACCTTGTTAACTAAAAAAGACGTTGCTTTTCAGGGGAATCACAGTGGGAGGTTTGGGAGGAGTGCAGGGCTGGGTGTTAGAGGCAAGGACAGAGGTATGGCTTTCATTGGCCACACAGTTGCACCAGCCCCATCTCCCATTGGCCCATATTGAGGCAAATCAAGGCAAATCCCACCACCACCCCTCCTTCCTCAATGCATTGTTTACTAAATTGGGAAAGAGACTACTTTGCTCACCTGTTGGGTAGGCAAGGTGGCTCAGTGGTAGGCACTGCTGCTTCACAGCATTTGGGATCTGAGTTCGATTCCACCCTCAGGTCACTGTGAGAAGTTTGGACATTCTCCCCATGTCTGTGGGTTTCCTTCAGGTCTTCTAGTCCCCTCCCACAGTCCAAAGATGTTCAGGTTGGGTGGATTAGCCATTCTAAATTTCCCGTAGTATCCGGGGATATGCAAGCTAGGTGGATTAGCCATGGGAATGCAGGGTTTATGGGAATAGGTCAGGGGCCTGGGGCTGGGGCTGGGTGGGATCCTCATCGGAGGGTTGGTGCAAACTTGATGGGCCAACTGGCTTCTTTCTATACTGTAGCGATTATATGATTCTAAGGTCAATAATCAGAATGAGGGTGGGTTGAGGCCTATGAGTGGTTGTTAATTGATCAGTTCAAAGCCTTCATTTGTGGCAGATCTAGAAGTACAATAATGGGGCTTCCTACCCAAAATGTAAATGTTGAGGTGGCAAGGAGGTGGCAAGTATTCATCCAGTGCCAACATGCCAACTATTTGCCCTTCTCCCTAGCTGGCCCTTCCTTCCAGAGAAGGGGATAATCCCAGCCTCGGTTTCAGAAGCTCAGCCCTGCAAACAAGGGGCCAGCTCAGATTGTCCCAGACCAACAGCAAGGCACAACTTGACCCATAACACAGAGGCAGGGGATGCCTCCACAGAATTGGTTTGTAATGATTGCTGCAGGGGATTTCATCTGACTTCTCCAAATGTTGAGGCTGCAATCCCATCATCACCCGCAAACATCACAGAAACTACAGGCAACCAACATGTTGTTTTTATTAATTGTTAATCTTTTTGTCCAGAACATGTTGCAGCATTACGCTTCAGTGCAGTTGAATGCTGACATAGAACACAGCAAGGTCAGTCTAATAATTACCTGCTAATGGCCTGTGCTTTTTTCAGGGAATGCCATATGGTTAGCAAAAAGAAAAATTCATAGAAATCCTGCAGTGTGGAAGCATTCCATTCAGCTCATCAAGACCATACTAACCCTTTAAAGAGCATCCCACCTGCACCACCCCACCCCCATTCCTGTATCTCCCGTGGCTAATCCACCTAGCTTGCACATCCCTGGACACTATGGGTAATTTAGCATGACCAATCCACCTAACCTGCTCATCTATGGGAGGAAACTGGAACACCCGGAGGAAACCCATGCAGATATGGGAAGAATGTGCAAACTCCACAAAGACAGTCTCCCGAAGGTGGAATTGAACTCAGGTTCCTGGCACTGTGAGGCAGCATTGGTAACCACCGAGCCATTGTGCTGCCCTATTAATGACTAAAGGTTTGAAAATGCAGCTGCCGAGCATGGACGGATTTCAATGGTGGTATTCTATTAATAAAACCTGATAACTATAACTGCACACATATGTAATGGTGATAGGAAGAATTTCACAGAGGTGCAGTGGATCATCTTCAGATGATGAAGACTGGCCTTGGGAAATGTGAGGAAGAAGCCTAAGAAAGAAGCTCACCTTAATCTCCTGGGTAGGTTAGCTCACTCACTGCTGAGTAATTCTGGTGAAAAATCTATTTTCCTAACTCCTCAGTCAGAGTCCATCTGAGTCTTCTGCAGGCTTACATCCCTCACTATTGTATTTATCCTGCATTTGAAGAACTGCATAGAATAACACTGAGTTTTACAGCACACACAGGCCATTTGGCCTTACACGTTGGTCAGTATCAAAGCATCCGACCACCTCACTAGACCTCATACACCATTATACAGGGAAAGTTATTTGAGATCTCATGTGTTGTCTCGACTCTGGTGCCAGTCTCTCAAAGCTAGGGGATGCCAACCTGGCGTCCGCAGGAATTGAGTATCAATCTCAGGGACACTACTAAGTAAAAATCTAGAGAGAAAAAATAGTCGCAGGAATATTAAAACCAACTGATTAATTTTGTAATTTTCTTTGAACACTTTACTTTACCAGTGTAAAGATATTGAAAACGGGATTTAAAAAGCTGTTTGATTGACAATCATCCAATTGGCTAATGAGATCATTTTTGCCTTCTGTTTGGTGCAAGAAGATAGTGCATCACAACAATGGAATATTGGCCAACTAAATGAAACCTCCAGGAATACATTCAATCATAACTGGTAACTCACTTCCCCAGAATCAGGTAAGGGCCCCATACTCAGATTTGTCAGTCATGGCCAATGGTAGAAGAAGTGAATTTACAAGAGTGACAGTGGAAAGGTAAAATCCTTGCTTGTGGACCATGATAGCAAACATGAGACCAGAGCCATAGCAGGTGCCAGTGATCTCCAAACTCTTTAATGCTTTAGAGACTTGGCTGATGAAACAGCAGAGAAGTCCCTCTGGTGATGTCTTTGTAAGATAGAGTCATAGAATCATAGTTATACAGCATGGAAGTAGACACTTTGGTCCAACTTGTCCATGCCGACTAGATATCCTAAATTAATCTAGCCCCATTTGCCAGAATTTCACCCATATTTATCTAAACCCTTCCTATCAACATGTATAGTCAACATGGATTCGTCAAGGGCAGGTCGTGTCTCACAAACCTCATTGAGTTTTTTGAGAAGGTGACCAAGCACTTGGATGAGGGTAGGGCAGTTGACGTGGTGTACATGGACTTCAGTAAAGCCTTTGATAAGGTTCCACATGGTAGGCTATTGGAGAAAATGCAGAGGCATGGGATTGAGGGAGATTTAGCAGTTTGGATTAGAAACTGGCTTTCTGAAAGAAGGCAAAGAGTGGTGGTTGATGGAAAATATTCAGCCTGGAGTCCGGTTACTAGTGGTGTGCCACAAGGATCTGTTTTGGGGCCACTGCTGTTTGTCATTTTTATAAATGACTTGGACGCAGGCATAGGTGGATGGGTTAGTAAGTTTGCAGATGACACTAAAGTCGGTGGAGTGGTGGACAGTGTGGAAGAATGTTGTAGGTTGCAGGGAGACTTGGATAAACTGCAGAATTGGGCTGAAAGGTGGCAAATGGAGTTCAATGCAGATAAATGTGAGGTGATGCACTTTGGGAAGAATAATAGGAAGGCAGAATACTGGGTCAATGGAAAGATTCTTGGTAGTGTGGATGTGCAGAGGGATCTTGGTGTCCAGGTACATAGATCCCTGAAAGTTGCCACCCAGGTTGATAGTGCTGTTAAGAAGGCATACGGCGTGTTAGGTTTCATTGGTAGAGGGATTGAGTTCCAGAGCCGTGATGTCATGCTGCAACTGTACCAAACGCTAGTGCGGCCTCACTTGGAATATTGTGTACAGTTCTAGTCGCCCCATTACAGAAAGGATGTGGAAGCATTGGAGAAGGTGCAGAGGAGATTTACCAGGATGTTGCCTGGTCTGGAGCGAAGGTCTTATGAGGAAAGGCTGAGGGACTTGGGTCTGTTCTCATTGGAGAGAAGAAGGCTAAGAGGGGATTTAATAGAGACATACAAAATGATCAGAGGATTAAATAGGGTGGACAGTGAGAGTCTTTTTCCCAGGATGATGACGTCGGCTAGTACGAGGGGCATAGCTCAAATTGTGGGGTGATAGATTTAAGACAGATGTCAGAGGCAGGTTCTTTACTCAGAGAGTGGTAAGGGCGTGGAATGCCCTGCCTGCCAATGTAGTTAACTCAGCCACATTAGGGGCATTTAAACAGTCCTTGGATGAGCATACGGATGATGATGGGATAGTGTAGGGGGATGGGCTTAGATTAGTTCACAGGTTGGTGCAACATCGAGGGCCGAAGGGCCTGTTCTGCTCTGTATTGTTCTATGTTCTATGTTCTATCCACGTACCCATTCAAATGCTTTTTAAATGTTCTAATCGTGCCAACCTCCACCACGTCCTCTGGCAGCTCATTCTTTACACACACAAGCTTCTACAGTAAAAGGTTGCCCCTAAGGTCCCTTTTAATTTTTCCCCTCTCACCTTAAACCCATGGCCTCTACTTTTGGACGCCCGTACCCTGAGAAAAAAGACCTTGGCTATTCACCCTATTCATGCCCCTAATAATTTTATAAACCTCTATAAGGTCATTCCTTAGCCTCCGACACTGCTGGGAAAATAGCCCGAGCCTATTCAACCTCTCCCTCTAGCTCAAATTCTCCAACCCCGGCAACATCCTTGTAAATCTTTTCTGCACTCTTTCAAGTTTAACAATGTATTTCCTATTGCAGGGAGACCAGAACTGAACTCAGAATTCCAAAAGTGGCCGAACCAAGATCCTCCTAATCTAGAGGCTGGAAAGGGTGTCCAATAGCAGTATCCTTTCCTAAACCAACTCATCCAATGTCAAGGCGCTAATCACTGGAAATCAGGTCAGCTGGGTGGAGCATAGTGTCTGAATGCCTGAAGCAACTGCTCCACTTGGAACTCAATCACAGTAGGAAGCTTCTGGGAAGACAATGGGAATTATTTGGGATGTTCTCAAAACCTCCCTGTAGAGATCAAACATCCCCACCAATCCGGCTTGTGACTCAACAAAATGGAGAAGGTTTGTCCTGGAAGGCACTGAGCACATTGAGAGATTTAATGAGGAATGTGCAGGGTAAGGTTAAGATAATGGAGTGAGAACACAAACCTCCAAATGCCTCACCTACCAGCTCTTCAAACACTATTTGCCCTGTCCATGAGAGATTTTTAGATATGTCAACCAATTCAGAACCATTAAACTGCAGTGGAAGCAAGTGATTCTTGATTCTGAGGGAGTCCCCAAGACAAGTGTAAGATCCTTTGAAGAGAGGACTTGAGTTTCCTTTAGGAACATTTGAGAAAGGCAGCTAGAAATCAATTCATGTGTTTTTGCCCTGGCCATTTTGCTGATGGAAGTTGAAAATGGGACGCTCCTACGCAGAACTGAAGGAGAACCATGTGGTGCAGAGTAGTGAGCAGGGAATCTGCTCTTGGACAGATCATCACTACCTTTAACAGTATTCTCTTCTGTTCTTTTCTCCTTAACATATCTATCTAGTAACACCTCCAGTATCCGAGTTATCCCCTAGAATACATCAATGCTATTCATCTCAACTACTCCATGTGTTGGCAAGTTCCACATTCACATCATGAGTATATAGTATAGAACTGAAGGAGGCCATTCATCCCATTGTACCTTTACCAGCTCAATGATCGATTTATCTCAGTTAACCCATGTATTGATCCAAGCTCTGTAAAGTTTTCCTCTCCAAGCATTGATACCATTCTCTTTTTGAAAGCTATGACTGAATCAGGAAGCTTACCTCAGATCTGAATGATGTCTGGATAACTGTCTCTGGTTCTGTTGCCAATCCCTTGAAATCTGTGAGCTCTGATGACTCATCCTTCAGTTTGCTGTTATTTATTGTCAAGTAACTGTTCAGGATTTTGGACACATCGATCAAACTTCCTCATTACCTTTTCTGCTCCAAGAAGAGCAGTCCCACGTTTCTCCACTCTCTCCATACAGGTATCATTTCTCTCCTTATTGCCATTTTAGTCAATGCCTTCTGTATCTTTTGCCATTCCTTTATGTATAGAACCCCCCAAGGATCTCATTTTTCTTTAACAATCTTTTCAATCTGTTCTTCCACAGTCAAAGATTTCTGTGAAAAATCTTCAGGTCCTTTGTTTTTGCATATCTTTAGTAATTGCACAACTTGGCTTTTGTTGCTTCTCTTCAATCTTCCTACCAGAATCTATCACTACATACTTTTCAGAGTTAAATTTCATCTGCCATGTGTCTACTTGTTGCACCAACCTGTCTATATTCTCCTGAAATCTGTTATTATCCTCTTCACTGTTTAATACTGGGTGGCATGTGACTTAGTAGCTATCACTGCTGCCTCACGGCACCACAGATTTGGGTTCAATTCCAGCCTGGGTGACTGTGTGAAGTTTGCACATTGTGTCTTGTCCCTATGTCTGTGTCTGACTTGCCTGTGTCTGCGTGGGTTTGCTCCAGTTTCTTCTCATAATCCAAAGATGTGTAGTTAAGTGGATCGGCCATGCTAAATTGCCCATAGTGTCCAGGGATATCTTGGTTAGCCGTGGGAAATGCAGGGATCGGGTAGGGGGTGGGATGTTCTTCGGAGGGTTGGTGTGGACTTGATGGGCCAAATGGCTTGCTACACACACTGTAGAGATTCTATAATTCTAATACATTCCTATGCTTTGTGACAACCTTTGTAATTGTCTCCATACACTTACGCCAAGGTCATTTTTTTTTTCTCACAAAGACGAGGCCCAACACCCACCCCACACTTCCTGCAGGGATCACAACTGAATATTTATAATCTCCATCCACCATACTACCCCCATCAACAATACATATTACGCTCTCAAAAAATTCAGTCAAGCCATCAGGCATTGCCTTCCCTTAACAAATCCATGCTGACTTTCACTGACAAATCTAATCCTTTCTAAAGGAAGGCTTATATTGTCCCTCAGAATTGATTCCAAGAATTTTCCCACAACTGAAATTAAGCTAACTGGTTTGTGATTGATGAGATTATCCCTTCATCCCTTTTGAAACAGCAATGCAATGTTTGTGGTCTTCTAATCCTCTGGCACCATTCCCATAGCCAGGGAGGATTGAAATTTGATGGTTTTAGTTTGCACAATTTGTCCCTGGCTTCCGTTAACAACCTGGGATATAGTTCAATCAGTTCTGGTAATTTATCTACTTTCAAAGAAATTGTGGAGTGGTCTCTTAAGTGTTTCGCTTATCCAATATTTCATACTCATCTTCTTTAATTACAATGTCAATGTCATGCTGATAATAATGGTCAAATAATCAATTGCTGCTCGAGAATTGATTAACTCTATGAGTTAGTTTATATAAAACAGCAAAATAGATGATGTTACAAAGCAGATAATACAGCAAACCAACCAGCTGCTTTTCATGTGTATAGCTTGCAAACCCACAGCAGACTAGCTGTCAGGCAGAGTCAGAACATTGTGTATACACAGCACATAGAGTTCTTGATGCTGAACTTTGTTGAAGGCAAGATACATCTATATCAGTCACCACTACTATCCTCTTTTCTGAAGATAATTGCTAAGTTCCGGAAGAACTTTAACACAAATTCCATGTCAACACATTGGTTCTGTTCTAGTTCCCTGACAGACTCTGCTCCTTCCTACATAGATCATAGAACATAGAACAGTACAGCACAGTTCAGGCCCTTCGGCCCTTGATGTTGTGCCGAACTTTTACCCTAAACCTAAGGTCTATTTAACCTCCACCCCTACCTTATACTATCATCCATATGCCTATCTAATTGTTGATTAAATGCCTCTAATGAGGCCTACTCCAATACCCTCTCTGGCGATACATTCCACGCCCCTACCACTCTCGGAGTAAAGAACCTACCTCTGACGTCTTCCTTATATCTACCTCCACTCACTTTAAAACTATGCCCCCTCATAATAGCTATCTCCACCCTAGGAAAAAGTCTCTGGCTGTCCACTCTATAACTCTGATCATTTTGTATTCCTCTATCAAGTCACCTCTCATCCTTCTAAGGAGAAAGGCCCTAGCTCTCTCAACCTTTCCTCATAAGACCTTCCCTCCATTCCAGGCAACATCCTTGTAAATCTCCTCTGCACCTTTTCCAGTGCTTCCACATCTTTCCTGTAATGAGGTGACCAGAACTGGACACAATACTCGAAATGTGGCCGAACCAGGGTTTTGTATAGCTGGAGCATAACTTCATGGCTCTTGAGCTCAATCCCCCTATTAATGAAAGCTAACACACCATACACCTTCTTAACAACTCTATCCACCTGGTGGCAGCTTTCAGGGAACTGTGGACATGAATCCCGAGATCCCTCTGCTCCTCCACACTGCCAAGGATCTTTCTGTGAACCCTGTGTTCTGCTTTCAAGTTTGTCCTTCCAAAATGAATCACCTCACACTTTTCAGGGTTAAACTCCATCTGCCACTTCTCAGCCCAGCTCTGCATCCTATCAATGTCCCTTTTTAACCTAGAACAGCCCTCCACACTATCCAGGTGGTTGAAGTTTCAGTAGGGGATTACTTTGGGAATAGTGATCACAACTCCGTAAGTTTTAGAATACTGATGGACAAAGACGAGAGTGGTCCTAAAGGAAGAGTGCTGAACTGGGGGAAGGCCAACTAAAGCAGAATTTGGCAGAAGCTGGGGAGTGTGGATTGGGAGTAGCTGTTTGAGGGTAAATCCACATTTGATATGTGGGAGGCTTTTAAAGAGTGGTTGATTAGAGTGCAGGACAGACATGTCCCTGTGAAAATGAGGGATAGAAAGGGCAAGATTAGGGAACCATGGATGAGAGGTGAAATTGTGAGACTAGCAAAGAGGAAAAAGGAAGCATACGTAAGGTCTAGGTGACTGAAAACAGATGAAGCTGTGGAAGAATATTGGGAAAGTAGGACCAATCTGAAACAAGGAATTAAGAGGCCTGAAACATCTATGGCAAACAGGGTTAAGGAAAATTCCAAAGCCTTTTATTCATACATAAAGAGCAAGAGGGTAACTAGAGAAAGGGTTGGCCCACTCAAGGTCGATGGAGGGAAGTTATGCAAAGAGTCAGAGAAAATGATTGAAACTCTTAATGAGTACCTTGTGTCAGTTTTAACTGAAGAGAGGGACATGACGGATGTTGAGGTTAGGGATAGATGTTTAATTACTCTTGGTCAAGTCGGCATAAGGAGGGGGAAAGTGTTGGGTATTCTAAAAGGCATTAGGGTGGACAAGTCCCCAGGTCCGGATGGGATCTATCCCAGGTTATTGAGGGAAGGAAGAGAGGAAATATCTGGGACCTTAACAGATATCTTTGCAGCATCCTTGAGTACGGGTGAGGTCCCGGAGGACTGGAGAATTGCTAATGTTGTCCCCTTGTTTAAGAAGGGTAGCAAGGATAATCCAGGTAATTATAGACCAGTGAGCCTGACATCAGTGGTGGGGAAGCTGCTGGAGAAGATACTGAGGGATAGGATCTATTTACATTTGGAAGAAAGTGGGTTTATTAGTGATAGGCAGCATGGTTTTGTGCAGGGAAGGTCATGTCTTACCAACTTGATAGAATTCTTTGAGGAAGTGACAAAGTTGATAGATGAGGGAAGGGCCATGGATGTCATATACATGGGCTTCAGTAAGGCATTTGATAAGGTTCCCCATGGCAGGCTGATGGAGAAAGTGAAGTCGCATGGGGTCCAGAGTGTACTAGCTAGATGGATAGAGAACTGGCTGGGCAACAGGAGACAGACTGTTGTAGTGGAAGGGAGTTTCTCAAAATGGAGAACTGTGACCAGTGGTGTTCCACAGGGATCCGTGTTGGGACCACTATTGTTTGTGATGTACATAAATGATCTGGAGGAAGATATAGATGGTCTGATTAGCAAGTATGCAGATGACACTAAGATTGGTGGAATAGCAGAAAGTGAAGGAGACTGCCGGAGAATGCAGCAGAATATAGAACTATATGGTAAATGGAAAAGTCCTGGGGAAAATTGATGCACAGAGAAATCTGGGTGTTCAGGTCCATTGTACCCTGAAGGTGGCAACGCAGGTCGATAGAGTGGTCAAGAAGGCATACAGCATGCTTTCATTCATCGGACAGGGTATTGAGTACGAGAGTTGGCAGGTCATGTTACAGTTATAGAGGACTTTGGTTCGACCACATTTGGAAAACTGCATACAATTCTGATTGCCACATTACCAAAAGGATGTGGATGCTTTGGAGAGGGCACAGAGAAGGTTCACCAGGATGTTGCCTGGTATGGAGGGCGCTAGCTATGAAGAGAGGTTGAGTAGATTAGGATTATTTACATTAGAAAGACAGAAGTTGAGGGGGGACCTGATTGAGGTCTACAAAATCATGAGAGGTATAGACAGGGTGGATAACAAGAAGCTTTTTCCCCCAGAGTGGGGGACTCAATTACTAGGAGGTCACGATTTCAAGGTGACAGGGGATAAGTTTAAGGGAGATATGCGTGGAAAGTTCTTTATGTGGAGGGTGGTGGGTGCCTGGAACACGTTGCTAGTGGAGGTGGTAGAGGCGGGCACGATAGCATCATTTAAGATGTATCTAGACAGATACATGAATGGGCAGGGAGCAGAGGGATACAGATCCTTGGAAAACAGGCGATAGGTTTAGATAGAGGATCTGGATCGGTGCAGGCATGGAGGGCCGAAGGGCCTGTTCCTATGCTGTAATTTTCTTTGTTCTTTGTTCTATCCACAACTTGACCCATCTTCGTATCATCTGCGAACTTACTAATCCACCCTTCCATTCCTTCATCCAAATCATTCACAAAAATTACAAATAGAAGATGACCCAGCGCAGATCCTTGCGGTACACCACTTGTAACTGAGCACCATGTTGAATATTTTCCGTCCACTACCACCCTTTGCCTTCTAAGGGTCAGACAACTCTGAATCCAAGATAACAAGCATGGGGCTGGATGAACACAGCAGGTCAAGCAGCATCATAGGAGCAGGAAAACTTGACGTTTCGGGCCTAAACCCTTCATCAGAAATGGGGGAGGGGAAGAGGGTTCTGAAATAAATAGGGAGAGAGGGGGAGGCGGATAGAGGATGGATGGAGGAGAGGATAGGTGGAGAGGAGGCAGACAAGTCGAAGAGGCGGGGATGGAGCCAGTAAAGGTGAGTGTAGGTAGGGGGGTAGGGAGGAGATAGGTCAGTCCAGGGAGGACGGACAGGTCAAGGGGGCGGGATGATTATCTCTGATACAACTCTGAATCCAATCTGCCACATTTCCCCCTATCCCATGCCTCGTTACTTTCTGCATGAGCCTACCATGGGGAACCTTATCAAACGCCTTACTTAAATCCATGTATACCACATCCACTGCTCTACCTTCATCCACGTGTTTGGTCACCTCTTCAAAGAATTCAATAAGGTTTGTGAGGCATGATCTACCCCTCACAAATCCATGCTGACCATCACGAAACAAACTGTGCCTTTCCAAGTGATCATAAATCCTATCTCTCAGAGCCCTTTCCAATAATTTTCCCACCACTGACGTAAGACTAACTGGCCTATAGATTCCAGGGTTAATCCTATTCCCTTTTTTGAACAAGGGAATGACGTTTGCCTCTCTCCAATCTTCCGGCACTATGCCAGTGGATAGTGAGGACAAAAAGATCATCGCCAAAGGCCCTGCGATCTCTTCCCTCGCTTCCCATAGAATTCTTGGATAAATCCCATTAGACCCGGGGGACTTATCTATCTGCAAGTTCCTCAAAATTCCCAGTACATCTTCCTTACTAACTTCGACCTCCTCTAGCCTACCAACCTGTTTCGCACTGTCCTCCTCTACAACTAGGTCCCTCTCAGTTGTGAATACCGAAGAAAAGTATTCATTAAGGGCCTCTCCTATCTCTTTAGGCTCCGTGCACAAATTCACTTTACAATCCTTGATCGGCTCTACCCTTTCTCTGATCATTCTCTTATTCCTCACGTATGTGTAAAAAGGCTTGGAGTTTTCCTTGATCCTATCTGCCAAGGTTTTCTCATGCCTGTTTTTAGCTCTCCTGAGTCCTTTCTTCAGCTCCTTCCTGGCTAACTTGTATCCCTCTAGAGCCTTTCCTGATCCTTATTTCCTAAACCTTGTATAAACATCCTTCTTCCTCTTAACCAGTCGTTCGACCTCTCTTCCTCTGTTATCTTCTTGATTTTTTTAGTAGTTTAAATATCTTTAGAATTTCCTTAATTAATTATTTTTTGTGTGTTCTCTTTGCTTCCTTAATTTCCCCTACAATTTTATCTCGTTACTTTCAGTAGCTTTATATATTTTTTGCTGTATTAAGTTCTCAGTATGTGACATAAAAGCTTCACATTTTTTTAACATTATTATGCCTCTATTCAGCTTGTCATCTGGGAAGCTGTGGATTTGGCTGTTCAACTCTTTCTCATTTTGTTTATCCTTGAATTTCTTTCAAGAATGCCTCGCATTACTCTGACATTGATTTAGCCACTGTTGCATCCTTAGGATTGATACTTTCTCGTCTTAAAAGCCTGGGACTTAATTGGGTCCCATTGCCATCAAAGACTCCTTGGGCCAATGGCCACTACTGCTGTCTGGACTAGGTCAGTGGAAATCACATCTCTAATGCTGTCATTGTTTCCATGGCATTGAAGTGTTGTGGAGAAAGCAAACATCCTTGACTCCATTTTGAAGAAGAGTCATACTAGATTTGAAATGTTGATTCTGTTTCTCTCTAGACAGATGCTGCAGATCTGCTGAGTTCCTCAATGCTATCTGTGTCTGCTTCAGATTTCCAGCATCTGCAGTATTTTGCCTTTAACCTTGACTACCTCATTTGCTAAAACTAGATGGCTCTGAGTTGTCTTCAGCTGCACTGGTCACATAAGAAAGCACATAATCTACTTGACCTTTTGAAGGGCCACAGTGGTGAGGGCTTTGCCTTCAGCAGGGTATTTGTACCTGATGTAGCGAAGTTTTTATAACTCCCATAATGTAAGAAATTGATGTGGATAATGTGGTATTGAAAGATTCAACAGATATTTGTTACAGCCCCTGATATCCAAATGGATTTCACTCACAGATACTTCAGTGTCTGGCCTTAAATTAAGCTGTTTAGTTACAAAACATAGCATACTTCCATCAGCATTTCATGGTTTGAGTGGTCCCAGTTAAGTGGAGCCTGATTCTTATATAGCGTCAGGTCACATGCAATGATTTGATGTTAAGACCATAAGACCATAAGACATAGGAGTGGAAGTAAGGCCATTTGGCCCATCGAGTCCAGTCTGCCATTTAATCATGGCTGATGAGCATTTCAACTCCACTTACCCGTACTCTCCCCGTAGCCCTTGATTCCTTGCGAGATCAAGAATTTATCAATCTCTGCCTTGAAGACATTCAACGTCCCGGCCTCCACTGCGCTCCGTGGCAATGAATTCCACAGGCCCACCACTCTCTGGCTGAAGAAATGTCTCCACATTTCCATTCTAAATTGACCCCCTCTAATTCTAAGACTGTGCCCACGGGTCCTAGTATCCCCACCTAACGGAAACAACTTCCTAGCACCATCCTTTCTAAGCCATGCATTATCTTGTAAATGTTGATATCATGAGTGAATCTCTTAAAAGTGTACTGCATACGAACTGTGAGATAAAGCGCAAATACTCTGCATTCTTCACTATGAGTTTGCCAGAGCACTACTCAATGCACAGAGCCAGAATTAATGGGCAGTCAGGGAAATTTTAAAAATCCAATTTTATTGCAGACCCACAGAAGTTAGGTAAACAGTCTGAATTGCCAGGCAGTTGAGACTGGGAGGCCCATTAAACCACTGAGGATTATGAACTAATTGACCATAGGAGTGGGAGATGTGGATGTACTGAAATAAAACTAAAATACTGTAGACGCTAGAAATCTGAAATAAAAGTGGACAAGTGCTGGAGAAACTCTGGCAGCTCTGGCACCATCTGTGAAGAGAAGGAAACAGAGTTCATGTTTCAAGTCCAGAATGATTCTCCTTTTTTCAGTTGTGAAGAAGAGTGATACTGGACTGGAAATGTTAACTGTGTTTCTCTCTCTATAGATACTGCTAGACCTGCTGCATTTCTCCAGTATTTTCTGTTTTTATTAATTTCAGATGTGGATGTACTGAACTGTGAGTAAATTAGATTGATTCATCAAACAAGGGAACACGGACAAATCATTCACATTTCACTCAGTCGCAGACATTAAGTTTATTGTCTGTTCCTGGGAGTTCAGTGCCACTGGCGAGGCCAGCATTTACTATTCATCCCTGTAGACTCTTGAGATGGTGGTGGTGAGCTGCCTTCTTGAATGGCTGCAGTCCATCTGGTACAGCCACAATGCTCTTGTGAATGAGCTCCAAGATTTTGACCCAGTGATAGTGAGGAGACGGTGATGTAGTGCTAAGTCAGGATGATGTGTGCTATTCAAGCAAACATATGAAATTAACAAAACTATGCCATTTGGCCATGGTTGTTGTTTTGTATTTAGCATTTAACCAAAATCTACAGTTTAAAACCTATAGCTTTCTGTCGAAAGCAGGATTTTAACAATGCTACCAATGCAACAGCAGTTGGGCTTAATAAGAAGCAACTGAAATTGGGTCCCAATTAATTGAATCAGATGGACTGATTGTCTTGGAAGCTTATAAAACTAGCTAACTTAACAGTATTTGAGTGTGACTTACAATAAAATGCTAAAGTTGTGATTAAAGGAGTTAGCAGAAGAAGGGGAAGAGTCATACTTAATGTGGTCCTGCTTTTTCTAAACCTTTCCAACTTCAGAAATTAATTCTTATTTTGCTACAAAAGAAGGTGGCTATTTGGTGACTAAGATTTATTCTGTTCCTAAGGTTCAGCATAGCATAACAACTGGTGGTAAGGTCAGTTAAATATATGGCAATATTAAGGTAGGGGTGGAGGTTAGATAGCCCTTAGGTTTAGGGTAAAAGTTCGGCACAACATTGTGGGCCGAAGGGCCTGTACTGTGCTGTACTGTTCTATGTTTTATGTTCTGTGTTCTATTATTAAGTATATAGTACAAGCAAATAATGAAGTAATTCCTTAGAACACATTAAGAATGGCAAGACAGGTGATGTGTAAAGGCTGCAGCACTTAGAAGCTCCTGGACACCATTGTGTTCAAGGGAAACATGACTGTAATAAGTGTTTGAAGTTTGAGAGCTTTGGTTCAGATTTTACGAGCTAGAAGTTGGCCTGCAGACACTGCTACGCATCAGGGAGGAGAAAAGTTACTGAAGTTCTTTCTACCAGGAAGCAGCCACACCTCTTCGGGTTGGGTTGTCTGATTTGGTCCAGGATTAGGAAGAGGAAAGTGTGACTGTGAGAGAGACAGATAAGGTGACCTGGGGGCAAGAGTGTAGGTTGAGGTTCTTTCAGCTTGTCTGGATGAGATCTTGTCAAGACCATTCAGGATTTTATACACTTTATTCAAATAATCCATCATTCTCCAGTCATCCAGTCTGTTCTTATGAGACAATGCACCCATTGCAGCTACCAATGTAATAAACTTCCTCTGAACCATCTGCAATGCATTTATATCCTTCCTGAAATAAGACCAATACTTTCCACTGTTTTTGAGGTGTGGTCTAACCAATGTCCTGTATAACCAATATCCTTTTATATTTAATTCCTGTTATCATAAAAGATAGCATTTTTCTTGTATATATTTATTGTATTTACATACTAATATTTTGCCTCCTGCACGCAAACATCTAAGTTGATCTGCGCCTCCGAGTTCAGCAAGTCTTTCTCCATTTAATGTACTGCTTTTTTATTCTCCCTGTCAAAGTGAACAACTTCACATTTTAACACATTATTCTCCATCTAACAGGTTTTTGACACCTTTCTGAGCCTGTCTATAACCGTCTGCAGCCTCTCAATGTTTTCTTTACAGCATACTTTCATACCGATCTTGATGCCATCTGCAAATTTAGCTTCATTCACCTCATTTCATTCAAAGATGTAAGTTGTAAAGCTTTGAGGTTCCAGTGCAGGCCACGCTGGGTACAGGCTCCCCCTTACCCATAAAATGTGAGTAAATAAATATATTGTAACCACTTTCCTGTATTTACTTCAATGTGCACTATCAACTTGTTTACTTTGTTAAATTACTACATATCTTCACAAAACAGTCTTTAGTTCCTTCTTTTCATTAGCTTTGTAGCATGTTGTCTTGAATGTTCATATATTGATAGTTTGTTTTTCCTATCAGTCCCTTCCTATTGTTCTTTAACCACATTACTATTTTCCTCTCTTACCTTATTTCCACGTTTTGACATACCACACTCTGCGTTTGGTCCCTTGACCCACTATTTCTTCAGGCTTTCTACGTTCATAGTTATGCATTTCCAGAAAAACAGTGTACCCAGTACATTTTAGATGTATACCCTCTCAAAGGGACAGCCCAGACTTTCCCTAGTACTGGTGACAATGGCCACAAACTGAAATCTACATGTCCCACAGTCTTTCAGCAATGTATATATCTCTCTAATTGTATGCCAATTGGCATGTGGCCCAGGTAATACAAAGAAAGAACAAAGAACAAAGAAAATTACCGCATAGGAACAGGCCCTTCGGCCCTCCAAGCCTGCGCCGATCCAGATCCTCTATCTAAACCTGTCGCCTATTTTCCAAGGATCTGTATCCCTCTGTTCCCTGCCCATTCATGTATCTGTCTAGATACATCGTAAATGACGCTATCGTGCCCGCCTCTACCACCTCCATTGGCAACGCGTTCCAGGCACCCACCACCCTCTGCATAAAGAACTTTCCACGCATATCTCCCTTAAACTTTTCCCCTGTCACCTTGAAATCGTGACCCCCTAGTAACTGAGTCCCCCACTCTGGGAAAAAGCTTCTTGCTATCCACCCTGTCTATACCTCTCATGATTTTGTAGACCTCAATCAGGTCCCCCCTCAACCTCTGTCTTTCTAATGTAAATAATCCTAATCCACTCAACCTCTCTTCATAGCTAGCGCCCTCCATACCAGGCAACATCCTGGTGAACCTTCTCTGTGCCCTCTCCAAAGCATCCACATCCTTTTGGTAATGTGGCGACCAGAACTGTACGCAGTATTCCAAATGTGCTTGAACCAAAGTCCTATGCAACTATAACATGACCTGCCAACTCTCCTGTCCGATGAATGAAAGCATGCCGTATATGCCTTCTTGACCACTCTATCGACCTGCATTGCCACTTTAGGGGCAGAAGTAATCCAGAAGGTAAATTCTTTCATATTCTGTTCTTTCAGTTTAGTGCCTAGCTCCTGATACTGTCTGTATAGAACCTCTTTCAAATTCTACCTTTACTGTTGGTACCTACATAGACCACGACTGCAGATCCTCCTCTCCCACTATAAGTTCCTTTATAGTCCCAAGCAGATATCCTGAATCCTGCCTGGCCTCTCGCTATTTGCTGCAGAGAATAGTGTCAATGCCCATCACTACACTATTTCCTACAACTATCACTACTGCATTCCTTGTTCCTTTCTCTTCTTGAATGACTTCCTGTACTATGGCACCGTTGTGAGTTTGCTCATCCAGCCTGCAGCCCCTGCTGTTATCCAAAGAAGCTGAGAGAACCTCAAACATATGTGACATTTGCAGAGGCTAACACTCCTGCAATTCTGCCCTCTGACTCCCCTTACTACTCGCAGTTACCCTTCTTTCCCTGGCCAATGACCAAATTCAAAGATCCTATCTTAAGTAGTGTGACTGTTTCTTGGTACAAAGAATTGAGGTAACTTGTCCCTCACTGATGTGTCACAGTGTCTCCAGTTTGCAAAGTTTGAGCTAAAGCTGTTTGAACTTCAAACACTTGTCACAGATGTGTTCGCCTGGGGTAACATTGGTATCCAGGAGCTTATAGAGTCATACAGCATGGAAACAAGTCCTTCGGTCTAACCAGTCCATGTGGACCAAAATCCCAAACTAAACCACTTCCATCTCCCTGCGCTTTGCAAATATCCCTCCAAACATTCTTTTTCCTTTATGAACATTTCATAGAATCCCTAACGTGTGGAAACAGGCCATTCAGCCCAACAAGTCTACACTGCTCCCCCTGAAGAGCATCTCACCCAGATCTATCCTTCTATCCTTTACCTGTAATCCTGCATTTTCCATGTCTAATCCATCTAACTTGTACATCCCTGGACACTACAGACAGTTTAGCATGATCCATCTAATCCACCTAACCTGCACATCTTTGTACTGTGGGAGGAACCTGGAGCACCCAGTGGAAGCCCATGCAGACACGGGGAGAATGTGCAAACTCCACACAGACAGTCGCCTGAGGGTGGGATCAAACCTGGGTCCCTGGCACTGTGAGGCAGCAATGCTAACCACTGAGCCACCGTGCTGCTTATCTAACTATTTTTTAAATGTTGTAACTATACCAGCATCCGTCACTTCCTCTGGAAGTTCATTCCACATACAAACCACTTTCTGTGTAAAAAAGAGGTGCCCCCCTGTCTTTTTTAAATCTTTCTCCTCTCACCTTAAAAATATGCCCCCTAGTCTTGAAATCCCACACCCTAGGGAAAACACACCTGCCATTCACCTTATTGCTACCCCTCACAATTTTATAAACCTCTACAGAGTCACCCCACAATGTTCCAGTGAAAGAAGTCTAAAACTGCTGCAGTTTGACATGTCACTGGTCCTGTTATTCTTTGTGAGTTTTAATTAATTGCTTAATTATATTATTCAGTTATTTATACTACTCTTTATATATTTTATTAACTTGTTTTAGAGGTGAACTAGGAGGTGATGGTATTCTAATGCATCTGCTATCTTCTAGCTGATAAAGTTTGCTGGTTTGAAAGTTCCTGTTGAAGGAGCCATGGTGAGTTCCTGCACTGCATCTTTACACTAGTGCAGTCAGAAGTATGTAAGAAACATCTTCGAGTCCCCTCAAGTGGAGGTTAGTCGTAACTTCTATTGTGCTATCTAGCACCAAATACTGCACAAAACTGCAAGCATTACAACTGCAAATAATTCAATAATACCGGGAAAGAGGATATACCTGGGCAATATAACCACAGTGCAGACTAACAGTCGACTGTTTCAAAAAGATGTGATTCACATCAATAAAAAGTCTGAACTTAAATATAAAATGGATCACCAGTGTTTTGTAAAAATGTTCTTCTATATTGTGTGTTATTTATTGGACATGGGATGGACCTGTGAGACCATTATCACAGATTACAGTTCCAGTGATACAGTATGCCAGTTACAATCCCAATTTTGGATCAAATCTTGCACTTCTTGCAGTGCTTTCTCTGGGCCTGTAGATGGCTCCTTTCAGCCACTATGATCCAGAAGCAAACAATTGACAAAAGCCAATAAAGTGAGGCCCAGGTGGGAAAAGATTTGTTTTTTATGAAAAAAGAAGACATCCATCGTTTGCAGTTGCGGTCCAAAGTCACACATGAGTTTTAAAGCTGTGGCAATTTATATTCTGTCAACGTGTTAAACTAGGCAAAGCCTCATGAGTAAAACACAGCTAATTATTCATTTACTTCAGTGAGTCATGCTGATCCATTATCTCAGGAAACAGGCCCTACTATCCCAGATCGGCAACTAGGCCCTGAAGGCGCAGGTGGAGGTCAAAGGTGAATAATGGATGGCTGGCATAAAAGACAAACTGATTTGAAATGACTTTATGCTAAAATGGAAGTGATTGCTGAGGCTGAATGGTGATGATTATTCATTTGCCTTGCAGATGTACCTGGCTGCCATCATTGTCTATTGTTTCAGGGGATGGCAACATTATCTGACTTGAACAGCTCTACTCAGGAGGAAGCTCAGCAGCCACCGAAACCTACACAATAGATTTAGCACAAGATGCTTTGCAGATACCATTGCACATCCTCAAGTGGAAGAGAGAGAGCTGCCAGTGTCTTTGGGATGTTTGGCAACGGGACATGGGTTAGTGAAGAGCCATTACCTGCAGCAGGACCCTGAAAATATTCGCGCCTGAAGCATCATTAAAACAGAGACGCAAGGTGTGTATAACAGCATCTACATAAAAAAAGTCACCAAGCTTTTCAGAAAGAATGTTTATGTGTGCTCCTTGGTGATTTTGCACTATCAATAGATCCCTAGTCAGTGATTTGATTTGTTTGTATAAGACTATAATAAAATCAATGTCACCTTAGGCTTAAAATCTGTTGATGTTCAGACCCAATGGAAGTTTTAAATGGTGAGAGATCATTACAGGTTACGAGGCACGATGGAAGGAAAACATATTAAATATTCACGTGGTCCAGGCTGAGTGTCAATATGTTCTCATTCCTTTTGTCCTTCTTAAATGCTGATGCTTGTTTTGTCATTTTGTGAAACTCCTGATTGTATTTCATGTGCGTCTTCAGGTGTGAAACAGTAAAGCTGACAACACATTGGCATGAACACAGTTCTTGCAGTAATACAATTTGTTCTGTTACAAGGGCAAACTTCAGCGGGGCTAAAGTTGATCCTGCACCATAGCGTGAACAGGATTATAATGACCACTGCCAGATTTTATCTTTTTCTCCTTAACTTGTTCAGCCAGATGATGGCACACCTCTAGCACAGGTGACACTTGAAACTGGACCTTCTGGCCAAGAGGTAGGGACAGTACCAACACAATTCAAGATCCCAACCTATTTTCTTTCGTACTGCTTCTAATGTAGCTTGACCTTCATGGATAGGGATCACTCATCGAGACTGTTAGCTCCCAGGCTGCCCTCTTTAATATCACCTATCCAAATTAATCTCAACCTCCCCATGTGCTGATATCACAATGGTAAATGTTTCCATGCAGTGTAATATCTCTTCAGGAGATGCATGTTGTCCTGGTTGAACATTCCTCTACCCAAGATTAAACAGTTCCGGTTTCTGGCTTATTCTACTGTATCTTCCTGGCAGGGATTTGCAATGCCTGCATGCATGGTGGGAGCTGCCAAACATCTGTTCCTACAGATGGCTAACCTTTCAGTTCAGTGAATGAAATCAGGGGTAGATGCAGGAAGGATGGTCCCCATTGCTGGGGAGTCTAGAACCAGGGGACACAGTCTCAGGGTACAGGACAAACCATTTAAGACTGGGAGGAAGATTTCTTCAAACTGAGGGTGGTGAGACTTTGGAATTCTCTATTTCATGGGCCTGTGGAAGCTTATTTATTGAGTAAATTTAAAGACAGAGACCAATAGATTTCCAGATATTAAAGACATCAAGAGACATGGGAACAGTACAGGAAAATGGCATTGAGATAGAAGATCTAGTTGTACAGCAGAGCAGGCTTGAGGGCTGAGTGGACTACTCAGTTCCTATTTTCTGTGTTGCTGTGTCAGCCATTCCTTATCATTCCCATTCTACTTGTCCACATTCCTCTGGATGTGAGAAGTACTTTTTCAACCATTCTCTTTGAGACAAACTCACAGAATTAAAGTGATTTTCAATGAAGGATCTTAAGTGGTATTTTTAACAGTTTGAAAACACACGCAATGTAATTAGTAATGGAAGTCTGCTTAGCAATGTTACTGTTCTGCTTGTGCTGCAGTAATGCAAAGGTGTTGTATAAATCCAGAGCATGAATTGGACCTGAAGGGGAGAAGTGAGATATAACTTGAAGGTGTATTTTCGTAATGCTGTGAGATTAAGAACAAGGCTCTCTGTTTCCCTTCTCCCCTATCTGGCTTGAGACAAAGAGGATTCAAAGCCGACATGATCAAATTGTTCAAGACGAGAATGCACAGAAGCTGGTGTGAATGTGACCAGCAAATTTCACTTAAATAATAACTATCAGAGGAGGAGAGGAAAACCAGGTAAAAAAAATTGGAAATGAACATACTGGTCATAGTTGGAACTCAATGTTAAGTTATATGATGAGAGTTGGACTAATATGCGTCACTCAGAAGTTTTAATGGTTTTTCCTTCTAAAGCACTAGTTTAAAGTTAAATTTAACTTAAAAAAATCAGTGGACTACATGGATAAAATCCCCAGCAAAAACAGACTTATGTGGACACAGTCCTGGGCAAAGAATATTGATAAATATCATGCAATAGTTCATATAGTTATAGTTTAAGGTAGAGGCTGAGTAGGCACAGTTTTGAAATTATATATTAGATATATTATTTCTGTTTAAAGATATCATTTTTCTTTGATTGTTAAATGCATGTTTTGTAAAAACTGACAAATGGCACACTCTGATCTCATGCCCCAATGAACATGGTTATTGAAAAATATCAGGACCTTTACTAGTATCATAGTCATACCATTTTACCACACTAGAAGCCCTTCAACCCATCAAGCATTGCCCACCATTAAGTACCCAGCCGCTGTAATGTTATTTTCCAGCACTTAATCATTTGAAGTGTTGTTCTGAATGCTTCCCAAACACTGCGAGGATTCCTGATTCCACCATCCTTTTGGACAATGACTTTCACCCTTTAAAACTGGCCTAAACATACAGCCCCTTACTTTGTATCTATATTCTCTGGTTATTGATTCCTCTACTAAAGGGAAAGTTTCTTGCCATCTACCCTGTCTATGCATCCCAGAACTTCGCATACCTCAATCAGATCCCACCATTCAGTCTTCTCTGCTTTAAGGAAAGCAATCCCAGTCCTTTGAGTCTCCCTTCGTACCTGATATGCTCCAGCCCAGGCAACATCCTGGTGAATCTCCTTTGTACCCTCTCCAGTGCAATCACATCCTTCCTATAGTGTGGTGAGCAGAACTGCACACAATGCTCCAGCTGTGACCAAAGTAACATTTTGTACAGCTCTAGGAGCTTAAAACGTCGATCTTAAAGATCAAACTGATTAATATATCTGATCTCCAATGTACTCCTATCATCAAACTGTGGTTAATATAGATATTTTAACTAACCTGTTCCAAGATGCTATTACACTCCTCCAATGCAGGTGGGAATTGAGCCTAGGCCTCCTGATCAAGAGGTAGGCTCACCACACCATACCACATGACCCCATCCCTCAATAATATATATTTATCTCGGGTAAAGGTAACTTTGCAAGTGGGATAACAACACCTTTTACACTTTTGGCCTTCCTGCATTCAATGTTAAGTTTGGAGTTGCCATATCTCTGGGATTGCGCTGGAATGTCCAGGGATTGAAGATTAATCTCCAGTACACTGTTGGGACTGAACTTAAAGAAAAAAAATCAATGGTCGTTAGAAGCGTTGTGCATCTTATTCATCACTGTGGTTGGTATGCCAGTGTTCCCTTATACCAAAACACTATTGCAGGTGGATGAAGAGTTGTTTTGAGCATTCAGTAACCTTCCCATCAGCTATCCAAGATTATGTTTGTTTTCTATTGGGGATTGAAGCCTGGACAACATGAGCTAGACATGTTGGTGACCAAAGGCTGGAGTTCAAGTAATTAAACTTGGAGGAATGTATCCAACCTTAGTTACCAATCTTAGTTAAATTAACGAGTCCGTAGTTCTCTAGACTTTGAATTGATTAACAAATAGAAGACAAAGGATTGGGACAAAGGGTTCATTTTCAGGATGGCAACCCATAACTAGTGGAGTGGCTTGGTGATCGGTGGTGGGGCTACAATTATTTACAAAACATTGTAATAAGTTGGATGAGGAAAGTGTATTATAGCTAAGTCTTAAGAGACACAAAAATGGGGAAGAAGACTGATGATGAGGATGACACAGAGCCTGCAGAAGAATATAGACAGGTAAAGTGAGTGGGTGAAAACTTGGCTGGTGGAGTATAATGTGGGGAAATGTGAGGTTATGTACTTTGGCAGGAAGGATTGAGGAATTGAATATTATTTAAATGGAGAGAGATTACAGACATCTGCAGAACAGAGGGATTTGAGAGTTCTAAACCATGAATCATAAAATAAAGAACAGTGTTGGCTATGCTTTGGACACTTGGACCAGTTTCTATTTTAAAAACACTTTACCCAAGTACTGTTGTTGGTGAGGTGGACAAAGGGATACAGAATTTGGTTTGTGGTTCAACTCAATTTTATTAACAAAAAACTCCTTATTAAAAACACCACGTGAACACCTCACAGATTCCCAAGGTATTTACTTTCTATGTAGCCCTATCCACCTGAGAAAAAAACTTACCTACAATGATCGACGTGTTTGAGCTGAGCCATTGGAATCTCCTTCCTCTCCGATGTGGGCCTAGATCTCTTCAATGATTACCTCTGGATCTTCTTGGGTGGCTGAATGGTCAACTGCCACAAGTCTTTGCTGATGGGTTAGCTTCCAGGTGTATGCTTTTATTGCCCTCAATCTGGACCTTCCTAAACGTTCTGTGGTCTTTGGCCAATGGGATCAGGAGCCAGGTACAAAGCATCCAATGGGGTCATGCCAACATCCTTCACTGTTGCCATGTTGGTAAGTTGTAAAATGCACATCCTCAGGCACTAGTTGGAAGTCAAGGTGCCAGAAAGTCTGATCAATATTGCTCCAACAAAGAACCCTAAGGCTGGTTGTAATTGGTTCCCCTGAACCTTTGTGATGCATTTGACCTTGATTTTCATGGCTATCTGTAGCCAATAGCAGCTGACCACTGTTTAGTTTAGTTTGTCCAATTTTCTGTCAGGCCTGATTTCTCTGGCTGTGGTACGAAATGTCCAAGTTGTGGGCCTGTGGTGGCTTGGTCATATTATTGTTCAAGTTCAGCGAGTAATAGAGAATATTTCAAAGGGAATTGTGTATAAAAGGAGGGAGGTTTTGCTAAATCTGTCCAAAGCACTAACCAGACCACACCTGGAATACTGTGAACAGTTTTGGATCCATTATCGAAGGAAAGATATACTGGCATTGAATACAGTCCAGAGTATGTTTGCTAGGCTGATACCAGATATGGAAGGGTGTCTTGAGGTGATACATTGTGTTTTCCCTTGTGGGACACTCAAGGACCAGAGGGCAAAATCTCAGATAAGTGGTCACACATTTGAGACAGAGATGAGGAAGAGTTTCTTCTCTGAGAGGCTAGTGAATCTGTGGAATTCTTTACCACAGAAGGCTGTTGAGGCTGGGTCATTAAGTTTATTTAAGGCTAAGATAGACAGATTTTTAATCAGTAAGGGAATCAAGGATTATGTAGAAAAGGCAGGAAAGCAGAATTGAGGATTATCACGTCAGTTTTGATCTCAGTGAATGGTATACTTCTGCTCCCGTGTCTTATGGTCATGGGTTCTCTCTACTTCAACACTAACATTTACTGGTACCCACCTATTCTCTGGGGCTGATCTTTTTCAAATGAAGTTTTACACTTTAACTCTTTAAATCAGGGCAGATGCAATCTCTCCAGATCAGAGCTTGACATTCTCTCCTCATTTTGATTCCTCTGTTAATTACCTCCCATCTTTCATTCCTAAATTAATATTTTAAAAATTCTCCTTCTAATGTCTGAACAAAGAAAAAATAAACAAGGCCCTGGTTCTATTTTCACAGTGCTGTTGAAAGCCTTTAGAAAGGTTTTCATTGATATTTTTGAAGATATCAGCTGTGCCTGTATATAATCCTGTGTAGTGATGTAGAGACACAGCAGACATCCTGTAGGCAGAAATCTTGACTCTTGTTTGTGGCAAGAACAAAGTTGTGAATGAGCGGAATGACTGGAAAAGGCCAGTAGATCCATTAATCCATAGTGTGGAACTCTGCAGTAATAATAAGAAACATTCCAAAAGTGTCCATTTTCAAATCCCACCTTATAATTTCCATCTGGAGTAAAGTTGAGTAAGTCATCTCAAAACTGTATCGATACAGAGGGAGGCCATTCAGCCCATTGTATCTACATCACCATGTCTCTCTGAGTTTTAACTTGGTGCCAGTCTGCTTTTCTCGCCATGACTCGGTACATTGCTTTAATTTAAATAATCGTCCGATGCCCTCTTGAATGCTTCAATTGAACCTGCCTCCACTGGACTTCCAGACCCCCTGACTATTTATTGTGTGAGCTCTAGTTCAAGCTGACATTATGAACAGGGATGGCCAATGATGGGTGGCATATTGTAATATTCATACCAGGATCAGAGATCAAAGCAGCAATGCATTGTTGGGCTTTACCAGCATCTTCCAAACCCATGACATCTACCACCTAAAAGGCCAAGGACAGCAGATGCATATGAACATCACCACCTTCAGCAATCAGAGTCATAAATTTCAATGCAAAGTGACAGATTGGATCCAACTTGGCTGAGAGGTAGGAATCTCTCGGAATGTAGATGGATGTTTCTGTAGCTGGAACTGTGCCTCCAGTGGAGTTTAGCACGGCTTGGAGCTCATGCCTTGCTGTTTGTGGTGTATATTAATGATTTGGACTTAAATACAGGAGGTACAATTAAGAGATGGGTTAATGATATGAAAATTGGTAGGGTGGTAAATCATGAGGATAACCACAAACTGAAGGAGGAGAACAACAGATGGGCAAAACAGTGACAAATGAAACTTACACCAATGAGATAATGCTCATGGTGAGTGGTAACAAGGCAAGGCATTAAACTATGAATGAGAGGACCCTGGAAAGTGCTGAAAATCAGAGGGATCTTGGTGTGCGTATCCACAGATCCCTGAAGGTTCAGGCCAGATAGATAAGGAGGGTAAGAAGGCATATGGGATTGCTGGCTTTATTAGCCAAGGCATAGATTACAAAAGCAGGGAGGTTATGCTGCACCTTTTAAAGTACTGGCTAGGCCACATCTAGAATACTGTGTGCAGTTCTGGTCACAATATTCTCAGAAGGATGTGATCACACAGAGAGGGTGAAGAGGAGATTCACTAGGATGCCGCCTGACATATGAGAAAAGATTGGATAGTCAAGTGTTACTTTATTTGGGGTAGTAAAGGTGTGAGGGCACCTGATATAGGTGTATAGGATTGTGAGAGGCATAGACAGGTTGGATAAGAAGAAACATTTTCTATTTTTAGAATGGGATCAATAAACAATGGGCATCGATTTAAAGTTTTAAGAGCAGCGTTGAGAATTGTTTTCACCCAGAGGGCAGTGGGAGTCTGGAACTCACTGAGGGTTTGGCTGAGTCAGGAATCCTCATAACTTTTAAGCAATATTTAGATAGTCACTTACATTGCCAGACGCTCCAGGGCTATGTGCCAAGATTGTCCAACAGTGTCTCCAACATTACATATCATACAGGATGTTAATTATTGTTCCTGGGACTGGTTCAAGCATCACTATAGGGACCAGTGTGTAATGTTGATATTTATGTCAATGTGCATGTGAAAGTGTCTGTTAGCAGTGAGAGATACATTAGAAAGTAGAAAGGGGCTAGAAGCAGGGACCAGAATTTCTGGTTTGAGCCAGGAATCAGGAGGTGGCACTAGCCCCACTAGCACGACCTTGCCTCTGTCACCAGTTGGTCAGAGAGTGTGATTTTGCACACTGTTGGGCTTTAAGCATGTTAGGGACCAGACCAGACCCCTCAAAATACATATAGAAGGTAACCCAGACCGTAATATTTTATTATTTCAAAGGTAAATGTCAGGCGTTGTGTTCAAGATGCAATTCTATTGGTCCGACTACATTAAGCAAAACACAACTCATTCAAAAACTATAAAATACAACAAAAGAATGAGGAACTTGGAATATCTTAATTCTATTGGAAAAAATAATAGATTATTCCACTACTGAACAGGAACTGTTCCAACATAGTGACATCCCAGTAACACACCCTTGGCAAAGGCAAATTCAGAAAACAGATTGTCTTAGGTGCAGTTCTCCAATTGAGGAGGAAGGAACATCAAAACACAATTCTAAGAGAGAGAGCGAGAACTCCAGCTTTTAGCTGCAGCAAAGAGAAATGTGACAGCACTTCACAACTCCAGCAGCTTATGCTTTTGAAAAACTAAAAATACTAAGAATCCTGGGTCTGTGGATGGGAGCTTAACCACACCCATTCAGGCTGTATCTATTGTCCCAACTTTAAAAAAAACCCTAAGACTTCACTAGTCGTTTATCTTCTCATGGACTACTTGTCACCTATCCCCTAATCTCAGTCTAAAAGAAAACAGGACAAAACACGTCTGTTAAGACCACTGCACCATCACCAGTGGCACAGAGATGGATCTGTCACCCACTTTGACCGTCACAGAGCAGGAATAGGGTTGGATTTCAGAGCAGGCAGCTTAAAAGATCCACTTCTATTCTCTCAACATGGGAAAGAAAAATCTAACAAGCTCTCAACACCAGACTCACTGACAGATACTTTTTGTATTAAATAGCATCTTATTCCACCCTCCAGACAACATCTCAGATTACTGCATGACCAATTGGTCTTTTAAATAGTATCAGAGATAAAAGGTACTGCAGATGCTGGAGAATCCGAGATAACAAGCATGGGGCTGGATGAACACAGCAGGTCAAGCAGCATCATAGGAGCAGGAAATCTTGACGTTTCGGGGATTTCTGATGAAGGGTTTAGGCCCGAAACGTCAAGTTTTCCTGCTCCTATGATGCTGCTTGACCTGCTGTGTTCATCCAGCCCCATGCTCATTTTCTCGGTCTTTTAAATACCTTAGATTGAGTGATACATGGTTTTCTCTCTGGTTGACTTTTCCCAGGGCATTATCCATCAAATGTCTTTCTATGTTTGTTTGTGGGTTCAGACAATACTGCCAGGGCCAGGATTTGTTGTCCATTGGTAATTGCCCTTGAACTGAGCAGGTGCTAGACCACTTCATAGGGCAGTTAAGACACAAACACATTGTCATGGGTCTGGAATCATATGTAGACCAGACCTGGTCAGAACAACAGTTTTCCTTCCCCCAAGCACACCATTGAACTACATGGACTTTAGGACATGGTCACCATTACTGAAGTGCAGGCTTGTTACAGATTTATCAATTGCATTTAAATTCTATGAATTATCAGATTAAAATTTGAACCCATATCCCCAGAGCATTAGGCTGGACTTTTGGCTTATGATCCAAGTGACATTACCTCTATCCCACCATCCCCTAACATGATTGCAACCCTACTGTATTTCAGTACGGCTTCCTGCTTTTCACAATAGACAGTGCACTCAGAACACTGAGTAGCACAAAATTCAACAGCTACCACTTATCAGTGGAATTGTTAGTCCCTGTGTGTTTCTGTTAGAGACAGTTTACATAACAATGCTACACTGATGGAATAGCATCATCTTCATCAGAATGACTATTGGTGTAAATCTAATTCTTATTCAGGATTTTTCATGCAAATGCAGTTCCTTGAAATACTCTGACAGATTACCATCATTTTTGTTCATATTTGCACTTTAATCCAATGTTATCTTCCATGGCATCAACTTTTCCTGGATCCCATTTTCATTGGAATTAAGACAAACCTTAAATTGGATTGCAGTGGACGTAATAGCTTTCTCACTTCCCTTTTTGTCAATAAAGCTAGTAGAATTTCACAGCCTTCTTCACCATGTTTAATGTTTCAAATTGGACAAAGTGTTCAAATGGTTAAAGGAGAACTTTACAAAGGATTGTGTCCTTTAAATTTTAAACAGCATTTTCACTGATCACTGCAAACTGTGCCTGCCTCCATGGCATGCCCCCTACTTCATCTGGCTGGTTTGATTCCTTAGGGCTATTGAACTCTTGCCTTCTCAATTTGAATCTCCATATTTATATAGTGAGTGGGCTAATAACTGTTTCCACCCAGGTATGCTGTTGTGATTCAGTGGTAGTGTCCATACCTCTGAGCTAGGAAGTCTGTGTTCAAGCCTCAAGTCCCATCAGCTTCAGAGGAGTGTCGTAACATCTCTGAACAAGTTGAATAAAAATAAAATTCCTGTTTCCACCTACAGCCTTTCCCTTGCTGCAGAGACAGAACTAGGGTGCTCTACCCAGAGGCTTTTGATCTTGCCTGTGTGCAGTTCTGGTCGCCCTTTGGGAAAGTTATTATTAAATTGGAGAGGGTGCTGAAAAGATTTACAGCGATGTTATCTCGACTGGTAAGTTTGTGTTATAAGGAGAGGCTTGATAGATTGGAACTTTTTTCTTTGGAACGTAGGAGGTTGAGGGGTGACCTTATAGTGGTTTATAAAATCATGAGGGTATAGATAAGGTGAATAGCCAAAGTCTTTTCCCTAGAGTGGGGGAGTTCAAAACTAGATGACATGGGTTTAAGGTGAGGGGGAAAGAGTAAAAATGGACCTGAGGGGTAACTTTTTCACACAGAGGGTGGTGCATGTATGAAATGAACTGGCAAGGGGGTTGGTAGAGGCAGGTACAATTGTAACATTTAAAAGACATTCGGACAAATACATGCACAGGAAAGGTTTAGAGGGGTATGGGCCAAATGCAGACTAGTTTATTTTGGGAAACCTGGTCGGCATGGATGACTGAGACCGAAGGGTCTGTTTTCGTGCTGTACAACTCCATGTATCTATGACTCTATGACTCTATGCTTCCTGTTTTGAGGCTGCAATGAGTCTGATGTATATTTCCTCATATTTATGCAGGACAAGATCCCATTACCATCTCTTCAATTTTCTACAACAACCAACTGCTGAACATGACAGTTTTGCAATAGAAATCCTGAAAGCATGTGGCTGCTGCCTTCTGAGTGAGTTGGAGTGAAAGCAAATATCTGGAGCATGTCAACAGCCCTATCCCTGGCATGAGATCATGTGTGAGATTGACTCGTGGGAGATTAACTCAGGGTAGGTCAAGAGAGGTGAATGCACTACTGTAATGTGGAATATTTCTTCAGTGTTTATCACATTCATCTGTTTCTTGCCAAATGCAAGTCTCCCTTTTCCAAGAGTTTTACATTTATTTTTGAATTAAGCTTGATTGCTCTATTCCCAAATTCCAGCTATTGATTTGACGTTCCCCATTTCGAGAACCAAACGGTTATATGATTGTATTTCTGGACATATGAAATTGGAGCATGAGTAGACTGTTCGGTCCATCAAGCCTGCTCTGTCTTTCAATTAGATTATGGCTGGTCTGTTAGTGTTTTGTCCTCCCTCCCACCTACCCCTGATAATCTTTGATTCCTTGCCTAACAAGAGCATCTCCACCTCTGTCTCGAAAATATTTAATGGTGCTGCTTCCAACACCTCTGAGAAAGAGAGTTCCAAAGTTGCACACCTCTCTGAGAATAAAGAAAATTCTCCTCACCTCTGTCCTAAAGGGCCAACCTGTAATTTTGAAACAGTGCCCATGTGTCCTGTATGGACCCATGAGTGGAAACATCCTTTCTATGTCCATCTTGTCAAGCCCATTTAGGATCTTATACACTTCAATTAATTCGCTCTTCTAACCTTCAGTCAAAGCAAGCCCAGCCTGTCGAATCTTTGCTCAGAAGAAAATCAGTTCATTCTCGGTATCAATCTGGTAAACCTCCTCTCAACTGCCTCCCTTGCATTTACATCCTGTCTGAAATAAGGAGACCAAAACGGCACGCAGTGTTTAAGGTGTGGTCTGATTAATGCCCTGTGTAACTGAAGCATAGCATCCTTAATTTCATGTTCAAATCCTCTCCTAATAAAGGATAGCATCCCAATAGGCTTCTTGACTATGTACTGACCCTGCATATTAATATTTTGTGACTCATGCACTAGAACGCCTACATTCCTCTGCACCTCAGAATTCTGCAGTCCTTATCAGCTAAGTACTTCTGTGTTTTTTTATTATTATTCCTGCCGAAGTCAACAACGTTCACATTTTCCCACATTTCTCCATTGCCCACTCAAATAACCTATCCATTGCTGTCTAAAATCTCTTTATATCTTCTTCAAATCGCACCTTCCTACCTATCTTGGTGTCATCGGCAAATTGAGCTTCCAGGTCTTCACACTCCTTATCTAAATCGTTGATGTAAATTGGAAAAAAACTGAGGACGCAGTACAGATCTCTGTGAAACTCCGCTCATCACATCTTTTTAATCAGACCAAGATCCACTTATGTATGCCCCATTTTTTTTCTTTGTTGCCAGTCATAATATTTATAGTGTAACATTTACACCATGAGCTTTAATTTTGAGCAATAATCTTTAATGTGGCACTTGATCAAATATCTTCTGAAAGTCTGCATATAGTACACCCACAGGATCCCATATCCACAGCATGTGCTACACCTTCAAAGATGTTTAATAAATTGGTTTAAACATGATTTCACTTTGAGAAAACTAAAATGACTCCAGCAGATTGTCTTAAGCTTTTCTAAGTGTGTAACTCTTTAATGATAAATTCTAGCACTTTTCCCATGATAGACATCAAGATACTGGCCTTTAGTTTCCTGTTTTCTTCCTACTTGAATAGAGGAGTTGTTGCTGCTCCTTTCCAGTCCACTGGAATCTTTCTCGAATCTAGGAAATTTTGTAAAATTAACAATAACTCATCTACTACCTCATTGGCAACCTGTTTTAAGACACTAGGGAGAACACTGTTTGGACCTGGAGACTAGCCAGATATATCTATCAGTTTTGTTTCATCCCACTTCCTGTGTGACTGTAATTTCACTAATTCCTTTCTTCCTATCCACCTCCCGATGTGCAGTATTGATGTAATGTATTTTGTGTCCTCTTTAGTGAAGACAAAAGCCAAATATTTGTTCACTTCATCTGCCATTTCTCTATTATCCAATTCCTACTCTCAATCACTAGACGTCCAACACTCACTTTACATTCTCTTTTCTATAGAAACTCTTGCTATCTCTTTTTGCATTCACAGAAACATGGGCTACAGGAGCAGGAGTGGACAATTTTGTCCTTCTTTACTGATCACCTAACTCAGTAATCTCTTCGCGCTTTCTCCCCACATTCTTTGGTCCCTTTAGCTCTACATCTTTCTTGATAATCTTCAATGTTTAAGACTCAACAGTCTCTTGCAGCAGAGAATTCCATAAGCTCAACACTGTCTGGGTGAAGAAATGTTTCCTCATCTGTGTCCTAAATGGCCCACCCTATCTCCTGGGACTGTGACCCTGTTTATAGACTCCCCAGTCATCAGCATTTTCCTGCATTTACCCTGTTTGGTTCTGTTAGGAATTTTATAGGTTTCTATGAGATCCTTTCATTTTTCTATTTGAAAAGATGGTGAAAGCAGATTCAATAATAATTTTTGTTTGGAAATTTGATAAATACTTGATAAGAAGAAGTGTGCACAGAGAAGAAAAGGAGTTGGATGAATTGGAGAGTTTTTGTAAAAAGACAAACACAATGACTGTGTTGTTTGATTCAATAATACTATCTGTAAATTATATAAATGTTGGAGGTTCAGTATAACAGTACAACAACAGAATTTGTTGTTCTATTATTAAACTGTCTTCAATTGCTTCCCTTATTAGACTTGGAGCCATTCCCACTTTACAGTAGCTTAGAAGTTGCTATTAGTGACAGGAGTACAAGCATCAAAGGTTCCATACGTTTCCTCCTTTCCTTCAGAGGTGAAAGGGAAGAAAATAGGTTAGGAGCTCAAATTTAAACAGTTGAAAGGAGAATGTCTGTGAACTCTTGAAGAATTAATCTTCTCATGACATAATGACTATGCTAGGCTACAATCATCAGCTATGCAAATGCAGCTTTTCTAGCTGCATGTGGTTGTTTAACTGTGAGAAGTAAGAAAATATCTGTATCTTTGCTCGAACAAATGATCCCTTTAGATATTTTGAAATGCAATGATACAAATAAACTGTGAAATGAGCACATTCAAATTTAGTCAGAAACAATTTAACCAAAGCTTTTTTTTTAAGGCATCTTAAAGCAAATCTTAGGTTTTGAATGGAATTGCAATGGTGTATGTGTAGGTACATGACGTTTGGATGTGGTGTTGATAGGGTTTGTATGCATCAGTGGGATGTGTTGCTTTAAATGTATGTATGACTGTGAGACATGAAGTTGCAGGCACGTCTGTGACAGTGGGACATAATGCTGTAAATATGTGTATGACAGTGGGATATAATGCCGTGGGATGGTAGATGTGTGTGCGCATGTGTGCGAGTGTGACAGTGGGATGTGATCTGATCAGTATGGATATTAATTTGTACCCAAGTTGCCCAGTGAATTGAGAGCAGAAACCAACACTGATTGGTGTAAGGGTAGGCTGCTCCATTTAGTATTGATTTTGTGAATATAATGTTTTAAAATGGAAAGCAGGACACATTTCCCATTGTATAAAATACACAGCAGGTAAATGACATGAATCTGAGAGAGTTTTTTTTTTCTTTAGGGCTTATTCGGGGATGAGAACAGAAGGAATGTTCACAACTTAAAATGCTCTTGCCTCTTTGAAGAATATTAACTCTCTAATTTGGCATTTACTTTCAACAGCCCTAATATTATTCCTTCTGAACCTTGCTGGAAAGGTTAGTCCAAACAACATGGCTTTGCGTGCAAAGACTGAAATTGCAGATAAGGAAATGCCATACAAATATGCAAAACATTATTTTGAAATTCGCTTTTCTCCTGTTTTAAAGGAGGAAAACACAGAACTTGAAATTCTGCCGTGTCTTTCACAACTTCAGGTCATGCTGAAATGTTTGATCACGAATGGAATACTTCATGAAAATATGGGAAACATGACAACAGCTTTCTGTACAGCAACATTTCATAAACAGCAATGAGATAAATTGTTTCATTTACTGATATTGGTTCAGAAGTAAATATCGATCTTATGATGATATCCAGTCTCTTTGGTTTAAAGTCTTAAAAGCTGTAACACTGTCTGTGCAGCACACTGTAAGGAGGCAGCCTGGGTTAAATTTACAAGACTCTGAATTGGACATTGTAGCCATAACATTCTGACTCAGAGGTGAGAGTGCTACCACTGAGACCATGGGCAGATTTTTTTGGGCCCTTCTGGAGTGAGACGAATGGCAGGAGGGTGAACTCAGGTGGCTGAGTAGGCAGCACGGTGGCTCAACATTAGAGGGGATGCCAGGCTGAGAACAGATGAACAGATGGATAGACAGGGTGGGAGGGGCTCAAGGGGTGTGGGCCAGGGGGAAAGAGCACAAACAGCTACAGAGAGCCCGAATCACTGTGACACGGTCTGACGGGGGCAGGGTGGGGGCGGTGGTCTTGAGTTAAAGTTTGACAAAGGAAGTCAAAAGAATCCAGTCTCTTTGGTTTAAAGTCTCAAAAGCTGTTACACTGTCTGTGCAGCACACTGTAAGGAGGCAGCCTGGGTTAAATTTACAAGACTCTGAATTGGACATTGTAGCCATAACATTCTGACTCAGAGGTGAGAGTGCTACCACTGAGACCATGGGCAGATTTTTTTGGGCCCTTCTGGAGTGAGACGAATGGAATGAGGGTGAACTCAGGTGGCTGAGTAGGCAGCACGGTGGCTCAACATTTAGCACTGCCGTCTCACAGTGCAATGGGTTTGATTCCGGCCTTGGGTGACAATCTGTGGCCCATAGTGTCCAGGGATGTGCAGGCTAGCTGGATTAGCCATGGGAAATGCAGGGGTCATGAGAATAAAGTCGGATGCTTTTCAGGGGGCCAGTACAGACTTGGTGGGCCAAATAGCCTCCTTCTGCACTGTAGGGATTCTATGATTCCTAATTGCAGAGAGGACCATAGTTTAGATTACTGATGACAGGTTAAAATTTTGGTTTAAATTACAAGAATGTTTCAGATGGGTCAGCCCTCCCAACCATGTTGGTAAGAGATTCTTTCTGCATTCATTAACATCGGACCATCAATATTACGTTCATGGTCACAATTCAGAAACTCAGACATTTATCCCAGAGGAAAATCATTCTGTCCAGACCCTCGATGCTGCAGCCAAACCTGAGAGAGGCTGGCTTCAGGCAGGGAGTGGAAGCAAAGAGTGTGGTCCCTTGGGTCAGCAGCAGGTTCTCAGGGAATGGAAACCAGGAAGCTAGAGAGACAGGGACAAGCTAGCTGAGATGTTACATGTTAATGGGAGGGTTCTGCGGTGCAATTATGTGGGTGAAGGATGAATTAGAGGGGATGCCAGGCTGAGAACAGATGAACAGATGGATAGACAGGGTGGGAGGGGCTCAAGGGGTGTGGGCCAGGGGGAAAAAGCACAAACAGCTACAGAGAGCCCGAATCACTGTGACACGGTCTGACGGGGGCAGGGTGGGGGCGGTGGTCTTGAGTTAAAGTTTGACAAAGGAAGTCAAAAGAATCCAGAAGACAGTATATGGTGGTGGGAGTGTCAATGTTACACAGGGTGGGGGTTAGATAAAGGATGGAGGAATCATAAGAGAAATTAAGGTGTACCCTTAAATCATGTTCAGCTTGACTAAGCAGTCCGTCACTGAGCAGAAATGGGGTGGGCCTCATGTCCGGCTGCACGCATTCCTGCAAAAACCAAAAATCATTGAGAAGCAGCGTACCTGAGTGCTGTAACTATGGACTCAGAAAAGCCTAATGGCTCCCACGGCAACAAACTTCCAATCAGTTTGGGAAATTGCAGCCTGAACAGAAGGGCAGCACCAGAGGCAGGGTTGGTGGGGAGGGGATGGTGGTTTACTTGATTACAGTGAAGCGGTGGCTGTGTGGAAGCAGTACATCCTTCACTGCCTTGGACTGGCTAAATCTGATTGACTTCAGATTGGAGCTAGTACACATGCTAATGATTCAGAAGTTGCAGGGGAGAATGAAGGGCACCGAGAGTCCCCTTGGCCTGGCCTAGTGGCTCAGTGGTTAGCACTGCCGCCTCACAGTGCCAGGGTCCTGGGTTCGATTCCAGCCCCAGGTCACTGTCTGTGTGGAGTTTGCACATTCTCCTCGTGTCTGTGTGGGTTTCCTCCGGGTGCTCCAGTTTCCTCCCACAGTCCAAAGATGTGCAGGCTAAATGGTTTAGTCATGGGAAATGCAGGTTTATAGAGATGGGGTAGGGTGGAGTGGGTCTGTGTTGGATGCTGTTCAGAGGGCTGGTGGAAACTTGATGGGCTGGATGGCCTGGTTCCACGCTACAGATTCCATGATGAGGCAGAATGAGCTAGGATGCACATGCATAGATTGCACTGTAACGCTCACCGTTATAAAGTCCTGGTGTATAAGGGAGACAACGAGCCGTCATGGGTCATGTAGGATAGGTCTTGCTATGCTGAGTACAGGCTTTGATCCAAGGTACGAGTGGCGTCATGGGGCAAAGATTAAACATTGAACAGTACAGCACAGCCCCTTCGGCCCACAATGTTGTACCAACCTATTATCCGACTCTAAGATCAAACTAACCTGCATACCCTACATTATACTGTCATCCATGTGCCCGCCCAAGAGTCGCTTGAATGTCCCTAAAGTGTCTAACTCTATTACCACTACCGGCAGCGCATTCCACACACACCCACCACTCTCTGTGTGAAGAACCTACCTCTGACATCTCCCCTGTACCTTCCTCCAATCATCTTAAAATTATGCCGCTTCATGATAGCTATTTCTGCCCTGGGAAAACGTCTGTGGCTATCCACTCTATCTATGCCTGTCGTCCTCTTGTACACCTCTATCAAGTCACCGCTCATGCTTCTTTGCTCCAATGAAAAAAGCCCCAGCTCCCTCAACCTTTCTTCATAAGACCTGCCCTCCAGTCCAGGCAACATCCTGGTAAATCTCCTCTGCACCCTCTTTAAAGCTTCCACATCCTTCCTACAATGAAGCGACCAGAACTGAACACAATATTCCAAGTGTGGTCTAACCAGCGTTTTATAGAGCTGCAGCATAACCTTGTGGCACTTAAACTCACTTCTCCTGCTAATGAAAGCCAACACCATACTCTTTCTTTACACCCCTATCAATTTGGATGGCAACTCTGAGGGATCTATGGATGTGGACCCTAAGATCCCACTGTTCCTCCACACTGCCAAGAATCCTGCCATTAACCCTGCATTCTGCATTCAAATTTGACCTTCCAAAATGAATCACTTCACACTTTTCCAGGTTGAATAGTGGGGGCGGTATCAGGAAGAAACTGATCATATTTTTCCTGCTTCGTTCACAGAGTTCATTCAAATGGTTTGGTTGGCTGAGGCTGGCAGTTGTATTGACACCCGGAGGATAAGGGCAAAGGAGGTGTAGGAGGGCAGAAAGAACAAGAACCGAGCCACAGGGAGCTGTGGAGAAACAGGCAATGCTTGCAGACAGGATTCAGGGTCTTCAGCAGAATATTGAGGAAGGGGGTTCTAAAGACGCTGCAGCTCCCTGAAAAGCAACTTTGGAGATGTCTTCACATGACCAGGGAAGCAGCCAGTGATGCCTGCCAACTCCTACGGGCAGATCTGCGGTTGGGTGGGACTGAATGTTACAGTGGCATTAGAGATAAAAGGTACTGCAGATGCTGGAGAATCCGAGATAACAAGCATGGGGCTGGATGAACACAGC
>JAHRHZ010000004.1:34361521-34439372 GCA_024137785.1 Ginglymostoma cirratum
GCTGCTTGACCGGCTGTGTTCATCCAGCCCCATGCTTGTTATCTCGGTTACAGTAGCATTGAGTGTTCTCGTGACTAATTAATTTCAAACTGCATATGAGGCCGTGTGTGGCATCTTCCAATCGTCTGTCCAAAAGTGGCATTTGTGAGTTCACCAATGCCCTTCTCAGGGAGGCACATCTGCTTGTGCAGTTCGCCATGGAGCCAGAGAGCCAAGGTGCACAAGTGCTGGTATTAACAAGGGTCATTGGGTCTTCAGGGACCCTTCATTGACTGTGATTCTCAGAGTTACCTGCTGTCATTGAGCCAGGTTCCTAAACAGGAAGCTAATTCACTCCTGGCTCCTATGTGATGGGTGACAAGACCAGTACAATGCAGCCCCTGAATCGATAAGGGCCATCATGGAGTCAAAAATAGGTTCCTTTGCTTGGATTGTTTGGGCAGTGCTTTCTAATACCGGGCTGAATCTGTCTCCAGGGTAATGGCTGTTGCTGTCCCTTCTATAATCTAACTGAATGACAGGGTGACAGCTTAGCAGCGGGGATGGTGGATGAGCTAAATATATGTCTGTTTGTAAGACGAGATCAACAGAGGTGTTGAGAGATGTCAATGCGGTTTCTCACAAAGTAATCAGGGCAAGAGTAGAGGTGTGTCAGTGGCAGTGATTTTCCTTCCACCAGTGATCTCCCACTGTAGTTCTGGGTCACAGCATCAGGAGGGAGTTTGCAAGAATTACATAGGAGTTACGCACTCATTCCGAAAACATCAGTGTTTAAAGCACACTCATTGATTATTGAACATTGGAGGGTTGCCAAAGTGCTGAGACACTCCCAAACTCACATGTGGAGCTAAAGGTTGTGTTTGCCCGAGGACATGAGGGGAACAGAGACGGGTAGCCTTCCAGTTCTCCTGTCAATGCTTCACATGGTGCACATGTGAGCACCAACAGTGAGCAGTGCTCTTCAGGCTCATCATCATCGAAGCAGGATCAATCAGAATCATCATCTGATTCTCTAACACACCACGTAGTACACCATGCTTGATATTTTTGTGCTATTTTTTGAATGACATGGCATTGTCAGCCCTACATCCATTATCTCTTTAAGATTCTTTACTCTTGGTTCTCCTGTCATTAAATCTTAATGTTACGTTAACATAGTGTTATAGAGTTGTACAGTACAGAAACAGACCCTTCGGTCCAACATGCGCACCAGGCGTCCTAAATTAATCTAATCCCATTTGACTCATATACCTCTAAACTCTTCCTATTTATACACCCATCCAGATGCTTTTTAAATGTTGTAATTGTACCGGCCTCCACCACTTCCTCTGGCAGCTCATTCTGTACATGCACCACCCTCTGTGTGAAAAAGTTGCCTCTTAGGTCCCTTTTAAATCTTTCCCCTCTAACCTTAAACCTATGGCCTCTATTTTTGGGCTCCCCTACCCTGGGAAAATGAACTTGGCTATTCACCCTAACCATGCCCTTCATGATTTTATAACATAACAGAAACCACATGATAGGAGGGATGTGATGGCACTGGAGAGGGTGTAGAGGAGATTGACCACAATGTTGCCTTGGGAATAGCTGGAGAGTTTCCGTGATGGAGGGAGATTGAATAGACTGGGGTTGTTTTCTTTAGCGCAGAAGAAACTAAGAGGGGATATTATTAAGATGCATAAAATTATGAGGCACGTGGAGAGTGGAGACAGGAATGAACTTTTCCCTGTTCGGGGGGGATCAGTGACCAAAGGGCATTAGTATAAGTTGGGGCAGACGTTTTAGAGATGTGGGGAAAGTTTTTTCACCCAGAAGATGGTGGGAATCTGGAATTCAATACCTGTAAGGCTGGCAGAGACAGAAACCCTCAAAACATTGAAGAAGGATTTTGAAGTGCATTTATGATGCCAAAGCCTCCTGACTGCTATGTTGGCTTGTCTCAGATTTCTTGGTGAGTGCTGTCTGGTGGTTAGTGTTGTCAGACCTTGGAGCTGCTGGCAGCCTCCTAACAGATGAAAATTCCTCAGCCTGTTCTAATAGAGGCACAAAGGTTACTGGCAGAAGGTGGAGAAATAGGCTACCTCAGCACTGTCCTGGGATGTCATTTCAACTTCCTGTTCGTAGAATCCCTACAGCATGGAAGCAGGCAATTCAGTTCATTGAGTTCACACCAACCCTCTGAAGAACATCCCACCCAGACCCGCCTGCTACACCACCATCCTATCCCTGTAAGCCTGCATTTTCCATGGCCAATCCACCTGCACATCAAGTGGGTGTATTAGTGAGAGGCAGCATGGTTTTGTGAAGGGGAGGTCGTGTCTCACTAACTTGATTAAGTTTTTTGAGGGAGTGATGAAGATAATCAATGAGGGTAGGGCAGTGGATTTTGTCTACATGGACTTCAGTAAGGCCTTTGACAAGGTCCCTCACGGCAGGCTGATACAGAAGGTAAAGTTGCACGGGGTCAGACGTGAGCTTGCAAGATGGATAAAAAACTGGCTCGGTCATAGAAGACAGAGGATAGCAGTGGAAGGGTATGTTTCTGAATGGAGGGCTGTGACTAGTGGTGTTCCTCATGGATTAGTGTTTGGGCCTTTGCTGTTTGTAATATATATAAATGATTTGGAGAAAATTGTAACTGGCCTGATTAGTAAGTTTGCGGATGACATAAAGGTTAGTGGAATTGCGGATAGTGATGAGGACCATCAGAGGATACAGCAGGATATAAATTGTTTGGTGACTTGGGCAAAGAGATGGTGCTTGGAGTTTAATCTGGAAAAATGTGAGGTGATGCAAAATGTACAGTAAATGGCAGAACCCTTATGAGTACTGATAGGCAGAGGGATCTGGGTGTACAGGTTACACAGGTCACTGAAAGTGGCAACTCAGGGGGAGAAAGTAGTCAACGAAGCATATGCCATGCTTGCCTTCATCGGCCGGGGCATTGCGTTTAAAAATTGGCAGGTAATGTTGCAGCTTTATAAAACCTTAGTTAGACCACATTTGGAATATTGTGTTCAATTCTGGTTGCCACACTACCAGAAGGATGTGGTAGCTTTGGGGAGGGTACAGAAAAGATTTACCGGGATGTTACTTGGGATGGAGGGCATGACAAATGAGGAGAAGTCGGAGCAACTTGGGTTGTTCTCACTGGAATGATGGAGGTTGAGGAGCGACCTGATAGAGGTCTACAAGATTATGAAGGGTATAGATCAGAGTGGACAGTCAGAAGCTTTTTCCCAGGGCGGAAGAGTCAGTTACTGGGGGGCATAGGTTTAAGGTGTGAGGGGCAAGGTTTAACGGTGATGTACGAGGCAAGGTTTTACACAGAGGGTGGTAGGTGCCTGGAACTCACTGCCGGGGGAGGTAGTGGAAGCAGATACGATAGTGACTTTTAAAGGGCACCCTGACAAATACATGAATGGATGGCAATAGAGAGATACGGTCCCCGGAAGGGTAGGGGAGCATGTCACAGCAGGCTTGGAGGGCTGAAAGGCCTGTTCCTGTGCTGTAATTGTCTTTGTTCTTTGTTCTATGAAAGGAAACTGGAACACCCAGAGGGAACCCATGCAGGCACAGGGTGAACATGCAAACTCCACACAGACAGTCACTCGAGGGTGGGGTTGAACCTAGGTCCTTGGCGCTGTGAGGCAGCAGTGCTAACCACTAAGCCACCATGCCACTCCTGTATTGATGCACAATAGTACATCGCTCAGGCCTTGAGGGGATAGGGTACCTGGAGGAAGGTCATTGTGCTTCAACTAATGTCCCTCCCTCACCAGTCTAACGAGTGAATGAATGTTTCCAGGACATAAGTTAAGGAGTGAAGGCCTTTCTGTCTATCTGACAGCCACAGATTGCTTTGCTGCACTTGCTTTGCAAAGTGGCCAGCACTCAGTCCAGAGAAGGAGCCATACCCTGATATGCTGGAGCCATAGTGTCAGAGAGACCAGAGGCAGGCTTCTCCATCCCTTTCACCATCAGTGCATGAGATCTGGTACTCTGTCACAATCACACATTTAGCACAATTTGAAATCAATTGAAATCAGGAATGACAAGTCCAGAGACATTAATGGGATTGTTGCATTTTGTTGTAAAAACCCATCTGTTTCACCAATGTCCCTTGAGGACAGAAACCTGTTGTCCTTATCCAGTCTGGCCTACATGAGGTTCCAGACCCACAGCAATGTGCTTGACTTTTAACTGCTCTCAGAAAAGGCCCAATAAGCCCCTCAATGTATCAATTATTAAAAGTTTCAAAAAAGGAATGAAGCTAGATGGGCAATCTGACGTTGACTAAGACACCAGCAAACACAGTCCTGTAAACCCTGCAAAGTCCTCATTACTAACGTCTAGGGCTAGTACCAAAATTGGGAGAGTTGTCTCACAGACTCGTCAAACAAAAGCCTGATATAGTCATATTCATGGAATCATATTTTACAGACAATGCCCCAAACACCACCATCACCATCCTTGGATGTGTTTTATCCCATCGGCAGGACAGACCCAGCAGAGGTCGTGGCCCTGGGTGAACTCAACATTGACTCTGGACCCCATTAAGTTTCATAGCATCAAAACCTATATGAGCAAGGAAATCTGCTGATTACCAGTTGCGAATGGTGGTGGAAAATTAAACAACTCACTGGAGGAGGAGGCTTCATAAATATCTCCAATCCTCAATGATGGGTGAACTCAACACATCAGTGAAAAAGATAAGGCTGAAGCATTTGAACAATCTTGATCAAGAAGTGCCGAGTTGATGATCTATTTGAGCCTCCTCCAGACATCCCCAGCATCAGTCAGTCTTCAGACAATTCAATTCACTCCATATGATATCAAGGAACAATGGAAGGCACTGGATATTGCAAAGACCTTGAGCCCTGACATCACACTGGCAATAATCCTGAAGACTTGCCGCTCCCGTAGTCAACCCTGGCTTCTACCTGACATTGTGGAAAATTACTCAGAAGTATCCTAATCGAAAAAAGGTCAAATCCAACTAGGCCAAATTCGTATCCCAAATACAAGGCAACATCACCACCTGCAAGTTCCCCTCCAAGCCACTCTCCATTTCTGCTTTGGAAATATATCACTGTTCCATCAGGGTCATTGGGTCACTGAAGTAACTCCACAGAGGCTGGTATCCCACTACACATTATCTTTTACTTGCACAAACATAGTATTTGACACTGGCCTGGCTTCTTCAGAGTCAGCTCTCAGAGTGAACAGAACAGCTTTCCTGCTCCTCTGATGCTGCTTGGCCTGCTATGTTCATCCACCTCTACACCTTGTTATCTCAGAACCTCTGAGACTCCTGTTTATATCTGTTAGCCAAGGCTCCCTGATTGGACCAGGCTAACAGCCCCAACCAGGAAACTCACATTCTATGAGAATTCTATGACAATCACTACAGTTACAGTCCTAAGGCTCTCTTCCTAACTGCATTTTGGGCTTACCTTCAGCATACAGACTGCAACAGCTCAAGAAGGTAGCTCATCACAACCTTCTCAGGGAAAAGTAATGTTGGGCAATTAATGTTGGCCCAGTGGGCAATGACTATATCCCATGAATGAATAAAACAAAGTAATGTTTCCATGCTGATGGAAGATCCTGATTGTGCATTTCCTGCACCCACATCTATCTATTGCCAAAAGCATTGGCAGTTTTGTGAGACTGACAGATACTCAATTTACGCCTGGAATAAAGAATTTGAAATAAGGGCACATGAGTGGATGTTTTACATGCTTTTTCAAACATATTTGAAAAGGAGCTGGAGGGGCCTGACAACCAAATTGATGCCAATAGGTTCACACGTCTTTCGTGAATATTACGATGGAAATTGGTCAGATCATCAGCTTCAGAAAACTGAATATGACTGGTGGCCCCAATGGGAAAAATTTTCTTCTGTTTCATGGGATTATTATTATAAAGTTAATAATGCAGAACTGGTAGAATTTGACAGGAATGCAGTTCAAAATGATATTGGAATTTTCTCCTTATGGTACAGATCACTTTTCAGTCTCAGGTCAATTAGAAAATGTGTGTTTTATTACGATGGGGTCTAGCCTTTTCATTTCTCTGAGACCAGTGGGATTTTCAACCACCACCTAACGTAAAGCAGCAAAATATAATCCTAATGCCACATCAAAACGCGAAGACATGACTTTATTGAATAGCGAATCTTATTCTGGTTGAAAAGTCTGCTTAAATGTAGGAATATTTTTTCAAATATGTATTTGTGATCAGAGATCTTTTAATCTGTGTTTATCTAACTTGGTGTGGTTTGCTGTTAAGTATCCAGTGTTCGGTAATAGTGCCTCACAAGTGCTAAGATCTACAGTGAGCACTATTCCTCAAGAAAACCTGGTCTTTATTAAGCTGTATCAGAAGACACTGAGCCAAGCTCTTTCATAGCGTGAGAAGAGGAACATCAGAAGGAACCACAATCTGTGCAACTTTCCAACAGTTAAAAGATAACTTAGAGTAACAGGGAGCCAGGAATGGGATGGCTGCCTAAAATCTCAAAGATTTTAATTCATGCCAAAATATTTGGGTGGTACAGACACAAAGGTTGATCCCTTTATTGATCTTTTATGATCTTATTCTCTGATTATGGCTACTGTTTGGATCTCTCACCGTTCAATAGTTAGGGCAGATTCTATGGCAAATTTGAGCAGATAGTAGTGGTCTTGGAGCCCACATTTGGGTCACAGCCATTCAGTCGTGCACAATCCTTAGTGCTGCTTTGAGGTGTCTTTGGTATGGTTAAGAATGTGGCCTCGTGTTTGCCATGGTGTCTCTGTTAAGCTGGTGGCCATGTCTGTTCCAGACTGCCATAACCCAGCAGGGTATCTCATGAAACTTGTATCCCTTCCTCAAACAGTCCAACTGCGTTGGAAACTAGCACCTGACGATGGTCGAACATTGGTCCTAATGAGTTGGAATATTGACTAATTTTCCAAACCCTCTTGTTTAGCTCTCTGTTGCGAACAAACTGGTTGATCAGCACTATCCTGACATTGTGATTGGAATGTGGGTATACTGTTGCATCCTGATTGCACCCTGCATTTCAAACATGTTTGAGTCACTCCCATTGTACTTAATACTGGTCACATTAGTTACATTATTTCCCTTAGGAACTCTCAGCATACCAGTGGCTCCTGAGTGATAAGGCAATAAGGGCTTGTAGCTCAGGTTATGAATGATGATATGTCAGCCATTACAGATCCTCAGGGTTATTTAGTGCCATTGAGTGGAGTCTGTATAACAGAGAGTCTCTGGGACTAACGAGCATTGGGGTGACTGTGTGGAATTTGCCAGTTTTCCCTGTGTCTGCGTGAGTTTCCTCTGGGTGCTCGAGTTTCCTCTGGATGCTCCATTTTCCTCCCACAGTCCAAAGATGTGCAGGCTAGGTGAATTGGCCATGCTAAATTGCCTGTAGTGCCCAGGATGTACAGGCTAGGAGGGTTAGCCATGGGAAATGCAGGGTTACAGGGATATGGTGGGGAGTGGGTCTGGATGGTTTGCTCTCCAACTGCTCTGCGACAATATCAACTCTCTGACACCACGTCCTACCTCCCCCTTGACCATGACCCCACCATGGCCCATCAAGCCACCATCTCCCACACTGTCCATGACTGCATCGCCTTCGGTGACCTCCCTTCCACCGCCTCCAGCCCCACACTGCCCAGTTCTACCTGCTCCCCAAGATCCACAAGCCCAACTACCCTGGCTGACCCATTGTCCCCACATGCTCCTGCCCCACTAAATTCATCTCTTCCTGCCCCGACTCTATTCTTTCCTCCTTGGTCCAGGCGCTCCCCACCCTACATCCAGGACACAAACTACGCCATCTGCATCTTTGGAAACTTCCAGTTCCCTGCACACCACCACCCCCCGCGCTTCATCTTTACTATAGATGTGCAATCCCTGTACACGTCCATACCCAACAAGGATGGCCTACAGGCCCTCAGTTTTTTCCCCTCCAACAGACCCATCCAGGTCCCCCCCACCAATACCCTCCTTTGCCTTGCCGAATGAGTCCTCACCCTCAATAAACTTTCCTTCAATTCCTCCCACTTACTCCAAATCCAGGGGGTTGCCATGGGCACTCGCATGGTCCCCAGCTATGCCTGCCTATTTCTCAGTTATGTGGAACAGTGCCTCTTCAGTACGTACACCGGTACTGTTCCCCAACTCTTCCACCGTTACGTCGATGACTGCATTGGTGCTGCATCCTGCACTCAGGTTGAATTGGAGCAGTTCACCAACTTTGCTAACAACTCCACCCCACCCTCAGATTCACTTGGTCTATCTCACCCACCTCCTTTCCCTTTCTTGACCTCTCCATTTTCATTTCTGGGGTCAGTTTATGGACAGACATTTACTATAAACTCAAAGACTCTCATAGCTACCTAGACTACACCTCCTCCCACCCTGTATCCCGCAAAAGCTCCATCCCGTTTTCCCAATTCCTCTGTCTCCATTGCATCTGCTCTGATGAGATGTTCCACTCCCAAGCATCCCAGATGTCCACTGTTTTCAAACAATGCTTTGTCCCCCCTCTATCACCCAGACGGACCTCCTCCATGCCTCCTCCATTCCCCACTCCACAGCTCTTAACCATCCCTCCTCCAAACATAATAAAGAAAGGCCCCGCCTTGTCCTCACTTTCCACCTAGGGGTCTGAACTATTTAAACTCTCCAGTTATAAATAGATTGGGGGTAGTGATAGTTACTCAGGGCAGTGCAGTACTGAATGGCTCCTACAAAAGGAATTGGTGCAGGCAAGCATCCAAGTTCATACTGGCACCAATAACATTGATGAAAATACTGTTAAAGGTTTGTAGAGAGATTTCAAGTTGTTAGATGGTAGATTGAAAAATGAGACCATCAAGTTGGCAATCTCCAAAGTGTCATGCAGTGGACCAGATAAAGGAAGAAAGATCTAGAAGGGCACTCAATTATGCAGGACTGGTTCAGGCAGGATGGGTTCGTGTTCTTGGGGAAGGAAGATGAGGCCCAGAATATGTCGAAAGTGAGGACTTCATCTGAACTAAGATGGAACCAGTGGAGAGCAGAATGAAGCAGCAGGGGATGAAGAAGATTAATAAAGTTGTTGGAATAGAACCAATTAAAATCGAAGACTTGACTGAAATACATAGTGATAAAATATCAGAGGACAAAGGAAAGGAAACAGGCTGCAAGGCAGTTAGAGATAAAAACGGAAATCAAAAAATTAAATCTGAAAAACCAGTAATAAGAATAAGGATCAATGTTCAAGAAAATTGGAATTGGGATTGAGTGCCTGTTCATGAATGCACAAAGCATTCTAAACAAACTCAGAGAGTTAGAAGAAGTCTTGATAACTTGGAGGGCTGTCATGTAATAGCCAGATTGAAGATGTGTGGGCAGGACACGAGACTTAAAATTTCTGACTATAAGATTTTCAGGAAAGATATAGAGGGTGAAAAGGCAATGTGGAGGAATTTTAGTGAATAATTCTATCATAACCATCAAATGTAACACTGTCTTGGGGTTTCATTGAGGCAGAATTCAGCAGGTAGAGGGCCATGGTAACATTCCCCATGAGTTGTTATAGATTGTAGATAGATGAAAAATCAATGGGACGAGAGGGAGGTGGGGGAAGACAGAGAGCTCACAGAGACCTGGGCATTAGCATCAGCTGGTTTTTAACAATCCTAAAAGGAAGTTGAGAAATATATTTGTGCTCAAAATATATTTCATCTGGGGCTGTTTTCCAAATCACCAGATCTTGATTTTGCCTGTTGACATCAGAAGAAGGTAGTTAAAGTAAGACCACTCAGTTATCCCAGTGGACCACACTGTAAACCAGCCCTATGTAACAGTAATTATTTGTTGCATTGAGCAGCTATAAAACCTCCCATGGGTCCAGACATCTGGCACACAACTTGGATACTGTTTCACTTAATGTGGTAAACCTTTGTTAAACAGCTAAGGAATTCTAGAAATAGAATTGGAATTAGAATTGGATTTTATTGTCAATACAGGAGTACAGTGAAAAGTGTATAAAGTTGCCATTCTATGGCACCATCTTAAAATACAAAGCTAGAATTTAAAAAAAGAACAAGAGATGAAATCAAAGAAACAGAGCCAAAAGATAAAAGAAAAATGTCCAGATTTTAAAGTCCTTGCCCAAATGAGAAAGAAAAAGTCCAGATGTTAAAGTCATGGGCCTAGCCCTGGCCTGGAGTTTAGTCATCCTCGTCCTGGCGCATGCACCAATGATTGCCTTTCCTGCCGCCAATACCACCACTGATCCCTGGGACAAGCTGACTCTGTTGTAGCTGCCATTGCACATGCTTGGGAGGCCAGGCCTGCTCTCACCTTGCTATTAAAAAGAAAAAAAAAGCGATAAAAGAAAAAGAGCAAAAGAAATGAGCAAACATAAAAAGAAAAAGAAGAAATAAAGAAAGCAGACAGAAGCGGACATGTCCCATATAACAAGGTGTAGAGCTGGATGAACACAGCAGGCCAAGCAGCATCATACGAGCAGGAAAGCTTGACGTTTCGGGCCTAGACCCTTCATCAGAAATGGGGGAGGGGAAGAGGGTTCTGAAATAAATAGGGAGAGAGGGGGAGGCAGATAGAAGATGGATAGAGGAGAGGATAGGTGGAGAGGAGGCAGACAAGTTGAAGGGGCGGGGATGGAGCCAGTAAACGTGAGTGTAGGTGGGGGGGTTGGGAGGAGATAGGTCAGTCCAGGGAGGACGGACAGGTCAAGGGGACGGGATGAGGTTAGTAGATAGGAGATGGAGTGCGGCTTGAGATGGGAGGAGGGGATAGGTGAGAGGAAGGACAGGTTAGGAAGGCGGAGATGAGCTGGGCTGGTTTTGGGATGCGGTTGGGGGAGGGGAGATTTTGAAGCTTGTGAAATCCACATTGATACCATTGGGCTGCAGGGTTCCCAGCCTGAATATGATTTGCTGTTCCTGCAGCCTTCGGGTGGCATCATTTTGGCATTGCAGGAGGCCAAGGATGGACATGTCGTCTGAGGAATGGGAGGGGGAGTTGAAATGGTTCGCGACTGGGAGGTGCAGTTGTTTGTGGTGAACTGAGTGCAGGTGTTCTGCAAAGCGGTCCCCAAGCCTCCTCTTGGTTTCCCTGATGTAGAGGAAGCCACAACGGGTACAGCGGATGCAGTATACCACATTGGCAGATGTGCAGGTGAACATCTGCCTGATGTGGAAAGTCTTCTTGGGGCCTGGGATTGGGGTGAGAGAGGAGGTGTGGGGGCAGGTGTAGCACTTCCTGCGGTTGCAGGGAAAAGTGCCGGGTGTGGTGGGGCTTGAGGGGAATGTGGAGCGGACAAGGGAGTCGCGGAGGGAGTGGTCCCTCCGGAAAGCAGGAAAGGGTGGGGAGGGAAAAATGTCTTTGGTGGTGGGGTCTGATTGCAGATGGCGGAAGTGTCGGAGGATGATGCGTTGGATCTGGAGGTTGGTGGGGTGGTACGTGAGGACGAGGGGGATTCTTCTTTGGTTATTATTGCGGGGACCGGGTGTGAGGGATGAGTTACGGGAAATATGGGAGACACGGTCGAGGGCGTTCTCGATCACTGTCGGGGGGGCAGTTGCGGTCCTTGAAGAATTGGGACATTTGAGATGTACGGGAGTGGAATGTCTCATCCTGGGAGCAAATGCGGCGGAGGCGAAGGAATTGGGAATAGGGGATGGCATTTTTGCAGGAAGGTGGGTGGGAGGAGGTGTATTCCAGGTAGCTGTGGGAGTCAGTGGGCTTGAAATGGACATTGGTTTCTAGGTGGTTACCCGAGATGGAGACAGAGAGGTCCAGGAAGGAGAGAGAAGTGTTGGAGAGGGTCCAGGTGAACTTCAGGTTGGGGTGGAAGGTGTTGGTGAAGTGGATGAACTGTTCGAGCTCCTCGTGGGAGCACGAGGCGGCGCCGATACAGTCATCAATGTAACGGAGGAAGAGGTGGGGTTTACGGCTAACGTAGGTACGGAAGAGGGATTGTTCCACGTAACCTACAAAGAGGCAGGCATAGCTTGGGCCCATGTGGGTACCCATGGCCACCCCCTTTGTCTGTCGGAAGTGGGAGGAATTGAAAGAGAAGTTGTTGAGGGTGAGGCCGAGTTCGGCTAAGTGGATGAGGGTGTCGGTAGAGGGGGATTGGTCAGTTCTGCGGGACAGGAAGAAGCGGAGGGCTTTTAGGCCATCTGCATGGGGAATGCAGGTGTATAGGGACTGGACGTCCATAGTAAAAATGAGGTGTTGGGGACCGGGGAATTGGAAGTTCTGGAGGAGATGGAGGGCGTGGGTGGTGTCACGGATGTAGGTCGGGAGTTCCTGGACCAAGGGGGTGAAAATGGAGTCTAGGTCGGTGGAGATGAGTTCGGTGGGGCAGGAGCAGGCAGAGACAATGGGTCGACCAGGGCATTCGGGTTTGTGGATTTTGGGAAGGAGATAGAAGCGGGCGGTGTGGGGTTGGGGAACGATGAGGTTGGAGGCGGTGGGTGGGAGGTCACCTGAGGTGATGAGGTTGTGGATGGTTTGGGAGATGATGGTTTGGTGCTCAGGGGTGGGGTCATGATCCAGGGGGCGGTAGGAGGAGGTGTCGGAGAGTTGGCGCCTGGCCTCAGCAATGTAGAGGTCAGTGTGCCATACTACGACTGCCCCTCCCTTGTCTGCGGGTTTTATGGTGAGGTTGGGATTGGAGCAGAGGGCTGCATGTTCTGCGGTGGAGAGGTTGGAGTGTTTGAGAGGGGTAGAGAGGTTGAGGCGATTGATGTCTCGACGGCAGTTGGAGATGAAGAGGTCGAGGGAGGGTAGGAGGCCTTGGGGTGGTGTCCAGGAGGAGGGCTTGTGTTGGAGGCGGGAGAAGGGGTCAGTAGAGAGAGGGTTAGATTCGCGGTTGGAGAAGTAAGCGTGGAGGCGGAGGCGGCGGAAAAACTGCTCAATATCACAAGCTTCAAAATCTCCCCTCCCCTAACTGCATCCCAAAACCAGCCCAGCTCATCTCCACCTCCCTAACCTGTCCTTCCTCTCACCTATCCCCTCCTCCCATCTCAAGTCCCGCCCCCATTTCCTATCTACTAACCTCATCCCGCCCCCTTGACCTGTCCGTCCTCCCTGGACTGACCTATCTCCTCCCTGTCCCCCACCTACACTCACCTTTACTGGCTTCATCCCCACCTCTTCGACTTGTCTGCCTCTTCTCCACATATCCTCTCCTCTATCCATCTTCTATCCGCCTCCCCCTCTCTCCCTATTTATTTCAGAACCTTCTTCCCCTCCCCGATTTCTGATGAAGAGTCTAGGCCCGAAACGTCAAGCTTTCCTGCTCCTATGATGCTGCTTGGCCTGCTGTGTTCATCCAGCTGCACACCTTATTATCTCGGATTCTCCAGCATCTGCAGTACCTTTTATCGCGGACATGTCCCATACCAGGAGCCCAAATGCAGCGCTGTTACTCTGCTGCCCTCTTGAGTAATACATACTCACAATGAGACTGATTGCTTTCCACTGACCAGGGTCTGTCTCCAGTGGTCAATTTATCAGCAGTTCTTCTGGCAGGTGCAGCTCTACCCTAGCTAGGTGGTGAGTTGTTTACAAAGCCAAATCTTTCTTCTCCTTTTCTGGCTGTGATGATGCCAGGTAAAATAATAACTGCTTTGGCCCATGTAATTGGTCTTCATTTCCAGCACTGTCCCCCAGATGTATTTTCTCTGGCCTCTCCTGCGGCTTATGCTTATGGTCTGACCTCCACTCCTTTATCTTTCTGGTCACAGGAATCATAGGGCACAGTTTCCTCACAGCTCCCACACAGTTTCAGACCTGACCAATAACTTCTCAACCTGCCTTGTTCCTCACTCCCATAATGCAGTACTGTGGTCAGGTTCCCAATTTCGTCTACGATGCCCATTTCACTGCTATTCGCCGGACCCAATAGACAGGCCTCCACTGCAGTCAGCTTACAGTCATTCATAGGAAAGAAATAAAAGCACTGTTCAAAATGATTAATATAAGAGTAAAAAATATATTGGCTTACAGAGATTTCTTTGTGTGTGTATATTGGCTTATACAGGACATGCATGGAAAGGAAGCCAAGGATCCAAAGTTAAATATGCAGGTCAGGTTCTTTGGCATAATCAAGGTCTCATCTGTCATTTCAATCTGAGCAGGGAAGGACAAAGGATAGTTACCCTTCACTCCAAGGAAGACCTGGAAATAGTTCTGGGGGAATTAAAAACCTGGAAGTGGAACCTGAAAACTTGAATCAGTATTCTCACATAAGAGTTGGGATTGGGCCCTGAGGCATTACCTGGAGCTTGAATGTGGAGCAAAACCTGGAGTTAGATTGTGGGGTTAAACTTACCAGAAGTAGCAGAGGAAACAAGGTCAGGCTTCAAGGGTAAATTAGAAACTTGGACCTCCATATCTCCAGCCTCTATCAACAACCCACACCTTCCAGATCCTTCCTCACCCTTTTAAGCCTTGACTACTGAGTCATGTGCCAACAATTGTTCCACTGACTTTGCTGCCCACTGACTTCTGGGAACAGTTCCCATCAAGTACCATCAGCAGCCGGATAGCTAACCCTGCTGTCCCGGCAGCTAATCTGGCCTGGTGTTGGTAGGACTCAGCAGAGATTTATATAGGTAAGGTCCTGCCATTAGGATTAAGAGATCTTCCATCACCCTAAGCCCTCTGGGCCCAGTCTCCATACCCTTCTCATCATATTCATTGGCCATCCTTTACAACTGTCTGTGGTACAATAAAGGGAAAAGTCACTGTTTGAATCGGTTTGTGAATTGAAGTGGAATTGGAATAAAAGCAGATATGTTAGCAAATGGCATTTAGAGAAACGCATGAACGGTTAGGAAATAGAGAAATACAGATCATGTACAGGCAGACAGGATTTGCTTCAAATGCATATGGTCGGTGCAAACATAGTGGGCCGAAGGGCCACTTCCTAAGCTATTCTCTTCTATGTTCTATATAATAGCAGGAGTGCAAAAGCAGTCTCAAATTTAATGCAAGAATTGTAAAGGACAGTGAGACGACAATAATAGGTTCTATATGAGAACAATGGATCTGTATGAAATTAATTGGACAGAAAAAAAAATGCCAAATAAGTGAATCGATCAACTGGGAGATAGCTCTAAATGTGAGATGGGCAAAATAAAAATGGATCTTTTCTTCTGTGAGCCAAAAGTAAATGAATCAAATGGTAAGTGCTCTAAAGAGAAATAGAAAGATTGAAATTAAACTGAAACTTAAAATTATTGATAACCTGCTAAAATCAGCATTAAAAACAGCAGTGATGAAGCTCCATAAAATGTTCTCATCGTTTGGGAATTTATGTTGGGGAAAATTGGATTTTAGTTTTCAGTTCTGTGAAGGTCTAGCCTTTTATTATAAAAGGTCAGAAAGTTGTTTTGAACAGTAAGCTAATAAATAATGCAATTTTCACTAAATCCCTCTCCAACAGCTTTGTACACCAAATAGATTGAAGCAGTTCCAGAAGGCAGTTCACCACTATCTTCTTCAGGGTACTTAGAGATGGACATTAATGCTGATCCAGCCAGAGAAGCCCACCCGCTGAATGAAATTTAAAAAACTAGCAAGCCACTTGGGGAGATCATTGCTAAGTTGCTTGCTGACTTGAGTTTTACAGCCCAGAGAGGGAAATGCTAAAAATGGATTCATTCAGAGAGACAGTTTGTAATGCCAGAGGTGCTGTGCCTAGTAGTCTTCAAAATAGTCAGGGAAGGACTGAGCAGGGGGAGGGTGTGGGTGTGAGGAGATGGCGGGGGGAGCCTGTGTTGCTTAGGAAAAAATGTGAGCAGCAAAGGCTGTGCAGGTGTCAGGCATGTAGAGATTGTACAGGCAGCTGACGACATGAGGTTAAGGAGCAATAATGAGCTGAGTTAGCAGTTTGTTCAAAGAACTTGGGGAGAGATATTATCAGAAGAAAATCACATTGAGCGAATGCCCATCAATTTACCAGAAAATAAATTGACTACAGTTATGGCAGCTGAACAGGAATCTTTCATGTGGAGATCAGGCGTGATTGTTTACTGAGTTCTGAGTGAATGTAAGTTTACTGCTGGAGTTGAAAGGAATAAATCTTTCTTTCTGATATTTGTAACGAGTTTATTTCAAGTAGTTCTTGCCCAGTGCAATATAATCGGTGCTTTTCCTTTGTATAATAAAGTTTGTGTTCCTACGTTAAAAGTAATTGGAAGCCATTTGTAAATTTATTCTGTGACTATCACAGTAAATATAAAAAAAGAAAAAATGAAACGTAAGGTCCACCTGACTTCTCCAGTTTTACCATCAGCTGGAATCATAAGATAATAAAAAAAATTAGGAGTGATAGAATCATAAAATCAGACAATAACATGGCACATTTACCCTTTAAGAAGGGTAGCAGGGATAATCCAGGAAATTACAGGCCTGTGAGCCTTAGGTCAGTGGTAGGGAAGTTATTGGAAAAGATTCTCAGGGACAAGATCTATAAACATTTAGAAACAAATGGACTGATTAGCAATAAACAGCATGGTTTTGTGCGGGGTTGGGGGGGGGGTCATGCCTCACTAACTTGATTGAGATTTTGAGGAGTTAACAAAGATGATTGCTGAGGGAAAAGCGGCTGATGTTGGCTACATGGACTTCAGTAAAGCCTTGCACAATGTCCCTCATGGCTGACTGGTACAAAAGGTAAAGTTACATGGTATCAGGGGTGACCTGAAAAGGTGGATACAGAACTGGCTTAGTCATAGGAGACAGAAGGTAGTGGTGGAAGGATGCTTTTCAGAATGGAGGGCTGTGACTAGTGGTGTTCCACACGGATCAGTGCTGGGACCTCTGCTGTTTGTGATCTACATAAATGATTTGGAGGAAAACATAACTGGTCTAACCAGTACTTTGCAGATGATACAAAGATTGATGGAGTTATGGGTATTGAGGAGGATGGTCAGTGGATGTAGCAGGATATAGATCAGTTGGAGGCATGGACAGAAAAATGACAGATGGAATTCAATCCAGACAAGTGTAAGGTGATGCATTTTGGAAGGTCAAGTACAAGTGGAAATTATACAGTGAACAGCAGAATCCTTAGGAGTATTGATGTGCAGAGGCATCTGGGTGTGCAACTCCACAGACCACTGAAGGTAGCAGCACAGGTAGATAAGGTAGTAAAAAAGACCTATGACATGCTTGCCTTCATTGGAAGGGGCATTGAGTATAAGAATAGACAAGTTATGTTGCAGTTTTATAGAACTTTACTTAGGCCACATTTGGAATATTGTGTACAGTTCTGGTCACCCACTCCCATGAAGATGTGGATGCTTTGGAGAGGGTACAGAAAAAGTTTACCTGGATGTTGCCTGATATGGGGGAACCTTAGCTATGAAGAACAGTTGGAGAGACTATTTGTTTTCACTGGAATGTAGGAGGCTGCAAGGGTGACCCAATAGAAGTTTACAAGATTGTAAATGGCATGGATAGAGCAGAAAGTATGAAGCTTTTTCCCAGGGTGAAGGGGTCAATTACTAGGGGACGCAGATTCAAGGTGCGGGGGTGGGGGTGGCAAGATTTTCACACAATGGGTAGTGAATGCCTGGAATGTGCTGCCAGAGGAGATGGTGGAAGCAGACACAAAAGTGGCATTTAAGAAGCACCTGGACAAATACATGAATAGGAAGGGAATAGAGGGATGCAGATTCTGTAAGGGAAGACAATTTTGATATGGAAGGGCAAAATATGTTGGTGCAGGTTAGAGGGCTGAAGGGCCTGTTCTTGTGCTGTATTGTTTTTTATTTCTTTATTGGTAGAAAGACATCACTCAGCCCCTCACTTCTTTTGCAATCTGTGCATTGGGAACATGGGAGGACTGAAAGAGAATGCACAAATCCTAGAAGACAATATAAAAAGAATTAAGTCTGTTATACTTTGTTAGAAAAATAAAATTCAAATAACATAGCCAAGGAAGTGTCTCAAACAGGCAATGACTGATGCCATAAATTAATGTAGAAATTCAATCAGAGAAGCAAGCAGAATGTTGAGTTATTTTGTCAAATCATTGGAAAGTGAGCCTGAGATGGAACACTGAAGCAGTCCAGCAGTATGGTCGGTCCTCAGCTCGGACCCAGTGGACAGTTTTGGTCACCATGTACCAGAAGGGCATCTGGGCAGTAACTTCAAGCCCCAGAACAAACTGGCACAGTCTATAACTGGAACAAGCTCTGCATTGAAACATCACCCCACAGGCACTGCTCTGGCATTGCACCTCCACTGGTAAAATTCCTGCAATGGAACACATCTCACTACTCTGCACTGGAACGTATCTTGCAGTTCCTGAGGCAGGAGTGCTAACCACTGTACCACTGTGCCACTGTGCCGCAGAAAGGTATCTTCACAAATCCCGTTCTGGCACTGTACCTGGACTGGCACAATCATTGCACTGGAACGCATCCTTCCAGTCCTTGGCCTGGATCAGGTTCTGCATTGGAACGGTTCCTGCCCTTCAGCACATAGGCACAAGACACAACTAAAATTGGGCAGTTGGCATCATTTCAATGAGAGCAATGAGTTGCAAGCATCTGTGACCCATTCCCAAGCAGCTTACATTGATTTCTGTCACATTACTGTACTCCTTCATGAGAACCAAGTCCTCTATATTGACAGTCTGGATTACCGACTTGTTATTCAGGGTGACAGAGAAGACCCGCAGAAACACTGGATTAGGGACCAGTATTCCTCACAATTTCTCTTCACCATTTCTAAATTTGCAGATGATAGCAATTTGGGGGAGAGGTAGGATTGTGGAAGGCTGCATCAAAATCAACCTGCAGGTTGTGCATATAATGCAGCAAAATGAATTTTAGCACAGACAAATATGAGGAGTTTCATTTTGGGAAGAAAAGTAAGAAGATCACATACAAAAAAGGCAAGAATCTAAATAGGGTCATGGAGCCGAGGGATCCCAGAGTACGAACATACAAGTGACTAAAGTATTGACACAGGTTAATAAAGTTGTACAAAATAAACAAACCAAATGTGGGAAGTTTATTTCTCAAAAAATGGCATGGAAAAGTTACCAATGCGGAACTTATATCAAGCTTTTGTTAGACTATACATGAAGTACCGTAAGTACCACATTTACGCTATTCGGTCCATTGAATCTGCTCCATCAATCCATTATGGCTGACATGTTTCTCAGCTCCATTCTCCTGCCATCTCCATAACCTGGATCTCCTTAATAATCAAGCCCCTATCTGTCTCTGTCTTAAAGACTATATTTGATTTTATTTATTTATTGTCACATGTATTTTGTTACAAAAACAGTGAAAAGTGTTGTATAGCGTTGGTGTTCTCTGGTGCATCTTAAAATGCAGAAAAAATAAACCAAAGCATGGACAATAATGGCAGAAGACTAAAGAAATAAAGAAAAAGTGTTCACCTTTACAGCCCTTCTTGTTAAGTGGTCTACCATGGGCCATGGGCCTGGTGGTCAGGCATGAGTCCCTTTGCTGTACTGTTGCCCCTGGAATGAAATGTCAACACTCCTTGGCACCATCTCATTGCCAGCAACACCCTCGCCACTATGAGTCCTTGTGGGACCTCACTAATGCAGATGCCACCAATGCCGGGTACCACACCAGCCCAAATTCAACTCTGCTGCCTCCATGTGTCAGCTTCAGGCCCACTTCGCCATTGCAGCCACTGCTGATGCCACTGGGTCTCCTACTGGGCCCATACTCGCCTCTGTTGCTGTTTCTGTGAATCTGTGCTGGACGCAGATGCTGCGAACCCTCACTCGCCTCTGCCGCAACAGCCAGGAGTTGGGGCAATGACCACCTCATCGATGCACCCAAACTCTCTCTGATGCTCTTTCTCCGCGCTGGGTCTACTTTGCTGCTGCTGATACCATTGCCACGAGCTCCCGAGCTCCTCCATAAGAGGTAACTGGAATAAAAGAGAAATAAAGAAAAATAAGATGAAAAAAGAGAGAACAAAAGAAAAGAAACTGAAAGAAAAGTGGGGGGCAGTGGACAAGCTCTGGGCTTGGAGGCCCTACTCTACTACCACCTTACTGGAAATTATGTACTGCTTGAAATTCATGTTTCCACATTTTAATGAGGAAAAAGAGACACTGATGAGGGCGAACAAAGATTTTGGAACAGCATGAAGAGGCTGGATCTCTTCAGAGAAACACAACATTGTTAGAATGCTGAAGGAGGCCATTCAGCCCATTAAGTAGCACTAGCAGGCACGTAGGAGAAGAAAGGTGAATGTCTTTAAAATTAAGAAAGGATTTGATAGCGTTGAGAGAATATTTCTACTTGTGGGGAAGAACAGAATTATGGATAATGTACACATGAAAATCCTTCTATCCATGAGAGATGATGAACACACAGTAAACAAATGTTTAGGTGGTTGAGCAGGCTTCACTCAGTGCACCAGTGCTGATACCAACTCTTTAGAGGCAGGTTCTGCTACAAGTGCCACACACAGAGCTGCTAAATGACTCGGGGAGAAACTTCTTCAGCCAGCGGGTGGTGAATGTGTGGCACTCACTGCCACAGAAGGTTGTGGAGGCCAAGTCATTGAGTGTATTTAAGACAGAGATAGATAGGTTCTTGATTGTAAGGGAATCGTGGGTTAGAGGGAGAAGACAGGAGGTTGGAGTTGAAAAGCATATCAGCCATGACCGAATGGTAGAGCAGACTCGATAGGCTGAATGGCCTAAATCTACTTCTGCATCTTATGATCTTAATGTGGATCATTGTTCTTCTATTAGTGTCAGTTGTCAAGCTGCTGAATCTTAATCTAATGCATACTGTCCCGCATGATATGTCACTGTTTCCCTCTTTTGCTACCTAGTGATGCCCAGGAGCAATAATCAATACTTACAGCCTTCACGTCCTGCTTTCAAGCATCCTGAAGCCTAAGGACTCCTAATAGGTTGGCTTCAACTTCTTCACCATAGAGAAGATGCTTGTGTATGTGATCATCTTCCATCCTGTGACCGCACAATCACAATACAAAGATTATCTCTGTCAAGTCAGCCATACCAAGAAAACCATGATCCTGGAGCAAGATCCAGCGTCTCCTCTGTTGAACCCACTAAATAACAGCTGACTGAAAAAAGTGAGTTAATTCTGCTCCCTTGGGTTTGCACTGACAGACAATCTGCTCCATTTGCAGAAAGCAACACATGAATGGGGAAAGCAGCCAACAGCTCTGTTCAATTTGCAAAACAGGGATGTGTTAACACCAATTTGACCCATATCACCACGTTGATGGTTTCTAAGGCCTGTGCTGCCTGTACTCAGCTATAGGGTTGTGAAACATGGGTGTTCTACAGCTACCGGATAAACAAGCTGGACAATTTCCATCTTTGCCATCTGCAACACATTGTGGCTGGAGAAAATCATGAATGCAGCAGTCCCTCTCAGAGCTCCTGAGAATGTTGGTCACAATCAAACAGAGACGACAAAAATAGCCATCAATACGCTAGTGAGGAACTGGTTTCTATGGAAGGCCAGCTCTCGCACTGCCTGAGCTGCTTCTCATGCTGAAGGCTGCTGGCACCATCCTTTTTAATTCTAGAAAACTTCAGGGGCTAGTGTGATTAAAAAAACCCACCTCCTGGTCTAACCAAAAGAGCTTCTTAACTAATTATTGTTAATTGCATGTTAGCAGCCAGTTACAGGTTACAGTGGTTTAATAGACATTGTTACAGAGATTTAGAGGGGGACCAGATGTTAGATCTCACTCCTTCAAAATCTGAGACTGTTCTGCTCACAAACCCACATGACACCATCACAGTGGGAGGTGCTTGTGGCACTCCAAATCGGGTCTAGGCCCGAAACGTCAAGCTTTCCTGCTCCTATGATGCTGCTTGGCCTGCTGTGTTCATCCAGCTCCACACCTTGTTATCTAGAATTCTGAGTATGTCTTTTTTAATCCATGGAGTAATATGAATGTGAAACTCCCGACTACAGCGAACGATTGAGGTGAATGTTATGGATACAGTTCAACAACAGATATTTATAGGAATATGAAGGAGAAGGAATTAAAATGTAGAGCTAATATTTTTAAATAAAGAAGGATGACAGAAGACTCAAATGGAGCCTAAATATTGGTATGGGTTGGTAAAGCTAAATGACATTTCTGTGCCCTATATTCTAGGTAACAGGTTCAAATAGAGTCATAGAGTCATACAACATGGAAACAGACCTTTCAGTCCAACCAGTCCATGCCAACCATGTTCTCATACTAAACTAATCACCCTGCATTTGGCCCATATCCTTCCAAACCTTTCCTATACATGAACTTACCCAAATGTCTTCTAAATGTTGCAACTCGTCCTACTTCCACCACTTCCTCTGGCAGTTCATCCCACATATGAACCAATCTCTGTGTAAAAACGTTGCCCCATGTGTCCTTTTTCAGTCTTTCTCCTCTCACTTTAAAAATATGTCCCCTAGCTTTGAGCTCACCCACCCAAGCGAAAGGCCCTTATCTGTGCCCCTCATGATTTTATAAACCTCAATAAGGTCACCCCTCAACCTCCTATGCTCCAGGAAAAAAGGTCCCAGCCTTTCCAGTCAATTTTTATATCTAAATACATCCATTCCTGGGAACATCCTGGTAAATCTTTTTGGAAACCTCTCCAGTTTAATAATATCCTTCCAATAAAAGAGCAACCAGAAAAGTTAAGTTGAGGAATGAAGTTTTGAAGTTTTGAGCCTTCTACTCTCATAGGGTGATTAAACTTTAAATCTCCAGATTGGGAATTAAAGCATTTGGAGACATTCTGTTGACAGTTCATCGCTGTAAAAGTGACTTTGTGGATTTCTATGGCAAGATGGGTTAGACCAGCTGAATGTCCTCCTTTAGCCGTGCTCAAAGAAATGATTTTTTTGATTCTGACTTTTGCTTATTCTTTAATAATATTGTCAAAAAAGAAAAAAATTGTGGAAACATAAATATGAATGACTGTCGCATTTTCTTAAACCGCTGCATGCTGTGAAGGAATTTATAGTTAATCGAAACATATATTCAGCATGCTGAAGTTTAATATCCCTTAAATAAGATTTAGGTGATAAAATCTCTGTCTGAATGTCTTAAAAAATTCAGTTTCTTAAATGAGAATTTTTAAAAAATGTTTGTGCTGGAAATGCCCTTCTTAGTCTTTTTTGTTCCTGTTTTTGTTCCTGATTTACAGCATTCGCAGTTCTTTTGGTTTTTACACATGGAGCCTGCTTGAAGTTGCATGCTGGAGGAACACAATAGGCAGAATCTGCCCAGAAGGTAATGTCAGGGTCTGACCCAGCGCCAGGCCAAACAATGAAAGGCAGTGGCTCACCTTTCTGACTTGCCAGCCTAATTCAAGGGTTTGCAGGTCCTTCTTTGGACATGCACAATACTGAGGCTGCAGGAAGGAGGAGAGGACACCTCAGTGCTGAGGAATGTCTTGAAGGTGAGGTAAGTTTTCTTGGCGAGCCATGGAGAATGTTGCCTGGTATGGGTGATTTTAGCTATGAAGAAAGGTTGGATAGACTGGGTTTGTTTTCACTGGACCGCAAGAGGTTGAGGGGCAACCTGACAGAAGTTTATAAGTTTGTGAATGGCATGGATAGAGTGGAAAGTATGAGGATTTTCTTTCCCACAGTGGAGGGGTGAATTGCTAGGTGGCACAGGTTCAAGGTATGAGGGGGAAGTTTAAAAGAGATGGGAGAGGAGGTTTTTCACACAAAGGCTGGTGAGTGCCTGGAACGTGCTGCCAGAGGAGATTGGGGAATCAGACACAATAGCAACGTTCAAGAAGCTCCTGGATGAATTCATGAATAAGAAGGAAATAGAGGGGAATTGAGTAGATTGGGATTATATTCATTGGAATTCAGAAGATTGAGGGGGGATCTTATAGAAACAAATAAAATTATGAAGGGAATAGATAAGATAGAAGTAGAGAGGATGTTCCCACTGGCAGGTGAAGCTAGGACAAGAGGGCATAGCCTCAAGATTAGAGGGAGCAGATTTAGGACTGAATTGAGAAGGAACATCTTCACCCAGAGGGTTGTTAATCTGTGGAATTCCTTGCCCAGTGAAGTAGTTGACGCTTCTTCAGTAAACGTTTTTAAAGCTAAGGTAAATATTTTTTAGAACAATAAAGGAATTAAGGGATAGGGTGAGAGCGCGGGCAAGTGGATCTGAGTCCACAAAAAGATCAGCCATGATCTTATTGAATGGACGGAGCAGGATTGAAGGGCCGGACGGCCTACTCCTGCTCATAGTTCTTATGTTCTTATGAATGGATCCTGTAAGTGAAGACAGTTTTAATAAAGAAGGGCAAAATGTGTTGGCGCAGACTTGGAGGGCTGAAGGTCCTGTTCCTGTGTCGTGTTGTTCTTTGTTCTTTTTCACAATGGGCCCCCTCTGAGGTCAGGGGAGCAGCCCAAAAGAAAGAGGACCCCATCCCCTACCATCGATAACTAGGCTGCTAGGGTTTACAGGCTAGATTCTAAACACAGCGCTAGCTGCCCTCAATAAACTGCGAGCAGGAAGTGGTGCTTAACTAGTCAAGCAATTTATTGCCACTTACATTTATGAAAATACAATGTGATATGTATAAGTCGCCATATTATGACATCATTTTTATTACAGAAATTCTAAAAAGTAATAATTGAGATAAAGTTCACCTTTTGTTCTCTCCATGGCTCCTGGGTTTATGGAGTGGCCAAGGGACACCACCATCAAAGCTGCCCCCCAAGGCTGCCAAAGCAAGGATTTGTGGACTGGACCCACCACGCTGCCACTGCTGAAGTTGCCACTGAAACCACCGCATCACCGCCATAGCAAGGAGGGACAGACTGGACCCACCAAGTCTCTGATGCTGAGGCCATCGCTCAAGCCATCGCCACTTCAGTTGCCATCCGATATTGCCACATTGCCGCTATAGCCACTACTGAAACCGCCACCAGGAGGAACGGACCAGACCAACCAAGGCACAACGAGGAAGCTTTCAGTAAAGCCGGGGCCATTAGGGCCACTAGAAATGGACATCCAGATCCACCACGCTACTGCTATGCCTGGAGGCCCTTCACAAATACCCTCCTCCACTGTAGCAGCAGGAAAGAAGAAAGGATGACTTTTGATACAAAAGGAAAATGAAGAAATGAAAGAAATAAAGGAGAACGCGTTTCGCCAAATAAGCTGGTGCGTATGGGCACAGGAGCCTAAACATTTCTTACCCTGCAGCTGCTGCCATCTTGCCACTGGTCACATCGTGGGCAGTGCATTGTTTCAACGGTCTCTGCCAGTCATAAGCCCCAGTGGCAAGAAGACGTCAGTCTCTCTGTTTCCCGCTGTGTTATTTTAACCCGGCCTCCTGCTACCCAGCTCATCTCGAGTGCGCTGTTATAGTCCAGCCCAATGTCACTATACAAATGTGTTTGCATAGCCCAAATCAGGGAGTAATAGATACTAAGGATGAGGGAGAAAAGGCAATCATTGAAGGAGTGGGAGATGCTGGTACAGCGTGCGTCTAGATACAGACACAGAACGGTTCAACTGCAAACCAATTAATCTGTTTGGAAGGTGCAAAAGGGTTATTGTAACACTTCACATGAACATGTGGGCTCCAGATTTCTGAGGCAATGTTGAAAATGTTAATGCTCATTTCTGACTGGTGTTTTTAGTTATGGTGTGTGGTGTTGATTTGAATCATCTGTTCCCTATATTTAATTAACTTCCAGATACATATGCAAACAATACAGATACAACCACAAGAATTTATACTTGGGATTACCAATTTGCTGCACTTAGAGGAGTATTTCCTTCCAGACTGTGCTCGGAACCCATAAAGGTTAAGACAATGTTGGACAGTGCCACATGCGCCATCATTCACTGCGCTTGCTGAATTTTCCTAGATCAATATTCATATTTCATTTCTCAATAATTTCAAAAGGAATTGCTTGGTCACAGTGAACCCCTGTGGAATGCAGCATGGTGAATCACGGCATTGCTATGCCACAGATGAAGGTCATTCAGCCCATCATTTGCATTGGCTGTCTGAGGGAGCAACTCACTCAGTGTTTTTCCACTGCATTTTCCTGCGCATTCCTCCTTTTCAGAAAATAATTCCCTTCTAAATGCCTAAATTTAACTTGCCTCCCTCACAATCCAAGATCCAGTGCACTCTGGATCTTATTTGCTCACTGTGTGGACTGGTATGCTTTCCTCATGTTACATTTGCTCGTTTTATGACATGAGAATAAAAGGGAATCTGGAATCTACTTCATGTTTATTCTGGAAACACAGGGAAAAGACTAAAACAAATTGTTGAGGGGCCAAGGCAATGGGGCAACTGGCATTGAGCAGGACAGCTCCAAAGAGGAGACACTGAGGTGAATCAGGAATTACTTATTGCGTTTTTACCTATTGTGCGAGGAAGAAAAGTGAGAAATGTGCAGGGAGAAGTGTACAGACTTTACTATGTCAAGGCATGGGCAAGAATGAGTAAACAGTAAGAACACCGTATGTTGGAATTGTTTGTTGATCACAGTTAAGGTAGAAGCGAGACTCCTTTGTTACCTGTAATATCTCTGGAATAAAGAAGAGAAAATCTCAGGTAGGGTGCCCAATTCTGGTCATTATTTGTAACCCCTTTGGGCAGTGTACATACCTGGAGCTGAGATAAGCTAGGACATAAACTCCTTGTATTGTCTTCTGTGTTCACTTTGAACTGTTACCATAGGGATCACAATTGGAAGCATATCACAACCCATATCATGATGTCAGGACAGGTGGAACGGACGGTGAAGTACTTTCTTTCCCCTTAAAACTCGGTGCATGAATTACATTGAGAAGGTTCTCTCCATATTGCTCAGACATTGGCATCAATAATCAGGAAGGTGGCCAGTGCACTGGGTTGTTCAACTACTTTCTATCTTTCTGGAAGACACATGAAATAGATTCCAGGTTCCCTGCAATTAATCTCACGTCATTAAAGGAGAAAAAGTAACATGAAGGACAAGGAACTTTTCCATACTGCGAATGGATATTCACTCATCTCAAAGGTTTAGACTTAGGTCTGTTCCAAACTGACCAGAAATCATAGAATCATAGAATTCCTACGGTGTGGAAACAGGCCCTTCAGCTGAACAAGTCCACATCAACCCTCAGAGCATCCCACCCAGACCCATGCCCTATAACCCACCTAATGTACACATCCCTGAACACTATGGACAATTTAAACATGGCCAATCCACTTAGCCTGCACATCTTTGGACTGTGGGATGAAACTGGAGCACCCGGAGGAAACCCACGCAGACACGGGGTGGATGTGCAGACTCCACACAGACAGTCACACAAGGGTGGGATCAATCCCGGTTCCTGGTGCTGTGAGGCAGCAATGCTAACCACTGAGTCACCATGCCGCATCTAACACTGGATTCTAGAAACTTGAGTGTATACTTCAATAATCTTCTCAAACCAACCCTACTGACCAGTCTGCTAAGGGTCAAATAGAATCACAAGGTTTAACATTGCCAGATCTAAAATGTGTGTTCACCCACTTTTGACAGTCACCTTTAATGACTGACATAAGCCATATTTAACTTTGCAGTTATGCCGATACAGAAAAATATCTATGCAGAGAGACTTCATCAGAGATGTAATGTAATCTGACAAATTGAAATAATGTTATGTTTTTGAGAGGGTTCTAATTTAACCCAGATTGAGCTGTGCCTTTGAGTTTTGAACAATGAAGGCTATTCTTCAGCATCTATACCTGGTTCTTAGCACAAGATACCTTCTTGATAAATGGGGTGAAGTTGCTCTTGAAATAACGGCCTGAAGGATGATTAATGCCTGGATGATCCTTCACCTCACGAAAGAAAGTGTCTGTCATTTTGCAGACAAATGCTGCAGTTGAAAAACTTTTCTAACAGTGAACACTCAATTTTCATTGTTCACTTGCTTACAGAAATGAACAAACTGCTTTTCATTTCGAGGAGGAGCTTCTTGACCCAGTGAGAGGCTGCCTGGAAGATTTTGTCAAGACTTCAACAGCAGTCTGTCGGCTTTTATTCCAGATTCTGTCACCTCTCCAACCACATTGGAATGGAGAACATTCCCTTCTCTCAGTTACTGAGCCATCTGACATGTGCCGTAATATGTCAGTCAACACCTTCCACACCTTAGCTGGAATTGTACGCATTGCATGCTCACTGCAGGAAATGTACTGCTGATCAGCACTGGAGTACTAAAGCTACAGCTGTTTGTTTTAGCACCTCCAGGCATATTTAAATTGTGATAATCAACAACTATTCCCAAAGTTGCAGCAGAAAACTGAACTTACAAACAGACGTGTCTTATTAGAGAATCCACTTAATGTCTATTTTCACCCTTCCACCCAAATAACTCCCTAGAAGATTACAACACAGAAGGTAACCAATCCTTCTATTTCCTCCTGGGATGCATCGACTTATCCATGTGAAATTATATTGCCATCTGTGAGCTGATTCCATTAATCTGACTTGTGTCCTGGTGAAGTTTTTTGCAAACCCCCTCACTGCTTGCTAAACTGACTGCTATTAAGAACAGTGGAGAGGTGGGATGGTGTTTCCCCCATTTCCCACCTCTTTACTGAGTGCAGATAGACATGCTTCAAACAAAAGGGGTTTTAACTCCTGGAGTGCTGAACTTCTCAAAAACACACAAAACAGATTTTTTTGCTAATACAAACGCAGAAAGTGCTAGAGGAAGACTGACAGCAACAGAGCCAAACTGGACACAAAACATTAACTCTGCATTTCTGATGCTGCCAGACCTACTGAGATTCTCTGGTTTTCTTTGTGTTTGTTTCAGGTTTCTACCTTTCGCACTTTTTTGCTTTTATGTAAGGTTTTCTCCCTGTATTTTGCAAGAGAGAGCTCTTAAGCTCTCCCATGAAGGCAAACATCTTTGCAGTATTTACCCTGTCAACCCCCTTAAGAATCCTATATGTCTCAATGAGATTACCTCCCATTCTTCTCAACTCCAGTGACCCAACCTGTTTAACCTTTTCTCATTAGACAATCCTTCCATATTTGGAATCATCTTAATAAACTAAAACAGAAATTGCTGGAAAAGCTCTGCAGGTCTGGTAGCATCTGTGGAGAGAAACCAGAGTTAATGTTTCAAGTCCAGTGACCCTTCTTCAGAACAGGTGGTAGCTAGGAAACGGTTGGAATTTGTATGGAAGATGAGGTGGAGAGAGGAATAACACACCTTTTCCCATGTCCTTACCCCAACCCCCAGACACCAGGCCTTGTCATCACATGAGTCTGCTACCATACACAACCCATTATCAGCTGCTAATAATCCCCATTGGCAGCTATTCAGTCTCATTGTTTGTCCAACTGTTTTTCTCTCTGTTTGGGATCTGTCTCCACCTATCATTTAGTCCTCCCCCTCTCCCCACCCCATCTTCTGCATGAATATCAACCCCTTCCCTGTTCTAAAAACTGTACCTGAAACATTAACTCTGCTTTATCTCTATAGATGCTGCCAAACCTGCTAAACCTAGCCAGCGATTGCTATTGGTGTTTCTTAGTTCCACCATCCACAGTTCATTTAATTTTTTTTATCATCTTAATAAACCTTCTCTGAACTCCCTCCATTGATATGAATAAATGATAATTCTCCTTTATAAGGGGACCAAAACTGCTCACATTACTCCAGATGTGGTCTCACCAGCACCTTGTATAGTTGCAGTAAAACATCCCTACTCTTATACTCTAACCCCCTTGAAATAAGGGTCAACATTCTATTAATCTTCCTGATTACCTGCTGTACTTGTGAGCTAACTTTCTGTGTTTCATGCACAAGTCCCCCCACATTCCTTTATTTTGCAGTTTTCTGTGGTTTTCTCAATTTAAATAATACTCTGGAATCAGGAGGGCAGAAAAGAGGAAACGGGAGCAGGAAGGCAATGGAGGCCAAACTCCCAACTCAGAGTCCCTAATATAACAGAGATACCTGGAGGTGATGGAGTGCAAACAAAAACTGCGACTCTCCAAGCAGACATTCTCCAAGGAGAATGCTGTTCTCATCACCAAAGGTCTCGCAGTCACTTATCACCCTGGCATTCTGCCAGTGACCCTGAAACTTTCTGTGAATTAGCTGCAGAAGCAGCACATCAAAGTATCTCTCGGGTCACGGACACCAGGAAGGTATCACTATGGGAACTGATTGCTCAGCTAATTAATGACTGGCATGGCCTTGTAGGGACAAAGAACATTGAGTTTTCCTTCATCACTAGATTGCCTCAGATGCATGGCATCATCCACGGTACCCATGAGGCCCTCAAGTCACCCAGTGACCAACCAGTGTGATCTAACAGCAAGGGGGACTCCTGCTCCCTCAATATCCAACACATCTGTAACCATAAGAGTTTGTTCTGTGTGTGCACTCACTTCCCAGGCAATTCTCTCAGTTCCTTCATCTTCCAGCAGTCCAAGTTAACTCAGATTTTCAAAGATGGTGGACAGTCTTTGGAATGCTCTGCCTCAAGAGGCATGGAAGCATAGTCTTTGAATAATTTAAGGAAGAAGTGAATATGTTACTGTTAAGCAAGGGAGTTATCATGTGTAGGCAGGAACATAGAACTGTGATTATCATCAGATCAGCCATGATCTTATTAAATGGTGCAGCAGACTCGAAGGATTGAGAGGTCTGTTTCTAATTTGAATGCTCATATGTTCACTACTAACTGTTGTGTGTGGATGGATCCTAGTGCACACGGGATATCCCTTGAAGAGGTGGTGACTGCATGATCTGTGCAGGGACCAGGCAGAGCTGCAGAAGTGATACAACCAATGCCACATGACCAGGAGGAGAATGACTGAGTTGACCATCAGATTCAGATCCCTGGACCAGATGCGTTCTGTTGCTGAACACCCTCCTGCCATGATCTTGACCATTATGGACTTGCAGAAATTCTATCTTCACCTCAAATGTTTCAAATGCTGCTTGACATGTGATTGTCCATATCAGATTTGTAAGATCAGCATCAAACACTTGTAGGTTTGGAATAACTGTGTTTGCTGCAGAGTAAAGCTCCCTTTACTAAGCCATCTCACAGAGGAATGCTCTCGTATGGTAATGGGATGTTGTTCCTTTGCCTGCACTGGCTGTCTCATGGTCTTGCTATTGGATTGCAAACTTTGTGTCAGATTGATACTGCATGCTCTTGTCCAACGGCTACAGATGAGGCATAAAACCTTCACACCCAAGAACACCAGCCAAGCACAGAAAATTTATCCACCATCTACACTAAATTTAGACTTTTGCTTTTATTCACTTGCCGGATTTGGACATCTCTGGTAAGGCTGTCATTTACTGCCAGTTAATAGAATCATAGAATCTCTAGTCTTCATTGAGAAGACCAAAGTTAGCTATTTCCTAAAACATTGCAATCTGTATGGCAAAGATATTTAGCATTTCTTAGGGAATGAATTCCCGGATTTGGACACAGTGTCATGAGGAACAGCGATATATTCCCAGGACAGGATGATATGCAACTGTAAGGGAAACTTGCAAGCAGTGGTGTTCCTACGTTGTCTCCCAATACTGTCAAACACACACATACTGTCACCCATATCCTTGTACTGTAACCCTTGGACTCTGTTCTCTAGTATTTACAAAATACACGTTTGAACAATGATTAATTGGAAAATTCTGTCGCTGTTCTTGATGCCTCACAGATCTGAGTGTTCTGCTGAAGATCATATGTGGATTTTCAGTTCTGCGACAGTCTAACTTATTTCCTGTACAAGAAATGAGGATTAAAATATCACCTTAATTGCCTCTCTTGAAGGATCTTAATTTTGATGTCGCATCACATTGTTCTCCACATTTACATAACTTGGCTTCCATGACCTTCCTGCAGTGTTGGCAACAACGACTGGAACATGGGACCAAGTGAAATATCTTCTAGACATTTGACTGGGGATGTTTCAGGAAATATGAATATTAGGGGGCACAATGCTGCAGAGTAGTCTTCAGTTGTTCTGCTCATTCTTTGAGAATCAGTAAGTGCCGACGTGTACTCCATCTTGTTTGAGCACAGCACTCTCTGTTCTCCCACAGTAACTGAGCTGTGCCACCCTGAGAAAACTAAACTTGCAAACTACAAGTCCTTTACTTTATGAGGTAAACTCTTAGCAAATGGGTAAGAAAGGAGCAGTGATCTCAGAGTGGAATCTTTTTGGGCTACAACGTGGGCTATGTCAGAATTTGTGGCAGCTAGGGGCAAGAGATCCAATGATTTCTCCATGTTTTCCACTTTCAACAAGTGGTAAAGTGAGCTTCTCACTAGGCAACAAAGTCACCAATTTAGAGGGATGTTGTTAAACTTGAAAGGGTGCAGAAAAGATTTACAAGGACGTTGCTGGAGCTGGAGAGTTTGAGTAATTGGGAAGGCTGAATAGGCTGGGACTATTTTCCCTGGAGCATCAGAGGCTCATGACCTTATAGATGTTTATAAAATCATGCATAGGGTGAATAGCCAAGGTCCTTTTCCCAGACTCAGGAAGTCCGGAACTAGAGGGCATAGGTTTATGGTGAGAGGGGACAGATGTAAAAGGGACCCAAGGGGCAACGTTTTCATGCAGAGGGTGGTGCGTGTATGGAATGAGCTGCCAGAATAAGTGGTGGAGGCTGGTACAATTACAACATTTAAAAGACATCTGAATAGGTATATGAATAGGAATGGATTAAAGGAATATGGGCCAAATGCTGGCAAATGGGACTAGATCAGTTTAGGATATCTGGTGGCATTGACAAGTTGGATCGAAGGGTCTGTTTCCGTGCTATACAGCTCTATGGCTCAATGACTTTAAAAGGGGGATTATTGTTTATTAAACATCTTGTTAACAGCCAAGCTCATCTCATTACTATTCAGCTTCCTGTCTTACCAAACGTGCGAAAGAAGCAAGATGTTGGGAAAACTTGACATGGCAACCGGACCAGGTACCTAGTGGATTCAGTTGGGGTGGGGTGGGGGTGGGAGGGTAGGGGTTAAGGGCAACTTGACTTATTCTTCATGACTGTGGACTGCAAGATGGTAGGAAAGGACAATGGCATTTGTGACTGACTGTATCTACAAAGGGGGATATAGTTGGATGCAGTTCCAACACTCAAAAAGAAACATGTCAAGCAGAGATAGTAGGAACTGCCGATGCTGGAGAATCTGAGATAACAAGATGTGGAGCTGGATGAACACAGCGGGCCAGACAGCATCAGAGGAGCAGGAAAGCTGATGTTTCGGGTCTGGACCCTTCGTCAGGCACACCATTTGACTGGCACTTCATCCACAACCTTCCACATCCACTCCCTCCACCACTGATGCTCAGTAGCAGCAGTGTGCACATCTACAAGATGCACTGCAGAAATTCACCAAGGCTCCTTGGACAGCACCTTCCAAAATTGAGACTACTACCAGCTAAATGGACATTCAGCCAGTACATAGAAACACTGTAATTTGCAAGATTTTATCAAGGTACACATCATCCTGACTTGGCAATATAATTGTTGGGTCAAACTCATGGAGCTCCCTCCCTACTGGCATTGTAAGTATCCCTATACCACATGGACTGCAGTGATTCAAAAAGGCAGCTCACAACCAACTTCATAAGGGTGAGAGTGCTGGCCCCACCAACAACACCACCATCCTGTGATTGTGTAAAAAACTGTACCTGGACCTTTATCTCAGACAGTACCTGAACTGTACAATCCATGCATGGGTGGATGTTACTCCTTTTAGAATATAAACCAGCACTAGAATTTTGGCATAATTATTTGAAATATGTTGATGTGATAGAAAAATAAAATTTTCATCTCCCGTGACATTTCAGTATCTTGCTGCGAACATTAATTGGTTGGAGGAGGTGTTAAGTGTATGCGCCACATTCTCACCACATTGAAACTGCAACCCAACTGTGGATAGAACATTCTGCACTATAATCAGAAAAATATTCTAATTTATTTCTCAAAATAGCAGCACCAAACTTCTATTAATGTATATTTTTCATAAAATCACAATCATTCGCCAAATATTAGAATGTTTATTTTTCTGTTTCTCTCAGTTCACAACCTGTAACTGTAACTGCTAATTATTTGTCAACAAGGTGGAACAGGTTCCATATTGCTATCACACTTGAATTTTTTTGAAACTATTTGCATATTTTCTGCATTAACTACAACAGAGATGAGTGGTCGTGCCTCATGCTCTGGTGCTGACTACATCAAAAGACCTGATTTTTTTTTCATTCACATGAGGCACTTTGGCATTGCTGGTGGGCCAGTATTTATTGCCCGTCCCTAGTTGCCCTTGAGAAGGTGATATTCAATGGCCTTTGTGAGCCGTTGCACACCACCTGCTGTGTGTCGATCCACAATGCCCTTAGGAAGGGAATTCTAGGATTTTAACCCAGCAACAGTGAACAAACAGCAATTTATTTCTAAGTCAGGCTGGTGAGTGGCTGAGAGGGCAATTCGCAGGTGATGGTGTTGTCACATATCTGCTGCCCTTTCCTCCTAGATGGAAGTGGTCATGGGTTTGGAAGGAGCTGTCTAAACATTTTTGGTGATTTCCTGCCGTGCATCTTGTATATATTACACACTGTTGCTCCTGAGCATTGGTGGTAGACGGAATGGATGCTTGTGGATATGGTTCCAATCATGTGGGCTGTTTTGTCCTGAATGGTGTGAAGTTTCTTGAGTTTTGTTGGGGCCGGGCTCATTTAAGCAAGTGAGGAATATTCGATCACACTCCTGACTTGTGCCTAGTAGATGATTGGCAGGCTTTGGGGAGTCAGGAGGTGAGTGACCCACAACAACATTCTTGGTTTCTGACCTGCTCTTGTAGCCGCTGTGTTTATGTGGTGAGTCCAGTTGAGTTTCTGGTCAATGGTAACCCCCAGGATGTTGATAATGGGGGATTCAGTGACAGTATAATCATAGAATGCCAAGGGTTGGTAGGTAGATTTTCTCTTATTGGAAATGGTCATAGCCTGGCATTTGTGTGGCGCAAATGTTATTTTCCACTTGTCAGTCCAATCCTAGATATTGTCTACATCTTGTTGCATTTGAACATGGACTACTTCAATATCTGAGCAGTTCTGAATGGTGCAGACCATTGTACAATCATCTCAGAACATCTCCACTTCTAACCTTATGATGGAGGGAGCGTCATTGATGAAGCAGCTGAAGATGGTTGGGCCTCGGACACTACTGAGAGGAACTCCTACAGAGATGTCCTGGAGCTGAGATAACTGAAGTCCAAACACGATGAGCATCTTCCAATGTGTCAGGTTTGATTCTAGTCACTGGAGAGTTTGCCCCCCCCCGATACCCATTGATTCCAGTTTTGCTAGGGCTCCTTGATGCCACACTTCATCGAATGCAGCCTTGATGTCAAGGGCTGTCACTCTCACCTCACCTCTGTAATACACCTCTTTTGTCCATGTTTGAACCAAGGCTGTAATGAGGTCATGAGGTGAATGGCCCTGGTGGAACCCAAACTGGGTGTCACTGAGCAGGTTATTGCTTGATAGCGCTATTGATGACACCTTCCATCAATTTACTGATGATCAAGAGTAAACTGTAGGGGCAGTAATTGGCCGGGTTGGATTTTTTTCTGCTTTCTATATACATAACATACCAAATGTTAATTGCCCATAACCATTCAGGGCTGGATTTGGCAGGTCTGCAGACCTTAAATCTGATATTTAGTTGTGGGATTGCTTAGCTCTGTCTAACTTGCTGCTTATGCTGTTTGGCATGCAAGTAGCTCTGTTTGATAATTTCATCAGGTTGACACCTCGTTTTCAGGTATGCCTGGTGCTGCTGCTGGCATGTCCTCCAGCCCTCTCCATTGAATTAGTGTTGATCCTGTGATGGTTGAGTGGAGGATATGCTAGGCCATGAGGTTATAGATTGTGTTGGAGTACAATTCTGTTGCTATTGATGGCCCTATGCACTTCATGGATGCCCAGTCTTGATCTGCTAGATCTGTTGGAAGTCTGTCTCATTTAACACAGCAAGCAAGGTAACAGTGGCTCAGGGCTCACCACCTTGCAGGCAGTGGGGGAGTGGTGCAGGGGTGGTGCGTGGGGAAGCAGGGCCCAATAATATCTTCAGGATGTGCCAGTTGCTGTGATTGCCATGTCTTTATTGGACACCTTCAGGGCTCAATTGGACTGATTATTGCCGGCCATCACGTTAGAAATGCTTTACAAAATACATAGACAGCTCATGAATGTTGGGTAAAGTAGTCATTTGAGGAAAGACTCCACTTCTGCTGCTAACCTTTCCCTAACGCGCCTCCTTGGTGGGGCGTCAGCAGCAGAGTATGAGCAATTCTGATGGACTACGGAGGGCTCAACTGTTTGTGTTGGGAAATCATCTGCACATGCAATGCTGATATCACAGAATATGGTGATGTCAATGGTGCTTGCACTGTGCTTCTGTGGCACATTGCAGCCCGCTGACATCACAGCACCATCCCACTGACATCACAGCACTGTATGGCAGAGTGGATCCATTTGTGTTGGCGATAGTCAATCCAGTGTCTTTCACTGTGAAGAAATATCACTGACATGTAACTACCAATATAACAGAGCACCAATCTTTCTCTTAAATCTGAGAGGAAGGTTGACATTGATGCAGCACCTTTTAACACCTCAGACCATTTTAAAGCGCTTTGCAGCCAATGAAGTTCTTTTACAGTGTAGACATTGCTGTGATGTAGGAATTGTGTCACCGTGGGCTCTCTCAAATACCAATTTGGTAATGACCTGATAATCTGATTTTTTTTGTGATGTTGAATGATTGATTGATTAATTGATTTATTTCTTGTTATGTGTACCAAAATGAAGTGAAAAGCTTTGTTTATGAGTGGTACAAGCAGATCAAGCAAGCAAGGGATACACAGAATAAAAATACTTAGAGGAATATAGGTTACATTGCAGGTTACATTATTTGAGCCTAGAGTCCATTCACAGTCTGATAATGGCCAGAAAGAAGCTGTTCCTGAACCTGCTCGTGCATGTGTTCAGGCTTCTGTATCTTCTGCCTGACGGAAGAGGTTGTCGGAGGTTATTACTGGGGTGCGATGGGTCGTTGATGATGTTGGCCACCTTTCCATGGCAGCGAGCTTTATAAATAGAGTCCATGGATGGAAGGTTGGTTTCCGTGATAGTCTGGGCTGTGCACAACACCTTCTGTAGTTTTTTACGGTCTTGGGCAGAGCAGTTGCTATACCAGGCCATTATGCTCCCAAATAGTATGCTTTCAATGGTGCATCTATAGATGTTGGTGAGGGTCCCTACGGACATGCCAAATTTCCTGAGCCGCCCGAGGAAGAAGAGCTGTTGTTGTGCCTTCTTGACTGTCGCATTTATGTGGGAAGTCCAGAACAGGTCGTCAGTTATCGTCACTTCAAGGAACTTGATGCTCTTCGCTCTCTCAACCTCAGTTCCGTTGATGGAGGTGGGGGCATGTTCTCTTCTTTTCTTGCTGAAGTCGATGATCAGTTCTTTAGTTTTGCAGATGTTGAGAAACAAACTGTTTTCATTGCACCAGTCACCAATCCCTCTATCTCCTTTCTGTGTTTTGACTCATCGTTGTTAGATATCTGTCCCACTACGTTGGTGTCCTCAGCGAACTTGTAGATGGCATTTGGTCAGAATTTGGCAACACAGTTGTAGGGAGCACAGTAAGGGGCTGAGGATGCATCCTTGGGGGGACCCCAGTGTTGAGCGTTATTGGAGGTGGCACAGTTAACTATCGTCACTGATTGTGCCTATGGGTCAGAAACTGAGGATCCAGTCACAGAGCGCAGCGCCGAGACCAAGGTCATGCAGTTTTGAGATCAGTCTGGAGGGGATAATGGTGTTGAAGGCGGTACTGTAGTCAACGAGTGGGAGTCTGATATAGGTGTCTTTGTTGACCAGATGTTCCAGGAATGAGTGCAGGGCTAGGGATATGGCATCCCCTGTGGACCAGTTACATTAGTAGGCAAACTATAGGGGATCGAGGCATAATGGGAGACTGGAGTTGATATGGGCCATGACCAGCCTCTCAAAGCACTTCATGATTATTGAAGTCAGAGCTATTGGGTGATAGTCATTAAGGCACACAGCATGTGATTTCTTCAGTATGCAGATGTTGGTGGTCTCCTTGAAGCAGGTGGGACTTCAGTTTGTAGGAGGAAGAGGTTGGAGATGTCGGTGAATATCTCCACCAGTTGGCCTGCACAGGATCAGAGTGCTCGGCCAGGGACGCCGTCTGGACGCATCGCTTTCCTTGGGGTGACTCTCAGGAAGACTGATCTGATTTCTGAAGTGGTGACAGAGGGAATAGGTGTGTCTCGGGCTGTTGGGGCAGGTGTTGCCACGCTGGTGGTATTCTGCTCAAACCCAGCATAGAAAGCACTGAGTGTGTCAGGGAGGGATATGTCATTGTCTGCTATCTTACACTGTTTCATTTTGTATCCTTTATGGGGAATAAATATTTGCCAAGACACCAGGGATAACTCTCCTGATCTTCTTTGAAACAATACAATGGTATGGGAGGTGATGATGTCTAAAGGAGCCTGGATTTCCTTGCTTATGAGTCATTAAAAGCTATCATACTGGGATACCAAGCAATCAGGAAGGTAACTAATATGGTAAGTTTTATTGCAAACTGATTCTTGAATAGGAATGATTTACTCCAATTGTATAGAACCTTAGGAACACCACAGGGACAGGACTAGGCATGATTTCAGTCCTCTTACCTAAGGAAATATATACTTGTCAAGAAGGTGTGCAGCAAATGTTCACCATATTAATTTCTGGAATGGCAGGACTGTCCTAGATTGAGGAGAGATTGATGAGAATTGGTCTGTATTCACTAGAGTTTAGAAAATTCAAATGTGATCTGATTGGGATGTATAAGGTTTTGAAAGGGTTGAATAGGATGTGGATATAGAAATTAGAACTAGAATTAGCCTTTATTGTTATATATACTCATAGAATGTAGTGAAAAGTTTATATCTCGCCACTTGCAGCATCAACTTAGGGACAATGATACCTACATACAGCTTCTTTAGTGACAAGATTTTAGACAACAGAGAAATAAAATGTCCGGCATGGCAGAAATAAAAGTTCAGAATAACAGGCCATTCTGGCACCTACCTTCCAGGTGGCACCGGGCCGTGACTCCAATCCATGCTGGGCTTCACCTTGAGAATCTTGAGGCCAGGAGATCACTTCAAACTACCACACCGGGTCGAGGGTGCCACACAGGGTCGAGGGTGCCATACAGGGCTGAGGGTGCCACACCTGGTCGAGGGTGTCACACCAGGCTGAGGGTGCCACACAGGGCTGAGGACGCCACACAGGGCTGAGGACGCCACACAGGGGCGAGGGTGCCACACCGGGCTGAGGGTGCCACACCGGGCTGAGGGTGCCACACAAGGCCGAGGGTGCCACACCAGGTCGAGGGTGCCACACAGGGTTGAGGGTGCCGCACCTGGTCGAGGGTGCCACACAAGGCCGAGGGTGCCACACAGGGCCATGGGTGCCACACCGGGTCGAGGGTGCCATACAGGGCTGAGGGTGCCACACTGGGTCGAGGGTGCCACACAAGGCCGAGAGTGCCACACCAGGCTGAGGGTGCCACACCTGGTCGAGGGTGCCACACTGGGTCGAGGATGCCACACCTGGTTGAGGGTGCCACACAAGGCCAAGGGTGCCACACTGGGTCGAGGGTGCCACACAGGGCCGAGGGTGCCACACAAGGCCGAGGGTGCCACACCGGGCTGAGGATACCATGCGAGGAAGCCACAATAACAAGCAGGGAGGCTGCTAAACTAGGCCGGTAGGTCGCCAACCACACCTGGATGCTTCCCCTGGATATGGGAAGCAGGGATGTTCTCTAACGAGAAGCCATTGCTGTGAATTTGCCTTCAACAGGGTGTTTGTACCTGATAAGACATTGGCTATGTTATCTCCAGTGACATAAGAAACTGATTCAGAGATAGTGGGAACTGCAGATGCTGGAGAATCTGAGATAACACGGTGTAGAGCTGGATGAACACAACAGACCAAGCAGCATCAGAGGAGCAAGAAAGCTTACGTTTCGGGCCTAGACCCTTCTTCAGAAATGGGGGAAGGGAAGGGGATTCTGAAATAAATAGGGACAGAGAGGGAGGCAGATAGAAGATGGATAAAGGAGAAGATAAGTAGAGAGGAGACAGACAGGTCAAAGAGGCGGCGATGGAGCCAATAAAGGTGAGTGTTGGTGGGGAGTTAGGGAGGGGATAGGTCAGTCCAGGGAGGACAGACAGGTCAAGGGGGCAGGATGAGGCTAGTAGGTAGAAGATGGGGGTGGGGCTTGAGGTGGGAGGAAGGACAGGTTAGGGAGGCGGGTACGAGATGGGCTGGTTTTGGGATGTGGTAGGGGGAGGGGAGATTTTGAAGCTTGTGAAGTCCATTGGGTAACTCGTCCATTTCTGAAGAAGGGTCTAGGCCCAAAACGTTAGCTTTCCTGCTCCTCTGAAGCTGCTTGGCCTGCTGTGTTCATCCAGCTTTACACCTTGTTATCTCACATAAGAAACTGAGCGTGGATATCATGATATCGAAGAACTGAACAGATACTTATTACAACCATCTATCATGGACAAACATTATAATACTGATTTGCATAAGTAGCTGGGCTAATATTAAACTATTAAGCTAAAACAGAGAAGCTTTCAGTAGAGTGCCATGCTTCAAATGGTCCAAGGGATGATGAAGTGTGAGAAATTTCTATCTTTAGACCCTCAGGTCACATGATATGATAAGCATATCATGATATACCTTACATACTGACATAGTAACCATGAGAATTAACACAATAAACATACTCCCAGAATAAGGTTAAGCCATTTAGGATGACAGTGCTTCATGCTCTTATGAGTTTGAACTGGAATGGTAAGGTTGCCACTGTAACCCACATATTTGGGCACCAGGCATCTCCATTAGATATATCATGTGTAATCAGTGTCCATCACTTTGTTGCAGTTTCCAGTGTCACACTGTAGCATTACGGTTGTACTCCCTTGTTCACATCTGCCAAGGTTCACACCTAAAACGGGAAAGGATAAAGACAATACCCACACACAATCAGCTCACTGACCTTTTGAAAGAGAATGTACAATGACCGAAACTGGTCTGGTGTTCTGCATTGTTAGTCCAGTCACATATGCCACAGCCTCCCCGTTTCATGTATAAAAACAGAACCTGATAGATTGAAGGAACATAGGAGCTGGAGTAGGTCATTTAGCCTCCCGAGTATGCTCCGCCATTTTTTATCATGGCTGTGCATCTGCTTCAATGCCACATTCCTGCAATGGCCCATATTCCTTGATGTCATTCATAACTAGCAATCTATCAGCATTTATCTTGAGCATGCTCAACGATTGAACTTCCACAATCCCCTGGGATAATGAATTCCAATCATTCTCCACCCTCTGAGTGATCAACTCCATCCCCATCTTTGTCCAAAATGGTTAGGACAGAGATGAAGAGGACATCCTCTGGGTTGCAGAGGGTGAGGTACTGGATGGGTGTCTTTTAGAAAAGACACTAGGATGTTGTAGTCGGGTATGTCCCAGGAATGGGCAGAATTTCTGTAAAATTTGATATTTTACCCACATATGCATATGTAATGAGCTGAAAAGGACATAACACCGCAAGGAAACCTGACCTATTGCTGAGCTGAAATCCCTCCTGCTTTCAGTCTCTGCCTTCAAAAGAAAATTCTACCCAGTGTATCAAAAATATTAATTTACCAGGAAATGGATTACCGTGCATCGATAAAACAAGCCAAGGCTTCAGATCGTTCGTTAAATAAACAATTCTCAGTCATTTCAAATCAGGGTAGAGGACAGGACACCTTTGTAAAAAAAATGCTTAATTTTGGTGATGAACTCATTTCAGGTATAATCTGTATCAGGTTTCTGCTCTTAAAAACAGTAAGCAGTACTGTACAATTATAAAAAGATTTCCATGCTGTCTTGCTGCCTTGATAATTGGTTCATGGAAGATTTTACATTGGTGGTTGTGCAATTATATTTCATCCGGAAGCTGAACTCTAATCAATATGTTTTTCAAAGTAATTTTCCAGCATTGTCAAGGCAGAAATTCTAATCTTATCATTTCTTTTTGTCCTGTTGAGGAGATAGAGATTCTTTTTCCTTCAACTGTAGGAGTAAATTATCTAACTGTTCTTCAGCTGTGTGTTCATCCTTTTGTTGAATAAATTCACGCTGGTGTCTGCCTTAATAATGTGGTCTGAAAGTGTGATGTGGGATAACAAGCATGGGGCTGGATGAACACAGCAGGTCAAGCAGCATCATAGGAGCAGGAAAGCTTGACGTTTCAGGCCTAAACCCTTCATCAGAAAAATTGTGTGATGTTCTAGCTTTGCAGATGACAAAAATCTTTTGAAGAGATTGACTAAATCTGAAGCTAATAACAATTAACCACGTGGAAACTCTTACTTGGTACTTACACTTCATTGAAATCAAATCTGAATCTCCATGAGATTAACTCACAGGAGGGTTGGAAAGATCTGAAACTTATAGTTATCTTACCAAATGGCAAGTGTTTGGCATTGGCCTAATTTGTATTAGTTCCTTGTTTAGTCCTCACTATTTCTATATATTCTATACGTCCCAATATCATTCTGCACAAGTTGAGAGTTTTAAGCCTCAAACAGCTGTTGTTAAAAACTGCTTTATATGAAAAAACCCTGAGTCGATCAATTGGAAACTCCTAAATGCTGTGTTCCATTGACTTAAGCACACAACTTGCAGATGGCTACCTAATTTTCATTACTGTTCCTTCCACATTCCAGCGCTACTGTAATACAGTCTGCTTTTCAGCGAGAACGCAACAAAGACAATATCATCAGGAGATAACAAGGTGTAGAGCTGGATGAACAAAGCAGGCCAAGTAGCATCAGAGGAGCAGGAAAGCTGACATTTCGGGCCTGGACCGTTCATCAGGAGAATGTGTACAAATCACATCCTCTATCTTATGAGCACAGCATCCAGATAACCATCGGAATTGGATGGTAGCAAACCATTTGGCATAACAACTTGGACAATGGCACTTTGGTTGAGAGAGGGATGCTTTGACTTGGTCCTATCAGGCTACAATGGGAATACACCAACCATGACCTTATTTGCATCCCTGGGCAGTTGGGGATATGAGGTCATCGTTTTAAGGACCACATTCTCTGTTGAACAAGACAAGCAGTCGAGATACTGAAGGAACAAGAGCTTTAGAAGATTTCAATCCTCCCCCTCTCTCCCCATGTAAGCTACAAGTTTTTAAGCAATTTGTTGAGTGTGACTATTCCTTGTGCTGTAGACAGAGCGCAACCGTGTCTAGAAGAACAAACAAATCTCCCATCTCCATTTCTAAATTGCATTGATGTTGAAAACATCAGGACCACCAAGTGATAGCAACAGGATTCCCAATTCCAACCTGAAGGCATCTATAAGACCATATGTAATAAGAAGAGACCACTTGAGAATGCTCTGCCATTCAACTGGACCATGGCTGATGTGACATTCCTCACATCCACTTTCCTGACTTTTCTCTGTATCCATTGATTACCCTACTGCTCCAGAATCTATCTATCTCAGCCAAATTACTTCCTCCACAGCTGTATAATCCTTTACTTTTACTAAATTTTATCTTGTTTAATCTCTTCTTCCTCACTTTATAATCCGTCCATGAGTGGGTGAACTTTGAGCAAGTGTACATGTGTGAAAGTCAAAGAGTGTTTTACCATTTTACTTAGTACAATAAAAACTTTCCTCAATTTCCAGGTTGTAACTCAAAAAAGCCTATCTGATAGTGTCTCAGACAAAATTCTGAGTCCACAATGTATCGTTGGAAAAAGTGGCTGGGAACTCTGCTCAACCTTTTGATAGTGACTGAGGATTGGGAAGCGAGTGAGCAGGGTGCTTGGTGGATGAGGTGGCTAGGCTACCCAGTGAATGGATGAGTATTAAGGATGGGTTCTTGGGTTCAGGTTGCATGGGGACAGGAGGGGGGATCTCAATCCCTTCTGGTTCAGTTCAGTTGCGGCTCGGGTGTCAGATGGGGGACAAAATTGGCTAACGTCCAGATGAGGTTGGGAGGGGATGGTGTAGTATTAGGGTAAGGTCAGGCCTGAGGGGTGTCAGTTTTAAGGGGCTGGTGAAAGACCAGGAAGTTGGGTGTCAGATCTTGTGGAGAGCTGGGTATCGGGGCACTGACTGGGTGGTAGGGAGTGTGAGGGATGAGGGAGGTGTAGTTTGGAGTAGGGAGGCAATTCAGTTTAGTAATAACCCAAAAGTTAGAGCATGCACCTGTTCTGTATGTAACAGGAATGGCATGGGAACGGCGTGGGGTTTGTTGGAAGAAGTCTTTCTAAGCTCCTGTGACCTAGATATGACATGTACAGCCATTACAGGTCTGGGTGGAAAGCAAAATACTGCTGGAAATTTGGAATACAAACAGAAAGTGCTGAAGAAACTCAGCAGATCTGGCAGCACCTGTGGAGAGAGAAACAGAGTTAATATTTAGAGTCATCTATGATTCTTCTTCAGAATGGAAGACATCCAAAGGCCTTGGATAGGCGGTAATAAGTGGGGAGAGTGACCCAGGGTAACTGCCTCTCCTGGTGGGTTAATCTACTCTGAGTGGTCCTGAAAAGGAATGGGAGTGGAAACCAATCAGAACATTCAAGGGAGTCCATGAACAGTGAGCTTACAGGAGGTTAATGCAATAATTGATCACAACAATCAAATCCTAGCCATGGAATCACAACATTGTTACGGTGCAGAAAGAGCCCATTCGGTTCATTGTGACTGTACTGACTCATTAAATGGACACCATTACCTTGTGCCAATGTTCTGCATTTTCTCCATACCCTTACACATTATTTTTTATCCAAATAACCATCCAATGTCCTCTTGTATGCCTTAATTGAACCTGCGTCCACCACATTTCCAGGCAAGTGCATTCCCGACCCTAACTACCAGCTGTGTGATAAAAGATTTTCCCCATTTCATCTTTGCTCATTTTGCAATCACTTTAAATCAATCCCTTCTTTCTTTTGTTCCTTTTACAAGCTGGAACCCTATCAATTCTATCCAGCCCAATCATGATTCTGAAAACTAAAACACAAACAGAAATTGTGGAAAAACTCAGCATCTGTGGAGGTAAAACAGAGTTAATACTTCATATCTGGTGACACCTTTTCAGAAATTCTTTCAGGTCTTCTCACAGCCTTTATCTCTTCTAGGAGAACAGTTCTAACATCTTCAATCTATCCTCATAGCTTAAGTCACTCAGCCTCAGAACCATTCTTGTGGATCATTTCTACACTCTTTCCAATGCATCACATCCTTCCTAACAGTAACTTTGTTTTAAGTTTCCTTATTCATGCTCTTGTTCTGTCATTTGCTTCCCGAGTACCTACTCAGACTGAATGGCCACATGCCATGCCATGTTTGGGATACTCTCTAAGTGGAATCCTGGTGGTCTTACAGTGTACCAAAGACCTGGAAGCCTCCAATTGGATGGTAGCCCTTGGCCGATGGGGCTGTCTTAGGTCCTTGACCCTAAAGCTAGACCTGTCCAGGCCTGTCAAGTACCTGAGTGGGTGACGAGTGGATCCTGTCAGCTCTCCAGCTGCTGAACAACACCCTCTGTCACCTCCTGGAGATGTCACACTTACTGTCCAACTGAAATAAGGCATGTCCATGCTAATGAATCCCAGGAGGATAAACAACTATGTTGTCTTACATCATTCACCGCTGGTGAGACAAACCAAAGTCTGCCATGTGGATTTGGTTAACTAGACAGCAGAAAAAAAAATGCAACTAAACGCCAAATAATACTGCCAATTGGTATAGGAAATTTCTAAAACCAAACTGTACATACTTAAACCTTGCCCACAGTTAATATCCTTATACCCCTCCACAGTCCCAATGTCCTCATCCACAGTGAATATCTTTGACCTTAACATACCCATATACTACCCCGTCCCCCTCGCCACCACCCTAATATTATCACAGAATTGTTACAATGCAGAAGGAGGCCATTTAGCCCATCGTGCCTGTATCAACTCTTTTATCTGCTGCCCAACTCCTGCCTTTTCCCCATACCCTTGCACACAGTTTCTGCCCACATAATCATCCAATGCCCTTTTGAATTCCTCAATTGAACCTGTCTTCACTACATTTCCAGGCAGTGTATTCCATGCCCTAACTACCTTTGAGTGAAAAAGTTTTTTTTATTTTTCATGTCACCTCTGATTCTTTTTGCGTATCACTTTAAATCTCTGCCCATGTGTTCTTGTTTCTTTTACAAGTTGGAAGAGCTCCTGCCAATCTACACTGTCTGGCCTGCTTTTGATTGTGTACTCCTCAATCAAATCTCCCCCTAAACCTTCTGTTCTCCAAGGAGAATAGTCCCAACTTCTGCGAATTGTCCTCATCGCTGGAGTTCCTCATTCCTGGAACCACTCTGGTAAATCGCTTCTGCATTCTCTCCAATGTCTTTCCTTTAAGGGGTGGCACGGTGATTCAGTGGTTAGCACTGCTGCCTCACAGTGCCAGGGACCTGGGTTCAATTCCAGCCTCAGGCAACTGCCTGTGTGGAGGTTACACATTTTCCCTGTGACTGTGTGCATTTCAACTGGGTTCTCCAGTTTACTCCCATTGTCCAAAGATGTGCAGGTTAGGTGGTCAGCCATACTAAATTACCCATAGTGTTCAGAGAGGTGACGGCTAGGTGGATTCTCCATGGGAAATGCAAGGTTACAGGAATGGGTCTGGGTGGGATGGTCTTTGAAGATTTAGTTTGGACTCGGGTTGAATGGATGTTTCTCAACACTGAAGGGATTCTATGATTCTACTATACAATGTAGCACCCATCTGAAGTCTAACAAGTGTCTAGTATTAGTTCAACATCACCTCCTTGCTCTTATACTCTACGCCTCTATTAATAAATTCAGAGGCATTATATTCTGTATTAAATGCTCTCTTCATTTTCTTGCCACCTTCAAAGATCCATGCACATGTACACTCAGGTCTCTTGTTCCTGCACCCTGTTTAGAATTGTACCCCCCTATCTGATACTGTCTTGCAATGTTCTTCGCACCATACTTCTCTGCAAAAACATCCCCACCTGACAGATATCATCATGCACCCTTCGAACCATCTCCTGTTGAAGCCATTGTATAAACACTAACACTGCCTGTACTTTCTTGGGATCACACAGTTGTTGTAATATGCATGAAGCAGGGCTCTGTAATTGTAGATTCTCAAAACAATAAGTATAAATAAACTTGTGAAGAAAACAACCTCTCAAAGCTGTTGTAATTAGATGACAGGTTTTTGCTGCTTATCCAGGCTGAGAAGTTGATGCTGTTTCCAGGACTCATTGCTTTTCCCTTCTAAGCCTGACATTTTATTTTAATGAATTATTTTAAAATACCTTAAAGGAACTCTTTGATTCACCGTTCTTAAACTGAACACTTTCTTTTGCTCTTTCTTGATGTCTGAAGTTAATTTCAGTCTAAAAGTACCCCTCTACAAATATAGCTCTGAAGGTTACATGCAGAATGGCAAGTTTAAGGTTACTGTGTTTCCAAGGGGCTGAAATACATAGTTTAGCCAGCACAATCCACATAGCCTCTGGCACTCGGAGGGAGGGATATCATAATGAGCTTCAGAGATGAATCAAACCTTGTTATTGCAGCTGTTTGCAGTTATTGTCAGGCAATTAATGTCATAAGGAACACCTACCATGTTAGACAAGGGGAAAAAAAAGCAGTTATTGTTTTTCAAGGGTTTGATTACTTCAAAAACTCAAGTAACTGCTCCCTCTCAATGCTGTACGGTAATGTCCTGACCCATTATCCCAGATAGAAAGCATTAACAGGGAAAGGTTTGATTACACGACTTGCTAATTACAGATAGAATCATAGCCTGACAAAGGTAGTTTAAAATTATCTCAGTCTTGTTAATTAATACACAGAGGCCAACAAACTGCAAATCCAAAGGTTTCTTTATAGAGGGAGCGTGTGGTGAGAGAACAGAACAGATCGAGCACACGTTAAAAGATTGCTTCATTTCACTTGAATATGATTGTTGAAATATTTTATGTTGATGAATGTTTTAATTCCTTAGAACAAAGCATTTAGGCTAATTGCTTCTTTTGACTTTTTCTAAATAATTTTCTAAAATGAGACCTTCTAGCTGCCTTCCAAGTTTAATATCAGTTTGCTCACTCTGGACTGAAGTTTATATTGAATTTCCTGTCAGCTTCCCAAAGCAGGTAAATAAACTAATCAACTCATCATGAGTTTAGTGACTGAAGCCCCTTTTGATATGAGAAGGACGTTGCCCACCAATTCTGACATGATGATGGAATGGGCCAAAAGCCACCTTCCCAATGTGGTTGTCAACACCACTTACTGCCCACCAATACAGAGGGTGGGGGAGCTGAATTATCTATGGTCTGTTTGTTTCTTAAACCCAGTCCAGCCACGTTCACCTCCCATGCATAAACAGGACAATCTTTTCTCTGAAATTCAGCTCTGTCTGGTGGGACCAGGCTGACTCTGAAGCTGAAGGGCTACAAATTGCTGTTGGTGAGAGCCTTGTAGGAGACAAACATTATCAGGTCCCAGGTGATGTAGAAAGTCAAACTATGCAGGGACTGGTCAATGTGGTTGGCCCTTTACCACATCTACAGTGCAAATATAATGCAGGGTTGCTTTCTCAAGTATCTCAGCTACGGTGTAGCGGGAGGCAGAACTGATGGGGACAACGGAAGCATTGAAAATATTAGCTAGGCCTGTTGCATCAGCTTTCCAAGTGGAGGAAAGTTGGGCTGCATGACTGATCAGGCTGTGCAATGGACCATTCCCAACAGGAAACCCAACCCACTGGGAGCACAGTTTGGGAAATGCATTCTCTGTGAGTTCAGTCTGACTGGGAGCACAAGATACAGATTTAACACTGCAAAGCTTTGTCTGATGGGAAAATTATGTGATTTAAATGTGGGTGAGCTTATTAAGAAATGGAAATTGGAATTTGTGAATGAGATTCACTGCTGCATCGGTATAGGAGTATCAGGTGACCAGAGTTGAGTATATATATCACATAGATACAGCATAGAAGGGGACCACTTGGTCACTGAGTACATATTAGCATTCTGTGATAATCCAGTTAGTCCCAATCCCCAACACTACCTCAGTAGCCCTGCAAGTTTATTTCCCTGAAGTACCCATCCACATTTATTTTGAAATAATTTTATCTTCCTGATTAGTACCACGCTTGTGGACAACATGTTAAAGTTAATTGCTGTATGTGTACCTTTGCCTTTAAGTGACTTTACCTTTAGGGATTCCAGATGCTGTCTATATCAGGCTCCAACCCTGCCTACATTTCAATCTGTATAGGATTGTATGGGCAGCACACTTTTTAATTAGTTACTCTGTTGTAATCTTTGTTTTATAATTTATAATGTGTTTTACTGTTTTACCTAAACTTTATGGTATCAAACATCCCCTTAGGAATGACTGATTATTAGACCAATAATATTAACATGGTGACCATTACTATTCACTCCATAACAAAGTTCTTCTTCACACTCCCCCTTACATCTCTTCCTCAGAACTTTAAATCCGCATGGCCTAAGATTTGCATTAACAGTTCAATTAAAACAATTTCTTTGTCACCGTTATATTAAACCTTATCATGATGTACGTATCAATGGTTATAGCTCTCCTCAATATCCTTTACTCCAAAATGGAGTTCATAGTTTATGAATGGGGTAAATCACTTGGAGCATTTAAAGCAAGTGGAATATTGTGTCCAGTTCTGGTCTTCACACTTTAGGAAGGATCTGAAAGTCCCTAAGTGGATGCAGAAGAGCTTTATCAGAATGATTCCAGGGACAAAGAAATTTAGCATCAAGATGAGATAAGATAAGCTGTGTGATTCTCCTTGGAGCAACAAAGATTGAGGTGAAATTTCATAGGAAGTGTACAAGATTGTGACAGGTTAGACAAGGTGGGTAAAGAAAATCACTTCTCAAAACATTGGATGAGAGGACATCGGTTTGTGTTGCACAAGAGGTACAGAAGGATACGAGAAAGAATTTTTCTTTACCGTGAATTGTTAAGACCTGGAGCTGGCTTCTGATGAAGGTTGGAAGCAAGGAGGATCAATACTTAACAAAGGAAATTGGATAGAACCTTGCGGGGAATAAACTTGTAGTGCTATGAAGAGTGAGAGAATGCTGCTAGTTGGATTGATCTACTGAGAACCACCACAGATTTGAAGGGCTGACTGGCCTCATTCTTTACTATAATTGGCATTCAATAGCAACCAAGCTTACGTTAGAAAGGGAATCAAAGCAGACTGAGTTAAGCCATGTGATGCCTCAAGGGAGCAAGCGGAGACTAAATGACCACTACTGTAAAACCAGGAGTATCTGAGATAGGACAGATGCATTAACAAATTGATTGACATGTGGTATTGTAATGTTGTTGCCATCACAGAGATTTGTTGAGGGAAGGGCAAGACTGACAATATGGCAGACCAGGATGTAGGGTCTCCAGGCAGGACAGGGGATGTTGCAAAAGTGGAGATGATGTGGCAATATTAGTTAGGGAGTCGGTTACTGCAATAAGGGGAGACGGTATCTTGGAAGGGTTGTCAAATGAGGCTCGTAGGTTGAGCTTAAGAATAAAAAGGGACAGTCGCACTGTTAGGAATGCATTACAGACTCCCAGATGTTCAGCTGGCAATTGAAGAGCAGATAGGTAGACAATTCACTGAGATGAGTAAAAATAATACTCGAGTATTCATATTACAGGATTTCAATTACACAATATTCATTTGGATAATCAGAGTATAAAGGCAGATTTTATAAAATATACTCAGGGAGGCTTTTTATGTCAACATGTACATGACCCTACAAGGCTCGGTGCAGAGCTGGACCCAGTTCTGGGGAATGAAACCATACAAGTCTTCAATGTAACAGTGGGGGAGCAATTTAGTGATAGTGACCACAACATCGTATGTTTTAAGTTTGTTATGGAAAAGGAGAAAAAAATCGTCTGCGAGAAAGGGTATTGGTTATGGTTTAAGGCAGATTTTATTAAAATAATGGCCAAAATAAACTGGGAGCAGCTACCTGAGGGTAAATCATTAGCAGAACAGTGGAAGGCATTCAAAAAGGTACTGGCCCAAAATGTTTCCTATAGGGTGAAATGTAGGAGCAACCAGCTCAGAGAATGCAGGATGTCTAGGAATATTCAGGACTGGATGAAAAGGAAAAGAGAAATATATAACAGGTACAAAGGGAACAAAACATGGAGGCCCTGGGGGAGTATAGGAACTCAAACTACAGCTGGGGAAACTCAAGAAAGGAATTAGGAGAGCAAAGAGGGAGTCATGAGAAAACACTGGGCAAGATTAGGGAGAACTCAAAAGTATTCTACAAGTATATCAAGGGAAGAGAATGACCAGGCGAAGAGTAGGGCCATTAAGGACTAAGGGAGTAATTTATGTGTGAAGCCAGACCATGTCTATACAATGTTAAATGAATACTTCCCATCTGTCTTTACTCAGAGGAATGAGAATGCAAGTACAGAATTTGAAGCGGTGGACTGTGATGTTCTTGAATAGATTGATATAAGAAGCAAGAAAATATTGCAGGTTTTAGCACCTTTTTAAAGTGGATGAACACCCAGGTCCAGATGAATTGTATTCCAGACTGTTGTGGTAGATGAGGGAGGAAATTACAGGATCCCTGATCCTAATTTTTAAATTGCTTCTGGCCTCAGGGGAGGTGACAGAGGACTGGAAGATAGCTAATGTGGTTCCAATTTACGAGAGGGTGGTAGAGATAAACCGGGAAACTAATTAATTTCCTTTTACAGATGCAAGATTTGATCAGGGATAGTCAGCATGGCTTTGTGAGAGGGAGGCCATGCCTAACAAATCTGGTGGAATCTTTCGAGGAAGTGACCAAGTTTTGCGATGAGGGTAGGGCAGTTGATGTAGTTTATATGGATTTCAACGAGGCCTGAGGCAAGATTCCATATGAGAAACTGGTAAAGAAGTTAAAAGTTCATGAGATCCAGGATAACTTGACAAGATGGATCCAAATTGGCTTAATGACAGGAGACAGAGAGTAGTATTCGAAGGCTGTGTGTGTGACTGGATCATGGAGTGTGGTGGCATACCACATGGATCAGTGTTGGATCCCTTATTGTTTGTGATATTCGCAAATGATTTAGATGAGAATGTGGGGGAGGATAAGAAGTAAGTTTTGTGGATCAAGTAAAGACTGGCTGAGTGGTTGACGGTGGGGAGAAGGTATTAGGTTACAGGAGGGTAAAAATGGATTGGTCAGATGGGCAGATCAATGGCAGATGGAATTTAACCCTCATAAGTGTTGCACTATGGAAGAAGGAACAAGACAAGGGAGTGCTCAATGAATGGCAGGACACTAGGAAGCTCAGAGGAACAGAGGGATTTTGGATGCTTGTCCAAAGATCCTGAATGTAGCAGGACAGGTTATTGGGGAAGTTAAGAAGGTAGATGGGATGTTAACCTTTACCAATCTGCCAGAGATTATAAGAGCAAAGAAGTCATGTTGGACGTGTGCAGAATTTTGGTTAGACCACTGTGTGCAGTTCTGGTCACTGCATTTTGGGAAGGATGTGATTGCACTGAAGGGGATGCAGAGGAGATTCACCAGGATGTTGACTGGGATGGAACATTTAAGTGATGAAGAGAGTTTGGATAGGTTTGTGTTTTTTTTACAGCATAGAAGGTTGAGGAGAGATTTGATAATGATATATAAGATTATGAGGGGCATAGACAGGGTGAATATTGTCAATAACAAGTGGGCACAATTTTAAAATGAAATGCAGGAAGCTTAGAGCATCCCTGAGGGTGCTGGGGCTCTGGAAGCTACTTGGGAGGGTAGTTGTGGCAGGAAACCTCATAATCTTTAAAACAAAAATGGATAAGCATCTCAAATGTAATTACATTCAAAGCTATGGGCCTGGTGTGGGAAAGTGGGACTAATGTAGTTAGACATATATTTACGGCAGTACAGACTGAATAGGTTGAAGGACCCTCTTCTGTACTGTATGATTTTGTGATTCTTAGACTGTAAATAAAGAATGATCATTTGGGGAATTGAAAAGAAATGTCTGGCTGGTGAACTCCTGCCAGCTTTAACATTTCCTAGAAAGTGAGAGAGAAACTGGACAACAAATTGCTTTTCTATATATAAAACTTGCATTTGTACGTAACCTTGCGCACCTTCAGGCTGTTTCATATTGCTGCTCAGCCAATAAATATTTTTTGTTGCACACTTGGTGTAATTTTTGCACAAATATGTCAATCAAACCAAGCAAAGCAAGATCTCAAAAGCTAATCTCAAAGCTCGCGTTCTGAAGAAGAGTCCCAACCCAAAACATCAACATTCCTGCTCCTCTGATGCTGCCTGGCCTGCTGTGCTTCTCCAACTCCACACTGCGTTATCTCTGACTCCAGCATTGGCAGTTCTTGCTATCTCAAAAGCTACGATTAGATAAGTAACTCAAATATTTTTGACGAAGGGATCATGTGGTATAATGGGTAACATCACTACTTATCAGCCAATGCTGTGGGTTCACATCCCACTCCAGGACAAGGACGGTGTATTCATAGCATGGTCAAACAAGTCGAGAATTGTTGATTGCGCTTTGGACACTTTGACCAGTTTGTGTATTAAAAACATTTTACCCAAGCATTCTTGCTGGTGAGGTGGACAAAGGGGCACAGAATTCGGTTTGCTGTTCAACTCCATTTTATTAACAATATATTCATTATTAAAAGCACCACATAAGTATTTCTCAAATTCTCACAATATTGACTGTCTATCTAGCTCTATATGTCTGAGAAAGGATATTACATGCAAGGATCCATGTGTTTGAGCTGGCCTGTTGGAATCTCCTTTTCTGATGTTGGGCTGGCTCTCTTCCATGAAGGTGAGTCTCGTAGGTCAGGGTGAATCTTCTCCTGGACCTTCTGCGGTTGTCACATGGTCTTCTCCCACAAGTCTTGTTGTGGGTTTTGGCTGAGGGAGTGGCTTCCAGGTGTATGTAATTATTCCCCTTCCAGAATATTCTGTGCCCTTTGCCCAATGGGTCATGAACGTAGTTCTAATGGTGTCATGCCAACACCGTTCACTGTTGCTATGCTGGTGTGGTGTAAAGTGCACATCCTCAGGGACTGGCTGGAAGTCAAAGGTGCCAGAAAGTCTGATTGATACTTCTTCAGTACACAACCATCAGGTTGGTTGTAACTGGATCTCCCTGAACGTTTGTGATCTTTTTGACCTTGATTTCCACCATTCTCTGCAGCTAATAGCTGCTGGCTGCTGATTAATCCTCATTCCAGTTGAGATGCATTTGGGATCTGCTTCCTGTCCAATCTTGAACGCATCTCCAGGGTGAGTAGTGAAGAAGGTTTTGCTTGTGTGAAGAGATGAAGGAATTGGTGCAATGAAGAAGACAACACCCAGGTCTCCTTAAAATGATGCCACGTGAAGTTTATCAGTTTACATCCACTAAGAATGCAGGCGGGCTCTCAGTTTGACATCTCTGCTAAAACACAATAGTTTCTAAAGAACAGCATTGAAATGTTAGTAGAATTGAAAAATTCAAGGGATGGAGTTGTGTTCAGCCTTCTCAATGTTGAGACAAGAGAGCCAGTCTCTGCATCACATAGACACATGGGTCCAACTTGATGAGAAAGGAATTGAGAAAAACCTCCCCCAAGAAAGAAAGATTATAAATATTATTGGGTGGCACAGTGGATCGGTGGTTAGCACTGCTGCCACACAGCACCAGGTACCTGGGTTTGATTCCAGCGTTGGGTGACTGTTTGTGTGGAGTTCACATATTGTCCCTGTATCTGCATGGGTTTTCTCCCACAATCCAAAGATGTGCAGATTAAGGTGGATTGGCAGTGTTAAATTGCCCATAGTGTCCAGGGATGTACAAGCTAGGTGGACTAGTCATGGGAAATGCAGGGTTACATGGATAGGGCTGTGGGTCTGGGTGGGATGCTCTTTGGAGGGTCGGTATGGACTCAATATGCCTAATAGCCTGCTTCCACATTGTAAGGATTCTATGATTCTACAAAGCACAAAATTAGCAAAGAAAGTTACTGGTAAATTATTTGAAGACATTTTATAGTGACCTCATCTGCAGTAGAATACCATTCTATGTGAATAAGATTTATCATTAACATCTGAGATTACGAATTTAGAATGATAGTGAATACTTCAGGTCAGCAAGGACCACCTCCAGATGATGTTTTGCAATAATGTTCGCACCATTTTTGACAATGTGATATCCCCTTTGTGAGATATCATGTCACCCACACTAAACACAATCACAATCTCTCAGGATTGTGATCTCTTGAAAGGGAAAACAATTATTAATGCGCATATTAATTTAGTTGCTATGGGAACAGTTCATTATGCTGCAGATTTGGAGGGAACATTCCCTCAGAATTATTGTTGCACATTTAGAAAACATGGAGGTGAACTGCTCCACACTGGGAACAGATCTATTGCCACTCAGCTTTTGTCAGATTTCCCTTTATGTTTCAGAGATCTTTAGAAACCATTAATTTGGCCTCAACTGGATTATTCTAGACAATCCTAGGCATCTGACTTGAGGATGCAAGGGCCTTAGAAATGTATGAAGGAGATTCACTGAGATGTTATAAAGGATGTGGGACCATAGTTATAAGGAGAGGTCAGAGAAGTTAGGGCATTCTCCCTGGAGCAGAGAAATAGGGGAGAAGTTCTCAAAATAATGTGTGGTTATGACATGGAATAGATAAAGAACAATAATCCCCTCTGGTGAGTGTATTAATAGTGCCAGGTAATAGATTCAAATTTGTTGGCAAAACGTCAAAAGGGGTGAAAAAGCAAATTTATTTTCACACTGTCATGACCACATCAGCTGTGTCCACATAATGGTTCATGAATTGTGAACTGGTTCAGCTTGTTTAGCTGCCTTGAGTTGTTCAAGTGCTCCAATTTAAGAATAGCCGTCAGCAAATGCTTAGTCTTAATAGGACAACATGTTAATTTATTATGTAGCCTTTGCTGGAAGTTACTAAGTGAGGAGTGATACAGTTATTAGGTGAAGTATAGGTACAAAGATTAAAACTAGGATAAACAATACTTACAAATATGAAAGTAAGTTCAGTCTGTGTTATTGCAGGCCTATCACATTCTTGAGGATTCAGTTTCTAAGCTGAAGGGCTCGAAGATGTGAAGTCAGAAATCTGTAATAGTGATGCAGAGACAGTAGGAACTGCAGATGCTGGAGAATCTGAGATAACAAGGTGTAGAGCTGGATGAACACAGCAGGCCAAGCAGCATCAGAGGAGCAGATATCCGCATGGGCCCAAGCTATGCCTGTCTCTTTGTAGGTTAAGTGGAACAATCCCTCTTCTGAAACTACACTGGCCCTAAACCCCACCTCTTCCTCCGTTACATTGATGACTATATCGGCGCCGCCTCATGCTCCCACGAGGAGCTCGAACAGTTCATCCACTTCACCAACACCTTCCACCCCAACCTGAAGTTCACCTGGACCATCTCTGATACCTCTCTCTCCTTCCTGGACCTCTCTGTTTCCATCTCTGGCAACCACCTGGAAACCGATATCCATTTCAAGCCCACCGACTCCCACAGCTACCTAGAATACACCTCCTCCCACCCACCTTCCTGCAAAAATGTCATCCCCTATTCCCAATTCCTTCGCCTCTGCCGCATCTGCTCTCAGGATGAGGCATTCCACTCCCGTACATCTCAGATATCCTCAGATATTTTCAAGGACCGCAATTTCCCCCCTCAGTGTTCGAGAATGCCCTCGACCGTGTCTCCCACAATTCCCGTAACTCATCCCTCACACCCCCTCCCCGCAATTAGAACCAAAACAGAGCCCCCCTCGTGCTCACGTACCACCCCACCAACCTCCGGATCCAACGCATCATTCTCCAACACTTCAGCCATCTGCAATCCGACCCCACCACCAAAGACATTTTTCCCTCCCCACCCTTATCTGCTTTCCGGAGGGACCACTCTCTCCATGACTTCCTTGTCCGCTCCACACTCCCCTCCAGCCCCACCACACCCGACACTTTTCCCTGCAACCGCAGGAAGTGCTACACCTGCCCCTACACTTCCCCCCTCACCCCCATCCCAGGCTCCAAGAAGACTTTCCACATCAAGCAGATGTTCACCTACACATCTGCTAATGTGGTATACTGTAACCGCTGTTCCCGTTGTGGCCTCCTCTACATCGGGGAAACCAAGCGGAGGCTTGAGGACTGCTTTGCGGAACACCTACGCTCAGTTCGCACTAAACAACTGCACCTCCCAGTCGCGAACCATTTCAACTCCCCCTCCCATTCCTCAGAGAACATGTCCATCCTGGGCCTCCTGTAGTGCCACAACGATGTCACCCAAAGGCTGCAGGAACAGCAACTCATATTCCGCTTGGGAACCCTGCAGCCCAATGGTATCAATGTGGACTTCACAAGCTTCAAAATCTCCCGTCCCCCTACCACATCCCAAAACCAGCCCAGCTTGTCCCCGCCTGTCTAACTTGTCCTTCCTCCCACCTATGCCCTCCTCCCACCTCAAACCCCACCCCATCTCCTACCTACTAGCCTCATCCTGCCCCCTTGACCTGTCTGTCCTCTCTGGACTGACCTATCCCCTCCCTAACTCCCCACCTACACTCACCTTTACTGGCTCCATCCTTGCCTCTTTGACCTGTCTGTCTCCTCTCCACCTATCGTCTCCTCTATCCTTCTTCTATCCACCTCCCCCTCTCTCCCTATTTATTTCAGAACCCCCTTCCCTTCCCCCATTTCTGAAGAAGGGTCTAGGCCCGAAACGTCAGCTTTCCTGCTCCTTTGATGCTGCTTGGCCTGCTGTGTTCATCCAGCTCTACACCTTGTTCTCTCTAGTGATAGTGATGCCTTTGGTGTTTGAATAGTTAGAAGCTTCACCCACAGTTGGATACAGTTCTGAGCAGAACAGGATCTGGAAGAGAGTGAAAACTCTTTTATTTTACTTTTATGGGCTTTGTGGATCATGGCCCTTGGTCGCATAGTTTAATGCAGCAGCTCTTTAACTGGGCTAGCTCTCTCTTTATGTTTTCTTTGGCTGAAAACTCTCCAGCTCTGATAGTGGTTGTCAGAATTCTTCTTGGCATTGTTAAAGTGATGTCTCTTAAATCCTCTGTTACACAAAGGATAAAATAATGCTTGCTATCTTAACTGTGGTGTATAACTGTTCCATAAAGTAAGACTAGTTCTGTGATTCTTTGATGCTATTCTTTCATTCTCTCGACTTTTTCAGAGTTTTGAATTCTCGCTTCTTTCAAAGGACCCATTGTGTTGTCCAATACAAATCTAAATGCCTCCTTTTGTGATAGATGCTGTGAAAGTACATCGATGTGTCTGCTGTTGTGCTGCCAATGTGTTAATAAGAACAGTCATCACATTACTGGCAACCATCTTGAAAGATTTTACGCCTATTTTTTAAAAAAAAGACCTTCCTACAAAATGTATGATACTTTAATTACACAGTTGTGACAACTCAGGATTGGCAGGATCTGGAACACTCAAACTGAAAGATAGTGGAAGCTGATTCCATTACTCATTTTAAAGGCAATTATGGTAATATTTAAGGATGTGGAACCTATAGGGACAATAACGAACATGTTGGACTACTGCTCTGTCAAAGCATGCTGGAGAGAATGTCTTTCTTTGCTGTACATTTCTGTGATTCTAAAACAATATTTCAGCTCAGACTACCCGATGATATTATTAAACAATTTGAACAAAGTTGGAAAAAGGCCCCGGCTACTTTTACTGAACTGGGATGGTATTAGTGGAGTTTGCAACTTACAAGTAGAGTTAGGGATTTTCTGCTGTCATCACCAATCTTTCATTGCTTTCTCCATTTACCTCACCCTTTGCAGGTGATGTTACTGCCTTCCCAGATTTCACTGACTGGTTTCATCTCAGATTGTCAAATGGACAATACACTTTGGTAAGTCTTCTCAAAGTTCAAACTTTGTTTTTCACCAAACAGTGACTCTTAATTTGTTGGGAATTGTCTGATACTGCCCTCATATCCGAACAGCTGTTCCCGAAGTTTTGCCTCCAGGTTGAGATTCACGTATGCTATTCTAACCCCACGATGACCCCTGTTCATTTGTTTAGGGATCACTGGCTTGATCATCTTTCGCATTCTATTTTCTTTTCCCTCCTTATTAATTTGTTTGCCAATCTTTGCTGCATTTTATATTCTGTAGTCTGATTTATACTGGAGGGCTGAGAAAAGACTGAACTGTTACTGTTTATCTGGGATCAGCTAATATCCTGGTTATTGAGGTTGATGCTTGGCCATGAAGAAGAGAAGTTACCACACCTTAGGCAGACCCTGAAAAAGACAAAAATGATTTGATTAAAAAGATTCTGAGATAGGTATTATGTTAGAAATCAAGGGCAGATATTGTGAGATAGACTGAGCTGGACGTTGTGTTAAATATAATGTTATGACAATATAGTATGTTGGGTTTACTCAATTGATTCCTTGGGCCCTGGAGCACTGAGGCCAATTAATGCTGTCATGTCGTGCACTGGCTGGGCTCACCCAAGCCAGCATAGACTCAGTTAGAACCTGGAACCTTCTACATGCTAAGGCTTAATGGCTTATCACTGGGGAATCTTCTTCTCTAACCTAAAAGTGAGGTACATTGATGATAAGTTACGTTTGAATGATGGGTCATGTTGCTTTGGATTAAGGGTAGCCATTATCTAACAGTACAGGTTCTACTTCTCTGGTTGTGAATCTCATACAAGGCAAGGGCAGAGATCAGTTAATCTTAGACTTGTTTGAAAGTAGTCAGTGGACGATTTAGACGGTGTGAATGGTAAGTTCACAGCTCTTTTATTAACTCAACTCCTGCTAATATCCTCAGCATTACTTGCCAATCATACATTCCTTCTCAGTATGCATTCTTCAGAGGCAAATTAACTGTACTAATGATTACTTTAATAAATTCATGTTAAATAACATACTCTTATAGGAAAGCAGATTAATAGCAATTCATACCACAATAAATCATATGCTGTGTGCTGAATGCCACTCACAAAGGCCAACTGTGATAAATTAATTGGAAGTATATTACTTCAGAACTAATTATTCATTTTCATAAACTCAAATAAACCACCAAGTACTTTGTATTCCTACAGCATTTTGATTCAATCGTTTGGCACCAGTCTGGATATTCTAATGTATCATTTCTCCCAGTCAGAATTGTCTTTTCTGATTTGATCATTTTACCACTCGTTCATGGCTCATATTTAAAATCTTTAACTTTGCTTTTCTTCACTCCTTTTTTACCATCACTCCCCCTCACTCCTTCAATTTCTCCTGCTTCACTTAACTTCTTATATTGTTCTCTGCCAGTAGGCTAAAGTGGGTGTAAGAGAAAAGGTTAGCAGCTCACTTAGAAGTCTTTAATAAGTATATGACATGCAAAAGTCTAGCTGGGGATCACAGTCTGAATATACAAAATAAGTCATTTTAGACTGAGAGGAGGACAAGCTTCTTCATTTAGAGGATGGTAAACCTGTGGAATTCTTCACGCCATAAGGCAGTGGAGGTCAAGTCACAGAATATATTTAGGAAAGGTATTAAATAAATTTCTAGGTACTGAATGCATCGAGGGATATTAGGGATAGAACAAAACTATAACACTCTTCTATTTGTGATTTCTGTAAATGATTTGGATGAAGGAGTGGAAGGGTGGATCAGTAAGTTCACGGACGATACGAAGGTGGATCACGTTGTGGATAGTGCAGAGGGCTGTTCTAGGTTACAAAGGGACATTGATAGAATGCAGAGCTGGGCTGAGAAGTGGCAGATGGAGTTTAACCCTGAAAAGTGTGAGGTGATTCATTTCAGAAGGACAAATTTGAAAGCAGAATACAGGGTTAACGGAAAGATTCTTGGCAGTGCGGAGGAACAGAGGGATCTTGGGATTCATGTCCGCAGTTCCCTGAAAGCTGCCACCCAGGTGGATAGAGTTGTTAGGAATGCGTATGGTGTGTTAGCTTTCATTAATAGAGGGATTGAGTTCAAGAGCCGTGAAGTTATGCTCCAGCTATACAAAACCCTGGTTCGGCCACATCTGGAGTATTGTGTCCAGTTCTGGTCGCCTCATCACAGGAAAAATGTGGAAGCGTTGGAAAAGGTGCAGAGGAGATTTACCAGGATGTTGCCTGGAATGGAGGGAAGGTCTGACGAGGAAAGGTTGAGAGAGCTAGGGCTTTTCTCTTTAGAACGTTGAAGGATGAGAGGTGACTTGATAGAAGTGTACAAAATGATCAGAGGTATAGATAGAGTGGACAGCCAGAGACTTTTTTCTAGGGTGGAGGTAGCTATTATGAGGGGGCATAGTTTTAAAGTGAGTGGAGGTAGATATAAGGAAGACGTCAGAGGTAGGTTCTTTACTCAGAGAGTGGTAGGGGCGTGGAATGCATTGCCGGAGAGCGTAGTGGAGTCGGCCTCATTAGGGGCATTTAAGCGGCTATTAGATAGGCATATGGATGATAGTATAAGGTAGGGGTGGAGGTTAGATAGACCTTAGGTTTAGGGTAGAAGTTCAGCACAACATCGTGGGCCGAAGGGCCTGTACTATGCTGTACTGTTCTATGTTCTATATTCTAACATTGAGATCAGTCATTCTTATGTTAAATGACAGCAGACCCGAGGGCAGATTAGCCTACTCCCACTCCTATTTTCTATAATTCTAAAAATAGTCAAAGAAAGATTGTAGTAAATAAGATTTGAGAGGCAGAGACACTGAATGGGTATCTTGCATCTGTCTTTGCTAGACAGGAAAATCTGGCAATGTCATAGGAAAGGATCAGTTAGTATAGCAATTGGATAGGTTAAAAACAGTTACAGAAAAGGTACTTAAAATGTTGGTAGTGCTCAAGTTAGAAATGCCCAGATGGGATGGATGTGACGATACTGAGGGAGATAAGTGTTTGGATTGAAATACAATTGTGTACAAATATTTCTTTTAGTCTACCATAGTCAAGTGATCTCTTCCATAAATCACACGCATTGGTTATACACATCTTAGCCTGACTTGAATAAAGACCTTATTTTAAACTGTTGCATTGTACACTTGAAACATGGTGTCAGAAGTGGCACTGAGCTGCTTGTTGCAGAGCAGAAAGAAAGCAAAGGGAAACACAGGTATATGCAGAACTGTGAGCTGTCATAATGAAAGAATGAACAGAAGTAAACTAGCCACAGTTTGGGGAGGTGAAAGCATATTGGTAGTATCGCTGGACCCATGTAATGGTAAGGGTACCTGGGTTTGAATCCCACCATGGCATATGGTAGAATGTGAATTCAATAAAAAAATTGGAATTAGGAGCCTAATGATGATAATGAATCCATTGTTGATTGTTGGGAAAAACCCATCTGGTTCACTAGCATCCTTTAGGGAAGGAAACTTACCTGGTCAGGCCTACATGTGACTCTAGAACCACAGAAATGTGGTTGACTCTTAACTGCCCTTTGGGCATTAAATGCTGCTCTAGCCAGTGACATCTTCATCCATGAAAGAAGTAAAAAAAAGTTAAAACACTATCTAAGAGAAAATGAATGTACTTTTTCCCCTACCAGCTCCCTGTTCAAATGTCAGGGGCCACAAAACACAACCGGAATGTCTGCCTTGCAAAGAGGCAGAATTGTGAAATAGCGATATTCGTGGAGGAAGTCAGAACAATTATAAGTCCTCACATATTTATCACTGTTTGAAACAATACCTGCAGAAAAATGTCACAGTCGAAATTTTAAAAACTTTGAGACATGTTTTGAGCATCCAGTGAATTTTAAATGTGAATAGCACATGTTTAATATTAACAACCAAATGAAAAAAGTCCACTTATCAGTGTGTAATATCATTAACCCATTTTGCAGAAACCTGTGAATTTGTGCAGTTAGAGGATAATCCAATGGAAGACAGCATTGCAACAGTCTTAAGAGACCCCGTAGTGACAGCATACTACAGGCAAACAAGTGACCTAGGCAGTAGCATTGAGGTTCTGAATCAGCAGGAGGAGCATATTTCTGGCAGAACAGATTAGCTTTTGCGTTATGCTGACAGATACTGCACACATAAAGGGCAGAACATTCACAGAGGAAAGAATGCAAAAACTGCACAAGCATTTAGAAGAGAAAAAAGCAAGTCGAGCAGGGGATAAGCAGTGCTCTCAGTTTAAGAAGCTGAAATGTTTTATTCACAAGTGTTTGATTAAAAAGAAGCACAATGAACAGTTACAGATGGCAACTTGGATGATATTTGTGGAGTGAATCTGATGAATCACTTTATACAAACAGTTGGCTCAGTCAGATTGATAGTTAACATGTGGTTTGTGACTGGGAATGAGAACAACAGAGAGGAGTATAGATTGCTTAAGTGAGTGGATGAAAACTTGAAAGCGAGAATATAACATGGGGAAATATGAGGTGATGCACCCTGGCAGAAAGAATAGGATAGCTAATTATTACTTAAATGGAGAAAGCCTGCTGAAAGAGAGATTTGGGATTCCTTGTGTATAAATCACAGAGAGCTGGTATCCAATGCTAATCCAAATAATGGAACATTTGCTTTTATTTGAAAAATATGGAATATTAAAATAGGGCTACAAGCAGAAAGTGTTGGAGAAACTCAGCAGGTCTGCAGCATCTGTGGAGAGAAAGCAGAGTTAATGTTTCAAGTCCAGTGACCCTTCTCCAGAATGAAAGCAGCTGGGAAATGGTGATATTTACACTGATGCTGGGGTGGGTGGGGAATGGGGGTGGCGCGATATGTCTGCCATCAACATAAATACTACCTTTTCCTCATTCTGATGAAGGATCACTGGATTGAAAACATTAATTCTGCTTTTCTCTCTATCAACGCTGCCAGACCTGCTGAGATTCTCCAGAAATTTCTGTTTTTATTTCAGATTTCCAACATTTGCAGCTCTTTGTTTTATTTTATAATGAAAATAAGTAAGTTTTGCTCAAACTATCCAAGGCATAAGTCAGACTACAGCTGGAATACTGTCAACAGTTTTGGAACCCTTAACTATGGAAAGATGTACTGGCATTGGAGGCAGTCTAGAGAAGGTTCACTAGACTGATGCCAGACATGGAGGGTCTGTCATACAAGAAGGGATTGAGTAGATTGAGTCTGTACTTTTGGAATATAGAAGAATGAGAGGCAACCTTATTGAAACATACAAGATTCTGAAGGAACTTGACAGGATAGATGTGGAGAGGTTGTTTCTTCTTGTTGGAGAGTCTTGGACCAGCAGGCATAACCTCAGTAAAAGGGTCTTTTTCTTTTTAAAACAGTGATGAAGAAGAATTTCTTCTCTCAGAGGGTAATGGAATTCTTTACCATAGAGGGCTGTAGAGGCTGAGTTGTTAAATCTATCACAGGTTTTAATTGGTAAGAGAATCAAGGATTATAGGGAAAAAACAGGGAAGTCGAATTGAGGGTTATTAGATCAGTCCTGATTTCTTTGAATGGCAGTGCAGACTCAGTTGGCTGAATGGTCTATTTCTTGTAGCAGAACTTACTTAGGGCAGTGTGGTGGCTCTGTCGTTAGCACTGCTACCTCACAGTGGCAGGGACATGTGTTCAGTTCCAACCTTAGACAACTGTCTGCATGGAGTTTCTACATTCTCCCTGTGTCTGCATGGGTTTCCTCCAGGTTCTCCAGTCTCCTCCCACAGTCCAAAGATGTACAGGTTAGGTGGATTGGCCATGCTAAATTGCCCATAGTGTCCAGGGTTGTGCAGGGTAGGTGGACTAGCTGTGGGAAATGCAGGGTTATAGGGATAAGGTAGGGGACGGGTCTGGATGGGATACTCTTTGGAGGGTCAGTTCGGATTAGATGGTCTGAATGGCCTGTTTCCTCACTGTATGGATCCTATGATTCTGCTCCTATGTCTAGTGGTCTTGCCAACATGAAGTGTTAGACCCTTGAGAAGGATCATGGGTCATGCAACATCATGGCATTCATAGACTTGTGAGAAATGGCTCAACATGGCATCCAAACATGAAGACTTCAAACGTCAGGGTGAAACTATATGATGGCACATGCAGAGAGGACAGATTAGCCTGTGAGCCCACTGCAACTTCAGGAACAAGGATCAGGAGTTTCTGATTGTAGGTGGTAAGTAAATGCCACTCATCTCAGCTGGGGTAAGTCTAACACCTGGATTGGTAACCCTCGACATGCCAAAAGAGATTTGCAACATGTCGCAGTACACTAAATCATTCACCATGGAACATATTGCAGAGTTCAATTATGTTGGTAGAGCTAACAAGTCTTCCAGAAGAATGTCAACTCAAAGTAGACATGAATGCAAAAGCAAATCACGCCAATGAATGTTCCAACAGGCCTCAAGACCAGAACGCGTTAACAATTATGTCCGGAATGCATGTATATAGACTGATAGGAATAAAAGAGTGCTCAGGCAGGATAGCATTCCAAAAGCTATTTGGTATTGTTGGTATCTCAAAATGTACGTGACAATGCATGCATTTTTTTTTTGGTATGAGAAGGGGACTGCTTGGTTTGAAATCCAATTATGTACAAAAACGCCCCCAGAATCATGTGACCTCTACTATGAGGTACACATAATGTGGGGCAATTGAATAAACAAGCATGGGGCTGGATGAACACAGCAGGTCAAGCAGCATCATAGGAGCAGGAAAACTTGATGTTTCGGGCCTAAACCCTTCATCAGAAATGGGGGAGGGGAAGAGGGTTCTGAAATAAATAGGGAGAGATGGGGAGGCGGATAGAGGATGGATAGAGGAGAGGATAGGTGGAGAGGAGGCAGACAAGTCGAAGAGGCGGGGATGGAGCCAGTAAAGGTGAGTGTAGGTAGGGGGGTAGGGAGGAGATAGGTCAGTCCAGGGAGGACGGACAGGTCAAGGAGGCGGGATGATGTTAGTAGATAGGAGATGGGGGTGGGGCTTGAGGTGGGAGGAGGGGATAGGTGAGAGGAAAAACAGGTTAGGGAGGTGGAGATGAGCTGGGCTGGTTTTGGGATGTGGTTGGGGGAGGGGAGATTTTGAAGCTAATAAATGAAAGCCGGAGAGGATGAGTGAAAAGCAAGTCATATCTGACCGACCTGATTGAGTTCTTTGCCAAAATTAATGAAAAGGATTGATGAGGACAGTGCAGTTGGTGCTGGATAGAAGAACTTTCAAAAAGCTATTTTTTATTATGTAATACATCCAGGAACAAAATAGATGAACATGAGATGACTGAGGCAAAGTATGATTGGAGAATTGGTTTGGGGCAGAGGTATAAAGGAGAGTAGAGCTGTTCATATTTTAAATTAATGGGCAATGGTGTCTGCATCACTATTCATTTGGATGTATCTTACTGACCTGGGGTTGGATGTACATAGCAACATATTAAATTTTGCAGGGGGCAGGTAACTTGGAAATGTTGTAAGCAGACAGGAATTCAACTCCGGGATTTCAGGAGGATGTGGACAGATGATCAGACCCATGGCAGGAGAAGTGCGATGTGTAATTTTCAGATCCTACCTACTGTTACCATTCAAGTGATTACGTGGTGCCATCTGGGGATGGTGTGGAAACTCACCCTGGTTTTAATGGACCACTGAGAATAGCTGCCTGTATTTTTAGTATAGATGATTAATAAGACACAGTCTAACTAAGGTGTTTGAGATCATTAAAGGATATGATTGTGAACTTTCTTTGTGTGGGGAGCGGAAGCATAAAACCTGAACTAGGCTATTCAGGGGTGGTTGTAGCAAACATATCTTCAAGCTGAAGGCACTAACAAGCTGATACTCAGTCCCACAAAAAGTTGATCAGGCTGGCGGCCAAAGAAAACTTACAAAAGAGAGATTGGTAGAATTTGAATTGTTGCGGGGGTAACAGTGACAGAATCAAAGTAGGTAGATGGAGGGAAGGTATAGGTCCACCATTATTTAATTGGGTGGCAATACAAGCTTAAGGGCTGAATGGCCTCAAAATTCTCCTATTCTCCTTTTATTCCTGAGGCAAGAGATAATGGAAAAGTTGTGGGGAATGAGAAAATGTGGGTGAAAGACTGCTGATTAAAAATTGCGGTGGGCAAATTATGAAGAGGGAGAAACATAGAAAATAGGAGCAGAAGAACCTGTTCGACATTTCAACATAGTGATGGCTAATCTTCTATCTCAATTTCAGACTCTGGTTCTTCCCTCATACACCTTGATACCTTTCCCATCCAGGTATATATATATATATATATATATTTTCAGTAACTTGGCCTCCCTAATTTTCTGTAATAGACAATTTTACGAATTCACCAGCCTCTGAGAGCAGTCATTTGTCTTCATCTCAGTTTGAAATGGTCTACCCCATGTCCTGAGAGTGTGATCCCCTGAACTCACACCCCAATCATCATCCCTGCAACCAGTCTGTCCTGTCTTATCAGAATTATATATTGTCCAATGAGATCCATCTCATTCTTTAAACTTCAATGAGTGCTGGCCCAGTGAGTGCAATTTGTCCTTACACAATTAACCTCTGGATGAAAATATTTTCCTCAAATCCATTCTAAGCCTGGATGCTGGAGTCAGGGTCAATACAGTTTGAAGCTAGAGGGACACAGCAGGCCAGGCAACATCAAAGCACCAGGAAAGTCGATGTTTTGGGTTTACACCCTTCATCAGTCCTGTGTTCCTCCAGCTTCAAAGCTTCAAAATCTCCCCTCCCCCTACCGCATCCCAAAACCAGCCCAGCTCGACCCGCCTCCCCAACCTGTCCTTCCTCCCACCTATCCCCTCCTCCCAACCTCATCCCGCCCCCTTGATCTGTCCGTCCTCCCTGGACTGACCTATCTCCTCCCTAACTCCCCACCTACGCTCACCTTTACTGGCTCCATCCCCATCTCTTTGACCTGTCCGTCTCCTCTCCACCTATCTTCTCCTCTATCCATCTTCTATCCGCCTCCCCCTCTCTCCCTATTTATTTCAGAACCCCCTTCCCCTCCCCCATTTCTGATGAAGGGTCTAGGCCCGAAACATCAGCCTTCCTGCTCCTATGATGCTGCTTGGCCTGCTGTGTTCATCCAGCTCTATACCTTGTTATCTCAGATTCTCCAGCATTTGCGGTTCCTACTATCTCTTCCTTGTGTCCTGCTATTCATTGAATACTCCTTGTTTTGTTACTCTTTCAAAGGTATCACCTCACATTTATCAGGGTTAATTTCCATTTGCATTTTATCTGTCCATCTGACCAACACACTTATGTCTTTTTGTAACCTAATACATTCCTTGCTCATTGTCAACCACTCAGCCAATTGTTGCGTCATCCACAAACGCACTTATCATCCCTTCCCTACATTCTCATCTACATCATTTATGAATCTGATAAACAATAAGGAACCCTGCACCGATTCCTGGGGTATGTCACTGGATCCTGGCTTCCAGTCACCCAAGCAGCCTTTGACTAGCACCTTCTGCCTCCTGTCAGTAAACCAATTTGGACCTATCTTGCCAAGTTACCCTAGATCCCAGGAGCTTTTGCACACTTTATCAGTGTCTCATGTGGGACCTTGTCAAATGTTTGCTGAATTCCATATTAATAACATCAACTGCCTCACCCTCATCTATACACTTCATCACTTCCTCAAAAAATTTGATCAAATTCATTAGGCATGAACTCCTTCTGCAAAGCCATGCTGACAATCCCTGACTAAGCCTTGGATAAAAACCGAAAGAACTGCGGATTCTGTAAATCAGGAACAAAAACAAAGCTGCTGGAAAAGCTCAGCAGGTCTGGCAGCATCTGTGAAGAAAAAAAATCAGAGTTAACATTTCGGGTCCAGTGACCCATCCTCAGTTCTGGACCTGAAACGTTAACTCTGATTTTTTCTTCACAGATGCTGCCAGGCCTGCTGAGCATTTCCAGCAACTTTGTTTTTGTTCCTGACTAAACCTCAAAAAGGGATCGGTCTCACATCAGTGTAGAGAAACGATTGGAGAAAATATCAGTAGTTCTCTCCCCACAGATGCTGTCAGGCCTACTGAGTATCTCCAGCATTCTCGACATTTGTTAAAGAAATCGACAAATTTAATATCATGACAGACCAAAGAATTTCCTGAAGAAGGGTCCAGACCCGTAACGTCAGCTTTCCTGCTCCTCTGATGTTGCTTGGCCTGCTGTGTTCATCCAGCTCTACATCTTGTTATCCCAAAAAATCCTCTTCTCTGTCTTAAAATGGTTCCCCTCTGTTTTGAGATTGTCCCCTCCAGTCCTAGACTGTCCCACAAGGGGACACAACCTTTCTGCATCTACCCGATCCTATCCTTAAGATTTCTGCATGTTTCAGTAAGGTCTCCTCTCATTCTTCTAAACTCCAATGAGCACGGGCCCAACATACTCAACATCTCCTCATAAGACAATCCCTCCAAAACCTGGGATCAACCTAGTGAACCGCCTCTGGAGCGTATGAAATGAATTTCTGATTTGATTTTACAAAGTCAGTTCACCAACATAGGGAGATAGAAAATACATCACCAAAAGATGAAAAATTAAATTACAATCGGTTGATGGCCAGGTGGTGAAAACAGGGAAAAAGATTCATTTTAAAACCCATAATATGTCCATGACAATTGGAACAGTGTAACAGGCCTCGGACAGAAATGAGAGCACAAGAGCAAGATGCTGTATGAAATGATAAGTGACTGGAAGGTCAGGAGCAGACGTGTGCACAGAGAGTGGAGCTAAAGGCGTCACTCAGTCGCTGTTTGTTTCTCCAACGTAGAGGAGACTGATATCACATATTGCATTTATGATAACACTGTTGGATTTCATCAGTGTTGGGTTTTTGCATTAATTGCAGCTTTGAATATTTTTCATTACTGTTGCTATGGTATTTGTAGTTGTTAAGTGAACCCTGTATATCACCACAAAGAGGATCTTTTACAAAATGAGATAAAAAGTAAAAGCTAAAGAGTTATTGCCATGGTGATATGACAGTGCCAATGACATAGTTTCAGCAGGTTAAATAGCAGATAGTTATACACTGATATCAGAAATGCTCATTTCTAGGTTCAGATTGAAATGCCTTCAGTGGGATACAATGAATTCCAACTCTCAGTATCAGGAAAATTCTGCCCTCACCTTTCTATTGTATCAGGATATAAAAGGGTTAATACTAAGAATTGCCACAAGCACCAACCACAATGATGATATCATGTGATCTGTTAGCAGTTTAGGATCTGTAAGGAGTGAAATCTAACATCTGGTTCCCCTCAAAGTCTCGAGAACAAAGTCTTTCAGATCTAAGGGGAGATGGTGAAGATCTTCAAGCTCCTAGGAGTAAATATCACCAATGATCTGTCCTGGTCCATCCACATTGATGCTACCGTCAAGAAAGCACACCAACACATCTACTTCCTCAGCAAGCTAAGGAAATTCGGCATGTCCACCATGACTCTTAGCAATTTTTATTGATGCACCATAGAAAGCATCCTATCTGGATGCATCACTGCTTGGTATGGCAACTGCTCTGCCCAGGACTGCAAGAAATTACAGAGAATTATGAACACAGCCCAGTCCATCAGGAAAAGCAACCTTCCTTCCATTGACTCCATCTATACTTTCCACTGCCTCATGAAAGCAGCCAACATAATCAAAGGCCCCTTCCAGCCTGTTTATACCCTCATCCGTCCTCTTCCATTTGGCAGAAGATACAAAACATGTACCAACAGATTCAAAAACAGTTTTGTCCTTGCTGTTATCAGAACTATGAATGGACCTGTCATATTGTTAGAGTTGATCTTTCTCTGCACCTTGTGCTGGAACACTATATTCTGCATTCTGTTCTTTTACCCTGATGTCCTTATGTAAGGTATGATTTGCCTGGATAGCTTATTAAACAAAACTTTTCACTGTATCTTGGTAGATGTGACAATAATAAATCAAATCAAATCAAAATTTTGGTTTAACATGTTGCTAGCATGCAATGTAGGATTGAGCGAAAATCCCCAATTTCTAAAATACTGGACCAAAACCCTGGACTTTTCTAACATCTAAAATACTGAACAAAAGCCTGAACTCAGGCTGCAACAAATACACACACAGAGACAGAATGATTTCAGTCTGGGGCCATTGTTCAGTCCGAAAATCCAACTTAGACCTTCTCTCTAAGAGAACAATCTACCAGACCTAACACTCTCGACCGAAACTAACTTTCACATCTTGGGCTACGCAACCCAGACATTATGGAACCTGAGATAAAAGGCTCTATCTGCCTCCCCTTCTCTCCCTATTTATTTAGAACCCTCTTCCCCTCCCCCATTTCTGATGAAGGGTCTAGGCCCGAAACGTCAAGTTTTCCTGCTCCTATGATGCTGCTTGGCCTGCTGTGTTCATCCAGCCCCATGCCTTGTTATTATGGAACCTATACAGGTACCAGATGTTCAACTTCAATCAATACTCATTCAGAGTGAAATCGGGCATTCAACCTCAAAACACATTTACACATACTTGTTAACTACCTAGAAGCCAATTGACAAGACCAGGAACACAATGGTAAGCACAGATTTGCTCACAAGTAAGAGGTTCACAATCAGTATAATTGCAGGCTTCGATATCACCTAAAGAGCTATTCCCCATAGCTATCTCCAGAAGAGAGATCCCAAACAGCTATCTCCCTGAGAGTGATCGTCTGGCAGCTATTCCCCAGGAGCGGCTCCAAACAGTGATCCCTAGAAGAAGAATTCCAACAGCTAATTCCAGCAGCTATTTCCAAGAGCTATCTCCCCAAAAGCTATCTGCATAGCTATTTCCAGAAGACAGATCCTGATAGCAATTCCAAAACCTGCCAACAAGGCGTATTCTGCACCAGGGGAACAAACACGACCAGCGGACTTAAGAACCGACAACCTCCAAAAATCACTGACCTAACCGACACCACAAGGCCTCAGACAGATTCTGAGGTGAAAACCAGCTTGCAAAACCACCCACAACATAAGGAAAACTGAATTACTCACCTGATAAATCTAATACGTGGCCTACCACATTGGCGGCCTCAACTCAGACTGAAGGCCTATACCACCCGAAGGCTTCATTGAGGTCCCAGGTATGGCAAGAGGGAACAGCCAGTGTACTTCAAAATCACGTTTCTCCCCAGTGGTGGGCTTAAATTTTTTGAGACCTCAAAGTTTCCAACCTAGCTGGCAGGGTGGGGAAGGGGATGGTGACAGTGCATGAACCCCAAGAGTAGGAAATCTGATTAAAGTTTTCGGTGATTAAAGCTGCTGTTTAGCTTCTAATAGTGCTTAATGTGTGTTTAATTCAATAGTGTATTTAATTACTGTCCTCTGTATAATTGTTAGTGTTAATTTTGCTGTTTATTACATTTGCCTTTATTTCTTGTATTATAGTTACCTTTTGTATTTAATAAACACAGAGATTCTTTTGCCCCTGAAACACCAGTCTATTGCCTTCTTCATTTCACATTCCCTAAATAATTCAAACTACCAAAAAAGTAGCAAATTACTGATCGCGTACCAGACCCCTACAGCAATTAACTTTATCTTGTTAATTATGAGAAACAAGGAGGTTGTCCCCACCCATACACTAGGCCTTCATGGCTGCTCCTTATTTCTGCAATACCAGCAGTGGCCACTGCACCTGATGGTGCTGCTGCATCTGTAGACCATGAGGCACAATCATTGCCTACCATGTCCAGAGAACAAGGATAGAAGCTGGGTAGATGACTGATTGGGATTTAATCCCATCTGGGTCGCAAGAAATGGCCACAGTACAGTTGTACCCAGCTCTAGAGTTGGTGGGAAGGGCCGTTGACCTATCCATTAATTCCACCCCTGTACTGCAAATTCCGATAACATTGGGCACAGCCACTTCATCATCACAGTTGCCCTCTGGCATTAGTGATATTTAATCTCTGTCTCTAATAGGCCCGAGATTGCAATGTTGGGTCTTCTGTAGGAATAGATCTAGCTTCTTGGAAGACGCTGTAAAATATGCAAGGTAGGGAATTCCAGGGACACAGCAGTGACTGGGGGATATGTTGCCATGACAGTAATGTCATTGATAATCCAGAGGCCCAGACAAATGCTCTGAGAACGTGTTCGAGTCCCACCACAACAGCTGGATTCAATGATTAAAATTGGAATATAAAGGTGGTCTTATGGCGCAGTGGTAATGTCCAAATCTCTGAGCTAGAAGACCTAGTTTCAAGTCCTACCTGCTCCAGTGGTGTGTAATAACAGTTTTGAACAAATTAGTTCAGAAAATAGCTATAAATGTGGTCTTCGCTTCCAGCTCCATTTTGATTTAGCTCCTCCCCCTCACTCTACCACTTCCCCACCTTCGATAGTTTGCATTGCCCTTAATGGGTTTTGCTTGTAAATTAATCAGTTAGAAAACACGAGTGATTTACTGGTGATGGTGATTAAAGGAAGAAAACAAAAGTGTGGATGATTGGGGATGGGGAATAAAAATGTTCAGCTGTGTGTAGGAGCATGTCTGGATAGAGAAAAAATTACAGTTGGCCTTTTGCATGTTTTTGGGCTCCTGTGCTGCACTGGTAGTGACCCTCCCCTTGGACCAGCAAATCCAGGTCCAAGTCACACCTGCTCCAGAAATGCCACCAAAGTCAATGCTGCTTTGGGTCTCATAACCCCAAAGTTTTAGCTCAATTGAGAAACCCTGCCCGAGAGCTTGACTCCCTCCTGGACAGGAGAGAGCTAGACTGCAAAGCCAAAGCCCGGAATGTCAATGGTGGTGCCTTGCTGACAAAATTGACTCTCTTCCACTCTCAGGGTAAGGCCACACGTGGTTGTACAGGCCGATGGGGCTTCCACAGGCTCTGCTACACTTGGGACACAGGGTGGTTGTGGGAAGGAGTGGGTGGAGCATTGGTGTGACAGTGCACTCCTTACACTGTTTTCGCCTGACCTCTGCTTTCTCCCCACGGAAATTCTCGAGGTGCTTGACGCTTTCCCAGATGCTCCTTCCCCACTTTGGATGGTCTTGGGCCAGTGATTCCCAGGTGTCTGTGGGAATGCTGCACTTCACCAGTGAGGCCTTGAGGGTATCCTTGGAGCACTTCTTTTGTCCACCCGGGCCTCACCTGCTGCTTTGGTGCCCGGAGTAGTGCATCTGCTTGGGGAGTCCCATGTTGGTCATGTCGATGACGTGCCTAGTCCATCACAGCCAATCAAAGGTGATCAGTGCCTCGATGCTGGTGATATAAATGCCTTTTCAATCACCAAGACATCAAGAAAGACAGTAACATAGGCAATCTGATGGAATGTGCTTCTAAATAACAGGCACAGGGCCACCACACAACTGGCTATTGCCTCAGACACACTACGCAGGCAACACTTCTCCCTCAGCTACTGTGTGACGACTGGGGACAGGTCAATGTCACAAAAACACCTTGAACCAGTCTATCCAGGCCAAACCCACAATGCTCTGGGGGACCTGAGCCTTGCCCACATGTTCCGAGCAACAGAATTCATAAATAATCCTGAATAATGAAACTTTTTATTGTACACTGAGTACCTTCAATAGGTCAAACTCCAAAAAAATCATCAAAATTTAAATTAAAACATAGAATAAAACAAAGGCATACTGAGCAGCCCTATAAAACATTGCTCTAGATCTTCACAATAAGCACATTTGATTGTTGTGCACTATGACGCCATGTTTAACACGTTTTAATAAACATTCACCCATCAACATTTGTTGATCAAAGGGATTTCTGGTCCAACATGCTGTGAAAAACTGCTGTGAAGTCACGCTTTTGATCTGAGTAACATTGAGAACTAGTTGATAAAAAGCATTTTGGCCTCTCAGTCTTAATGCAGTTCAGAGATTCTGCAATTCTTTCTGACAAAAAGGGAAACAAGCTTGCCTGTGAATAATACCATCAGCAAGAATTCACTGCCGTAATAGATTATTGTATTTTAAACATGATGCCTGGAGTGTAACCTAAAGCAATTCAAAAGATCAGAATACAGCTTTATTTGGAATTGTAAAACTTGTTTCACTTCTTATCAAAAAAAATTAAATTGTTCACACAAGAAAATAAAATGTCATTGAATGTGAAATGTGTTAAGATTTTGGGAAACAGCTATTGGAAACTCACTGACATTTAAGGATCTGAATAGTTTCTTGTTTGACTCGGTGCATGTAATAGGGTAGTTAGAACAATGAATGGTTGATCACACTAGGTTGGATTTTGGTGGGAACTTTGTACCCAGACATTGACCCCCAAATGGTGTCCCAAGCCTACACTTCTTGAAGTTGGAGAATAGTGGAAGCAACAGCCGAATTGGCAATCAATTCACATTCGCTGCCCTCTGGGCATTCAGTGCTGAGTGTTCAGCCAGTGGACTGGCAGTATTACAGTCTTGACAGCCCCATTGGGAGGGGTGGGCGCCGCTGAGACTGCTGGTTGATCTTGAGGGCATCTCAACACAGAAACACTCTTATTGTACTCTTCATCAATGAAGAAAAATGCTGGGATCTAGACTCCCAGCAGGAAAGGCCAGCTCCGTGGAAATGGCATCCTCCATGAGGGAGCTGAATCCCCAATAAAACAAAAAACAAAATTCATGGGATTTGGGTGTTTCTGTAATTATCCTGGAAGTGAATGAGTCATTAAACTATTTCAGAGGGACTTTGAGAGTCAAGCACATTGTTGTAGGTTTGGAGTCACATATAAGCCTGACAGGTAAGGACAACAGATTTCCTTCCATAAAGGACATGGTGAACCAGTTGAATATTTACAGAACTGAGCAACACACCATCCATCGAGATAATAGACTAACGCTGTGGGGATAAGGGTTCGAGTACCACCAGGACAGCTGGTGGAATATAAATTCAGTTCATAAAATCTGTAACTGAAAGTTCATATTGGTGATGGAAATCATGAAACTATCATACAAAAACCTGCAAATACCCTTCAGGGAGGGAAATCAGCCATACTTACCCAGTCTGACCTTCATACGACTCCAGACCCACAACAATGTGGCTGTTTCTTAAATTATCCCCACAATAGTCCCCCAAAGCACTCAGTTCTAGCACAATTAAGGATAGGCAAAAAATGTTACTACTACTTACTAGTAACATCCAAATGAAAGAATAAAAAAGATAATGGTTGGATACTGAAAGGTTTAGAGCAATAGAAGGATGTTTGGGTGTATATGAACAGATACCCAAAAGTAACATCAAGATAAAGTGGTTAAAAAGGCTTATGGGATATTTTCTTTCCTTAGCCAATACATTGAATTCATAGAATCCACACAGTGTGGAAACAGGTCATTTCGCCCAACAAGTCCACACAGACATCCCGAACAGTATCCCACCCAGACCCATTCCCATTCCTTCATTTCCCAGAGCTTAATGCACCTGATTTACACATCCCTGCAATTATAGACAATTTTGCATGGCCAGTACACCTAACCTACTCATCTTTGGACTGTGGGAGGAAACCGGAGCACCCGGCCGAAACCCACGCAGACACAGGGAGAACATGCAAACTCCACACAGATAGTCACCCAAGGCTGGAATCAAACCCAGGTCCCTGGTCCTGTGAGGCAGCAGTACTAACTACTGAGCCACCATGCCACCAGGGAAATGGTTCTAGAATTAAGAGCTTTAGACTACAGATGGAGCACTGTAATAGCTTTGAGTAACCCAAAGCAAGAACAGAAGGAATTTACAAGGATATTACCATGTTTGAAGAATGCTACTGCAAGGGGAGATTTGATACTCTGGAGTTGCTTATCTTGAAACACAAGAAGCCGAGGAGAGAATTAGTTGAGTGTGTAATATTGAGAAGTCTGACCGGAGTGGATAGGAAGAAGCTAGTTTGAATTATACAGATGTTAGTATTCAGACAGGAGAAATTTAAAGTAATTCAGAAAAGGAAAGAATTTAAGGAGACATTTGATCATACAGATGATGTATCTGAAATTCACTTCTTGCTAATTCTTTAGGAGCCAAAATGTAGCAAAGATTGTAATATTTATAGATCAGATAGTTCCAAGAGAATGTTTGACTGTTCCAAAATGTCCTCATTCAACGTTGCTTGGGAATAAGGATTGAACTTGAAATAATTCCATAGAGGCTGTTATTTCATCACCCTTTATTTACACATGGAGAGTTCTCACCTCTACTACTGCCTCATTCAGTGTCAGCTGTCCGAATGTCAGAACCTCTGACGTTCCTCTTTTTATCAGTTAGCCAGCACTTCCTGATTGGATGAGATTAACAGCCCCAATCAGGGAACTCAAATTCTATGATGGCCAGCTGGCTGACCTTGTTACCATTGCCACAGAACTAATTACAAGGTTTTCAATAGGTAACTCTAAACAGTTCTGTAGTCGCTGAAGAGCAATTCTGGTTTCCAGACAGTTGGAGAAGAAAATGTTACACGCAGAAGCAGATACCATGCAAAAACAAACTGTTACAATGTGCTGAGATAACAAGGTGTCGAGCTGGATGAACACAGCAGGCCAAGCAGCATCAGAGGAGCAGGAAG
>JAHRHZ010000004.1:34439772-34462179 GCA_024137785.1 Ginglymostoma cirratum
TTTCTGCTCCTCTGATGCTGCTTGACCTGCTGTGTTCATCCAGCTCGAGACCTTGTTATCTCAGTTATTAGTTACGTGTTGGATTTAGGGTTTATGCCTAGTCCTGAGAGATATTAGAAGAGACCATAAAAAATTAATAGTCCAGGGCAGCTGTGAATGAGGCTGGAGGAAACCCATAAGCTGTATTTACTTTGTGCAACGGAGCCAGGTTAAGCTCAGAAAAAGAATCCAGAGGTACTACTAGTTTGGTGAAGCTAGCTGTCTGTGAAAAATCTTTTGCTACACCTGTGAGTAGATGTTGAAGTGTAGTCTACAGAATCTCCGGGAGCATAGTTCTTAGAGAAGCCCTTGAAAGGAAGGTGACTGGCCAGAACATTTACAGACTAAATGGCTCTTCAAGGAATTTCAGGGTCAGGTCATCAAAAATGAAGAATTGTAGCTCTTTGTAAAGTTTTAATGGAATTTGGTGAACTATAGTGTAACGAACAGCTGGAGGTTTTGGGGCAGCTGTAATATCTGAAGAAGTCTTTAGCATTTTCTGAAAGCACTTTTGCTATTTGATGTGCTCTGTCACGTGGTGTTTCATTGTTTGTCTCTTACTCATACTTGCCTCATATTAATTTTAGGATGTTCGAATATGAGGCACATCTATCTTTGTAGAGTGTAAAACTTCTTTGTTAATAATATTTACATGCTTGTTTAGTTTTATTGGTAATGAACTCTTCTTTATTGGATAGGAAAAGTAGCTGTAAGTTTAGTAGTTAGCAGTTTTTAGTACTGAACAAAGTATTGTTTGAGATGTAAATATCTGGCCATACCATCATCGAGTCATAAGATGCACAGCGCGGAAACAGACCCTTTGGCCCAGTCATCCAGGCAAACCAGCTATCCGAGATAAATCTAGTTCCATTTGCCAGCATTTGGCCTATATCCTTATAAATCCTCTCTATTCATATACCCACACCAGATGCCTTTTAAATGTTGTAATTGTACAGCTTCCACCATTTCCTCTGGCAGCTCATTCCATACACACACTGCCCTCTGTGTGAAAAGGTTGCCCCTTAGGTCCCTTTTAAACCTTTCCCCTCTCATCTTAAACCTATGCCCTCTAGTTTTGGACTCTCCCAATATGGGGAAAAGACCTTGCCTATTTACCCTGTCCATGCCCCTTGTGATTTTATAAACGTCCACAACATCAGTCTCTGACTCTCCAGAGAAAATAGCCCGAGCCTATTCAGCCACTGCCTACAGCTCAAACGCTCCAACCCTAGCAACATTCTTGTAAATCTTTTCTGAACCCTTTCAAGTTTCACAACATCCTTCCTGTAGCAAGAAGAACAGAATTACACGCAGTACTCCAAAAGTGGCCAAATCAATGTCCTGTACAGCCTGAACATGATCTCCCAACTCCTATGCTCAATGCACTGACCAACAAAGGACAGTATATCAAACACCTTCTTCACTTTCCTATTTACCTGTGACTCCACTTTCAATCCTGGTTACATTTGAAATATGACCCATGGAAGCACGAGACTCAAGAGGAAATGGTACAGCCCTCGAACCTCAGTTGTAACAATTATTTACAAGTTACAGATCAGAAGCGCAATGGAATCCTCCCAACTTGCCCAAGTGAGTGCAGCTCCAATGATACTCAAAAAGCTTGATGCCATCCAGGCCAAAACAATCTGCTTGATGGCACCTCATCCAGCATATTAAGATTCACACTCTCCATTACCACGCACTGTCGTAGCAGTATGTATCACCGAACAGGGTGCACTGCAGTAACTCACTAAGACTCCAACCTCACATTTCAAACAACTTTCACCTAAAAGAACAAAAAGTAGCAGGTGCATGTGACTATGATCACTGACCAGTGTCAATCCAAGCTTTACAGCATCCTGACTCGGAAATACACCCCCTCTTCTTTATTATCATTAGATCAAAATGCCACAACTCCTTGTCAAAAGGGATTGTGAGAGCATCTACACGAGACAGACTAATGTAGTTCAAGATGTGGTTTGCTGTCACTTTACCTGAATTCATTATATCTATAAACTGGCCTTGGTAATCTCAGTTTAGAGAAGATAAAATCAACCAGGTTATTACAGATTATTAGAGAACTCTCAATGTTGCCTTTAATTTTCTTTCATTATTTGTGATCTGTTTGATGTGCTGTGTGATTCCTTTAAGGTTGCCACTTGCTGTGCGTCTTAAGCAGACCAGAGCTTGTGTGCTGCCTGTTTATCTGTTGCATGACACACTTCCAATTTCTGAAAGTAAATTCCAGAGCATCACCATTCCCTGTAAGAAGTTCCTGTTCTCTTTCCAAACCTTTTATCAATAATTTTTTTCATTGTTTGTAAACAGTGTCCTTCTACCTCGCCTGTTCCATCTTTAAATGACATTCAGCATCTTGCCTTTAGCACCCCATAAACTAAATTGTTGAGTAAAAATTAACCCAGGTTTTTACTGTGTCTCAGACAGTATTCCAATCAATTTGTGATACTTCTCTGATGTCTCAAAGTGCTCTCTGCAAGTTGCACAGGCCAATCTGCCACAGAAGCCTCCAATCAGGTCTTATTAAGTTCTCCTTAAGCTCAGCAATATCTCCTGAATTTTATGTTCTATGGCCTGGACTGTCCTCAAAACAATTTCTACTTTTACAATTGGAAATGTAGAAATAATGCAGAAATCTATTTACATGTGGGATTTAATCACAAGGATTTCTAGTACAAACCATATCCATCTATAATATGTTCAGTCCTTTTGTAAATTTTCAAGCCTTTTCAAGTATATGTCCTTTAATATATGTGTCTTTGACAATGCAGGATACATAGAAAAAACAGAATCTTAGAAAATAGGAGCTGGAGTAGGCCATTCAGCCCTTTGAGCCTGCTCCACCATCCAATATGACCGTGACTGACCATCCAACTCAGCCCCCTGTGCCCCCACTTTCTCCCCATACTGACTTTAAACTTCGTATGTGTTGTTGATAGAAGCAAGTGAACTGCAAATGGAGTATGAAAGCGTAATTCATTAAAAAGTGTTCGTGTTATGCTGATAATGTTGTTAATGAGGTGTTAATGTTTTCCTGTCTGAAAGCTGTAAAGGTGAACTATGTGTCATGCTTCGCAGAACTAATGTGTGCAACAGCTGGGAGAAGAAAACTAATTTCTCATTAAATGGATAATAGGAACTCAATTAACTATTGGATGTAAATATTTCTCTCACGTCTCCATCCAAAATTATTAACATTTAAAACATTATTTTTCATTAACCTGCTCAGACATGCTGTGACACAGCTTCGAACATAGATCTTCTAGCTCAGAGGTCGGGATGCTACCAATGATCTAGAAGACCTCAAACTGTGCTTGCAGTGTGGCTTTCCAAGCTGAACATCATGTAAAAATGCAACTTTCAGATGTGGGGTCAGACGTGCCAATGCAACAGCACAAGCAAAGTTGCTCAAAGACATTACATGCTCCCTGTACCCACCCAGAAACATCTCAATTGTGCTACTTTCTAACAGAAAGTTACTTTAACTTACTTTTTTTTAATTAGCATGTTTCCTGATTGATCCATGTGCAGTGTGTGTCCCAGAAAATGGAATACTTCTGAGTAGTTCTGAGGAAAGGTCACTGGACCCGAAACGTTAACTCTGTTTTCTCCTCCACAGATGCTGCCAGACCTGCTGAGTTTTTCCAGCGACTTTGTTTTTGATCCTGATTTACAGCATCCACACTTCTTTTGGTTTTTAAATGGAATACTTGCCCATTTTATGAATCTGGCTTCAGCAACAAAAATTGACAGATAGAACTGTAATATACAGTAAAACTTCCATTCAAGCCTTGGTCTGCACATATCTATTTAATCATGACCAGAGTATAATTTGTAATAGGTTCTCTCCTTGTTCCCACACCTCTGGTATCCTCCAAGGATTTATCTTTAGTTCCCTCTTTTTTTCTGATCAATGGTTGCCTTCAGGATCATCAGCATAGTGTTCATTTTCACATATATATTGCTGACCTCAGCACCTTCTCCATGGAGTCTTCGTTGTGCTAAATTTTCTGACACTCAGTGCTACACAAGTAAAAAAGTTTTTCCAGTTAAATATTGAGAAGATTGAACCGTTGTTGTGGATCTCTATTCTAAACTGCTTTCCTATTCTAATAACTTCCATTTTCTCCACAGCAACTGTCTGAAACTGAACCAGTCAGTTTGCAGCCATGATCCTGAGATGATCTCTTGAACACACATTTGCTTCATTACTAAGACCCCATTTCTGTGACACTGCCCACCTTCCTCCTTGTTTCTCCAAATGAAAGCCTCAGCCATGCATTCATTACCTTGACGCTTGACATTTCCTGGCAGGTTTTTCACAATCTCTCTTCCGTAAATCAGATCAGCACAAATTCTGCAGTTCGTGTCTTCACTCACACCAAATCCTGTTCACTTACTACTCCCTGTTTGCAGACAGGCGTTGGTCAAGCAACATCTTGATTTAAAAATTTCTCTTCTGTGTTTTCAAATCTCTCCATTCGTCCTGCTACTCTTCTTTAATTCTTTCACGGAAATGGCAAAGCCAGCATTTTTTTGGCTGTTGTAATTGTCAAGGCTATTTTTAGAGCTAACCACGTTACTGTGGACTTGGAGGTAAGGCACATTGAGGAATGGCAGATTTCCTAAAGTACATTAAGGTTGTTCTGACAACTGATGGCCATTACTACTGAGGCTGACTTTTAAGTCCAAATTGACAAATTAATTGAATTGAAATTGTACCACAAGCCATGGTGGGGTTTGGACCCATGGGTTTGCTCTCTGGATTACTGGTCCATTTTATCACTATGCCACTATCTTCCTGACTGCTGTAATCTCTTGCAGTCCCACAAATCTCTGAGATGCCTGCACTCACCTAATTCCAGTCCTTCAACCATCTCTGATAATAAATGATTCCACCAGTAGGTGCTATATGTTCAGCTGCCCAGATCCCAAGTTCTGGAATTCCCCTCTCTCTACCTCTCTACTTCCATAATCTAATTTTTCCTTTAAGGTAATTCTGAAAACCAACGCTTTGTTTTACAATGATCCCGTGAAGAACCTGGGGTGCATTGCTATAGTAAAAGTGGTATTTTTGCAGTTTTCCACACTAGCAACCACACAAAGATATGACCAATTGGTGCCATCTTATTGTGGTGTTTGGACTCTCTGGTCTGCCCTCTAGAGTTCTGCCCAAGCAAGCCTCGGATCATTACAACCCAGATCTGTCTGTGCCGGGTGTGAAGTCCAGAGAAACAATTTTACCTTGTAACATCCATTGCCCCGGCTAGATTTAAAAGAAGACAGTGAGACAAAAATAAACAGGTGGGCCTAGTTTAGATTAGATTATGCTTGGCATTGACTGGCTTGACCGAAGGGTCTGTTTCTGTGCTATATGACTCTATGGCTCCATGTGAAGCCCAAGTGCAGCTGGTCTGAAGAATCTACAGAAAACTACACTATTGCCTCCAGTTCCAATTGACAAGTTTGTACAGAAGTCTGATTCCAAGTTATGTTTGCATATTTAATAATGTATAGGAGGCATGAAGACTTTCTTCCACTATATAGGAGCTTGGCTAGACTGCACATGGAGTACCTTGTGCAGTTCTGGTCTCCATATCTCAGGAAAGACATAATACTATTAATGGAATGCAACAAAGATTCATCAGACTTGTTCCTGCACATCAGGAGTGTCCTATGAACGGACATTGGGAAAGTGGGTCTGTATTTATAAGAGTTTTGAAGAATGAGATGTGGTTTCATTGAAACCTACAAAATACTTAAAGAGATAGACAAGGGAGATACAGATAAATATATATTTCCTGTTTGGGGAATCTCGAACCAAGGGGCATAACTTAAAAATAAAGGGTAACGTCACTTAGAACTAAGATGAGGAGAAATTTGTTAGAAAGTGTTGAATTCACTACCCCAGAGGGCTGTGGAAACTTAGTCTTTGGTCTTTTTAGAATAAAGGGTTTTTTTATTGTTGGTGGTGTAAAAGGATACAAGGTTGGAGTGGGAAAAGGCATTAAAATGTTTGATAAGCTTGATCGTATTAAATGGTAGAGCCGACTTCATGGCCTAAATAGCTTCTTCCTGTTCCCGAGTTTGTATAGCCCTCAAAGTCACCTTCCTGGCTCCATAACGTCCACTGTTCCCACTGGGGCTTCAGAAATATGTTATCGTATAAGGCCAATGGCCCTGAAAGGATTAATTGAGTTACGAACATGGCTACTCACACCAGAATATGGGTGACTGTTTCCGGATGTGATAGCTAGTCTGTTAGTCGCCCCTCTATAATTAACAGCCATATCATTTAAATTTGGGGAGCAGTGTCACTACATCTGAGCCAGGACTCCAGGGTTCACCTGCTTTGTAATAACATCTTCGAGCAGGTCGATTAGTAAATATCTATAATATAAATTAGCTTGATAACTCTTATGTCGTTTACTAGTATAACAGGGTTAACTAGCTAAATGCTAACGTATCTGTCCTTTACTACCACGTAATAAACTACTTATTGGTATTTAAGTATGTGCCTCTTCTGCCAAAGGCTTATTAGTGGTTAATCCACATAATACGGGTGAGCCTGGACAATTGTATTTCAGGAAGGATTAGCAGCAGCACTTCAACCTTAAATCTCTATTACATTTGAAGGTTAACATCAACTAATGTTCCCGTTACAACAAGGTGCAAACTGTAGGCATCTCTTGCAACACTTATGAGCTGTCAGCCTTTTTGCTTGGGTCCAGAGATATCAGGAGCCTGCCCGCTATCTTTGATCAGACTTTAATTCATTGGGTTAGCATTAAGTGGCCAATTTTGAGGCCACCTCTGGTAAGGTCACTGAGTGGTCCCCTGTGTAATCTCAGGTCCAGCTCTATACTGTGACTGCAGGGGCCCCATCTCGCAGTCATACTCAAAACAAGGTACTAAATGAAACAGAGGATGAAAGAATGTCAGGTCGGAAAGTGAGAAACATACATCAGTGAGTTAAAAACAGAAAGAGATGGCAAAATTCAACATGTCAGGCAGCATCTTTGGAGAGAAAAACAGAGTTAACATTTTGAGCCTGGTACAACTCTTCTTCAGAACTGAAAAGAACCAGAAAATGGTGTTCTTTTTTGCTATTGACAGAGGGGGAAGGGAGGGTGAGTGGGGCAGAATGAGAGTGTCCAGAGCAAAAGTCAAAGAGAGTGCTAATTGTGGGAAAGGAGTGATAGAGACATAAGATAGGTGTAAATATTAGTTAAGAAAAAGGACAAAATGAGTCCATTCCGCTGAGAGAAAAGTCAAAACACAAACAAGACACAGGGTGGGTGAGGGATGTAAGAAAAATGGAGGACAGAGGTCATTATCTGAAATTGTCGAACTCAATATTAAGTCCTAGAGATTGTAAAGTATTTAAGCAGAAAGTGAGGAGTTGATCCTGCAGCTTGTGCTGAGCTTCATTGGAACACTGTTTCTGGCCCAGAACAGAAATACAGGCATGGGAGCAGCGTTGCTTATTGAAATGGCAAACAACTGGAAGGTCAGGGGGTCATTTCTACAGACAGAGCAGAGGTGTTCTACAAAGCAGTGATCCAGGCTGCATTTGGTCTCACCAATGTCAGTGAGTTGCTTCATTTCTTGACTCTCAAATGCCAGTAAACCAGTCCTTTCTCTGACCCCAATCAATCGTTGCTGAGTGACTTTCCCAGCTCTGACTGTAAGAAAGGATTAACTCTGCTTTCCAAAATCACTCTCCCATGTTGAAGGGAGATACAAATTAACTCGAGGCAAACGTCAGGGAAGAAAAGCCCGAAAGCATATTACGAAAGCTTAACTGTAATCTCATGCCTCCATGAGTGTAAATTAAAAGTCCACTAATGTTTAAAATTGAAAATCGACCTTTTTCCATCCCTCAACAATCCCCTGTAACATGCTGAGGTGACCTTTGTCAAGTAATTGGCAATTGATTTCATGATCAATGATATCACGGACTGGGGTCAAATAAAGGTCTCAAATGCTGCTCTCCCAATAAGTGAAGTTAAAGGCATACACAGGCTAGTAAATCCCTTTGACACAAAACATAGCCCAGAATAGGGGGAACCACTTTGCACAGCATTTACTGTCTGAATTATTTCCAAGGTCTCATTTCTGAACAACACAACTGAAACAAAGATAAAATTCTGGCAGATGCATTGGGATTTGGTAACAAAAAGGCAGGTGATTGTTTTGTGTGTAAACACTTCAGCAGGACTGAGTGAGTGAGTCAGGCAGTGAGTGAGATGCCACTGTCACTAAGCAGCTCAGTCAGCAGTGGCTATTTCATCTTTTAACAATTCTATACAGTTGGCATTTTTTGCTTATTTATGGCGATGTGGCCATCACTGGCAGAGCTGGAAGTTATTGCCCTTGAACCAGGTGGCTTGTATCTCAGAGGGCAGCTAAGAGTTAGCAACATTTCAGTGGGTTTTGTATAACGTAGTGGCTGAGGCTGAGCTGGTAATTTGCACAGTTCTCAAATCACCTCACTGCTCTCATTTACTGGTCTTTGGTTTTTCTTTAATCTTTCATTGGTGAGGCCAGCACTTGTAACTCATTTGTAATTGCCCTTGAATTGAAAGACTTGGTGGACCATTTCAGAGGCCAATTAAGAATCAACTATTTTGACCTGGAGTCACATGTAGACCAGACTGGGTAAGGACGGCAGATTTCCTTCCTTAAAGTATGTCAGTAAATTAGATGGGGTTTTACAACAATTCATGACAGTTGTCGTGGTTACCTTTACTGAGACAAAAACAGAAATTGCTGGAAAAGCCGAGCAGGTCTGGCAGCATCTGTAGAGAGAAAGCAGAATTAACATTTCAGGTCGAGTGACCATTCCTCAGACCATCACTGAGACTGGCTTTCAGTTTGAAAATTTAATAATTGAATTTCAGTTCCACTGGAGCATTAACCTGTCTTTCTGGATTACTCAGCCAGTAAAAAAGGGGAAATTATCCTGTTTGCCTCCTTTGGTACATTTTCTATCAGTATGGACAACTTCAAGGATCTGCAGCACACACTGCAAGATCCCTCTGCCCTCCACACTTCTTAGTAACTCTGTTTGTGTATTGTCTTCCTTTACCAAATGCATCATCACTCACATTTCTCTGGATTGAATTCTCATTAGCACTCGTCTACCTAGCAGCTCAATCCATCACAGTGGTTGGCAGTCCTTGTCTTTTTTTGTCACTTATCACAGCAAATGTTTTTGTTTAAAACATGGAATCTTGGTGAGTAGTCGCATTAATTAATAATTAGTAATTTGATTTTCTTTTTAACATTTGCCCGTCTCTACCAAGATAACTGTAATTATAACACTTGCTAAGAAGAAGGCTCTCTTAAATAAACTTATGAGAATCTGTGCCCCCTGTACGATTTTTGCAATAATTCCTTTACTATTAGCATTGGATTAATGATAATTCACAGCAACTATTATCCTATCGTTGTCCATGATCAATATTTTGATAGATACCATTGAGCAGGAACTGAACCGGACTAGCCATATCAATGCTATGGTTACAAGAGTATGATGGCTAGCTAGGAGTCCTGCTTATTCATCTCCTGACTTCCCAAAGCCTGGATGAACACAGCTCCAACAACATGCATGTAGCGTGACCCCATCCATGACAAAGGAACTCACTTGATTGGCACCACAAGCACCACATTTAGCATTTAATCCCTTCCCCATGAATGCACAGTGGAAGCAGTGTGTACCTTCTACAAGAGGCATTGTAACAATTCACTAAGGCTCCTCTGACAACACCTTCCTACCCCTGGACATCTACCACCTAGAGTGACAAAGGTAGCAGATGCATGGGAAGCCAGTGAAGGAGAAACTGAGTCTCCATTTAGAAAGGCAACGTTTGATCAAGGATAGTCAACATAGCTTTGTCAGGGGTAAGTCATGCCTAACCAATCTGGTGGAATTTTTCAACGAGGTGACCAAGTGTTTGGATGAGAGTAGGGCACTTGATGTAGTTTCTATGGATTTCAACAAGGCCTTCGACAAGGCCCCAAATGAGAAACTGATAAAGAGGGTAAAAGCTCATGGGATCCAGGGCAACTTGGCAAGATGTATCTAAATAATCTTTGTGACAGGTGCCAGAAGGTAGTGATAGAAGGCTGTTTGTGTGACTGGTGTGTGGTGACGTACCATAGGGATCAGTGCTCGGTCCCTTATTGTTTGTGATTTTCATAAATGATTTAGATGAGAGTGTGGGGTGGGGAAATAGTAAGTTTGAGAATCACACAAAAATTGTGATCTGGAATATACTGCATGGAAGGCTAGTTGGGGTGGGAAACATCACAATCTTTAAAATGTACTCGGGCAAGCATGTTTAAGGCTATGGGCTGAGTGTCAAAAAGTGGGACTAGTGTAGATTGCAATATATTTTTGGCAGTACAGACTTGATGGATGAAGGGTTTCTTCTGTACTGCATGATTCTGTGACCTGACATTTAACATTGTTTCCACTGATGTTGCCTACCCAGTCCTGAAACACAGATCAAAGTTGGTGTGGAATGTGTTGAGATTTTCCTTTTTTATTATTTTTATCATTTTTTTTGGGTCTGGAGCTGTGAACTGTGAGCTGGAAGCTGAAGGTGACCATTGAACTGTGAGCAGCAGCTTGTATAACTAAAGACAAAGTGGCAACTGCACCAGGCCTGGAAATTAGTCAAAGAATGATATGGATATTTTGGCTCCAGCGACGCATTATACTCTAACAGATGGCAGATGAGGTTGTAGGCATGCTTGCCAAGACGGCTGGTTTGGTTGCAAACATTTTGTCACCCTGTGAGATAACTTCGTCAGTGCACCCCCGGTGAAGTGTTGGTGTTCTGTCCCACTCATTATTTAAGGCATATAAATAACGAGTGGGACAGAACACCGGAGGCTCACTGACGATGTTACCTAGCAGGGTGACGAAACGTTTGCAACCAAACCCACCTGCTCGGCCAGCATGTCCACAACCTTGTCCACAACCCGAGCTACAAATCCTCTTGAAAACTTTAGATGGCAGATGTTGAATGTTAACTGGAGCCTCACAAGAAGATATCCTGTCTAATAAAGAGAAACCAAAGTTTGAACTGGTTTTTGTGGTCAAGCAAGCACAGACCCACAAATTGGCCATTGTAAATTGTTGCACAGCCAAAGAAAGGCCTGACAGAAAATTGGCAAAAATATATTAACCAGCAGCCAACAGCTACTGGCTGCAGAGAGCAATGGAAACCAACATCAAACATGACACAGGTTCAGGGTGATCCAGTTACAACCAGCTGGATGGTTGTGTACTGGAGAAGTATCAATCAGACTTTCTGGTGCCTTTGCCTCCCAAGCAGTTCCTCAGGATATGCACTCCCTGGTGTGACAACAGTGAAAGGTGTTGGCACAAACCCATTGGATGCTTTGAACCTTACACATGACCCCATTGGCCAAAGGCCACAGAACATTCTGGAAGGTCCAGAGTGAGGGCAATAAAATATACCTGGAATCCACCTTTTCAGCAAAGACTTGCAGCAAAAACTCATGGCAGAAGATAGTGCAGCAACCAAAGAAGCCCCAGGAGAAGATCTGTTCTGACCTGTGAGACCCACCTTAAACAAAAGAGCCAGACTTACGTCAGAGAGGAAGGAGATTCCAATGTCCCAACTCAAACACATTGTGGGCAGTATCCTTTCTGTGGGTAATATCCTTTTTTTTTAAAAATCTGAGACCAGGGTCCTGAACTTAAAGAAAACTAGCTTTGTGGCATGCATTGGCTAGGATAAGCTGGCCAAGTATACTTAAGGGGTTGATGGTGGAAAGGCAATGGCAGACATTTAAGGAATACATGGATGAACTTCAACAATTATACATCCCTGTCTGACATAAGAGTAAAACAGGGAAGGTGGCTCATCCTTGGTGAACAAGAAAAGTCCGGGATAGTGTTAAAGCCAAGGAAGAGGCACATAAATTGCCATGAAAAAGCAGCAAATCTGAGAACAGGGAGAAATTTAAAATTCAACAGAGTGGGGCAAAGGGTTTCATTTGGATGGGTAAAATAGAATATGAAAGTAAACTCGAGGAAAACATAAAAAATGACTATAAAAGCTTCTATAAATATTTGAAGTGAAAAAGACAGGTAAGGACAAATGTAGGTCCCTTACATTTAGAGTCAAGTGAATTCATAATGGAAAAAAAAGAGATGGCAGACCAGTTGAACAAATACTTTGGATTTGTCTTCACTCAGGAGGACACAAAAATCCTTCTGGAAATGCTAAGACACATTGTGTCAAGCATGAAAGAGAAACTGAAGAAAATCCTTATTAGTCAAGAAATAGTTTTTGGGAAATTGTTGGGATTGAAACCCAATAAGGCCACAGGACCTAATGTTCTGCACCCTAGAGGACATAAGGAAGTGGGCCTGGAAATGGTGGATGCATTTGTGATCATTTTCCAGCATTTTGTAGAATCTGAAAAAGTTCCAAAGGACTGGAGGATAGCTAATGTGACGTCACTTTTTAAAAAAGAGGGAGAGAGAAAACTGAGAATTATAGGCTGACATCAGTGGTGGGGAAAATGATAAGGATGTAATAACGGAGCATTTGGAAAGTGGTGACAGAATCAGTCCTAGTTAGCATGGATTCACTAAAGGGAAATCATGCCCGACAAATCTTCTGGAATTTTTTGAGGACGTGATGAGTAGAGTGGACAAGGGTGAATCAGTAGATTTTGTGTCTTTAGACTTTCAATAGGCTTTTAATAAGGACCCACAGAAGAGATTAGGAAGGAAAGTTAAAGCTCATGGTATCAGAGTTAATATATTGATGTGGATAGAGAACTGGTTGGCAGACAAGAAGCAGAGATTTGGATAAATGGGTCCTTTTCAACGCGGCAGACAGTAACGAGTGGGGGTGCCGCAGGGTTCAGTGCTGGGACCCCAGCTGTTCACAATATACATTAACAATTTGGATGAAGGAATTGAACATCTCCAATTTGCAGATGACACTAAGCTGGGTGGCAGTGTGTATTGTGAGGAGGATGGTAAGAGGCTGCAGGGTGACTTGGACAGACTGGCTGAGCAAGCAAATACTTGACAAATGCAATATGAAGTAGATAAATGTAAACTTATCTACTTTGGTCACAAAAAGCAGGAAGGCAGATTATTATCTGAATGGTGGCAATTTAGGAAAAGGTGAGGTGTAACAAGGCCTGGGTGTCATGGTGGAACAATTGCTGAAGGTTGGCATGCTGGTGCAGCAGGCAGTGAGGAAAACTAATGGCATGCTGGCCTTCATCGTGAGACGGATTGAGTATCAGAGCAAGGATGTCTTGTTACAGTTACACAGGGCCTTGGAGAGACCACACCTTGAGTATTGTGTTTAGTTTTGGTCTCCTAGTCTGAGGAAGGACACTCTTGTAATGAGGGAGTCCAGCGAAGGTTCACCAGATTGATTCCTGGGATGGCAGGACTGACATATAAAGAAATAAAAAAAACTGAAAGTACTACAGATGCTGTACATCAGAAACAAAAAGAGAAATTTCTGGAAAAGCTCAGGAGGTCTGACAGCATCTGTGGAGAGAAATCAGAGTTAACTTTTCGGGTTAAGTAACAGAGAGAGAGAGAGAGAGACAGAGAGAGGGCAGTGAATTGAAAGGAAACAATGGGGGAAATGGCACAGTGCCCAGAGCGGGAGGAGGCACTAAGAAAGTGCCTCGATAAGAAGCCACCCACATGCAATGATCTTTGCAGTGAGCAAATATTGAGTCCAGGGTCGGGGGACAGAACTGCTGGGGGTGGAGGTTGGGTGTGCAAAACTGAAGGGAAGTGCACTGTGAACCTCAACAAGGCTTTACTGACAGGCAGAGATAGCAAGGTGTAGAGCTGGATGAACACAGCAGGCCGAGCAGCATCAGAGGAGGAGGAGGGCTGATGTTTTGGGCTGAGACCCTTCTTCAGAAATGGGAGAGAGGAAGGGGATTCTGAAATAAATAGGGAGAGAGGGGGAGGTGGATAGAAGAGAGATAACAAGCATGGTGCTGGATGAACACAGCAGGCCAAGCAGCATCATAGGAGCAGGAAAACTTGACGTTTCGGGCCTAAACCCTTCATCAGAAATCTGGTGGATAGAAGATGGATAGAGGAGAAGATAGGTGGAGAGGAGACAGACAGGCCAAAGAGGCGGGGATGGTTTCCCGTAACTCATCCCTCACACCCCGTCCCCGCAATAACAACCAAAACAGAAACCCCCTCGTCCTCACGTACCACCCCACCAACCTCCGGATCCAACACATCATTCTCCAACACTTCTGCCATCGGCAATCTGACCCAGCCACCGAAGACATTTTTCCCTCCCCACCCTTATCTGCTTTCCGGAGGGACCACTCTCTCCGTGACTCCCTTGTCCGCTCCACATTCCCCTCCAGCCCCAACACACCCGGCACTTTTCTCTGCAACCGCAGGAAGTGCTACACCTGCCCCCACACCTCCTCCCTCACCCCCATCCCAGGTCCCAAGAAGACTTTCCACATCAAGCAGATGTTCACCTGCACATCTGCTAATGTGGTATACTGCCTCAGCTGTTCCTGTTGTGGCCTCCTCTACATCGGGGAAACAAAGCGGAGGCTTGGGGACTGCTTTGCAGAACACCTATGCTCGGTTTGCACTAAATAACTGCACCTCCCAGTCACAACCCATTTCAACTCCCCCTCCCATTCCTCAGATGACATGTCCATCCTGGACCTCCTGCAGTGCCACAACGATGCCACTCGAAGGTTGCAGGAACAGCATCTCATATTCCGCTTGGGAACCCTGCAGCCCAATGGTATCAATGTGGACTTCACAATCTTCAAAATCTTCCGTCCCCCTACTGCATCCCAAAACCTGCCCAGCTTGTCCCCGCCTCCCTAACCTCCCCTTCCTCCAACCTATCCCCTCCTCCCACCTCATGCCCCACCCCCATTTCCTACCTACTAACCTAATCCCACCCCCTTGACCTGTCCATCGTCCCAGGACTGACCTATCTTCTCCCTACCTCCCCACCTACACTCACCTTCACTGGCTCCATCCCCGCCTCTTTGACCTGTCTGTCTCCTCTCCACCTATCCTCTCCTCTATCCATCTTCTATCTGCCTTCCCCTCTCTCCCTGTTTATTTCAGAACCCCCTTTGCCTCCCCCATTTCTGAAGAAGGGTCTGGCCTGAAACATTAGCCTTCCTGCTCCTCTGATGCTGCTTGGCATGCTGTGTTCATCCAGCTCCACACCTTGTTATCTTAGTATCTCCAGCATCTGCAGTTCCTACTATGTCTTTACTGACAGGCTGCTGCATGGAGCAGCTAGAAGGCAGAGAATGGAGAAGGTGAAGCTCAGTAAGGAGCTGGAGGAAGTGAGGGAGGATCTGGAGAAAATAAGAGTCAAAGCAGCAGAGCAGGAACAGAGGAACCAGGTGAACCTGATGAACTTGGGGCAGTTTCAGACCCAGGGACATACAAGTATTTCTCCTATAACACGATGGTTGCAACCTTGTGTGACCTCATGCTACAGGAAATCACCATAGAAAATCCTGTTACAGGGAATTTGCTACACTGTACAGTAGAAAGTTCATTTTATCCAAAAAGCATCCACTATTTATTAATTGCTTAACAGCCAATTCACGTTAACAAAACATGTGTTATACTAGAAATAGCTGTAGAATGTACCAGGAGTCGTGGCGCATAGTCCGTGATCAGGACACAGCCCATAAAGCTGACCAAGAAATACAAAAACCTACGGGCTGTGCTCAGACTCCTGCAGCAGGCAGGCAAAAAAAACAGAACCCATGCTGTGGGCCATTTGAAATGCCAGCATGAGAATGCAAAATTAAAGTCCCGACTTTCTGTGCAAGGGAGTGATTTGGATATTTGTTAAGTGAATATTCATTAGAAGCTACTTGCATGTATTGGTTTCTTCCGACACCAAGCAGCGAGTAGATAGCTAGAAGTAAAGAAGATTGGATTTAAATTATGGATATTAATTAGATTACCTCATTGTTTCACTTTGCTCTGTTAAAACTACTGCACTATTAATGTGTTGCTAATTCTTTTGTTTAAACTATAAACCTGATATTAGTTATGCATAAACTCTCTTACTGGTTACTCAAAGGGTCTGGTTATGAACCATTGATATCAATCTTGAAAGGTATTGAATGTTTCAATCTTTACAGTGTTGTGAATACAAAGATAGGGAGGCTGACTTGATTTGGTTGCCAGTCTTTGTGTCCTAACAAATACACCTTGTTCTGGAGTTGTTACAGCACTGACAAGTGTTGGCCTATGGTTTGCTATCAAATCCAGCTTGAATCCTTACTTGACAAGAAGTGTCAGGATCTTTCCTTAATTTTCCTTTCAAGGGACAGTGAGACTTCTTGAATATATTGACTACTTTGCTAAACCATTTCACGGTTAAGGGCAGTTAAGACTCACTCAAATTGCTACAGTCTAACTCACATAAAACCTAAGGATGGTAAATCTCTTCCGCTAAAGGACACTCGTGAAGATTGGATTTTAACAGTAAGCCAGTAGGTTCATGGCCACCTTTAATGGCACCAGTATATTCTTCCTGATTTGTGAACTTTGAATTCCTCTAGCTGCTGAGGTAGGATCTGAACTTCCATCACAATTCATCAGTCCAAGCTTCCTCATCCAAAATGTTACCATATCCTCACTCAAATCAAAGACTAGTTGCCTCTCCCCCAGCTATGTAATTATGATATTGTATAATTTGTAAAGAAGAGTAATTTGACTTTTGAATAATAGATAACATACATAAAAGATGGCCGCCAGAAGTCACATGATTGACCATGTCAGTCAAAGATGGTCAGAGCTATATTTATTCGTAATTTACTGACCAGGCTTGTGGACAAAGCCAATTGTTGTGATACCCTCAGCCTCACATCCTGATTATTCAAATTTCCCCCATATATCACAACAACTCAATGAGACATCACAGTATTCTACTTGAAATGTAACAAACCCAGTGTTGTAATGGATTAGAATACAGAGCAGACTTCTTGATGCTTCCGTGTGGAATGGTGGGAATTTGAATGAGATCATACTAAAGGCAGGTGTGAAAGCTATATCAATTACCGTGACTGACAAGCACGTTGTACCAGTCTGGGCACCCATGATGAACTGACAGCTTATTTCCCTTACACTGGTCTCAATAACAACAGTGAGCCAATCCCTTAGATACATCGGCTGAATAATCGCAATCATGTGTCAATTCAGAACTCTTTGTGAATCAAACTGTTCAACAAGCTTGGGTCAAGTTTGAGACTTCAACCTCCCTTTCCCTTGAAGGAATGAAAGCAGAGCCTATAATTTACTGTCTCTGAGAAGCTTTTAACTGAATGGCATGAGATAAAAGCTTGTGTAAATTCACAAAACAATAAACCATCGCAGAGTTCAATAGAACAAACAAAATAAATCTCACATTGCAGCCCACCTCTGCTCTGCTCCATTGATGCTACAATGCATTTGTCCATCCTTTAAATAAACATTACCCCTATTTCTGGGAATGAAAACATTTCTTAAACAGGAGGTAATTAGAACCAAATGTGTACTACTATAGAGTTAAGTGAATAAGCCTTTGGGTTTAATAACATTATTCCCACATAAGAGTCTGGAAGGCCATTCAATTTTTGTCCACTCCCGGCAGCCTGGATAAGTGGAGGCTAGAACCATATTGAGGGGTTGGTTAGACTGGGAGGGATGTGTACTTAGATAACAAGGTGTAGAGCTGGATGAGCACAGCAGGCCAAGCAGCATCAGAGGAGCAGGAAAGCTAACGTTTCGGGTCTGGACTCTTCTTCAGAAAATGTGTACTTGTTACAGTTCTTGTAAAGCCTGTTGTATATAGGTTCAAAAGGGCATGAAAGGGTTAGAACATAAAGAATATAGGAAGTAGGAGCAGGAGCGAGCAATGAAACCATTTTCCCTGCTCCATCATTTAACACCATCGTGACTGATCTCATCTCACCCTCATAGATAACAAAGTGTGGAGCTAGATGAACACAGCAGGCCAAGCAGCATCATAGGAGCAGGAAAGCTTGACGTTTCGGGCCTAGACCCTTCATCAGAAATGCATCTGCAGTACCTATTATCTCATCTCATCGTCAACTCCACTTTCATACCTGCTTCCGATCACCCTCCAACCCATTTGGAATTAAAACCTATCTCCTCCTTAAATTTGCTCCCTCCCTGTCTTTATCTATCTTTTCTCTCACCCTGTCTATTTCTAATGTTCTCTCCCATACTTTCTCTCTCTTAATCTCTCTCACTATCCTCCATCTCTTACTCTACCTTTGTTTTTCTTTCTCTGTTTCGCACTCCACTCTCCCAGTCACACCCTCTCTTCCTTTCTCTCACAGTCTTATTCTCTGTTACAGTCTCTAAGTCACCCTCCCCAGCTTGCTCTGGAGTAGTCAAATCCACAGACTCATGACCCTTTAGAGAAGTAATTCCTTCTCATTTAAATCTGCTGCTCGATTGCTGAAAATTATGACCTGTTGTTTCAGATTGCCCACAACTGGAAACATCTTATTTATTTACTTGTGGGACGTGGGTTCATTGACTGGGGCAACATTTATTACCCACCCTCAGCTGCTCATTAGAAGGCTGTGATGAGCTGCCTTCTTGAACCATTGCAGGCCATGTCCTGTAGGTTGACCCAAAATGCCCTTACACAGGGAATTCAGCAACACTGAAGGAACGGCAATATATTTCCAAGTCAAGATGATGAGTGGCTTGGAGGGGATCATGAAGCTGGTGGTATTCCCATGTATCTGCTCCCCTTGCCATTCTAAATGGAAATGGTGTTGGGTTTGGAGGGGTGTTTTCTAAAAATCTTTGGTGAATTTCTGCAGTGTGTTGTGCAGATAGTACACACTGCTGCTACTGAGCGTTGGCGGTGGAGGGAGTGGATGCTTGCGATGTGGTTCTAAAAGAGTGGTCTGTATTGTCCTGGATGGTGTCCAGCTTCTTGTGTGTTGTTGGAGCTGCACCCATCCAGGCAAGTGGGGAGTCTTCTGTCACTCTCCTGACTTGTGCCTTGTAGATGGGCTTTGGGGAGTCAGGAGGTGAATTACTCATCACAGTATTCCTAGCCTATAACTTGTTCTTGTAGCCACTACGTTTATTTGGTGAGTCCAGTGGAGTTTCTGATCAATGGTAACCCCTAGGATGATGATAGTGGGGTGTGCTGTGATGGTAACACTATTGAATATCAAGGGGTGTTGGTTAGGTTGGTTAGATTATCTCTTATTGGAGATGGTCATTGCCAGGCATTTATGTGGCACAAATGTTACTTGCCACTTGGCAGCCCAAGCCTGGATATTGTGCAAATCCTGTAACATTTGGACATGGACTGCTTCAGTATCTGAGGATTTGTGAATGGTGCTGAACATTGTGCAATCATCGGTGAACATCTCCACTTCTGACCTTATGATGGAGGGAAGGTCATTAATGAAACAGCTGAAGATGGTTGGGTCTAGGACACTACCCTGAGGAACTCCTGCAGACGTGTCCTGGAGCTGAAATGATTGACATCCAAAAACACGACCATATTCCAAAGCGACAGGTATGACTCCAAGCATTGGAGTGTTTGCCCCCGATACCCATTGATTCCAGTTTTGCTGGGGCACCTTGATGCCACACTTCGTCGAATGCAGCCTTGATGTCATGGGCTGTCACTCTCACTTCACCTCTGGAATTCAGTTCTTTTGTCCATGTTTGAATCAGGGCCGTAATGAGGTCAGGAGCTGAGTGGCCCTGACAGAACCCAAACTGGCCATCACTGAACAGGTTATTGCTGATCAGGTTATTGCTTGACAGCACTATTGATGACATCTTTCATCACTTTACTGATGATCAAGAGTAGACTGCAGGGGCAGTAATTGGCCTGGTTGGATTTGTCCTGCTTTTTATGTACAGGATATACCTGGGCAATTTTCCACATTGTCAGGTAAACACAGTGTTGTAACTGTGCTGGAACAGCTTAGTTAGGGAAGCAGCAAGTTCTGGAACGTAAGTCTTCAGTACTATTGCCAGAGTTTTGTCAGGACCCATAGCCATTACAGTATCTAATGCCTCCAACCGTTTCTTGATGTCAGATGGAGTGAATCGAATTGGCTGAAGACTGGTATCTGTAATGCTGGGGACCATTGGAGGAGGCCAAGATGGATCGTCCACTTGGCACTTCTGGCTGAAGATTGTTGCAAATGTTTCAGCCTTATCTTTTGCGCTGATGTGCTTGGTTCTTCCATAATTGAGGATGGGGATATTTTTGGAGTCTCCTTCTCCAGTGAATTATTTAATTGTCCACCCATTTCACAACTAAATATGGCATGATTGTACAGGCTAGATCTGATCCGATGGCTGTGGTATCACTTTGCTTTGTCTATGAATTGCTGCTTATCCTGTTTTGCATGGAAGGTTGATAGCTTCACCACATTGCTACCCGATTTTTAGGTATGCCTGGTGCTGCTCCTGGCATGCCCTTCTGTACTCCCTGACTTGATGGTAATGGTTGAGTGGGGGATTATGCTGGGCCATGAGGTTGCAAATTGTCTTAGAGTACAATTCTGATGCTGTTGATGGCCCACAGTGCCTCATGGATGTCCAGTCTTGAGTTGCTAGATCTGTTCACAGTCCCATTTAGCACAGTGATAGTGCCACACAACACGATGGAGATTATTTTTGATGTGAAGGTGGGATTTCATCTCCATAAGGACTGTGCGATGGTCACTACTACCGATGCTGTCATGGACAGACGCAACTGCAGCTGGCAGATTGGTAAGGATACAGTCAAATATGTTTTTCCCTATTGTTGGTTTCCTCACTACCTGCTGCAGACCCAGTCTAGCAGCTATGTCCTTTAGGATCCAACCAGCTCGATCCGTAGTACTGCTGCCGAGCCATTCTTGGTGGTGGACATTGAAATCCCACACCCAGGGCATATTTTGTGCTGTTGCCATTCTCAGTGCTTCCGCTAAATGTCAATCAACACGGAGGAGTACCAATTCATCAGTTGAAGCAAGATGGTTCCTTGTCAATGTTTAACCTAAAGCCATGGGACTTCATGGGGTCTGGAGTCAATGTTTAGAACTTCCAGGGCAACACCCTCCCGACTGTATCTCACTATGCCACCTCCTTTGCTGGGTCTGTCCTGCCGGTGATATTGGACATATCCAGCGATGGTGATGTTGATGGTGATGTCTGGGACATTGTCTCTAAGGCATGATTCCATGAATATGAATATGTCGGCCTGTTGCTTGACTCGTCTGTGAGACAGCTTTCAAGTTTGGCACTAGCCCTGAGATGTCAGTGAGGAGGACTTTGCAGTGTTGGCAGGACCATTTCTACAGCTGTCTTGTCTGGTGCCTAAGATGGTGCCAGCTGGTCTGTTTGTCTTTATTTCTTGTTTTTATTCATTCATGGGATGATGGTGTAACTGGCTAGACCAGCATTTATTGTCTAGCCCTAAGTTAAACTCCAGACCGGAGTTAAAAGTCAACCCTTTTACTATGGCTCTGGAGTCACATGTAGGCCAGCCCAGGTGAGGATGGTAGATTTCCATCCCTAAAGGACATTAGTGAGCTGGGTGGGTTTTTCTGACAATTGACATGGATTCATGGGCATCAGTAGATTCTTAATTCCAGATACTTTTTATCCCCTGCTCCCTTCTAGAATAATAATACTTCATTAACTGTCCTCCAGTCCTCCAGAACCACACCTGTGACCAGAGAGGAATCAAAAATTTTGCAAGTGCCTCCCTTGAATCACTCAACATCCTGGGAAACATTTCATCCAGCCCTGGAGATTTATCAATTATTTTAGCCAGGCAGATTACTTAGAACCTCCACTCTGTCTATGCTAATTTCTTTAATTATATCACAGATCTTCTCCCTGATTTCTGTATCTTTATTGATCCTCTCACTAGTATTCATTTAGAGTCCAAGCTACATCCTTTGGGTCCATGCACAAATTACCATTGTGGTCCTTAATGGATCGACTCTTTCTCGTGTTATCCTTTTACCCTTAATATACCTGTAAAACAATTTAGGATTTTCCTTAAATTTACCTGCCAGAATCCTTTCATGCCCCCTTTTTACTGTCCTAATCTCCCTTCTAAATTGCATACTCCATTCTCTTCCAGGGATTCTGCTGTTTTGAGCCATCAACACCTGCCATAAGCTTCTCATTTCTCTCAATGCAAAAATGTATATCCTCTGATACGCGGGGTTCAGATGATTTGATGGTCCCACATTTTTTTCTTAATTGGAACATGTTTGATTAGAAATAGTCAGCATGGCTTTGTGAGGTGC
>JAHRHZ010000004.1:34462579-34498675 GCA_024137785.1 Ginglymostoma cirratum
TGATTTCTGATTTCTGATGAAGGGTCTAGGCCCGAAACGTCAAGTTTTCCTGCTCCTATGATGCTGCTTGACCTGCTGTGTTCATCCAGCCCCATGCTTGTTATCTCGGATTCTCCAGCATCTGCAGTACCTTTTATCTCTTGGAATATGGTGTTCAGTTCTGGTCACCTCATTATAGGAAAGATGTGGAAGCTTTAGAGAGGGTATAAAGGAGATTTACTAGAATGCTGCCTGGGCTGGAGGGCAGATCTTATGAGGAAAGGTTGAGGGAGCTAAGGCTCTTTTCATTGGAGCAAAGAAGGATGAGAGGTGACTTGATAGAGGTTTACAAGATGACGAGGGGCATTGATAGAGTGGATAGCCAGAGACATTTTCCCAGGGCGGACATGATTATTACAACGGGGCATAATTTTAAGGTATTGGAGGAAGGTATAGGGGAGAAGTCAGAGGTAGGTTCTTCACACAGAGAGTGGTGGGTGTGTGGAATACGCTGCCAACAGTGGTAATGGAGTCAGATACTTTAGAGACTTTTAAGCGACTCTTGGATAGACACATGGAGGATAGCAAAATGTAGGGCATGCAGGGTAGATTGATCTTAGTAGGATAATAGGTCGGCACAACATTGTGCGCCGAAGGGCCTGTACTGTCCTGTACTGTTCTATGTTCTATGTTCTTTGTTGGCCCTGTATGCTCTATATTTCCTTCTTGAATGCATCCCCATTCTGTGATGGATTTGCCTGAATGTATTTGCCCCAGTCCACTCTGGCCAAATCATATCTGATCTTTTCAAAATCAGACTTCTTTTCGTTGACAACTTTGATTTCAACTTTTTAATGTGGTTGGAATTATAATGCCAATAGTACAAATGTTTGCCAGGAGTGTTCATACAATCTTAGGAAAAAGTTATTTTCTGACCACAATTCATTCTCAAGACATGGAAGACAAATTTCCTACAAGCACAAATTAAGCTCTTTAAAAGCTCATGAATGTTGTGAGGCTGCATGTCCTTTTCCATAACAAGTTTGAATCAAACAGAGTTATGATCACTGTCAGCAAAATGTTCCCCCATTGGTACTTCAACTACTTGCCAGCTTCGTTACGTAAAATTAAGCCCAAGATTATCTCCCTCTCTCGTAGGGCCTTCTAGGCAACTTCAGAACTCTGTTTTAAGCTTTTTGCACAGTGACCATCCCAGTGAATGCTAGTGAAGTTAAAATTACTGACTATCACTACGCTATTATTTTTAAACTTCCCTAAAATTTGCCAACACATCTGCTCTTCTATTTCTCTCAGATTGTTAAGGTGATGTACTCTTCTGTATCTTATGCCATTTTAAGCCTTCCATATACCCATAATCTCCCTCTTTCTCTTAATCCAATGCTGTATATCCCTCAATATCCAGGATTCGCTGGATTCAATAGTCCCACTACGTTTCTCTATTGTTTCTGTAAAATTGATCATTCATCTTCTTGGAGATCATCATTGCTAGGTACTGTGTGACATGAATATTATTTGTTACTTATTAGCCCTGGCCTGAATGCAGGCTTGGTCTTGCTACATTAGTACATGGTCTGCTTCAGTATCAGAGGAGTTGTGAATGGCGCTGAACATTGTGCAAGCATCAGCAAACATCCCCACTTCTGAGCTTGTGATAGAAGGATGATCACTGATGAAGCAGCTGAAGATAACTGGACTTTGGACACTATCCTGAGGGTCTCCTTTAGCAAACTTCCAGGACTGAGATGATTGTCGGCCACAACTATCTTCCTTTATGCCAAGTATGATTCTGATAAGTGGAGAATTCACTCCGATTCACATTGACTCTAGTTTTGCTCAGACTCCTTGATGCTCCACTCAGACAAATGTCAAGGGCAGACACTCAAACCTCACCTCCTTTGTCCATGTTTGGGCCAAAGCTGGAATGAGGTCAGGAGCTCATGCCCTGGCAGGACCCATACTGGGCGTCAGTGAGCAGGTTCTAGTTGAGTAAGTGCCATTTGATAGCACTCTCAATTACTCCTTCCAACTCATTTACTTATGGAGTCATAAAGCATGGAAACAGACCCTTCATCCCAACTTGCCCATGTCACCTAGTTTTCACAATTTAAACTCGCGCCATTTGCCTGCATTTGGTCCATATCCCTCCATACCCATCTCATCCATGTCTAAAAGTTTCTTAAATGACAACATTAATCTCGTTTCCAACACTACCTCTGGTAGGCCATTCCAGACATTCACCACCCTCTGTGTAAAAACATTGCCTTTCTGGATTCTTTAGTATCATCCCCTCTCACATTAAATCAAAGCCTTCTAGTTTTAGAGTCCCCTACCATGGTTAAAGCTGTTGGCCATCTATCTTATCTATGTTTCTCATGATTTTATAGACCTCTATAAAGTCACCCCTCAGATTCCTACGTACCAGAGAAAAAGATCCCAGCCTAACCAGCCTCTCCTTATAAGTCAAACCTTCCAGTCCCGGTAGTATCCTAGTAAATCTTTTCTGAATTCATTCGAGTTTAATAATATCCTTTCTGTAATAGAGCAACCAGAACTGCATGTAGTACTCCAAATGTGGCCTCACCAACATCTTGTATAGCTGCAACAAGATGTCCCAACTCTGATACTCAATGTTCTGACTGATGAAAGCAAACATGCTGAAAGCCTCCTTCTCGAACAGTTTCGAAGAGTTATGAACCTGTACTCTGAGATGTCTTTGTTCTATAACACTCCCCAGGGCCCGACCATTGATTGTGCTCATGGTTGAGAGTAATTGGGAAGTTTGTAAATGACCTGAAATTTGTGGATAGAATATAGGTGGACAATTTTCTCCATTAATAGTCAGATGCCAGTGTTGTAGTTATATTGGAACAGCTTTGCCAGGGAGTGGCTAATATTGGAGCAAAAGACTTCAGTACTATTGCTGGGTTGTTGTGACTTTACTCCATTCGGATTACAGGTAACATTTGAATACAATTCTGCTGCTGCGCCTCAGAGTTACCCAGTTTGTGTTGCTGCGTCTGTTCTGAATCTATCCAATTCAACATAGTGATAGTGCCATCACATATGATGGAGGGTTTACTTAATACGAAGGTGCGCCTTAGCCTCCATAAGGTCCATGTAATGGTCCCACCAACAATATTAAATCTTGGATAGATATATCTGTAACAGAGGATTGGTGAATGAAAGGTTTCATAGGTTTAATCCATTTTCTGGGGATCTTCACCACCTGCCATGAACTCAATTGAGCAGTGATATGATTCAGAACTCAGAAAGGTCTAGCAATAGTAATGCTTCTGAATATCCTTGATGGTGGAGATTGCAATCTTCCACTGAGAGACCATTCTGCTCCCTTCTTCAAGTGGTGTTCAATGTGGAGGAGTATTGATTCGTTAACTCCCAGGACAATTCCTTCATGACTGTACATGACTGATGGGTCTGGCCAGCTGATGGGACAGGGCATGCCCAGGGACAGTGGTGGAGCTGCCTCAGATATTTGTTCTGAGGTATGGCTTGGTGAGCCTGACCAAATCAGGCTGTTGCTCAGATATTCTGACAAGAATAGGGGCAGCACTCCCCAGTTTCAGAACACAACACCAGATGTTAATGCAGAGGGCTTTGCAAAGACCACAGGGTTGGGCATACTGAAATATTGGCTGAAAATGCATTAGCCTAAAGTCATACATCCCTCTCCTCTCTTCAAATCTCAAACAAAATTACCATCATCCAGGAGTTTTATTTAATTACATTATCAAGAGTTTCTCTGGAGAGTTAACATATTTCTTAACAAAAAAAAGCCTTGCACCATTTGAACACTGTTAATGTACAAAAGAATCAAGAAATTTAACATCTTTAAAGTTTAGAAATGATGCTGTGTGATTGGATTCCAGTGATCATACCACCTCTCAGCAATTCCCAAGTTACATATCTTAACGTTTCCCTGGAAGATCATTTATCTTAATGAAAAGAAGCAATTTATTAAAATGATGAAATGTGGAGCAGTTTGAACTTGTTTTGTATCTCTTGTGTTCCGTAGCAGTTTTCAATTTAGTAAAACCAATGATGTTTGTCCAGCTGAAATGAATAGATGCAGAAAATAGGCAATGAAACATTGCAAAATTTCAAGAGCATGTTATGCCTGAATGTTAGTAATTGCAACGTCAAATTCCCCTGTGGGCACAAGGAAATTAAACGTACTTGCATTGCCGTGGGATCACTGACGGCAGGAAGTTTAGCTAAACCGCCTCCGCTCTCCGTCAGGGAAAAAAGATTACCCTCCCTTCCTTGGTGGTTTGAGATAATGCAACATTGCCTCATATGTGTCATGAGAACTGTTCAAATCTATTACTTGGAATTCTGTTCAACTCCAGCAGGACCATGGACACAGTGGGCTTGAGTTGTAGCTCCCATTGGGCTGGGATTAGAATGGGATGGGTAGTAAAAACAATTCACATCTCTGGCACTTCATCTGAACACTGGGTCAATGCATAGCCGCGAAATAGGTATTCAAGCAATTATGAGATGAAAGTAAACTTCCAATTGTCCTTCAGGTTCTTGTAGCTAGCAGGACTCATTTGAACTGGCTGAATGCAGCCTCTCTGTGACAGATAGAGATCAATTCACCGTCTTTGATAAATTCATTGAAGTTCTATGTGGAAGGGACTAATTTGTTGGAGTTCTTTGAAGAAGTAATTAGTGCTGTAGATCAAGGGGAACCAGTATTTAGATTTCCAGAAGGCAGTTGATAACATGCCACATCAAAGGTGAAAAATGAAAGCTCATGGTTTAGGGGGTACCATATTGGCATGGATAGAAGAGTGGCTGATTAACAGGAAGTAAGAGAGTAGGAAGAAGTGAACCTTTTTCAGGCTGACAGGATGTCATCAATGTTGTACCACAGAGGTCGGAAACTCCTCACAATGCACACAAACGATTTGGATGAAGGGATTGCAGTTACATTAGCTACATTTGCTGATGGCACAAATTTAGGTGAGAAAGTCAGTTGGGAAGAAGCCAAAAGGTGCATACAAAGGGATACGGATGGATTCAACATCTGACAAATAGAGTACAATGTGGGAAAGTGTGAAATTGTCTGATAGAAAGAATGAAAAAGAAATATTATCTAAATGGTCAGAAGTCCTTTTTCCTCACCGGGAGTGGCGGGAGACGGAGCAGAGGTGACGTTGGAGACCAGGAGGTTGTGAGTAAGGTAAGGAATTAGTATATATTTGGGCAGCAGCTAAACCCGAGGTGCTACACGTGTAACATCTCCCTCCCACCCTCCTCCTCTAACCAGAAGAAAAAGACGCTGCAAGGTAAGGGTTTTTTTTTAATATATTTAAGTGCATTGTTTGGTATTAGTTAGTTGAGTCAGAGCTAAGGCTTACAATGGCAGGGGACCTCAGACCCGTGGCATGTGCCTCTTGCTTGATGTGGGAGATCAGGGACGTGACTGACGTCCCTGACTGTTACACTTGCAGGAAGTGTGTCCAGCTGCAGCTCTTGTTTGACCGCATGATGGCTCTGGAGTTGCGGGTGGACTCACTGTGGAGCATCCGCGATGCTGAGAAGGTCGTGGATAGCACGTTTAGTGAATTGGTCACACCGCAGATTAGGATTGCTGAGGGAGACAGTGAATGGGTGACCAAAAGACAGAGAAAGAGCAGGAAGGCAGTGCAGGTGTCCCCTGCGGTCATCTCCCTCCAAAACAGGTATACCGTTTTGGATACTGTTGAGGGAGATGGCTCACCAGGGGAGGGCAACAGTTGCCCGGATCATGGCACCATGGCAGGCACTGCTGTTCAGAAGGGCGGGAAAAAGACTCATAGGGCCATAGTCATAGGGGATTCTATTGTAAGGGGAGTAGATAGGCGGTTCTGTGGCCAAAAACGGGACTCCCGGATGGTATGTTGCCTCCCAGGTGCTCGGGTCAGGGATGTCACCGATCGGCTACAGAGCATTCTGAAAAGGGAGGGTGAACAGCCAGTTGTTGTGGTGCATATAGGCACCAATGATATAGGTAAAAAACGAGATGAGATCCTGAAAGCAGAATTCAGGGAGCTAGGAGAGAAGTTAAAGAGGAGGACCTCAAAGGTAGTGATCTCAGGGATACTACCAGTGCCGCGTGCTAGCCAGGGTAGAAATGAAAGAATAGGCAGGATGAACACATGGCTTGAGGGATGGTGTAGGAGGGAGGGGTTCAGATTTGTGGGACACTGGGACCGGTTCTGGGGAAGGTGGGATTATTACAAATTGGATGGTCTACACCTGAACCAGACTGGAACTAGTGTCCTAAGGGGAGTTTTTGCTAGGGCTGTTGGGGAGGGTTTAAACTAATGTGGCAGGGGTCTGGGAACCAGAGGAGAAGACTAGTGGACAGTGAGGTGGAAACTAGAGACTGTAAGGATCATGAAGTTAGCATTACCAAGGGGAAGAGTAGGCAGAGAGCAGATGAACGCAAAGGAACTGGTGGTCTGAAGTGCATATACTTTAATGCAAGGAGTATAGTGGGTAAGGCAGATGAACTTAGGTCTTGGATTAGTGCCTGGGAGTATGACGTTATTGCGATCACAGAGACTTGGTTGCAGGAAGGGGATGATTGGCAACTAAATGTCCCAGGATATAGATGCTTCAGACAGGACAGGGAGGGAAGTAAAAGGGGGGGAGGAGTTGCATTGCTGGTCAGGGATGATATCACGGCTGTGCTAAAGAAGGGCACTATGGAGGGCTTGAGCAGTGAGGCATTATGGGTAGAGCTGAGAAATAAGAAGGGTGCAGTTACATTGTTGGCGCTGTACTACAGGCCTCCCAACAGTGAGCGTGAGGTAGAAGAACAAATAGGTCGACAGATTATGGAAAGATGTAGAGGTAACAGGGTGGTGGTGATGGGAGATTTTAATTTTCCCAACATTGACTGGGATACACTTAGTGTCAGAGGTCTGGATGGGGCAGAATTTGTAAGGAGCATCCAGGAAAGTTTTCTAGAGCAGTATGTCAATAGTCCAACTAGGGGAGGGGCCATATTGGACCTAGTGTTGGGGAATGAGCCAGGCCAGGTGGTAGAAGTTGCAGTGGGGGATTTCTTTGGGAATAGTGACCACAATTCTGTAAGTTTTAGAATACTCGTAGACAAAGATGAGGGTGGTCCTAAGGGAAGAATACTAAACTGGGCCAAGGGCAATTATCTCAAAATTCGGCAGGAGCTGGGAAATGTAGATTGGGGACAGCTATTTGAAGGGAAGTCCACATTTGATATGTGGGAGGCTTTCAAAGATAGGTTGAAGATAGTGCAGGATAGGCATGTCCCTTTGAAAACAAGGGATAGGAAAGGAAAAATTCATGAACCGTGGATGACAGGAGAAATCGTGCGACTAGCCAAGAGGAAAAGGGAAGCATACATAAGGTCCAGGCAGCTAAGAACAGAACGGTCCTTGGAGGAATATCGGGAGAGTCGGACCAATCTTAAACGAGGAATCAAGCGGGCTAAAAGGGGTCATGAAATAACTTTAGCGAACAGAATTAAGGAGAATCCCAAGGCCTTTTATTCATATATAAGAAGCAGGAGGGTAACTAGAGAAAGGGTTGGTCCACTAAAGGATAAGGAAGGAAGGTTTTGTGTCGAACCTAAGAAAATGGGTGAGATTCTCAATGATTACTTTGCATCAGTGTTCACTGAGGAGAGGGACATGATGAATGTTGAGATTAGAGATAGAAGTTTGTTTACTCTGGATCACGTTGACATAAGGAGGGAAGATGTGTTGGGTAGGCTAAAGGATATTAAGGTGGACAAATCCCCAGGACCGGATGGGATCTATCCCAGGATGCTGAGGGAGGCAAGAGAGGAAATAGCTGGGGCCCTGACAGATATCTTTGTAGCATCCTTAAACATAGGTGAAGTGCCGGAGGACTGGAGAGTTGCTAATGTTGTCCCCCTATACAAGAAGGGTAATAGGGATATTCCAGGTAACTACAGACCAGTAAGCCTGACGTCAGTGGTGGGAAAGTTGCTGGAGAAGGTACTGAGGGATAGAATCTATTTATATTTGGAAAAGAATCGGCTTATCAGTGATAGGCAACATGGTTTTGTGCAGGGGAGATCATGCCTTACTAACTTAATAGAGTTCTTTGAGGAAGTGACCAAGTTGATAGATGAAGGAAGGGCTGTAGATGTCATCTACATGGACTTTAGTAAGGCGTTTGATAAGGTTCCCCATCGTAAGCTAATGGAGAAAGTGAAGTCACATGGTGTGCAGGGTGTTCTAGCTCGGTGGATAAAGAGCTGGTTGAGCAACAGGAGACAGAGAGTAGTAGTTGAAGGGAGTTTCTTGAAATGGAGAAAGGTGACCAGTGGTGTTCCACAGGGATCAGTGCTGGGGCCCCTGTTGTTTGTGATATACATAAATGATCTGGAAGAGGGCATAAATGGTCTGATCAGTAAGTTTGCAGATGACACGAAGATTGGGGGAGTAGCAGAAAGCATAGGGGATTGTCAAAGAATACAGGAGAATATAGATAGACTGGAGAGTTGGGCGGAGAAGTGGCAGATGGAGTTCAATCCGGGCAAGTGTGAGGTGATGCATTTTGGGAGGTCTAATTCTAGAGCAAACTATACTGTAAACGGAAGAGCCTTGGGAAAAGTTGAGGAGCAGAGAGATCTGGGAGTTCAGGTCCATTGTACTCTGAAGGTGGCTGCACAGGTGGATAGAGTGGTCAAGAAGGCATATGGTATGCTTGCCTTCATCGGACGGGGTATTGAGTATAAGAGCTGGCAGGTCATGTTAAAATTGTACAAGACTTTGGTTCAGCCACATTTAGAATACTGTGTACAGTTCCGGTCGCCACATTACCAAAAGGATGTGGAAGCTTTGGAGAGGGTACAGAGAAGGTTTACGAGGATGTTGCCTGGTATGGAAGGTGCTAGCTCTGAAGAGAGGTTGAGTAGGTTAGGATTGTTTTCATTAGAAAAAGGGAGATTGAGGGGGGACCTGATTGAGGTCTTCAAAATCATGAAGGGTATAGACAGGGTTGATAGAGATAAGCTTTTTCCCAGGGTGAGGGATTCAATAACGAGGGGTCACGTGTTCAAGGTGAGAGGAGAAAAGTTTAAGGGGGATACACGCGGAAAGTATTTTACACAGAGGGTGGTAGGTGCCTGGAACGCGTTGCCAGCAGAGGTAGTAGAGGCAGGCACGGTAGATTCATTTAAGGTGCGTCTGGACAGATGCATGAGTAGGTGGGGAGCAGAGGGATACAGATACTTAGGAATTGGGCGATAGGTTTAGACAGTGGATTTGGATTGGCACAGGCTTGGAGGGCCGAAGGGCCTGTTCCTGGGCTGTAAGTTTTCTTTGTTCTTTGTTCTTTGTAAGTTGCATAGTTCTGAAATGCAGGGAGATTTGGGTATTCTATTTCATGAATCGCAGACAGTTAGTATGTAGGGACAATAATCAGAAAAGCTAACAGAATATTACAATTTAGTCGGGAGATTTTGCTTCAGTTACATGAGGCATTGGCGAGACTCTACCTAGGATACTGTGTATGGTACTGGTCACTGTACTTGTGAAAGGATGTTAATATGTTGGAAGCAGACTAATACCTAAAATGAGTGGACTGCCTTATGAGGTAAAGCTAGACAGGCTAGGCATTTATCCTCTGCAGTTTATAGGAGTCAGAGATGACTTAATTGAACATAAAGATCCTGAGGGGGCTTGACCAGGTGGATGTTGGAAGAATATTGCCTCTCAGGGGAGAATTTAGAACTAGGGGTCAGAGTTTAGACATAAGCAGGCCACCCATTTAAGGCAGACATTGGGAAACTTTTCATTTTGTCTCAGAGGGTTGCAGGTCTTTGGAATTCCCTTCCTCAAAAGGCAGTGGATGAAGCTTGTTTAAATATTTTTACTGCAGAGGTGGAGAGATTCTTGATTATCACGTGGATAAAAGATTATCTGAGACATGCAGAAATGTAGAGCTGAGGTTAAAATCAGATCAGCCATGACCTTATTGAACGGTGGAGCAGGCTTGAAGGGCCGAGTGACCTACTTTTGTTCCTTGCTCTTATGAAGTAGCATGTGCAGTGGATAAAAGGGAAGCAGTTGATGCACTGCACTTAGATTTCCAGAAGGTGTTTGATAAAGAGCCTTTTCAAAGATTATTACAGAAAATGAAAGCTCATGGTGTGGGGCTATCATATTGCCTTGGATAGAAGATTGTAGAGCTAACAAAGTAGACAGAGGGTGCAAATGGGTCATTTTCAGGTTGGCAAGATGTAACAAGTGAAGTACCACAGAGATCTATGCGGAGACCTCAACTGATTACAATTTATATCAATGAGTCTAGGGGAATGGAAGGTGTGGTTGCCCAGTTTGCTGACTGCACAAAGACAGGGAGGAAGTTGTGAAGAACGCATCATAAATGTATAAGAAATAGGAATGGGAGCTGGCTGTTCAGCCCCTCAAGCTTGCCTTGCCCTTCAATAGGAGCTCCCAACTCCTAAATATTTCAAAGGTCTATCTACCTCACTTTTAGTGATCTAACCTCCACAATTCTCTGGGATGGAGAATTCCAGGCATTCACTACCTTCTGGCAGAAGAAATTCCCTTGCATCTCATTTTTAAATTAATCTCCTCTTATCCTGTTACTATGCTCCCTAGCTCAAGATTCTCCCTCTAATGGAAACATCTTCATGGCATCCACCTTGTCAAGCCCCTTGCAGCCCCACCCCGCCTCTCCAGAATCTTGTATATTAGTTTAAAAGGATGTACTGAAGCTACAAAGAAATAAGTAATGTTAATGACCAAAGTAATGGCAAATGGCGTATAAAGTGGAAAAATGTGGAATTGTCCATTTTGGAAAAAAGGAATAAAAAAGAAACACATTATCTAAAAGATGAGAGATTTCAGAACTCAGATTGATATCTGTGTATCACAGTGTGGGAATCACAAAACACTATTACACAGGTACAACAAGTAATTAGGAAAGTTAATTAGAGTAGCTTTCATTTATTCAGAGGGGAATTGAATATAAAAATAAGGAAGCTATGCTTCAGTTAGACAGGGCACTGGTGAGACTCTATCTGCAGTACTGTGTACAATATTGGACAACTTTATAAAGAAAGATATGAATAAAGCAATTCAGAGGATTCCTAGACTAATACTGAATGGATGGGCTTTCTTATGAGGAAAGGTGGAGGGCTGTGGAGGTCAAGTCATTGATTGTATTTAAGACAGACATGAATCGGGTCTTGATTAGTAAGGGGATCAACAGTTAAGGGGAGAAGGCAGAAGAATGGAGTTGAAAGACATATCAGCCATGATTGAATGTCAGAGAAGACCAGAAGGACTGAATGGCCTAATTCAGCTCCAATATCTCATGGTCTTATTGTCCAAGATATGACTGTAACCATAAACCCAAATTCCCAAATACCCCTGATAGTATTTCACAGCTTGTTTGTCACAAATTTATTTATGTCTGCCTTAAAAATATTCAAGTAACCTGCTTTCACCACTTTTATCAGCACGTGAGTTCCAAAGAAGCATTATTTTTCATGAGAAAATAGTATTTGGCTGGACTTTCTATCAGATTTCCACCCAACATTTCTGAGAGGAAAATCTAATCAGGGCTCCCTCAGAAATATGGAGTTGTACTTCCAGTTTGACAGTTTTTTCCTCACGTAGAACTGCCAGAGGAAAGCAAACTATGGCCCCTTTTCACAGCAGTCCTCTTCTGAAATGTAAACTGTCTGACAGCCACTTTGACAAATGCTGTCAAATATAAGTTTGTAAGTGTGAGGTTAAAGTGCCAGATTGTTAATGATAGGTTGCCAGACAAATAGGGGGACATCTCGATAAGGTGCCATGGTATCAAGAAAGTAGGACGCCAACTGGATAGTTTATCAGCTGGGCATGGGGCATGGTCCCAAGTGGGTAGGGGGTTTTGGCTAAGTGTGTAAGTTATCAATGAAACCAGATAGGTGATGCAGCGTTTAAGGTGAGCCATTGTGGGTGGGAAAAATTGTGTATAGCACGGAGAAGGAAGGCTGGCTGTCAGGGCCAGAGGAAGCAGGGATGGGGATAGTGATAGTCGCGTCTTTGTGGGAGTGTCCCAGAAGGGTCAGAGGTGGGCGATTCCAGAGTGGAATAGGGAGTAGGAGGGGGAGGGGATGTGAAATAGTGAATATTTCAGGCCCCGAGAAGGGGATAGGTATTCGGGTCTGTGGAAGGAGTGGGTGAAATTGATGGCTACGTCTGGAGTAGGTTATAAGGGTCTTTAGATCTCAAGTGGAAAGAGGGCGCAAGAGGGCCAGAGTCTGGGATATATAAAGAATCTGGGATGTGTAGTTGTGAATGTGTGAGTCAGTATGGGGTCAGTTGAATAGTTATTCAAGAGTTAAACTGCTTTTCCTGAGTAATTATTTACTTAACTTCATTGGAACCCTCTGAATTCTTCAATTTAAATAAAGACTTTTGGAAGGTTTCTAGCATCTGCAAATTCCTAGTGGAATCTTCAATTTCCCGGACAATTCCTTCACAAAGTCATAGAGTCATAGAATCATACAGCATGGAAACAGGCCCTTTGGCCCAACTTTTCCATGCCAACCAAGTTTCCCAAACTAAACTAGTCCCACTTGCCTGCGTTTGGCCTATATGCCTCCAGTTGGTTACAGTGGGGATTCCAAAGGTTCACCTCGGGGAGCTCCCATCTACGCTGGAGTATTGACTGTATGGCCATCACTAAATCTGGGCCATTCTTTTCTCTCTGTTTTAAAGGGGAGATCCCTTATTTTTGAACAGTGACCATTATTTTGAGATTCTCACAAGAGGAAACATCCTCTCTACACCCCTCAGTTTCTTTTATATATTTCAATCAACTCACCTATTAATCATTTTATCTTATGTGGATAAAAGTCCTGTCTGTGGCAAAGAGTTCCGCAGATTGACCATCCTCTGGCTGAAGAAAATCCCTCCTCAACTCAGTTCTAAAGGTTCGTCTCTTCACTCTGAGGCAGTGCTCTTTGGTCCTAGTCTTTCCTACTAGTGGCACATCCAGTCTATCTAGGCCTCTTAGTAGTCTGTAAGTTTCAATGAGATCCCTCCTCATCCTTCTAAACTCCATCGAGTACAGACCCAAAGTCCTCAATCACTGCTCATACGTCCAGCCACTGGGATCATTCTTGTAATCTCGTCTGGACCCCCTCCAATGCCCACATATCCTCCCTTAGTGTCTTAGGGTTCTCCATTTCTTCCTGAAGCAAAAACCTGAACCATCCCGACCCACCACAACCCTCTCTGCTTGGCCGAGCCTGTCCTCACTCTCACCAACTTCTCTTTTAACTCCTTTTGTTTTCTTCAGGTCAGAGGGGTGGCCATAGGTATCTGCATGGGCCTCAGTTATGCCTGTTTCTTTGTGGGGTACATGGAACATTCCTTGTTCCAGTTCTATTCTGACCCCCATCAACAACTCTTTCTCCGATACATCGATGATCTCATCAGTGCTGCTTCTCTCTCTCATCCGGAATTGGAAAAGTTTATCGAATTCACTTCCAATTTCCACCCTGCCCTCACTTTTATCTGGTCTATCCCTGACTCCACCCTTCCTATCCTTGATATCTCCGTTTCCATTCCTGGGGGTAGAGTGGCCACTAGTATCCAGTATAAACCCACTGACTCCCACAGCTACCTGGATTATACACCCTCACACCCTGCAATCTGCAGAGACTCCATCCTATTCTCTCAGTTCCTCCGTCTCAGATAAGGCCAACTTCGACAAGGGAGCCTCCAAAATGTCCACCTTCTTCCTCAACTGAGGGTTCCTCAGCACCATCATTTACAGGGCTCTCAACTGGGTCCAACCCATCTCCCACACTTCTGCCCTCACCTCCTCTCTTCCCTCCTGCAATAGCGATAGGGTTTCCCTTGTCCTTACCTACCATCCCACCAGCATCCACATCGAGAAGATCATCTGACGCCATTTCTGCCACCTCCAGCGAGATGCCACCACCAATCACATATTCCCCTCCCCTCCCTTGTCTGCCTTCCACAGGGACCGTTCTCTCCACGACACCATGGTCCACACTACTTTCACCCCCAACACCTCCCCACAGCCCTATGGCACTTTCCCCTGTAACCGACGAAGGTGCAACAGCTGCCCATTTACCTCCACCCTCCCCAATATCCAAGGGCCCAACCATACCTTCCAGGTGAAGCAACACTTCACCTGCACTTCCCAGAATCTAGTCTACTGCATTCGCTGCTCAGTGTGGTCTTCTCTACATTGGGGAAATGAAGTATTGACTTGGTGACCGCTTCGCAGAACACCTATGTTCTGCTCGCAAAAAAGATCCTCAACTACCTGTTGCCTGCCACTTTAATGCACCACCCTGTTCCCCGGCCATCATCCCTGTCTCGGCTTGCTGCAGTGTTCCAGTGAAGCTCAATGCAAGCTGGAAGAACAACACATCATTTTCCATTTGGGGACCCTGTAGCCTTCCGGGCTCAATATCGAGTTCAATAATTTCAGGGCCTAAACTCTCCCATGTCCTATCCCCGTATCCCACACATCAGGCCTTGTTATCACATAGCCTGCCATTATACGCTATCTATTGTTAGTCACTAACAGCCCCCACTAACAACTATTCACTCTCCCAGCCAGATCATTATCACCTCCTTGGACTATCAACTGCTTTTCTCTCTCTTTGGGCTCTATCCCCACCTATCATTTACTCCTTAACCCCTCCTCCATCTTATCTTTTGCATAAAAGAAACAATTTCCTAGTTACCATCAGTTCTGAGGAAGGATTGCTTGACCTGAAATGTTAACTCTGATTTTTCTCTACAGGTGCTGCCAGACCTGGTGAGCTTTTCCAGCAATTTCTGATTTTGTGTCAGTGTTAATACTGGTGGGCATGTAAAAGAAATGATGCGCAGATCCCAGCCAGGACATCGCAGTGGCATCAATACCTGCTTGTAAAAGACTCCACGATCTCATGTGAAGGGTCTTAGAAACCCCACTGAAGATCAGCTACATGAAAACCTTGGATCATAGAACACTTGGAAGACTAACAGCAACAAATTTAAAGCTAGAGGCCTTGTATCTCTTTTATAAAACCAAACTCGAGAATCAGCCTGATTTTTTTTGACTTTAGAAAGCTTACCTGCATGTAGAGGTTAATTGTGCCATCTTGTGTCTTCAATTTGGTATCAAAGCCTATATGATGCTATCACTCCTTATTTGGTTCCAATTCTCTCTGGTGATTGAAACTTGCTAATACTGGCCTTTAATTTATTAAAGGTATAGTCACAAAGACATCAGCAATCATTACAAGGACTGTAACACAGAAAGATAAGGTAAAATAGAAGCAAACATATGTGGGACAGGGAGGAGGACAGAACAACAAACAAGGAGGAATAAACAAATCCTGCACTCTCTTTCAATAAAGAAAACCTTAAATGGAAGGCAAATAGCTAATTATGGGTTGTGACATCATTGTTGAGTTGCAACTATTTAAGCAACATATACAGCTTTAGTTCACCGATCAAGCAATACATGATCCCAAGAGGAAATATCCAAAAACCATACCTACTGTTGACAAGGAAGGGCTTCACAGAATAAATACAGATCAGGGTTAATGGTGGTGGGTATTTAGAAGAAAACAATGCCCAGATCCTAGACAGAATATCACGGTAGTATCAATAACCACTTGTGAAAGACTCCAACATCTCATGTTCAGGCTGTTAGAAACTGAAGATGTGCTAGATGATTGACCTGGATCTCAGAACATTTGGCAGCAAGTAAGAATAAATAATAACTAAACAAATATAAACACTTACAAACAGTAAAAAATGATAACACAGTGATCCATAGAAGATCTGGAGAGTACTTGAACCATTCTAGGCATGAATTAACTTCTTGATTAACTGATTCCTACTCATAACACATGGAAGGATCCCCAAGAGTTTTTTGACAATTCAGTTGCAAGATGTTACAACAAAGAGCATGATGGATCATGAGCGCTAAATGGATCAGTTTTCTTCTGATTAGAGATGAAACCTGGAATAAATAGGCTGAAATGTTATCAAACACTGGCTGTTGTACCAGCAGTGGGACATCTTCAGATACGGGACAATATCAAGCACAGTGAAAAGGCAGTGTTTTCTAGGATACTGCCCTGGAGAATAAAAGTGAGATTGGAGTAGATTTTGACTGTGATGATGGCATCAAACAGCTGGATAGAGTGTTCACAATCACTTTTATCTCTCAAATAATTTGCTATTTTTCTTCATTTTGCCTGCTGTCATTGGGGAGCTCAAATTGAGTTGGATAGGTTATTTTTGATTGAGTCAACCATTACTGTCCTCAGGACCCCCAGGGGTGGGCAATAAAAACTATTCTTTATGTTCCATTATCCCAAGTGAAATTATAAGAAAAAAATCTGTGAACTGATTGTTTTGAAAAAGGGGGTTCTCCTGACAAGTTTCCTCATTCAACCAAAGCATAAACTGTTCTGGCCTACAGTACAAACCTAAATTCATTGGAATTATTCTTGGACTCCAGGGGTTAGACTATGAGGAGAGACTAGGCAAATTCTTTAGAATTTACATGGCTAATGAATGGTTTTATCAAATTTCTCAACATATTAAGGTGTAGGAAGACAATTTCTGTTGATTGGTGAGTCTAGGACAAGGGGACATGGACAGAAATTTGAGCCAGACCTGTCGGGAGCGAAATCAGGAAACACCAATATGCACAAAGGGTGGTAGAAATTTAGAATCTCTCCAGCAAATGTTATCTAATTTTAAATCTAAGGCAGATTCATTAATGTTCAGTGAAGATATTAAAAGTGTATAGAATCATATAGTATGGAAGAGACGCTTCAGTCCATTGAGTCTGTACCACCAAAAATAAACTAGTACATAAACAAATCCTACTTTCCTGTTTGAGAGTATGAGATAAGAGTGTGTATATGGAATCAGACCACAGATAAACTATGAGCTCATGGATACTGAGGACTTGTGCTCCTGAATTTGTTACTTCCCTAGCCAAGGTGTACCAGTACATGGACAACACTGGTATCTACCCTGGTATATCCTGTCCACAATTAGGATTACAAATCTAATCCAGCCAATGACAGCTCAATTAGTGTACTTTCAAGTCATCATTGGTGGGCAAGATAAGGATGTAAATTATTTTAGTATGGGTTTTTCTAGTCCTCGTACAAGCTCAGACTAAACTTCAAGTTTTCTTTAATCTTTACTTATTGACATTTCGATGATGCTCTCTGGTCTGGGCTGCTCTAGTGCCAACCTTATAGCAGAGCCTCTGTCACGTGACAACCGAGGTCACTGTTAGAACTCTTAAATCACAACCTAACTCCAAGACTCATTTGCATATTCATTAAGCCCTATCTCTGCGTAAAGTGGCCTATTTTATCAAATCGTATTTTCTCAAAGTTACTCCAGCAGCTGATCTAGCTGTTTGCCATTTTGTGATATCTTGCTGTATACAAGATAATTTCTCAGCACGGTGGCTCAGTGGTTAGCACTGCTGCCTCTCAGCGCCAGAGATTTATCCTCGGGCGACTGTCTGTGTGGAGTTTGTACATTGTCCCTGTGTCTGGGTGGGTTTCCTCCAGGTGCACCGGTTTCCTCCCACAGTCCAAAGATGAGCAGGGTAGGTGGGTTGGCCATGCTAAATTATCCATAGTGCCCAGGGATGTTTAGATTAGGTGGATTGGACAAGGGAAATGCAGGGGTAGGGGAATGGGTCTGGCTGGGATGCTCTTCGGAGAGGCGGTGCAGACTTGTTGGGCCAAATGGCCTGTTTCCACACTGTAGGGGTTCTGTGAATCTATGAACAGCAACTCCTCTTAAGTAAGTGTTGGGATTTCCCGAGTTTCTGAAATGCTATAAATACTTTGCTTTATATTTGAACAAAGCACCAGTTGAAATAAGATTTCAGCAGCCTGCAGCTGACTTTGGGACTTTTGCACATAACAACAGCTCCATGTTAATGATATGTTGAAAGTTAACTATTTACCTAATAAATATTGAACATCAAGAGGTAAATTGCTAATTCAATGGTTATTTGTATTAAAGAACTAAAATGCTGACTGTGCCTTTTGGGATTAGAGGGATGTGAGGTGAGTGTAAGGCCTGAGGATTTGTAATCCCTCATGCTGTTAACTTAGCAACTCCTAAATTCACAGCAAGTGCAGTAGTGTATCTTACAAAGCTCTCATGAGATAAAAATATTTGACTGGGGTTGAAAGGATTACAAAGAGCCACATTCATCTTGCAAGAACCATTACCAAACTCAAATTTGCTCCAACTTTAAACTTCAAAGCCACAGCAAATGAGACACTTTTGAAGAATACTGAGAATTCAGACACTTTTGTAAACAATCTGTTGAAGGGGGATGATTACATAGAGGAAAGAGCAGCAGAATATATTGCAATGAAAATGCATGGAGAGAAACAAGCCTGAATCTAATAAGTAATTTTCTGATATTTTATGAATGAGCAGACAATGTAGTTCATTCAAGTAGAACTACTTCATTTCAAAGTACTGTCAGAGTGACCATTTCCTGTTCATACCTCATTTCTGTAACAAAACAAAAGGTGGTGCTAATCGACAGTTGATGTTAGCTGTGATGAGGCACTGGATAATTCAACTGTGAAATAAAAAGATGGATTATAGTGTTGCTTAGGTATTAATACACCTGATACATGTCACAATTTTGAGAAAGGTTTTTGCATGCACCGCCATTCAGAAGGATTTGCAGACGATAGAATAACCTATTCCTGCACCAGAGGGATTTGAAGCATTTCAGAGGAGAATGTTTGACAGGAAAACGTTGCCCTACTCTATCATTGTGGTCAAGCTTTAGTCAATGACACAGTTTTCACCTCGTGTGCAGTGCAGCATGAAACGCGCAGTGTTTTATAAACTCATGCCGGGTAAAAAACAAACAGATTAACCTCTGATAGGAAAGGGATGATGGAGCAAAAGGCGATGTACGCAAGAATACCTAGGGCAGAGAGAAACCCAAACAAAAACAATCATTCATAGAGCCTTCAGCTCTGCGACTGAGCTAAATTGGAAGTGATGACTATCAAATGTACATGACCCTGCAGGATTGATTCATTTTGAAGTTAAAAGTTCATCTATCCGTCCTGTACACCTTGTTCTATACTTTTGATTCAATTCCAAGCTACCATATGTGACTTCATTTTCAGATTCACTTACGTTGCTTTGATTTAGATTTCCATCTGGCAATGTGCAATATCGATTTCTTTTTTTCTGGTTATTTGATAAAATGTAATTCTCTGAACAGCATCATCTCCCTTTACCTTCATTTTGTGTGTGGATAATTATCCATTTGATGCTTTGTAACATTATGTATGCCTGGCTGAAAGTTTTACATCAAAATGATAGAAGCTTAAGGTTTACACCAGAGACGAGGAAGCTGTCAATGCAGCAGTAATGCAGGAGCTGGTACCAATACCAGATTGGATAAAAACAAAGGAGCAGTTCTTAACAGGTTGGCTTTCGTCAAAAGTAGAAGGATGCCCTGGCCCACATGAGAAGCACCCAGGGTTTACTGAGGAATATGTGGTTGGAAATATGGGCCTGAGTCTCATTCTTCCAAGCATCCTTGGCTGTTAGGTGGGTGCTAAGGTTGGGAAGGTCAAAAATACTACATACCTGTTTTAAAATGGGGAAGAGGAGTGGCCAGTACCAACAGGCCAGTCAACACAACCTCAGTTAGAAAGAATCTTTCAGAGACAGGGTGCTGATCTCAATTTTGGAAATGTGTGGGAGTTCCTAGTCAAAATCATTGAAATTGACCATGAAATGCAAAAGTTACACAGCAAATTGATGAAATTTTGCTTTAGCTTTAGCAAGGCCAGCATTTGTTGCTTTTTTTCTAATTGCTCTTAAACTGAGGGGCTTGCTAGGGCCATTTCCAGGGCAGTTAAAAGTCAACCACATTGAGTATGGGTCTGGAGTCATATGTAGGTCGACAATGGTAGATTTTTTTCAAAAACAAAGTTAGAAGTTAGTTTTTAAAACAGTTGATGATGCTTGTCCTGTCACTAGCTTTCAATTCCACCAGCTGCTGAAGCAGTACTTGAACCGGTATCCCTTCAACAATATCATAAGCCCCCTGGAATACTGGTCCATTACCACTATGTCACCATATCCACACTATGTCTTCAGTAGAATGCATTCACATCCATGCATACAAGCCCCTGGAAGGTAGTGTTTTCCCAATTAATTTATGCTCATGGTTGAGTTACAGTAACAATTATGTAAGTATTTGAGTATAATAAGCTTTCTAAGAATTGCCAAAAATTGCAAATGAAAACAAAATGAGATCAAAGTGAAAGCTGAGGGGGTTACTGAAGTTTGAAGATGGACTTCCCTTGTGATTTCCTGGAATGTTATCAGGAAGGGGAGATCGGAAAAGGTAGAAGGAGGTGCTTTGGAATAGAAACAGGTAAGGGAGTTTTGATAGAGATGCCCAACATCCTGACTGATGTTAATAAAGAGTAACAGTTTCCTGTGGCAGAGGAGTTGTTTACCAAAGGGAACAGATTGAAGATGACTGGCAAAACAAACCAACATGATAAGTCTTCTTCCTTAAACAGTGGGTCGTTGTGGCCAGGAGCGTATAGCCTGAAAGGATGGTGGAAGCAGCTTGAACTGTAACTTTCAAGAAAGAAGTTGGTAAACAACTGGGGAAGTGATGGTTTAGTGGTCTTGCCACTGGACTATTACTCCAAAGTCCCAAGTAGTGCTCTGGGGATCTGAGTTCAAATCCTGCCATGCCAGATGGTGAAATTTGAATTCAATAAAAATTTGGAATTAAGAGTCTAATGATGACCATTAAACAAGTGTCAGGAAAATAACCCATCTGGTTCATTAATGTCCTTTCGGGAGGGAAACTGTCATCCTTACCTGGTCTGGCCTACATGTGACTCCAAACCCACAGCAATGTGTTTGACTCTTAACTGCCCTCTGGGCAATTAGGGATGGGCAATAATTGCTGGCCTAGCCAACAATGTCCATGTCTTACAAAAGAATTTTAAAAAGGGAGAAAAAAGTGTTTATTGAGATTTGGGGAAAGAAAAGTATGATAAAGTGAATGATTTTATCAGAGAGCCATTATAGGTATAATGGGCTAAGTGGCCTGCATGATTCGAGGGTTCTGCTGATTCAGACCAATGATAGTGACATAGTTCTATTTATCCAGATTGGTTAATAAAAATATCAGGGTGAACTGACATTAAATAATCTCATGATGCAACAATCCATTCATACGTTTCAAATCTTCTGAATTTTATTGGATTTTCCTGACTCAAGGTCAGACGTCCAGGTGAAGGTCTGGAACATTCTGCCTGAGAGAGGAATAGAAGCAGGTTCAATGGAAGCTTTAAAAAGGGAGTTGGTTGTTAACTGAAAAGGAAGAATGTTCAGAGTGAGAGGGAGATTGGCAATAAGTGAAAGGAGAGCCAGTCCAGATAGTGGTAGCGGGGGTGGGATGTGGGTATTTGCAGAAAGGCTTCCTCTTACACTGCAACGATTCTGAGATTCATTCAGTCAGCAATTCCAGCCACTGGGCATCAACATGGCAGCTCTTGGCCAGGCTGGACATGGAAAATAAGCTGGCATACATCTCTGTCAACAGGGCATATTAGAGTGGCATCTGGAACCCCTACTGCATGAAATCAGACCATCAAGTCCACACCAATCCTTCAAAGAGCATCCCAATCATTCCTACTCTGTACCCCTGAAATTTTCCCCATCGTCAATCCACTTAACCTGCAGATATTTGGACTGTGGGAGGAAACTGGAGGGAATGCATGCTGACGCAGGGAGAATATGCAAACTTCACACAAGTAGTCATCTGAGGCTAGGAATTGAACCCGGTCCCCTGGTGCTGTGAGGCACTAGTGCTAACCATTGGGCCACCGTGCCACCCTGCTAGGTTCTTAGTTTGATGTAACACAATGAATGATGTTTCAACTGAACATCCTGCAACTTGCAATAAACAACCAACTTCACAAGGCTCGAATGCTAAACTAATCTTCACATTACCACTGATAGTGGTGCCAACATTTAATTGTTAAACTGTTGGCAGGCACTAACTTTAGTGGTCAACAGGAGTGAGATGGACAGTCTGCTCCATAAGCAGAAAAAATCAGAATTGTCATTACATCATTGTTACACCAAGCAAAACAACTGTTCTGTCATAAGCCGCTGAGCAATGATATTGAACCCCACAGCAGAAACTTTGAGATCACGTATACACACACACACACACACACACACACACACGAGGACATTTCCCTGGTGGAACACTGATAGTCAATACGGCAAGTCCCAACAACCTCTCTTCACTCACGACACCTCCCACCTGCACAAGGTCGGCAAAGATCTCAACAATCACAGTTTGAAACTGTAAGTTTAGAATTGATTTTTTTTTGGCCTTTCCAAAGTTCAATAATTTGCGAATTGAATGAATGATTTATTGTCAACTATATCTTGAGGATGTGGTGCGGTGACTCGGTGGTTATCACTGCTGCCTCACAGCGCCAGGAACCTGAGTTCAATTCTACCCTCAGGTGACTGTCTGTGTGGAGTTTGCACATTCTTCCCGTATCTGCATGGGTTTCCTCTGGGTGCTCCAATTTCCTCCCACAATCCAAAGCCATGCAGGCTAAGTGGATTGGCTATGTTAAATTGACCTGTGATGTGCAGGCTAAGTGGGTTAGCCATGGGAAATTTGGGGTCACAGGGATAGGATGTGTCTGGGCAAGATGCCCTTTGTAGGGTCAGCGCAGAATCAATGGACCAAATGGCCTCTATTTGCATTGTAAGGATTCTATGAAATATAGTTCCTGTCAGTCTTGGTCCTTTCTCCATCACCATGTCTAGCAAACTTCCGAGCAGGCCTCTACAACATGTTTTGGTGATGCCATTAATCCACATGTTATATAAGGAGTGCTGGTGGAAGATGCATGACTGGGACATATCGACTAGTTGGATAAACCATGGTAAATGCAGGGTTACAGGGATGAGGTAGGGTACTGTGTCTGGGTGGGTAGCTTTTTGGATGGGTCGAATGGCTTATTTCTGCTCTGTAAGGATTCTATGAATGCAATGAATGAATATGACACATTTCCTATTTTCTTCTGTATCTCATTGACATGGATTGCAGTTGCTGCTACAATGGACATATAGAATGTCAGTTTCAGGGACATGCTGGTGACTCAGACTGCATGGAGCCTCTAGAAGAACAATGCTGCTTTGTCAGTCTTTGTATGGACATTGATCTCTGCATTTGCCTCCCTGGAGATGCCACTTTTAGGGAAGGACATGGACCATCTTCATTGCTGAGGAGTAGGGGGTTCCTGTCATCATTGTCTTCATCTTCCCAAAACCAGTGCATCGCCTAATTTTCTTTCAAAACTGGTGACGCCGTCTCCTGGGCAGCTATTATTATCTGAAATATTTGTGTCAGTGACGGAGAGTTCTGACACACTGAACTAAATGTTACCCACTGTGGATGGAGGTTAACAGTTGCCTGCTGGTTTCAGCAGTGAGAAACACTTTTCCAAAGTTGATGACAAATCTGTTAATTAAAGCTGTTAGCTGCTGGGTGAATTTAATTAAACAAATCCACATGCAACCTTCCTCACACTGGATGGGGAACAATAGATGCCTCAAACTTTGCTCCCTCTCCCACTGTTGAAAGTTTCCAAGTTTTTTTTGGGTTCTGTCCGAAATGCAGTCTGTTTAGAAGCACAAAGCTGTCAGCTGTAGGACATAAAAAATTCAAAAAAGAAACTGCAAGTCTTTAATGAATCATTACCTACTCCCCCAGCATGACCATCACAATGTGATACAAGTATGAAAATTCTCAGAACATGACCTTAGTACACATCTTACTCTGTCCTTACTGAAGAGTTTGAAACTTTGTAAGACATTAATTAATAATATTTTGCAAAAACTAGCAGATGACTCCAGTCTTCCTCAACATTACCTTCAGTGATCAAGGTTATTATGGCCTTGAATTTCTGTGCAATTAGTTCTAATTTGAAACAAAAACAGATCAGCCATGATGTTATGCAATGGTGGACCTGACTTGAGGAGCTGAATGCTCTAATCCTCTTATTTTGTACGAACTACATGAAGTAGACAACCATTTGGTTCTTTGAACCTGCTCCACCATTCCATAAGATCATGACTGATCTGTTTGTGCTTCAAAATCTACATTCCCAGCTCTCCCCAATAACCTTTGACTCCCTGACTAACAAGGATTTATTTACCTCCACTTTAAAAATATGCTATGATCCTGCCTCCACAACCTGCTAGGAGAGAAAACATTCTCCTCACCTCTATTTTAATACAGTGACCCTTAACCTTTAAGCAGTGCCCTATAGTTCTGTCTGTCCCACAAGAAGAAACCTCCTTTACACATCCAACCTGTCAAGACCATTCAGGATCTTATACAAATCACCCCTCACTCTTCTAAACTCCAGTGGAATCTGGAATCTGGAAACTCCAGCCTGATCTGTTTTCTAGGGGTGGTGTGAAGGCTCAGTGGTTAGCACTGCTGCCTCACAGAGCCAGGGTCCAAGGTTCAATGCCACCCTCAGGTGACTGTCTGTGTGGTGTTTGCACATTCTACCTGTGCCTGTGTGGGTTTCCTCTGGGTGCTCCGGTTTCCTCCCACAGTCCAAAGATGTGCAGGTTAGGTGGATTGGCCATGCTAAATTGCCCATAGTGTTCAGGGATGTGTAGGTTAGGTGGGTTATAGGGGGATGGGTTTGGGTGGGTGCTCTGAGGGTCAGTGTGGACTCGTTGGGCCGAAGAGCCTGTTTCCACACTGTAGGGATTCTATGATCTATGAAACAAGTTCAGCCTGTCAAATGTATCCTCATAAAGCAATCTGCTCGTTCCAGGTCTTTTCACACATGTGATGACATCAAATGTAAGCAGAAAGACGAGGTTCTTCTGCTTAACAAGATCAGCATTGTACTAACAGGTGCAAATCTAATATCTATCTATCTTTATATGACTAACCAGACGAGGAGTAACATTTTTAATCCATTAATCTCATCAGGGTACCATTAGTTGCACTTCCACCTTCTGTTTAGGGTGGCACACTGGGTCATCAGCAACAGCAGAATTGCATTCAAATGTTATCTGTAATCTGAATGGAGTAATAGTCATAATAGCCAAGCAATTGCACTGAAGACTTTTGCTCCAATATTAGCCACTCCCCTGGTCAAGCTATTCCAGTACAACTACAACGATTGCATCTATCTGACAACGAAGAAAGTTGCCCAACCTTATCTCATCCATAAAAATTAGGTCTTTTACAAACCTCCCAATTATCTCCAACTTACTCTCAGCCATGAGCAAAGTGTTGGAAGGAGTAATTGAGAGTGCTATCAAATGGCAATTACTCAACTAGAACCTGCTCACTGATGCCCAGATTAGGTCCTGCCAGGGGCATGAGCTCCTGACCTCATTCCAGCTTTGGCCCAAACATGGACAAGGGAGGTAAGGTTTGAGTGTCTGCCCTTGACATTTGTCTGAGTGGAGCATCAAGGAGTCTGAGCAAAACTAAAGTCAATGTGAATCGGAGTGAATTCTCCACTTGTCAGAATCATACTTGGCATAAAGGAAGATAGTTGTGGTTGTTGGCAGACAATCATCTCAGTCCTGGAAGTTTGCCACAGGAGACCCTCAGGATGGTGTCCAAAGTCCAGTTATCTTCAGCTGCTTCATCAGTGATCATCCTTCTATCACGAACTCAGAAGTGGGGATGTTTGCTGATGATTGCACAATGTTCAGCAACATTTACGACTCCTCATATACTGAAGCAGACCGTGTGCATATGAACAAGGCTGAGACTACATTCTGGCTTGGACTAATAAGTAACAAATAATATTCATGTCACACAAATACCCAACAATGATGGTCTACAAGAAGAATAATTAGTGAGCTGTTTTACAGAAATAATAAAGAAAAGTGGAGAGACCATTGAATCCAGTGTACCTTGGATATGAAGGAATATACAGCATTGGATGAAGAGCAAGAGGGAGATTATAGATATATGGAAGGCTCAAGACAGCAGAAGCCATGGAGGAGTACCACACCCTAACAGTCCGAGAAGGGCAGATATTTTGGTAAATTTTAGGGATGTGTAAAAGTAATAGCGTAGTGATAGCCAGGGATTTCAACTTCACCAACATTCACTGGAGAGGTCATCATTGTGTGAAAGTTTTAGACGAAGCAGAATTCTTAAATTGCATCCAGGCCAGCTTTTTAATCCAGTCCGTAGAAGGCCTTACAAGAGAGTGGGAGGTTATCTTGGGCTTAATTTTAGCAAACAATGTCAGGCAAGTGTTTGAAGTATCAGTGGGAGAGCATTTTGCGGGAAGCAATCAGAACTCCATTAAATTCATGATTGTTATGGGAAAGGACAAGGATGGGTCTGATATCAAAGTTCTCAATTGGAAGGCTGATTTTAATAAGATCAGTTATGATTTGGCCAGTGTGGACTGGGGACAAATACTTTAAGGTAAATTTATCTCAGAACAGTGGAGTGCATTCAAAAAAGAAATATGGAGAGTACAGGACTAAAGTGTTCCAACAAAGAAAATATGTGGGACCATCAAGTCCTGTGAGCCCTGGATATGGAGGGATATACAGCATTGGATCAAGAGAAAAAGAGACGTGTTGCGCAGATACTGAGGGCTCAAAACAGCAGAATCACTGGAGGAGTATAAAAATGTGTAAGAGGGAATTTAAAAGAGGAGATTTAAAAGTGGACATGAAAGCGTATTGGCTAGTAAAATAAAAGCAAACATAACCATTTCTGAAGAAGGGTCCCGACCCGAAACGTCAGCTTTCCTGCTCCTCTGATGCTGCCTGGCCTGCTGTGTTGCTCCAGCTCCACATTGTGTTATCTCTGACTCCAGCATCGGCAATTCTTACTGACTCCAAGGCAAACATTAAGTTGTTTTACAGGTACATTCCAGGTAAGAGGAGAACGAGGGAAAGAGTTGGGCCCAGTAAGAACCACAGTAGTAATCTGTGCACAGAATGAAAGGACGTGGATAAGGTTCATCAGAGAATGCATCTATAATACCTTAATCAGATTAGCTTGCAAGCCGAAGGGAAAGTAAGCCAGGTTTATGTAGCCTGTCCTCATAAACTAATCCTTTCAGCCATGGAGGCACTGTGGCTCCGAGGTTGGCACCGCTGGCTCAGCACCAGGAACCCAGATTCAATTCTACCCTCGGGCGACTGTCTGTGTGGAGTTTGCACATTCTCCCCGTGTCTGTGTGGGTTTCCTGCAGGTGCTTTCGTTTCCTCCCACAGTCCAAAGATGTGCAGGTTAGATGCATTGGCCATCCTAAATTGCCCAAATGTCCAAGTATATTCAGGCTAGGTGGATTAGCCATGGAAACGCAGCATTACAGGGATAGGGTAGGGGATTGGGTTTGGCCTGCTTCCACACCATAGGGATTCAATGATTATATGGCATCATTCTGGTGAGTATGTGCTGCTGCCCATTCAAGTCTGTCCTGTGGATGATACCCATAGTGAACACAATATGACCGTCGGCTTCGCAATACCTGGCAGCCTCTAGTCTCCTTACAGCAAGTGAATTAGCTAGACATCTTCCTTGCTACTGTGCCTCCTCAGTTAGTAGCATATTCAGCCAGACAAACAATGTCTTAACCCCAGCTGTGCCTCCTGCAATCTACAGCACAACCTGTTATAACTCACAAGTAGTCACACTTGGGCCAGTACTGGATGCTGGGAAAGGATACAGTGAATTAACTAACTAAATAAATCATCTCATGCAAACTAGACTGTCAGCCCTGATTAAAAATAACAAAGAAATCAAACAAGAGTGGAGCTTTTAAAGAACCCTTACACACTCACCTGGAGAAGAAGTGAACGTTTAAATCTCTTTGACTCTACAGCACTGTCTGAGGTCTTGTTCCACAATTGGTTTGATAGGGCTTCCAAGGGCAGCACGGTGGCTCAGTAGTTAGCACAGGGACCCGGGTTCAATTCCACCCTTGGATAACTGTCTATGTGGAGTTTGCACATTGTCCCTGTGTCTATGTGGGTTTCCTGTGGATGCTCCGGTTACCTCCCACAGTACAAAGATGAACAGGTAGGTGGATTGGCCATTGGAAATTGCCCATAGTATCCAGGGGTGTGTAAATTAAGTGGATCAGCATGGGAGTTATAGGGCAAAGTAGGGAGTGGGTCTTGGTGGGATGCCCTTTGGAGGGGTGGTGTGGACTTATTGGGCTGATTGGCCTATTCTACACTGTGGGAAATCTATGAAATATGGAAGGTTGTTTAAACTAAATAAACCACAGAACACATCCACACTCCCACCCTGAAATAAACACAGTGCTTTGATCAAATAAACATTTCACACATTTATCCCAGATGTGATTTAAAGACAAGAGGAGGAGGATGTTCCACAATTATTCCTATCCTCAATGATGGGGGGATCCTAGTAAATCAGTACAAAACACAAGGATGAAGCAGTTACAAGCATCTTCAACAGAAGTGTGAAGTAGACATTTCATCTCAGCCTTCTCCTGAATCTCAAATGCCAATCTCCACTCCATTTGCCTTCAAGAAACAGCTGAAGGCACTGAATGCCACAAAATCTATTGGCCCTGACAACATTCCAATGACACTTATGAAGTTTGGGTTCCAGAACTTGCTACTCACCTAACCAAGCTCTTCCAGTACAGTTACAAAACTGACGTACCTAACAATGAAGAAAATTGTCCAGGCATGCCCTGACACCAAAAGCAGGACAAATCCAATCCAGCCAATTACTGCCCCATCCGTCTATTCTCGATCATCAGTAAAGTGATCGAAGGTATCATCAACAGTGCTATCCAGCAGCACCTGTTCAGAAGCAACATGCTCAGTGATACCCAGATTGGGCTCCACAAAGGCCACATGGACCTTATTGAAGGCTTGGTTCAATCATAGACAGAAACAAACTGAACTCTTGAGGTGAGAGTGTCGTTTAGAATCATCATTGAATCCTACAGTGTAGAAGCAGGTCATTCAACCCATCAAGTCCACACCAACCCCCTGAACAGAATCCCACTCAGACCCACCCCTGACCTATAACCCTGCATTTCCCCAATCAACCCAAGCCTGGATGCAATGGGCAAATCAGCATGCCCTGCACATCTTTGGACTGTGGGAGGAAACCGGCGCACCCAGAGGAAACCCACGCAGACACAGGGAGAATGTGCAAACTCCACACAGACAGACACCGGAGGGTGGAATCGAACCCACGTCCCTGGCTCTGTGAGGTAGCAGTGCTAACCACTGAGCCAGCATGCCACCCTGAGTGAATGTGGCATCAAGGAGCCCTAATAAAAGTGGAATTGGTGGTGGTAGGTGGGGGAGGGGTGGTGAATGCACTTTGCAGGTCGGAATCATACCAGACATAAAGAAACATGGTTGTCTTCCTCCCTCTGGTGATTGAAAATGCCCTCAACTGCCTATCTTGCATTTCCCACACTTCTGCTCTCAAATACCATCCCCACAACAAAAATAAAGACAGAATCCCCCTTGTCCTCACATATCACACCACCAACTCCACATCCAATCTATCATTCTCTGCCACTTCCGCCACTTACAATCTGACCCCACAACCAAAGAGATATTTCCATCACTACCCCATTGGCCTTTCGTAGGTACCGGTCTCTCCATGACTCCCTCGTCCGCTCCACACTCTCCACTAACCCCACCACCCCCGACACCTTTCCCTGCAACCACAGGAAGTGCTACACCTGCCCCTACACCTACCCCCTCACTTCCAGTCAAGGCACAAAACAAACCTTCCATATCAGACAGGGGTTCGTCTACAAATCTGTCAACTTGGTCCACGGCATCTGCAGTTCCCGATGTGGCCTCCTGTACATCGGTGAGACCACGTATAGACTTGTAAACTGTTTTGGAGAGCATCTGCACTCTGTACGTGACAAACAACAACACCTTCCGGTCGCCAAACATTTTAACTCACCCTCCCACTTCCTGGGTGACATGTTCATCCTGGGCCTCCTCCAGTGTCACAATGACACCACCCGCAAACTGGAGGAGCAGCACCTTATATTCCACCTCGGGAAGCCTACAGCCATGATGGCCTAAACATGGAATACACCAGTTTTAAAATCTCCCCACCCCCGGCCTCATCCCAGGTTCAAGCCTCCCTCTCATCCCCGCCTCCTTGACCTGACACAACCTGTCCGTTTTCTCTCCCACCTCTCCGTCCCACCCTCCCCACTGACCAATCCCCACCACTGCCTATCTGCACTCACCTATCACCACCCCACCTACCTTCCCCAGCCCTAACCCTCCTCTCTCTATTTATTTCCCAGCTCCCGATTCCCTCCCCATTTCTGAAGAAGTGTCCCGACCCGAAACATCAACATTCCTGCTCCTCTGATGCTGCCTGGCCTGCCGTTTTCCTCCAGCTCCATACGGTGTTCTCTCTGACTCCAGCAGTTTTTGCTATCTCTATGGTTGTCACACATCTGTCTGACTTGGAGATATATCAATGTTTCTTCAGTGTCACTGGGTCAGAATCATGGAGCTCTGTCCTTCACGGCAATATTTTACTTGGTGCAAATGGACAGCTGCTGTTCAAGTAGGCAGCTGAACACCAACTTCTTAAGGGTAATACAGGACGGCTGAGCCATCCCATGAAAGAATATAACAAAACCAATATGACTCATGGCTGTAACGGTGCTAGAATCCAGCTGTAATGAACTGAGCCTGGTTTTGCATTCCACCTCCGTCTCACCATCACTTGCAACTGAGGAGACAGGGAATCAAAATTTGTCATTGCTCTTCTTGGAGTTTGTGAGTTCTTCCTTACTCCCTGCTTCAAACCTCCCACTCGGAAAACTCTTGGAGCAGCGCTTAGCCAGAAGTTTCATTATTCCCAGCTGGACTGTGCCATGGAAAACAGTCCATTCTTGATAGAATGTATGAAAAATCAGGGGACCCTTCTTTGAGAGAAGTGAAACAGTTTAAAATAATTATTTACCAGAAAAATAATTAGTTCCGCAGGAGAGATGCAGAGGTGATCAACACAAGGGCATATCAATCTGCTTCAGGCTCTCAATCTGTTCAGTATGCAAGACTGTGTTTGGCATGCTGTGACCATATTGCCTGCTTGGCAGTCACACTTTGTATAGGTAAGGAATACTGGGCAGTTAGTGTCATTGCCCAGATACCATTAAAACCCTGTCAGCATTTGCCTGACGCGCTCATATTGTCCTTCGCCTACTTTGTGTACTCACACAGTACCATACACTTGTATTGATTCATTGTGAGTTGTTTGTTGGTTTGAATGGAACAGCTGTGCACAAACAGCATGAAGTTCATTGTTTATAAAGTCCGACTAAAATCCTTGCAGGAATTACAAATCAGCGAGTGAGCAGATGATTGGTGTCACAGTCTGTTTGCTGCAGTTCCTTTATCCTACCCCATTCTCAGATTATGTCAGAAGGGGATAGAGATGAAATGTAAGTGGCAACTGCAGGCAGGTATGCGTTGATGGGAGCCTGCAGAATCCTCACTGCTAATCACATTCATTGTCCAACTGCATTTTCCTTTGCTTGGTGTCTGTGATTGAAGCTGACAGTTTGACTGATGCCTTTGACACAATGTATGATGGGTTCATTCCCACTGTCAGTCAATGTGCTACAATCTCTTCTACATCCTTTGAATGATAAAAAAAGAGAAAGCACCAACACGTTCAGTGTCATCCCTTGGAGCTATGGCTCTGAATGTGAAAGTTTAATTTCACCATCCTCTATTTGACCCTGGAACCAGTGCAAATTTCTTTTAGATATGCAAACTGCTCAGAGCCACCAATCCACTCCATGACAGCATGACGATTGCTAAGATTCTGGGTAATACTGTAACACACAGCAGATTAATTCTGACAGAAACCGGTCAGAGGAGCGAATTTAAAATCAGAACAGGCAGCGATGTGGGCACAGGGTGGCTGCTGAAAGTTGAGGCACCCTTAGTCTCATACTGTGTCACAGTGAAGTGTCAGATTGCCAGATTAAAGGAGATGATTGCTTGTTAAACATCTTATTTATGCCACAACTCCACTCATTAACATTTAGCTTCCTTCCTTAGGCAAAGAGCCAAATTCTTGATGTGAAAGGCAAAGTAAGTACCTGGCAACTTCAGCTCCCCACCTGGTCTGTAGGATCATTGACCACCAATATGTCAGGGCATGCTCCATGGACGCCAGCCACATGAGCCTATATCTATAGATAGCCTTTGAGAACCCCAAACGCTCATCTCCAATCCATTTACAGGACACTTCTCCACTTCAGTGTTGCATTTTTGGAAGTGGATTACCTTTCAGTCTGAGTATTCTTCTTCACTTGGGCCAGTATACAGTGGATACTTTTTAGTGGTATTGGACAGGGGGAGGGGGAGCACAGAAGTGAAAACAGTCAGACTGGCAAATGAAACATAGCAGTCTGTTCCATCCTTTACATTTCAAAATGGAGCTCCAGTATGACCGGTACATTCAGCTACAAGTGTTACTGCTGTCGTTGCTCAGTTCCCTCTGGGAGGATGTGTGTACATGTCCGGGTCATTCCCAGTCTCTGACTTGGGTCCCATCCTCTCTCTCATTCTCCTTCCCTTGCACACCTTCTCTGACCCGGGGACTTGCTTATTCTCGCGATCTTCACACCCTCAACCCCCAAATATCAACAAATAACATTGAACACTAATTGAGGAAAAAACAGTTACCTTAAAATTATTAAAGGACAATGTCAATAAATGTTCAGAATAAACCAAATCTTTCCCGCGATATATAATTCATCAATAATATAACATTAAATATTTAAAAGAAACAGAAAGAAAAGAAACTATGTAGTACCTGAAAAGCATAACAGAAGTTGCATTAAAAACTTACCTTCTAATTTAAATCCTTACACTCCCTGCAGTTGCCCTTGAAGGATGTTCCCAGCTCCTCTATGGCAATGGGGTAGAATGGGGAGGTGACAGCTTCATTTTCCCTGCACTATATCGCAGGCAACTGAGTTTACCATGATATGGGCCTCAGCAAGAAGCCAGTACACTGGTCATTAATTAAATGGGCAGATAATTTTTTCCTTCTTTTTAATATCGAAGGGTACTCTTACACACAATTGAATGTTCTTTTTCCCTTTTTTTCCAATCTTCAAATCACCTGCGGTAGTTTATCATCTATTAACCAACACCAGTGAATTACCAGTACTTTCCAATTGATTAATTTACATGCAGAGCCCACTAAGGGTGTTGCAGACCCCAAAAGGTTGTAAAAATGGTTAGCTTTCTCTACTATTTGCATTAACTGAAAGAGTTCTACTTCTAACCAGAAGTTCTCGGCCACAGACTTTATATTGAGAATTTTCAGAGAGGCAACAAAAACGTAGAGGGCGATTAGGGGAAATATTAAAGTGAACATCATGGAGGATCTTGTGGGGCAGTAGTATGAGGCCTGTGTTCAAGACATGTTTGCCTCCGACATGTTTGCTTAAAGATATCTTTAGTCAAAGTAATCAAACTAGAGATAGCTTGGGAAAAGAAACATGCTTTTAAGTATAATTTGTGTAAATGTCAATATCTCTGTTTCACATTTACAGGATTAAATGTTTCACTTAGCAATTCTATGAAAGTTTTTTCCAGTTAATGAAGATTGACAATTAACTGGTAACATTGCATGTCCATACTCACCATGGTTGTATGAATTAGCACCTTCTTCTCATGCTTTATGAATTATTGTTCCATTTGAAGTTTGGTTTTCTTTTATGTCTGCCCTGGTAAGTACATGATGGAAAGCTTCGATTCCAAGTCTCTTTTTGTCAATGCTTAAATTTTGTTAAAGAAGATTGTTAAGAGGATTGTGAAATGAAAACTGTTAGCTATGGGAAACTCTTCAAGTGAATTGCTTCATAGAACTGGAGCTCTCCAACCAGATGGCTGGAAGGATGGTTAGCAAATTAAATCAACAGGGGACTTGACCCCTACTAAGCTGCCTGCCCCAGCTCAGGTGGGCAGTGTACAGGTGTTGTATTAGTAACCAGCCTCCTCTGTCAAATGGACAATCCCTAGGGGCTTTGTATTGCTCCTCTCCACAAGTTACCCCAATGTTTCTCAAACTAAGCACCCCCTCCCCTCCCAGCTTCATACACATAGACTGAAGAAGTTTGATGACCCATCAACACACACCTCCTTCAGGCGTGAGGTGCTGGAGAGTTGCTGGTCTTGGAGTGACCAGCAATTATCTGAGATGAGACCCACAGTCCCCAAGGATTGAAAATTGTTCTTGTAGCCTCTTAACCTGTCCATTAAATGGCAATGAGGCAGTTGGTATTCCCCTTAAAAAGTTTTTCAATCTACCTCCCAAATCCCCAGCCCTTTTGTTTTTATCCAGTAGAATTTGGAATCCAAAGCACAGTGTAATTCTCCATCTAACATTGGTATGATACAGCAACAGACGCATAGTCATGTTCTGATTGTGAGCTTTAATACCTAACTCATTGAGTCAATATGCCCATGGGGCGAATACTTCTGCCTGCTACTTCATCAAACATTCTCTTCAACTTGTTTTTTTTTTAGTTTTATTTATGACTTTCATCCTCTCATTTCCCAGGCATCGAACGGGTATGCCAACTTATTATATTATGTTCAGCATCTTGTTTGGGGCAAAATCCAGATGTGAACCGAAACAAGTCTTCAAGTTAAGGATTGGTGTAGTGTGTGTGGGAAATACAAAATGACCAGCTGCATTTAAGCTACTTTTAAAGAAATCAAGGCCTCAGCTTTGTTTTCGTAAGCAGACAAGCCTTCATTCATGTATCTGTGTGGACAAATTACAACTGCCTCTCTGTCATTGTTAAATTGAGGAGAACGGTAATATGCTATTTAACTTGACTGTTGATATAATCAAAGCTTGGTTAAGCCCTCTTAAATCAAAAATTATTTTTGGCCACAGAAGAAGGAATTGGCAAGCCGTGTAAAAATTAACTAATTAAGGATAAAATGCACAGCTCGAGGCAATGAATCAACCTCTTCTGATTGTCTATCGGGAAGACGGGGCATTTCCAATTGTCTGCTCAGCAAAATCAGCCAGATCAACCAGATTTCCTGTGTTTGCATTTAATTGCACTACCTTTGGTATAAAAAATAACAATGGTGCAAAACCAAAGTATTTGCATGCAAACATATGAAAAAGGAGCAGAACTGGACTGTTCAGTCCCTTGTGCTGGCTCCGCTATTCAATAAGATTATGGCTGATCTCTTTGCATTTTGCATTCCACATTCCCATTTACCTCAGATAAAGAACAAAGAACAAAGAACAAAGAAAACTTACAGCCCAGGAACAGGCCCTTCAGCCCTCCAAGCCTGTGCCGATCCAAATCCACTGTCTAAACCTATCGCCCAATTCCTAAGGATCTGTGTCCCTCTGCTCCCCACCTACTCATGCATCTGTCCAGACGCACCTTAAATGAATCTACCGTGCCTGCCTCTACTACCTCTGCTGGCAACGCGTTCCAGGCACCTACCACCCTCTGTGTAAAGTACTTTCCGCGTGTATCCCCCTTAAACTTTTCTCCTCTCACCTTGAACATGTGACCCCTCGTTATTGAATCCCTCACCCTGGGAAAAAGCTTATCTCTATCAACCCTGTCTATACCCTTCATGATTTTGAAGACCTCAATCAGGTCCCCCCTCAATCTCCTTTTTTCTAATGAAAACAATCCTAACCTACTCAACCTCTCTTCATAGCTAGCACCTTCCATACCAGGCAACATCCTTGTAAACCTTCTCTGTACCCTCTCCAAAGCTTCCACATCCTTTTGGTAATGTGGTGACCAGAACTGTACACAGTATTCTAAATGTGGCCGAACCAAAGTCTTGTACAATTTTAACATGACCTGCCAGCTCTTATACTCAATACCCCGTCCGATGAAGGCAAGCATACCATATGCCTTCTTGACCA
>JAHRHZ010000004.1:34503675-34549311 GCA_024137785.1 Ginglymostoma cirratum
AAAAAAGACAACAGTAGAAACAGCCCTGTTGACTCTGCAAAGTCCTCCTTAATAACTTCTGGAGGCTAGTGCCAAAATTAAGAAAAGCTGTCTCACAGACCAGTCATGCATCAAACTGACATAGTCTTACCCACTGAATCATATCTTCCAGACACCACTATTACCATCCCGGGATATGTCCTGTCCCACCAGCAGGTCAGATGCAGCAGAGGTGATGGCACAGTGGTGTACAGTTGGGAATATGTTGCCCTAGGAGTCCTTAAAATTGACTCTGAACCAATCAACCTCATGACTTCATGAAGGGTCTAGGCCCGAAACATCAGCCTTCCTGCTCCTATGATGCTGCTTGGCCTGCTGTGTTCATCCAACTCTACACCTTGTTATTTTGGATTCTCCAGCATCTGCAGTACCTATTATCTCAGAAATCTAGAGACCTCTGTCTTTAGTATCTTCAATGACTGAATATCCACTGAGTGAATTCTTGGAGTTCAGTGCCCTTTGAGATTAAATTCCTACACGTCAATTCTAAACGGCTGACCCTTTATTCTATGACCCTGCGTTCTAGACTCTCCAGCAAGGGGAAACCTTCTACCAGCATTTATCTTACCAAGTCCCTAAAGAATTTCATGTTCAATGAAATTAACTCTCATTTTTTTCTAACTTCCAGGGAATATAGCCATAGTTTTCCAATCTTTCCTCATAGGACAGTCACCTCACGCTAGGAACCGATCTAATAAACCTTTGTTGTCCTTCCTCTCAGGGATGCATCCTCCCTGAGACAAGGAGAGCAAGTCTATACACAGTACTTTGGATATATTTTCACTGTGACTGCATATTATTGAAGTGAAACCTCTCTTCTCTTACACACCAATTCCTTTGTAATAAAGGCTTATATTCCATTTGCTTTCTAAATTGTTCCCTCCCCAGTCTGTTAATTTTCTGTGGTTCGTCCTAGGAGCACCTAAATCCCTTTGAATGTCTACATTCTCTCACCATTAAACAAATGTTCTGCTTTCCTATTTTCCTTCTAAAGCGTTATACTTCTCCACATTATAGGAGGAATTTGAAGTATTTAAAAATGATGTCTAAATGTATTTCAGTGCCTGTAATGCGGGAATGGTGTCTAGTTTTGATATTGTGATATGATTATAATTCATCCAGTCCTGTCTTCTACTCTTCTGTGTTTACCACTTTGGAAATTTACTATTTCCATGTTACTTGCTGAATGTATCTGTTCATTTATCTTATTGCATAATCAGTATATGCTTACACATTTTTAATCTGATTATTTAGACATTCTATGAATTTTTGACATGCGTTACACAGCAATTCATGTTTCCTGAATAACATGCCACTAATATCTATTCTCTGAGCTTTGACACTTTGATCAGTTTCTATGTAAACTTTTTCACTCGGATGATGGAGATGGACAAAAAGGTCAAGGTTGACTTGCAATTCAACATAATTTTATTCACAAAATACACTAGGGACACAAAAGGTGCTGAATGACTGAATATTATGTAAAACCCTGCCCGTTCATGATAAAACTTCTGATTCTTACATTAAATTGCAATGGTAATCTTTGCTGTAATCCTAACCTAAACTACGACTGGCTACCAGACCAGGACCAGGTACTACTAAACCTGGCCAGGCTGTGTGGTTGGCTCTGATGAGCTTGGTGAGGCTTGATCCTGCATGTGGTCATCCTCCCTCTCTCCCCAGATGATCGGAGATCTGCTGCCCAGCCATGTCAAGCCTTCACTGAGGGAATGGTTGCCCGGTATCCATTCTTACCCACAATCATGATAGTCATCACTTTTCAAACCCTGCTGAGGTGGCCATTGGGTTTGAGTCAATTGTTGACCTGTGGCCTCAATAATTACCTCAGGGCAATTCCTTTACTTTTTGGGGTGGCATGGTGTCTCAGTGGTTAGCACTGCCTCACAGCGCCAGAAGCCCAGGTTTGATTCCAGCCTCAGGTGACTGTCCGTGTGGAGTTTGTATGTTCTGTCTGTGTCATGTGAGTTTCCTCTGGGTGTTCCAGTTTCCTTTCATAGTCCAAAGATGTGCAGATTAGGTGGATTGACCATGCTAGATTGCCCATAATGAGCAGGGCTGCGCAGGCTAGCTGGGTCAGCCTTGGGAAATGCAGGGTTATAGGGATAAGGTAGAGGGGTGGGTCTGGGTGGGATGCTCTTTGGAGGATTGGTGTGGATTCAAAGGGATATATGGCCTGCTTCCAAACTGTGGGGATTCTATGATAAACACAACAAGCACAAATTTTCCCAAGATCCTTGGTTTCTTGTCATCTTTATTCGATCTAACATGGACCATGGGCTCAAAGTCATGAGGGTAACAGTAGTTGCCACTATGGTAGAGAACCTGTGCTGAGATCCGACAGCTCCCAAACCAGCTCACATTGCTGCCAGGTAAGCTCACATTCAAAATTATGGAATTGTTGTGGCACAGGAGGAGAGCATTTGGACCACTTTAAACAGGCATCAGCACCAAGTACCAGTCTCCAATTTTCTCCCTATACCAGTTCACACTGTTTCTATTTCAGATCGATGTCACCTTTACTTGGATGTAGCTTTCGCAGCACCAGGTCACTCCTGAATTCTATGGATTGCCAAAAGCTTTAACAGTACGATCTATACTCCCTGGATGAGGGATCAGTGGTCCTTTCCCAGTGTGGCAGCATCCCCATTTCTATACACCAATGCTGCAATATCCGTGTTCATAGAATGCCTACAGTGTGGAAACAAGTCCTTCAGCCCAACAAGTCCACACTGACCCTCAGAGCATCCCACCCTGACCCATCCCCCTATAACCCACCCAAACTACACATTCCTGAACACTATGGGCAATTTAGCATGGCCAATCCACCTATGCTGCACATCTTTGGCGTGCGGGAGGAAACCAGAGCACCCGAAAGAAACCCACACAGACACAGGGAGAATGTGCAAACTCCACACAGACAGTTGCCTGAGGGTGGAATTGACCCTGGGTTCCTGGTGCTGTGAGGCAGCAGTGCTAACCACTGAGCCACCATGCCACTGCAGTGTTAGTTTTTTGCCACATAGCCAGCTGAAAGCCTATAAAGCCCGGAGATGCTCACGGTTCAATCATCTGAAGTGTCCTCAATGGATGTTGAGCAGCCTTCACCTTCCTAACCAGCAGCTTTAGGGAATCATTTCACAGGAGCCCCAGAGGCGAGCTCAGAACTGAGGCAGCCAAGAAGGTTTTTGAACACTATTTCTAGTAACTTGCAAAACAGGCGTGGGTAGTTGAGTAAATTTGTCTATTGTTTTAGAGTTGGGGAATTGACAGCAAGGCTGGAATGAAAGAAAGCAATTAAAAATACTTCCAAACTCTTGCCACGCGGTAAATCTGCAGAAGTAAGATTCTTGCAAAGTTTCAGAACTAAAAGCAAAAAATGCTGGGAGTACATATCAGGTCAGGCAGCATCTGTGGATGGAGAATCAAGGTTCACTTTTCAGGTCTCTGACATTTCATCTGATGAAATCTAAATCATTTTGATTCCCAGCTCCTGTTATTCATTTAGTTGCAAAGTTTCTTCTTGTCTCCATCCAATGGGAAGTGAAGCAGTAGTTCTGAAATATCTACTTAATCTGGCATTACTGACTCTTGGATGGCTGTCTGGTTTGACATTGTCCCATCACTTCAAAGATCAACTTGAGCGACAGATTATTTAATCCTTTCATATTGACATCTCTTGGTCTGATTTTCAATCTTGTTTTTTTTATAATGGAATTTGAAGAATCAACAAATGGTCTTTTCCTATTCCATGAATCTGCTACTGTATCTGAAAACCCCAGACCTGAAAGAGGGAATTAGATTGAAGGGGTCTCAATATCTCAAACTAAAACTCTCAAGCTCCATATGAATAATAGATTTGAAGGTCCTGGGGTGAATTCACACCCACGTGTGATCTCCCCGTAATCCTAATGCTTGGAACAATGTCGACTGATTCCATTTATTAATAGATATCGTGAACAGTTAAACACTTGCCATTTTACAAAGAAAAGGCTCTCTCAAGTCACTTACATATGTCAAACTGCAAAACCGGTCTATTGTGGTGAAATGAATGAAAAAAAGGGTAAGGGAAGCAGTTCTTTACTTACCAGTTGAGCAAAGCCGGAGTGAGTTTCGAGAAAGGCTGTTTGAGGTGAGGATGCAGAAACAGTGAGGGGAAGGCAGTAAGGCTTGGAATCAGAAGAGCTAAAGTCTAGCAAGTTGAAGGATGTTTTCACACTCAACAATGTAATGTGATCTTTTGGTCGTGAAGGTAAACAAAGAGCAAGAAAATAAAAAGGTAAATAAGAATGCATCAAAGATGAGGCCAAACACAATGATTTCATTTGAAAGTGCTTTGAATGCTTAATTGATCCATAATCTTCTTCATTCTTGCTAAAGAGGGAGAGTGAAAGCTGAAAATCCCTGAAATCTAGAGAAATTCAAGCACAGAAGGTTGGAAATTGAATGGTGAATAGCAATGAGTTGATGACGGCACCACAGATAAACCCATTATCACACGTCACATCTTGCTTCACCCCAATCAACCTCAAGCATTCGCTTTACATTAAATGTTAGATTTGTACTAACTCGTTTCATGCTTAATGAAGGAAACTGTAAAAGTACAGGGATTCCTGCAATTAACTAACTGAGCATAGGTAACTCCACAGCAGTTAAGATGAATATCAAGGGCAGGACTTTTGATACAGGGACGGCTAACCCGAGTTGAGATGTTTCTGAACTCAGCAGATCCACATCTATTTAAAGCACCCCTTTAAATCCATTGGGAGGGATTGTGTCTGGCCCACTGACCGGGGATCATGGCCAGTCATTGGGGCAGCTTAGTGCTAAAGTGGGCTGTTTGAAAGAACATAGAACATAGAACATAGAACAATACAGCGCAGAACAGGCCCTTCGGCCTTCGATGTTGCACCAACCTGTGAACTAATCTAAGCCCAACCCCTTACACTATCCCATCATCATCCATATGCTTATCCAAGGACTGTTTAAATGCCCCTAATGTGGCTGAGTTAACTACATTGGCAGGCAGGGCATTCCACGCCCTTACCACTCTCTGAGTAAAGAACCTGCCTCTGACATCTGTCTTAAATCTATCACCCCTCAATTTGCAGCTATGCCCCCTCGTACTAGCCGACGTCATCATCCTGGGAAAAAGACTCTCACTGTCCACCCTATCTAATCCTCTGATCATTTTGTATGTCTCTATTAAATCGCCTCTTAGCCTTCTTCTCTCCAATGAGAACAGACCCAAGTCCCTCAGCCTTTCCTCATAAGACCTTTGCTCCAGACCAGGCAACATCCTGGTAAATCTCCTCTGCACCTTTTCCAATGCTTCCACATCCTTCCTGTAATGGGGCGATCAGAACTGTACGCAATATTCCAAGTGGGGCCGCACTAGCGTTTTGTACAGTTGCAGCATGACATCACGGCTCCGGAACTCAATCCCTCTACCAATGAAACCTAACACACCGTATGCCTTCTTAACAGCATTATCAACATGGGTGGCAACTTTCAGGGATCTATGTACCTGGACACCAAGATCCCTCTGCACATCCACACTACCAAGAATCTTTCCATTGACCCAGTATTCTGCCTTCCTATTATTCTTCCCAAAGTGCATCACCTCGCATTTATTTGCATTGAACTCCATTTGCCACCTTTCGGCCCAATTCTGCAGTTTATCCAAGTCTCCCTGCAACCTGCAACATTGTTCCACACTGTCCACCACTCCACCAACTTTAGTGTCATCTACCTCTGTTCTTAGAGACTTCATCCCTCATACCTTTCTATTCCCTCTCCAAGCCAGTTCATGTCCTGCACCAAACGTCCTTCACACTTCATAACCCCATGCCTCTGTGGTCAGGTGGCCAGCAGCAGAAATGACTACAAGACTGGTTAAGAGCTACGATCACGAGTGCTGGGAATTTTGGTCAAACTAGTTTAAACTCTGACCTCATTTATAACTGCAGCCAGGATATGTTATGATCTGTAGTCCCCTGTGGTGACCAAATAAGGCAAGTGTCATATGATTGGCTAGACTGATTGGCATCATATTGCCTTACGTGGAGCATGGAATGTGGCTGTTTAATATTTGGGAGTCTGTTTTACTAGCAAAGCTCTATTAGCCGGGATTGAACAATGTGATCAGGTTTTGGTCATTTCATTGGCTGACTGCGAGACGAGTTTCTGGGATGGGAACAAATGTTAGAAGAACAAAGGATTTTTGGGAGAAGCGTTTGAGAAGTACATGCCCTGAGATTATCTTAGAGAAGACAAAAAATTATGAGGCAAGATCTGCATTGAGATCAAAGTTGGCCCCTTCACTTGAATCAAGGTAATATTTGATTCAAGCCAAACTTATAGAGATAAAGTTAGAGTCCGAGTAAATGTGAATCAAGTAAAAGTGAAATCAGGTGAAGTGAGTTACAGTTGAGGTTAAGTTAGATGAAGTAGGAAGTAAATGTTGCAACAAGTATATGTTAAAATAAAGAAGTGTTTGTTTCCTTAAATTCTGAGTCAGTAGTTTGCCTTTTGTCTGTCGCACAAGGGAAGAACACCTGAGTAAAGGGTTGAGTACTTCTCTCAGGTACTACCTCCTACATAACTATTCCTACAGCTATCTCCATCCATGGGCAGAGTGCAAGAGCCACATGCAGATGAAAACTTTATCTAACCTCCTGACACAGCTCTCATTCATAAACACACAATATTGAAACAAAAACCTCACCTTCATGAAACCCATTCAATGCTTTATATTTCCTCAAGTATTCAGTCTATTATTAAAAACAAGCAATTGTCTATTCAGTAACTATTTCAATGATAACGAGTCTTCCTCTTACAACTGCTAATCAAAATGTGAACTCAACATCCTGATGAGATAAATTCCTATAACATTTGAAACTCAGCTAAGCATTTACCAGCTCTAATAATAGACCCTGGGAAACATCAACAAACAATTAAAACTGCAGGAACAGCTGGGTTTTTTAAAATTACAAAGGATGGCCTGACAATTAAAAACATCAAGTGGTACAGCTGCAGTCAGTTTTTTTTTAATTTTAAAGAGTTGGGGATTTAACTAAAACTTCAAACCATTATAGAGAAGCAGACCTTATCAGTTCCATCAATTGTTACTGTCGCACTGCGGCTAAATACCTTGAAACTGCAAAAATGGCGTCTGTTTGAACTTGGTATAAATTTCAAATAACTTAAAAAATAAAACAAAGAATTGTGGATGCTGCAGACCTGAAGCAAAAACAGAAATTGCTAGTGAAGCTCAGCAGGTGTGGCAACATCTGTGGAAAGAAAGCAGAGTTAATGTTTCCAGTCTGGTAACTCTTTATCAGAACTTTATCAAATAGCCCTGCTGTGTTGAAGTTTCTCAACTGTGCGAGTCATGCCACCACCATCCCCTCTCAATTTCCCTTGTCAATAAAAAATATGTTTTATCACAGATTGGTACTCCTGGGTCTCTCTGGCTAGTGTTAAATTTTCTCTGAGTTGACACCAAAAAATCTGGTTGTCTTTCAGTTGTTTGAATGTTGGTGTTAGTGGCATGCTTTTAAATCACTTTATTAATTATTTAATGAGAACTAACTATAATCCAATATGGGTTTTTTTTAATGAGCCTGCTTTTGGTAGTTAGGAAGAAACAAATAGGAATTCACTGTCCATGTGCATCCAATTCTAATGCTACTGTATTTCCTTACAACTAGAAAATGGAAGGAAACGATGGTGACCCATCATATCAATGGTGAGGGAAATTGTGGAGTCACGGCCATCATTTTCCTACTCTCCTCTGAATCAGGTGCCAGAGGACTAGAGAATAGCAAATGTTACATCATTGTTCAGGAAAGGTGTAAGGATATATTCACCAAGTGCAGGCTGGTTTGTTTAACCTTGGTGATGGCAAAGCTATTAGAAATGATCATCTGGGACAAAATTAACAATTACTTTGGCAAGTGTAGGATATTTGAGGAAAGCCAGTGCAGATTTGTTAAGGCCAAATCATATCTATCTAATTTGCTTGAGTTTTTTTTTTAATGAGGTAACAGAGAGTGTTGCTGAGGTTAATGTGATTGTTGAGTTGGGCGCAGACTTCCAAGAAGTGTTTGAGAAAGTGCCACATTATAGACTCGTCCCTTATAGTAAAGTTAGAGCTGATGGCATAAAAGAGACAATGATAACGTGGATATGAAATTGGCTGAGTGACAGGAAACTAATTAAGAGGAACATTTATAGTGGGGTTCCCCCAGGGCTCTGATTTAGGAGTCCTGCTCTTCCTGATGTGTGTCAATGAGCTAGACTTTCTTGCACAGGGAAAAGTTTTAACATTTGCAGATGACACAAAACTTATAAGTGTGAGCTGTGATGAAAATAGTTTTAAATTTCATAAGGCATAGATGGGTTAGTGAAATGGCAGTTGAATTTTAGTTCAGAGAAGCATGAAGTGACTCATTTTTGCAGAAGGTTGAGGAGATGCAATATAAAACAAAGAGGACAATTTGTGGAGTGTTCAAAAACAATGGGCTGAATTTTTTTATTTGGCTAAGTGCGAGATATGTGGGTTTTTTTTAAGAGGGATTTCTGTAAAGAAGTCTAATGAGATTTCTCACTGTATCTTACCAAACACACCTCTATCCTAAGGTTTCCCTTATGTCTGAGTCCAGCCATATCTGACTTTGTGTTGCTCCCTGAAAAACTTGCTACTCAACGGATATCTACCAAAAGACTGGCATGCTTTGCATTTGCACCATCTTTGAAAAACCACTGCGCATCTGGACAAGTGTTGCCAATTTTCAAGTTGGCCCTCACACCATATAGCTGGTTTTTTGAACACTCTCTCACATATACACCCCATTCTCTCATTCTACTCATTGTTTAACCACCAGGACGTACACTTTAACTTTCGGTCATAACGTCCCATCTAAATATCTGCTGAGTTAGCACTGTTTTATCCCCAGTGCCCTCTGGACACTCAGAGTCTGTCATAGTCCAGTAGGGGAACATCACAAACAGGCACGCTTGGAGGTCCTTCTCTTCTGCAGGGACCTGTTGCTGCTCCTGGGCTTGCTGTCAGCTCTGGTATTCCTGCATCCACCTTCATCTACTGAGAAAGGCAGCCACGACATCCGATATTCCATCTGTGGCAGGGGACACGACTCTGGTGGAAATGACTAACCCACGTTGTGAACATGAGGAGCAAAACAGGTTCCTAGCCCTCAGAACAGTCAGTTGTGATGCACCCTGCAGATGATGGCAAAGCACTCTCCTCCACACAGTGAGACAGGCTGTACCCTGATGACAAGGGCCATGTCTCCATCATTCATTCATCTTCAGACTCAGCCTGGGCACCAACTTGGTGAAAGTTCTGCATTGACTGAGTGATTATCAAAAAAGGGAGAGCCTGCTGCATTCGGAGTCCCTCCCCATCCTAGACCCACATCAATCATTCAACTTTTCACTGTGTTCAGTACAGACCATTGTTGCACTTAGATGACAAATGATGAGGAGATGGTGTGTGTCTCCCAGAACTCCCTTGGAAAGTGCAAGATCAATAGTTAATCTTTGGCCAGTTTTAACCTGTTTTTAAGCCATTGCTGCTGACTTCAGCGTCATTAAGATGCCCAGGTTCAATTTACAAGCACCAATGGCATGGTACAAATCACATTTCACCCATATCTGACCCCTCAGCTGACCTTCAATCTGCAAAGCAAATGGACAGTGAAATGATTGTAAGTACAATGTGGCAATGTCCCTATATGCCTGAAGCTCCCCCCCTCCCCGGTCGCCATCTATTTCCCCAACACCACAAAATCCTTTGGCAGAGTTTCCTCACAGCCCCTATAGGCCCCCTTGCACCTTCCTTAATGGTTGACAGAACCACCCCCAGGACCATATTCACCCTGGACCGCTGACTGACTTCAATGATCAGCCCCTAGACATGAGTGGCCAGACCCTGGTCACTGTGTTTGCAGCTCCCTGACTGACAGTAAACAAATCCCCTACCTGCTGCTGCTGGCCCAACAAGATTGTCCACTGCTCACTCTCCAGACTATACTGGGACACATCCCTAACTGTCGGCAGCTGATCGTGGCCAAGCCCCTGGACAGTACACTGACTGTGCCCAAAACAGATGGACTTGGGACCCTGACCAACAGTGGCCCTGCTTTGTCTGCACTGAGGACTTGCCCCCACCCAGTTACTGATGGCACCATTTGGTTGAATGGGAATGCAGTTTGCTTGTCACACAGGCAGCTGAGTGAGTGTTAGAACAGAATCTCAGTGTGTCACACAACAAGTGCTCCCCCTCCCATCCTGGACAGATTTCTACAGGCGAGTAGCCTGTTTCTGCGTGTGCGCTAAAGAACATCTCAGTGTGACAGAGGTGACAGCCTTTGTCTCTGGCTGAATATTGATGAGGTGAGTTGAGCCATTAACAAGGTGTTTAACAAACAATAATCCTCAGGTAGCATCTCACCGCTGCCTACAGAGAAACTTGCTTGAGAAAAACATAAAAGATGGAACGAGATGGTCCTGAAAGAGATGAATTTAAAAGGTTACCGAGATAAGGCTGGAGGATGGGACTAGCTAGGAAGGTGTCTTGGGAGCTGGGGCAGACACAATGGGTTGAATCACCTCCCCCTGTTCTGGAAAATTCTATGATTTTACAATTCTATTTTAATGTAAGCCAAAACCCTATGTTCAAACTGCTTAACCAGTGCAACAGGAACTAAGGAACTTAGGGGCAGCACGGTGGCTCAGTGGTTAGCACTGCTGCCTCAAAGCATTAGGGATCTGGGTTCAATTCCATCCTCAGGCAACTGTCTGTGTAGAGTTTGCACATTCTCCCTATGTCTGCATGGGTTTCCTCTGGATGCTCCAATTTCCTCCCACATTCCAAAGATGTGCAGGCTAGGTGGATTAGCCATTCTAAATTGCCCTTAGCATTCAGGGAATTGTACATTAGGTAGGTTATAGTGGGATGTCAAGCATGGGGCTGGATGAACACAGCAGGTCAAGCAGCATCATAGGAGCAGAAAAACTTGACGTTTTGGGCCTAAACCCTTCATCAGAAATGGGGGCGGGGAAGAGGGTTCTGAAATAAATAGGGAGAGAGGGGGAGGCGGATAGAGGAGAGGATAGGTGGAGAGGAGGCAGACAAGTCGAAGAGGTGGGGATGGAGCCAGTAAAGGTGAGTGTAGGTAGTGGGGTGAGGAGGAGATAGGTCAGTCCAGGGAGGACGGACAGGTCAAGGGGGCGGGATGATGATAGGAGATGGGGGTGTGGCTTGAGGTGAGAGGAAAAACAGGTTAGGGAGGTGGAGATGAGCTGGGCTGGTTTTGGGATGCGGTTGGGTGAGGGGAGATTTTGAAGCTTGTGAAATCCACATTGATGCCATTGGGCTGCAGGGTTCCCAGGCTGAATATGATTTGCTGTTCCTGCAGCCTTCGGGTGGCATCACTGTGGCATTGTAGGAGGCCCAGGATGGACATGTCATCTGAGGAATGGGAGGGGGAGTTGAAATGGTTCGCGACTGGGAGGTGCAGTTGTTTGTTGCGAACTGCGTGTAGGCGTTCTGCAAAGTGGTCCCCAAGCCTCCGCTTGGTTTCCCCGATGTAGAGGAAGCCACAACGGGTACAGCGGATGCAGTATACCACATTGGCAGATGTGCAGGTGAACCTCTGCCTGATGTGGAAAGTCTTCTTGGGGCCTGGGATTGGGGTGAGGGAGGAGGTGTGGGGGCAGGTGTAGCACTTCCTGCAGTTACAAGGAAAAGTGCCGGGTGTGGTGGGGCTGGAGGGGAGTGTATCCAGCCCCATGCTTGTTATCTCGGATTCTCCAGCATCTGCAGTACCTTTTATCTCTTATAGTGGGATGTGTTTGGGTGAGTGCTCTGAGGGTGGTGCAGACTTGTTGGGCCAAAGGGCATGTTTCCTCTTGGTAGGGATTCTATGCAACCATTGAATTTTTAATGAACATTCTGTACCACCCTGTAGATAATTGTTAATACAGGTGCATGCAAGCAGCTCATATGGGACTGCATTATATTAGGAGAAGGATGAAGCTCTATCAGAATTTTTCCAGTCTGATGAAAACCTTACATAATCACAAACTGTGCAGTTTGTCACACTGTCTTAACTTCACGAGCAGAACGGGCCTTTTATTTGAGGGGACAGGGAGAATTTTCCTGGGGTCAGCCCACTGACCCTGACCCTGTACACTTTGGTAATCAGAGGGCTACTAACATGGCAGGAAGACAACAGCAACAAGGAGCAAAGTGCGTCACATGTGATCTCATACCTTATCTGGGTTGAAGTTGGAAAGCTATGCATCAGCACCCAGGTTTCATGATATCTGCGCCGGTGGTATTGAGAACAAACAGCTGAGGTCTCCCAGAGAGCGAGATAAGCAGAAGACTCATCAAAGATGGCTGAACTTTAACTTCATTCCTTTATTTTTCCAGTTTAAATTAAGAAGGACTTTAATGTTAACTATTATCATGTTCTTATTTTCCTACTTATTCTATGAAGGTAATGTTTAACTTTTTAATTCTGTTTATCTTACTGCTTCTTAGCTAAGCTTTCTGTACCGAGGTACTTTTGTATGAGCACATATGACAATTAAAAAAATCTAAATCAATGCTGCCTAGTCAATAAAACTGACTGCCTATATACCACAGGACAGGCCATTCTCCGGTATCTACTAAGACAACAGGAGGACAGTATAGATGTTTACAAACCAAGCCTGCCGGTTTTTAACTGTTAGAGAAGTAGATGGTAGTGAAGACCAAGAGATAGTCTTCATGGGAAAGTAGGAGGCTCACAGGATGATTTCTAGCATCTTGAGATCATTGTTATTGGCAAGAAAACAAATTTTAAATTGGATGTGGGGCAAGTGTATCCATTCTTTCTGTTGCAGCGTAATAATGCCTCAGGTGAAAGAAAATTGTCAGGTTTGAGAGAAGGTGTCAAGAGTTAAATGTTCCTGGTTAAATGTTAATGGTTATAAGTGGGTATTGTGAAAGAACTGGGGAAATGTAGGACTAACGGTTAACTACACTTTTATTCCAGGAATATTTACTGAGCATGTGCATCAGGGATTACACCATAATGAGATCAGATCACATTGTACTGGAACCTGAGTCTGTAGGGTTCCTGAAGGTGCTTCACTGTGACTGATCCTTGGATATGGTTATATTTAATGGAGGCAATTAATGTTCCCTCACCTGAGTGTATATCTGATCTTACTACAGCAGCAATGTGACATTTTTCTATTTGGAATATCTGTTTGGTAAGATTGCCCTTTTCCCAACTCAGTGATAGTTTAGCATCATTGGTTCAAGTCCGCTAAGAAATTTGTTGAGACTGAACAATCCATAGAATCGGAAAGAGATCATTTGGCCCTTTGAGTCTCTGATTAATGTTAGGCAAATTAATTTAGTCCCATATCTCTGCTTTGTTCACGTGCATCTATAGCATGTTGTCTTTTAAGTACCCACAGAATCCCCTTTTGAAAGCTACAATTGAGTTTGTATCACCATCATATCAGGCAGTGCATCCCAAATGCTCTTTCTGTCTGAAACATTTTCCTCACTGACTCAGTCTCTGTTATCAATCACCATGAATCAGTTTCCTCTTGTTACTGGTCCTACAGCCACTGCAACCACTTTCCTTTATTTGTTCAACCTAAAGTTCCATGATTTTAAAGATAACTCATTTCTCTTTGGTCCTTTATCCCACAAACAAAGGATCCTTCTATTTTAGTGTAGACAGGATTTATACCCCAGATCCCAGGGCTAATGTCTGACCCATCGCACTATTTGAAACCTTTCCAAAAATTGCTGCTGCAGTGATAAGTGGAGCAGTAAAGATCAAAATTGAAAACAATTTGCAATAGCCTGAAAAATAAAGCACTGAGTCGCACATGGCTCACAGGCCTAAGGGAAATTCAACTCAGTGGAAACTTTTTATTTTTCATAAACCAGCATTGCGTCATGGGGAAAAGACTTCCTCTGAATACAGACTGTAAGAAAACAGTAGACCTGTTCTTTATTAATGGAGCTTAAGAAGCCAATTCAGCTTCTGCACAGAGATGTTAGATGGTGGTTAAACACACAGGTTTACTCTTTTAGATGATGGGTTGTATTTGTATGCACTACTGTGAATAATGTTTGCATTGGGAAAAGGAACAGTTTCCATTTCAGCACCTTGTATCAGCAACAATCCCAGTGAGAGACGAGCCAGGTTCAGACCCATTATGTTATTGCAACAGCAGTAGCAAACTATTTGTTTTAATTTCATGTCACTGTACCTTTCTGCATCCCAAAAAATTCTGAAATTCTCCTTAGACATGCAGCAAAACATTCCCCATTTGAATATTTTTCTCTGTTAAACTAATATTTCTAATTTTCACTCACATTCTTTCAATGAACTAGTATATCGTTCATTTTTGTTATTGTTTGAGCAAACTTGGATGAATCAGGAAGAGCCAGTACAGATTTGTGAAATACAAATAGCATCTGATTAATCTGATTGATCTCTTTGATAAAGTGGCAGAGAGGACTAATGCAGATAGTGCAGTCGATGTTTTATATTTGGAGTTTCAAAAGGCAATAGATATAATAGATATGTTTGCAAGATTGAAATCCACAGAATTGAAAGGGTAGAGCTGAGATGGTTGATTAAAAGACAGAAATGCAGAGAGAAGTGGTGAACAGTTCCTTTTCAGAATGGAATGTAGCATGCAGTTATTCAGATTTAAAGTAATTGGATAAAGAACCAAAGGTACGACATAGGGAATTTTTACTCAGAGGTTTATTTCAATTTTAAGTAATTCTAATGGAATTGAATATACTTCAAAAATGCTGTGGAGAGAAAACAAGGGAGTAGATCCAGTTGGATAACACTTTCAACATCTGACATAGAAATGATGGGCTGAAAGGCCACTTTTCATGCTATAAAACTCAATGATTCTATAAATCTGTACTAATTTGAATGATTTCCATAATTTATAATTGGCATGTTTGTGCGAACATGATTTGGCTGGTGTGCTTGATTGTCGGTGGTTTTAATAAAATATGTGGTTAATTCATCCTGTCTGCTATAGGTTTGTATCACTATTTCAACTCTCCCTTTCCTATCCCAACAATAGATTAGATCACTTCTATCTAATATTGGCCCCAGCGATTTATTTTTTACCAGTTTACTCCATTAGGAGAGGGTGTGCCCAACTGTCACTGTTTTGGTGCTAAGGGACTCTCAAAGTCCTGTAGCTTGATTTTAAATCTAACGTACTCTACTAGCTCGAAGTAACATTAATGCTAATAAATGTTATTGCTTGGTTGCTAATGAATAGCTTGGGAATGTGCAACTTGAGGTCTCTGTCAGAGAACAAACAAGCCCAGAGAATCCAAAGATTCAACCTATGACCACAACTGAGTACTGGAGCAGATTGGCATTAATGAATTTGTGCATCTAATCAGCTTGAATCCAGTAACCGGAACAAAATCTGGTCACCCCAATGCTTGTGAAGAGCACTGCTCATTAGAGTAGAGTTGACCCTCTCCTAACCTTCTACTTTATTTGGAAATTATTTTTGGATGCAGCTGTGATCTCCTGTTTATCATCAGTCCCAAAGTTAAAATTTATGCTGGAAGAAGTCTAAGGAATATTTACTGCACAGCAGCAAGGGATTTTTCGCTGCATTCATTGTAAATGTAGTGTTAGTGTGAGTAAACATAGCTGTCCAAAATAAATGGAACACTTTGAAGATTTTGCCAATGGTATAGACAAATATTTACCATAATTTTATGGTAGAAAGTGCTGTTCTCAATAAGCGGAGTTGCCTAAACAGGTGGTGACTGTATCTATGTACACATGAGATTGTGTACGTTAAATGTGTCCTCACCTGTATTTGCATGTATTTGAGTATTTGTGTCTGTGTGTGAAGTCAAGTTCCACATTGGACAGAAGCTATCTTAGTTCCAGTGTTCAGTTAACAGTGTATCGAGCTTCTGTTTATATAGGTCTTTAGAATCAGCCAGACAGCACGCAGAATATCACCAGTAATGGCAAATTTCAGACAATTATTCACTCTTGCAGAAGGGCTTCATCATAACTGAGTCACACCCTGTGGTGTTTATGATTTATGGCCCTTTCACAATGGTGGAGGAACTGCTATAACTCACTGTCAACTGTGAGCTGCCCTCTGGATCTTGTTGGTGAAAATTCTAATCTCCCAGACCAACTCATTAGTGAGGTGGCTCAGTGTTTCACAGCATTCTTGATGCAATTCCAAGCCCAAGTGTTTTTCTCAGCTCTTAAAAGCAAGCAACCAACCACAATCCTTGTTCACAGTTATTCCCGGTGTCCAATGGACTCATGGATCTTTGGAAGCCATTTATCTCAATCGATCCGGGCAGGGATTGTGGTCCCAATTTCTGATGTGAATAAATGGCACATTGTCAAAAAACTCTAGTGCTTCTGAGGGTCTCCTACTGGATTTAGATCAAGCAAGTTTGACCATTAACCATCAGTTATTCTAGTGCCAAATGCATCAGAAGAATTTGATTGTATATTGACCAATTATGCTTGCTGGTCACAATACTCCAGCAAGTATTTAATAAGCAGGCTCCATTTTATGATAGTTCCCATGACAGGAGTAGAGTGAGTGGTTGATGTTTGTATCACCATATTCCCACCATCTTATCAACAGCACATTTCTCACTGGTGGTTGAGGACCCAGTCACAGGCAGCCAAAGCCTCATGAGAGTACCACAATTAGGATGCAGAGGTTCCATTTTGGCTCTGGTTCTATTTTAATGCAAGGTACTGCCAGTCCTGCCCATGCCAGTGATACCCGTACGTTGGTACGGTTACCACTGTAACTCGAAGGTAGACACACCTACAGCCAGTTGGATCAGAGGAACTCTGCTCTCTTTGGTTTGTCAACAAGGTTTACAATTTGTAGTTTTGTCTTTCTGACATAGTTTGCCTTGTGCCTCCGCAGTAAAGTCAATCTGCTTGGGATGAATCTCACTGTTTCACTGCAATGGTGCAGCAATTGGAGCAAGATGAGCAGCTAAGCTGTTCAGAAGGCAGTGGGTGAGGGGAATAATCATAGAGTCCAAGGCCAGCCGAGATTACACAGCAAGGGTCAATTCGTTCAAACCACCTGAGAAGCACACTATCAGGAGGCTGTTGCTCTCCAGACATCCCATTGCAAACTCCTGATCCCTTGTCCAACCAAGATACACTGGATTGGGATTTGTTATTGTTCTGACTCATGGTCAGTATGTCGGCACACCCATCATCACTTTACCATAGCATGTGACTTTGGTTAGAGACAAAGGGACTGCAGATGCTGGAACCCAATGTAAACAAACAGGTGGCTGGAAGGATACAGCAAGCCAGGCAGCATCTGGAGGAAAGGAACAGTTTTTCGGGAAGAAGCATTATACATGAAACGTTGACGGCTCCTTTCCTCCAGATGTTTCCTTGCTTGTTGTGTTCTTCCAGCCTCCTGTTTGTCTATCATAGCAAGTGACCTGATGTACAAAGATCTTAGATTCCATACTAAATTGGGCCTTTTGAAGCGTGACACTCTTTGTAACGAAATAGCCTAACACTAGCCCAGACACCTCTGTGTCTGTGATCTGTGAATCTTATCTTGGTATACAACAGTGAGCTGCAATAAATATTCTGTTAAATCCTTCAATATCACATTACTCATGTCATGAAAGATAACATAAGCATTGCTGTATCAGGTAAAATACCCTGCTGGAAGCAAAACACACATCAGGACCTAGTTTTGCCTGTAGCTCTCAAAGCCTTTTCACAATTCCTTTTGGAAATCAGTATGCTTTTTATGGAGTGTATTAAGAGAAACCATTGTTAATAGCCCTATCACAGAAAGGTTGGTAACAGTAAGTACTACTTATGTTTGAGAAGTAACTATGAATGAGTGACGTGTTTGCCTGAAATGCTGCCCATCAATTAATCTCCAGTATTGCAGTTATTTCACAATCTGGAAACTGTGTGATCTTTTACTCTCACAGTGGGCTGTCCAATTCAGTGTCAGTGCCAGTTAGGCTGCTGACAAGCTTTTAACTGTTCTAAATTGACATCCAACCCTTGTTTTTTTGCCCTTGGGAGAATGAAGACTGAATTGTAATGTGACTATGAAATAAAGAGGGCACCATTGTTGTGTCACCTTGCTTGATGAGACATGGTATCACAGGCCTGCTTCTCCGTGTCTGGCCGGGAAAGAGAGCTGCCCACAGCGGGACACAGGGTACTTGAGAGGAAAGTAGCTGATCAGCCAACATGGGAGCAGATTGCAATCAGATTTGATCTGGAGCAATTCAACAAGTCACAACTGGAGTAAACAGATTGGTGAAACAAATGGATAGTCAGATTAGCAGTCGTCTGGGTGTCCTGGTAGGCAGAGGTTGACTCTTCAGGCTTAGGGCAAGCAATCTTGACTGCACAGAAAAGGGGATTTTAATGCAGTCAAGTTGACAAGAGAGGCATCTCAGGTGAAACAAGGCAGAAATTTATCTATTCCGTTGGTGACTAATTTCATCAAGGGGACGATTGATGGGCACTAGGCCTGGCTTTGCATTCTTGAGGGGAACGATGAAATTTTTATTTGTATGAGCCTGAATAGGGCTCATGGAGTCATGGGTGGGGGCAATGCCTGTACAAATTAGGTACAGACCCCCTTTATTGCTTTTTGGTGTACCTTATGCCTTTTTTACAGTAAAACAATGGGTACAGCAGAGTCAATGATGTTTGTGCTGGAACCGAGTATAGGCCAAGTAGAAACTGGATTGGCTAAACATATTGTTATGTGACAATAGAACTTTTGCTTTACTAAGTACCAGCCTTGGCTCAAAAGTCACACGAGGAGGTGATGACCTAATGGTATTATTTCTGGACTGCTAACCTGGAGACCTAGGTAATGTTCTGGGGACCCACATTTGAATCCCTCCACGGCAGATGGTGGAATTTGAATTCAATAAAAATCTGGAATAAAGAGTCTAATGGTGGCCATGAATCCATTGTCAGGAGAAATGCATGTGATTCATTAATGTCCTTTAGGAGGAGGAACTGCCATCCTTACCTAGTCTGGCCTACATGTGACTCCAGACTCACAGCAATATGGTTGACTCTTAACTACCCTCTGGGAAACAAGGGATGGGCAATAAGTGCTGATCTAGCCAGTGGTGCCCTTATCCCATGAATGAATAAAAAGAAACTCTGACTTTTGAATTAGGAGGTCATAGGTGCAATACCCATTCCAGAGAACTGAATAAGTTTTTGATTACTTATTGACATGACAAAGCAAAACAGAGGACGCTCTCCTTCACTAATAATGCCTTCATTCAAGTAATAAACGAATGGTGGATCTCCTGCTACTAGGAGGCAGGCATTACTGGAGCCTTTGAGGTGTGCCTGGATTCCACAGACTGATTCTTACTTGTTTTTGGTTAAGTGCGAGTTGCTTTGAGTATTTTGGAGGGATTCTCACCAAGAGGCCCAATGAGATTTCTTGCCATATTTTACCAAATACATCTCATTAACAATCTACTGTACCTCATGTGTTCTCTCTCATCCAATTCTAGTTCCTTCTAACCACATCCAAATCCAAGAAAGAACTGGCCATTACGCGAATATCTACCGAAAGACAGCATCTCTTGAGCCATCTTTGAGAAGCCTCTCTGCACCTGGAGAAGCATTGGCCATCTGGCATTGCCCTTCAGCCGAACAATAGCTCAGTAATCACACTGCCCATGGCCAATAGCCAGCATGGCTAACACTCCGTCACACAAACAACTCCAGTCTCTCGCCCACATCACTGTTTAACCATCGGGCCACACAGTTTGCCTGTCCTTATATACATCCTGTCTGAAGACCCTCTCTGAGCCCGCCTTACTCTTTCCCCAGTGTCCAGTGTCATCCCCAGCTTTCTGTTGTCCAACTGGGGAACATCACTGTCAGGCCAACAGTCAGACAGTTCCAAACATGAGCTTTATTGACAGCCCACAGAGGGGAACACAAATGAACCGAATACAGACTTCAGTTTAAACCCATACGTTATAACCAAAGTGCTGACTCCTTGATCTATCAGTCCCCAGTGGTCATCTGCAGACAGCTCACATCCACTGGGGCTGGGTATCAGTCAGCTCCTGTCGACCTTGTAGGGCCCAATGCAGCTGCGCTCTGTCATGTACAAGGAGATCCTCCTCCAGCTCAGTGTCCTTGTCCTTGGAGGAGGAGTGTTCCCATTGCCCTGGCTCCTCAGCATTGATCACATTGCCGTATAACCTGCTCCAATAGCATCGAGAACAACATGCCAGGATGGTGCAGCACACTCTGTCCAGTCTATACTGGAGGCTCCTCACAGACCAGTCTGAGCTGCAGAGCTGCCCCTTCAGCAGACCCTTCACCTACTCTACCATAGCCCTGGTCACATGCTGCATGGGAATCATCTTGGTGAAGGTGCTGCACCAGCTGAGGGACCAATCTCATTACAATAAAAAGGGATATCCTACTGCGTGCTGACCCCCTCCCTGTCCCAGATCCACAACAACCATTCCCTTTCCATTCCATTCATTAGACTCCATGATGCAGTGATGGTCCACTGGTCCCACAGCGCACTTGCAAGTTCCACAAGTAATGAACATTTTTGCTCAGCACTCACCTCCTCTTCAATCATTGCCACTGCCTCCTTTATCGCTGACATAACAAATGTCCATTTAGCTGTACCAATAGCCTGTTATTGGTAAGAATAATTACTGCACAGTCCTTGCGAAGGTGAAGTCCTGCCTACATATTGAAAGTACCCTACCTCGTGTTGCGTGGCACTACCACTGTGCCAAATTACTTCAAACAGATCTAGCAACTCAAGACTGGACATCCATGAGGCACTGCGAGCCATCAACAGCAGCAGAGTTGTACTCCAACACAATCTGTAACCTCATTGTCCGGCTTATCCTCCACTCAACTGTTACCATCAAGCCAGGGGATCAACCCTGGTTCAATGGACAGTGCAGAGGGGCATGCCAGGAGCAGCACCAGACATATCTAAAAATGAGGTGTTATCCTGGTGAAGACATTAAACAGGACTACATGTCTGCCAAATAAAATAAACAACAAGTGATGGAGAGCTAAGCAATTCCACGAACCAACAGATGAGATCTAAACTCTGCAATCCTATCACATCCAGCTGTGAATGGTTGTGGACAATTAAACAACTCACTGGAGAAAGAGGAGGCTCCAAAGTCTCAATGATGAAAGAACCCAGCACATCATTGCAAAAGGTAAATCTGAATTTTTTTGTGGTTATCCCTGTCTCATTTTTTGAAGAGGGTACTGGTCAAAATTATGATTTATTTTGTTACATTTTATTCAGAGCTCTTGCTGTCTCCTTAACTTCCATTGGATACTTGTACTTATGATTTCACTATCATTTCCAAATGATTATTTCCATTAATTTTGACTAAACTCCTTCCTGTCACCTCTAAAAGATAAGTTCTCTTTCCATCTCCTACTATGCCATAGCCTTGATATCTGAGCCCTGTGTGAACACTGATGCCGACTGCAAAATGTTCATAGACAGAAACTCAGGGTTGACCTTAACTTCACTCTCCATGGAAACCAGGACCAGAATTTCTGGAGCCCCCTCGGGCAATTAATTGTTCTGGCACCTATCCCCGATGTATAGTGACACATCTAAAAGCTGATTCACTATGGTAGGTCTTCAGATCCAGCACTGACTTTGGAAATGATAATTTATTCCTTTAGTTGCAGTCAGCGAGCAATAGAAGCTTGCCAAGCTGGTGAAAGTGTAGGACACCAGGGCAAACAGCCCACATTCAGGGGTAACACAGTAGCTCAGTGGTTTGCACTGCTGCCTCACAACACCAGGGACCCTGGTTCGATTTCATCCTTGGGCAACTGTCTGTGTGGAGTTTTCACATTCTCCCCATATCCACATGGGTATCCTCCAGGTGCTCCGGTTTCCTCCCACAGTCGAAAGATCTGCAGGCTAGATTGGCCATGCTAAATTGCCCATTGTATCCAGGGATGTGTAGGTTAGGTGGACCAGCCGTGGGAAATGCAGAGTTCTAGGGATAAGGTAGGGGATGGGTCTTGGAGTTTTGCTTTTCCGAGTGTCAGTGTGGACCTGACGGACAGAAAGGCCTGCTTACGTACTGTAGGGATTCAATGATCCTATGGGTTTGTGCAGTGGCAGGGCACTAGAGAGTAAGGTGGTCAAGTGAAGGTTGTCCCAAACATAAGGAGGTACTCCCCACCAGGAGCCTGCAGTTAGACTACCATGTGCTGTTGTCTACCCCATTATTGCAAGAAGCCCTTACTTTGTGCTTTTGTGGTCAGTAAAGGCTGTCAGTTTGCTCAAGGTCTAATGGGCTGCCTGTCTCCTGCCTCATGACTGATAAAATACAAGCAATGGCACCTCCCCGCCATTCTACATGATCTGATGCCCTCTACTATTCACTTAATTGTGCCCGAAATAGCAGATAAATTGAAAAACAAAAAAGTGTGAGGTATTTCCTTTTGACAGGAAAAATGAGGAGAGGTAATATAAATAGAATTCTACAAGGGGTTTAGGAGCAGAGGAACCTGGGGCTAAATTATAAATCATAACAAGTGGCAGAGCAGATTGAGGAAGTAAGGCCTACTGGATCCTGACCTTTATAATTCCTGCTGTAGCTCTCTAACCCAGCCCTCTCTGGTCCACTGTGGACTGGCCCCTGCTGCAATTCCAGATTTTCCCCTAATGGCCCTCCGTCAATGTTTATTCTTGTTTGCTTTTTTGTTACACTTTGTCCATATTGAATACCCTAAATCCTGATTTTGGTGTCTTTTTGAAACATCATTCACTCATTAGACACATGATTGATACCAATCAAAGTCTTTGTGCATTGAATACACTTGACCTCCTATGGTCTGGCAAAATCTCTAGTTTGGTAAAGGCCCAATCCTGAAGTTACTGGGTTGGAGAATTAGCCTCAGCTGGAGTATTGTATTCAATTCAGGACACCATACTTCAGGAATGGTGAACACATTCAAGAGGGTGCAGAAATGATGCCAGACAATAATTCTTGGTTGCACAGCCTCAGGTTTGTGCATGGATTTGAGAAGCTGGGGCTTCTCTTCAGAGAAGAGATGGTCGAATGGAGATCTGATAGAATGGTTCAAAATTATGACGGGTCTGGACATTGTTGAAAGGAAAACCCTCCTGTTAGTGGAAAGGTTGAGGACCAGTGAACACTGGTTTACTGGTGACATGAGGTAAAACAGCTTCCTTTTTATTCTTTTTTTATTCATTCACGGTACCAGGGTGTCACTGGCCAGGCAGCATTTATTGTCCATCCCTAATTGCCCAGAGGGTAGTTAAGACTCAAACACATTGTTGTGGGTCTGGAATCACTTGTAGGCTAGGCCAGATGAGGATGGCAGTTTCTTTCCCTAAAGGACATTACTGGACAAGATGGGTTTTTCCAACAATCGACAATAGATTCACAGTCATAATTAGATTGTTAATTCCAGATATTAATTGAATTCAAATTCCACCATCTGCCGTGGCAGGATTCGAATCCAGGTCCCCAGAACATTATCTGGGTCTCTGGATTAAAGTCCAGCGATAATGACACTAGGTCATCGCCTTTCCCATCTTCATATAGTGAGGAGTTAGGATTTGGAATGCATGTACTGAGAAAGAGGAGGAGGACATTTCAGTTGTGGTCTACATGGGAATTGGATGAAAATCTGAACAAAGCAAAAGCCCAGCAGATCTAAAGGGAAAATGCAAAGGAGTGGGACTAGTTGCATTGCTCTTGCAAAGAGCCAGCATGGACTGGAGATGGGCTGAAATGACTGTAGGTGATGTGACTGCTTTATGATTCTAGAACATGAGATCTTTGTTACAATAGGTATTGGGACAGCTTGGGACAGATATGAGGAATGGCTTCATGCAAAATCATTAAAATAGAATGAGCTTCTTGGTAGTTTGATAAATTCAAGGAGGATAAAGGTAGAATAATGGATGATTTGTCTTTATTTGCCTTCAAAGATTACATTAAGTTGATAAGTCTTTAATGCATCTATCTCAACGGCACTCAAATAGAAGCAAAATACTGCTGAGGCTGGAAATATGAAAGAAGAAACAGAAAGTGCTGAAGAAACCCAACAGGTTTAGCAGAAACTGTAGAAAGAAAGCAGAGATAATGCTTCAAGTCAAGTTTGACTCCTTTTTTTGGAACAACCTTGAGATCCATGTTCCAAGTTTCTCCAACATGTTCTGTTTTTTATCTTCACAGGACGTTTGTCACCATCCCATTCCTCTAGCTGCCCCTGGACTCAATGGATTTGGTGGAGCAGTTTTACGTTGGAAGCCAGGCATTCAGTTCATTGTACATAACATTTCATTTCTTACTATATTTCTGAATTGGTCACATGGCCCATTACTATGAATCTGAAGCTGTCAGGGTGGATTTACTGTGGATGTTTAAGGGGCAACTGGTTTTGTTGTTGTGGCATCTGAAAGCACTCAGAACTGTGAACATCAACATTTAAATATTTCAAACTGTTTCAAAATGATTTTTGAATACAAAACTGCTTTTGTATTCTTAAGACCAAAGTGAATAACTTCAGATTTAGCCACATTATAATCCAGTAGCCATGTTGCCCATTTACATAACTTGGATTTCTTTTCATCTTCATATTTCCATCTGAGAATTTACAATCTTAGTTATCTTTGTACCGTCAGCAAGCATAGATACATTACTCTCTGTCTCTTCATCTATTGGGGCAGGGCCAGACTGAGTCAAAGCAGCTTGTTTATGAACATGGGATGCAGAAGAGGTGTTTGCTGCAGGTCTAGGGAACGATGTGATTGGAAGTTTCTAGCTGTGGATGGGTGAACTAGCTCTCTGATACAGTAAACTCTAAAGTCTGACCTGAACCCATCTGGGTGGAGAAATGTGTCAAGAATCACAACTCTGTACACCTCAGTATTCTTTTAAAAAATTACTCTGCCATCAGTCACTTTAGAATGACAGTGCTCTGATAACTTACATACATCAGTGCCCTGTTCCTTTCAAGTTAATTCCTTACAAAGTACAGCTCCGTTAACGTCTAAACTACTCCCTCCTTGTTGAATGCTCAGAACAGTATGGCACCATGTAGAGATGATCAATCCTACCCATGGTTAACCTTGCAAGTTGCTGCCTCTGAACAGAGTGTAAAAACCTAACCGGTGACAATGCTGGCTGAAAACCCCTTCCATTTTTGGTTGTGCATCCTTACATCTTACAACAATCCCACATCCCAGGTCTTTTGATAGACCATTGACACAGGAAGGTGTTTTCATGGGGAAGATTTTGGCCTAATACAGGCCAAACCTTGCTGTAATAGAACTATGCTTTGTGGTTGAAAGCAAATGGGGGCACACCGAGATGCAGTGGTTCCATAGTTTGTAGCTTTTAGATGTTATAAGAAATTAAGGGAACATACAAACATAAGAACAGTAAGCTCCTCAAGGCTGTTCCACCTTTCAATGAGATCATGGCCAATCTGTGGCCTAAATACATAACTGTGCCTTTGGTCCATATCCCTTAATAACTTATATTAACACAAAAAGTATCATTCTGAAAACTAACTTCAGATTTATTTACAGTTCTAGAGAAGTTCAGGCAATCTAATGATTGAAACAAATCAGTTAAATTTTGGATAGATGTATTTTATTGCTTTTGCTGGATTGCCTGTGCCATTTGTTACTTGGAATATTGAAGCAGTCATGCACTATGTCCATGTTTGACTTTCAAAGTTTTTTTTTAAGAACAAGATTCCCATGGAGCACTGGGAGGCCAAACCTGGACAAATTTTGGACAACTTTTTGGAAATTGCCCATTGCAAATAGCCTTTTACTCGGCAGTACTGTCTCTTGGAGTTTAAGTGTTGGCATTCTTTCAGTTCTCTGCAAAACTGGCTGCACAGGAAAAGATCTCCAGAGAAGATGCAGTCAGAGACAGTCTGGGTGATGAGGGCTTGATTTTAATGCGTGTATTTATGGTCAAGAAGAAGGTGAAAGGAGAGAGTTGGAGTTTGGCCTCCGCAATGTAGAAAATACACCTCCATGCAGTGCCTCCCTTGTCAACAGACTGGGAAATGCTGTGAGAGAGCAGATTGCTGCACATTCAATGGGATTTGTGATGAAAATGATTGATGTTGAATATTTTGTCAGGAAAGTATTCTTTTGGACAAATGGATTTAATAAACCCACACTTTCTGATAACAGCACATCCAGTGTCCAGTGAGACTGCTGGATAATCAACAGAAAACTGCTTGACATGAGACTGTGAATTCATTTCTTTTGAATCTGATGTTTCCAACCAATGAGCTGTTTACTCTGAGACATCATCTAAGTGGCTGTACTTGATCCATTGCCCTGTCTAGCAGAGGGAAAAGGACATGAGAAAAATTGAATTAAATTAACAAAATAAATGCAGCAGTTCCAACTGTACATGTGGCTACTAAACTGCTGAAAGCTGTTCCCATTGCCATTGAACTTCAGGCACATCATTAGTTAGACTTTCCCCAGATAATTGTCTTTCCTGTTTTTAATCTTAAAATATGCCCATTCCACGCAAGTAAGTAAGCAAAATGATTTCCAGCAATACTTGTTTGCAACCTCTGCACTGTATGGAGAATGTTTTTGTAAAACCCAATGCCAGCTTTACTCAAGATCTTGTCTCTGAACACAAGGACATAAAAATTGTTTAGCACAAGATCATTAAGTTATTACAAGTAAATAGTCCAATTGTTTGAGCATGATGATAAACCCCATCAAAGATCATATGTTGAGACTCAATTTCATAGCTAATTAAAGCACCACTGCCTTATATTGTTCAATTATGCGTGCTTGCTAGGAAGAGTCCTACATGTTTTGTGGTTGAATAGAGGCAATTTAAATATTTAACAAATTAGTTTTCTGCTCAATATTGCAGTAGATAATATTCATCAGAACCAGAAGCTCATGTTTCATTAATGACCTCCACAGATGCTACAAATTGGCGCCCATCGTGAATCTCTTCTCTTGTTCAGTGGCATCCGGTGCACCTGTAGGCTGTGGAGTACCTCACTATTACAGGACTTGATTTACACCGAGTGATACCTCTATGCAGCAGTATATTCTGAGATCAGAACCATTGCATTTGCACGCGCTTTTTATTTAGATTACAATTGTACTTCTCTCTGAAGGCAAGCCATTCAAGTACTTCATGTGACTTGAACTGAAATAAATTATTAATCTGACTTATACATTGTGGTGAAATGACACTGCAGACATTACAACTGATCTCCCACAATTCAAACTAATATACCATATTAGATCCACACTGATGGGCTTTAGTCTTGCCTCCTATTCTCTAGCATCTTTAACCTTTTCACCCTGGCAAAGCTTCTTACAGCTCTTCCTTTTCTGGCACTGACACACCCTCCAGTTTAATGCTCTCTGTGTGACCCTGACAGAGGTTCTTCCCTTGTGGCTTCCCAAGCTGCCTACTATTTGCAACATGATATTTGAACACACAGGTGGCCCAAAGATCATAAAGCAGCGATTCTTTATTCCACATTACAAACATGAAGGGAAATTAAGGTTAAACAAAGAAGACTTAGTATTCACATGGAATTTAGTTTGTCGCTTATGTCTGGTTGAGGAAATCCTTTGACTCTCTGATCCTTCTTCCTTGGAGACCACTTTCCTCCGGTATATCCTTTCCCCAGGACAGGGTCCAATTGACACCTTGAGCTGCACTTCCCAACGCCCTCCCTCAACATTGACACCTGCTGCTGGGGACACCATTACATATTAGACAGCCTATCCCGCTCTCCCCCCTCCCCCCCAAAAAAGATGCATCCCCACCCCATCATCTCAATCTCAATCTCTCTCTGAACCTTTGCTTTAACCTCCCTACACTACAAACCATTTGGTGTATGTACCTTTGATCTCTCCATCTTACAATCTCCAGCCCAGTGTAATCAGTGCATCTCCTCCTGGGCTACAGCCTATGGTGCAGCATTTCTGTCCCACTAAAAGTCAGACCTATCTCTAAGCCTGGACTCTGGATGTGTATCCTCTTTAAAAACAAGCACACTTTCTGTCAATTCAAAACCGACACAGAATTTCCAGAATTCCAATCCCACTGCCGAGAAATCAAATTCCAGGAGATATTGTGGCATTGTGCTCATGCCTCTGGTCAGAACTGGTAGCAAGACCATGCATTTTAAAATGAACAATTGTGTACAAGGTGTTTGCTCAATGATGAGGCAGACAAGCTAATTGCTTACTTACAATCTATCAGATCACAGCAAGCTCATTAACACTCAGTTGGAGTGGTAAAATCCACCAGAATTTCTTCAGAAGGAAATCACTGGATAGACCTAAACTCTAACATTCTCAGAAGGGAGCAGAATTTCTGCAAGTACATTAGTCATCCAACTGTGTCATGGTACCATCCTTGTTCCGGGTTCAGACTGTCTTTGGTCATTTTGCAGTTGAATCCATTGCCAATTGTCAGGAAAAACCCATTTGGTTCACTAATGTCCTTAAGGGAAGGAAAATGCCATCCTTACCTGGTCTGGCCTATATGTGACTCCAGACCCACAGCAGTGTGTTTGACTGTTAACTGGCCTCTGGGTAATTAGGGATGGGCAATAAAAGCTGGCCTAGCCAGTGACACCCTCATCCCATGAATGAATAATAATTAAAAAAAGACTGTTGAGAAACTTTTCAGATCAAACATTTGCAAGGATTCTTCCAATCATCAGACATTGTTTCAGAAACCCACAAGAAACTGAGAGAACTGTATCCCTGGGAGTTTTCACTGAGATTAGAAGAGGAAAACTTTGTTTTGACATGGAGACTGACAATCAAACCAAATCAGCGTCTCTACCTCTGGATTCACAAGGCAGTAAAATTAAGACTTTAATATCCTCTATAGTTACTCCAATGTTTCCAAACCAGACATTCTGAAAAACCAGTGCCAGACATTGCGATTAATTAACTTCCAATACAGGTTTTGTAACTTAGATAAAAAGAACTTTACAATTTATTAAATATACAAATAATTTTAGCAGAGAGAAAAAAAAATAACAAGGTTCCCAGTGTTCTATGTTCTGAATAAGGGCCACTGGACTTGAAGTGTTAACTCTGTTTCTCTCTTGCACATGCTGCCAGACTGCTGAGTTTCTCCAGCACTTTCTGTTTTTATTTGATTTGAGAAACAGAAGAGCATTGCTGGAAGGTCTAGGTTAAGCAACAATGAAGAGCTGGAGCTGTGAGCTGACTGGGGTGCAGGGTTAACTTCGTTGGGCTTATGGAAACTGACAAGGGCAGGGGTGAATCAGCCAGCAGCCATCTCCCTGCCCCCCAATTGTACTCAGATTGAGGAAAATAGAGCCCCCCCTCCCAACAAACCAACAGGTGGTCTACCCTGGTTTTCTTGTCAGGAGGGCGGAACATTCTCTTGCCCGTTGGGAAGGCAGGTAATGAGCGTGGCAGAGAGCTGAAGCCTGTTAGTGGTCATTAATTTATCGCTGAAAGGCTTTAATTGGTGGTAGGTCAAAAAGGTCAACCATGGGCCTTAACAGCTGAGGTACCAGGAAGGGGCCAAGTTTCTCTCTGGGGTCAAAGTGCCCAGTTATATGCCCTTCCTGCCACCTTTCTCAACCCTTCTACAAAGGGAAAATATCATCATCATTACACCAATGGAGAGGAATTAGATTTGCCTCTGCCTAGCAACTTGCAATGATGTAATAAATGAAAAGTATCTTTAACAGACAATTCCTGTGAGAGAGGGACAATTCTCCCAGTGCACAGTATTGCACTAACCTTTCCTCTAACCTGAAAATCAAATATGATTTGCACCCTGATTTGAATTCATACAAACTAATATCTGCACGGTGAAGGCATTATGATGTCTGGGGCCTTGTAAACAAGGAGGCAAAGAGTAGATTTCTATAGCTAATAAACCTAAGGATTCAGAAAGAAACATGTAGTGTGTGTAATGAGGTCAGCCAGGTGGACCTCATAGAATATGAGTTCCCTGATTGGGGCTGTTAACCTGGTCCAATCAGGAACCCCTGTTTGACAGATATGAACAGGAATGTCAGACTTCCTGTTCACTCTGGGAGCTGGCTCTGAGGGAGCTGGATTGGTGTCAAGGACTCTCCACATGTAAATAAAGGGTGGCCTGATGATGGCATACCAGCCCCTGTGGAGTTATTTCAAAACTATGTAACAGTAAGAAGAGCAGGACAACATGCAACCAGGATACAGAATCACAGTAGGAGGTGTTCAGCACATTGTGTCTATACTAGCTCTTTGAGCATTTTGGCCAAGTGTCTTTTCCCTTTAACCCAGTATGTTGTCTTATTTAAAAAATCATCTACTGGCCCCTTTAATGCCTTGATTGAACTGGCATCCATGATATATTCAGCCATTCTAGACACATACGGCATCATGCGAAAGCACTTTCGATCACCTTGTGCTTTTTCATAGAGTGATACAGTTTGGAAACAGCCCCTTCGGTCTCACTTGTCCACTCTGACCAGTTTTTCCACACTGAACTAATCCCATTTCCCTGCATTTGACCGATACTCCTCTAAACTTTTCCTATTCATATCCCTGTCCAAATGTCTTTTAAATGTTGTAATTGTACCCGCCTCTAACACTTTGTCTGGCAGTTCATTCCATGTACACAATACAATCTGTGTGAAAAATTTGCACCTTAGGTCTCTTTTAAATCTTTCCCCTGCCCTCTAATTTTGGACTCCCCTTCTCTGGGGAGCAAACTTTGACCATTCACCTTATCTATCCCCTCATGATTTTATAAACCTCTATAAGGTCATCCCTCAAAGTCCAGGGAAGTAAGTCCCAGCCTTTTCTGCTTCTGTTTATAACTCAAACCCTCCAGTCCTAGCAACATTCTTGTAAATCTTCCTGCACCCTCTCCAGTTTAATAATATTATTATACCTCTCGTTCTTAATCCTTGTAAGAGCAGAAAAACAGTTTCTTCCTATTTATCCTGTACAGAATCCTTATGCTTTTGACATTTCCTACTAGATCTGCTCTCCTCGGAGAACCATCTCAACTTCTCCAATCCATCTTCATAACTGAAGTTTGTCGTCTTTGGTATCATTTTTGCAAATCTCTTCTGCACTTTCTCCTGTGCGTTCCCATACTCCCTTTAGTATGGTGCAAAATCAAATGTGGAAAGAGAAATGAAGAGTGGGAAAGGTAATTTAGCAAATTAAAGATGAAAATCGAAAGTAATAGAAAACATGACTTTACTTTTAAAGGTTTAAAAGGCGCCTGGTTGGGTACGTGAGTAGGAAGGGTTTAAAGTGATGTGGAGGTATGTTGTCAGATACCAGTGCTACTGGCCTGCTATGCATTATGGTCTTGCCCACACAAGTTGAAGGATCCCCACACAAAATCTTTTACAGGAGATAGGCTCAAGCTTGATAAACAGATTAAGTTTAGTCCTTAACAGCTAGTTACATTACATATGAGTGACCTGGTATCTCTTGAAAGACATCAAGCTTGACCTAAGTGTAAGCACATGTTATAAACACTACATAAAGCTCATCACTGAACTTTCATTTGGAGCACTGACTAATTCCTCCCAGGAACCATCCTTTATACCCTGATGAGCATAACTATCTCATGATGTCAATTAACCCTCCAACGCACTAACTACCTGATACAACAATAGTCACGTATTAAATTGACTTTTAAACTTTTGGAACTGACTATTGTACATCAGTATTGTGCTCTGTGGGCAATGACCAGGAGCATGCTGATTGGCCCTTTGTTCCAGGAGCTGAGAGCCTCCTGTAATTTTCAGTACCTATCTCTCATTCAGCAGCTAAACCAGAGATTGTCTCTCAGGGGATCTGATCAGGGATTTGTGAGGGGAACAGCAACAAGAGAATTTGTCCAGATAAATATTATCCAGTCAGAGTATTACAAGTAATTCCCAGGACATTAGGATCACAATTTTTGCTTCATGTTTGGATATGAGTTTATCAACTGAATAGATTAAACACTATAAACATATTGTACTTGGATTTACTTGCAAAACCTGGATTATTCAGGGATGCATGGAATGTAGGATATATCAAATTACAGCTCAAACTCTGCAAATCGCCTCCAATCCCAAAACAGAGCTTCACCTGATGATTATATCACTGCTGACTGTGTTGTTTGTGGATATGTATGTGGATTATAGCCAATTCACAGCATTTTCTGAATTATCTGCATCTCAAAATAGAGGATACCTCAATAATTATTCCATCATGTGGAATTACAGATAGTGGATAGCACAGACATTGGCGAATACTGCACATGAGCCTCCGTGCATTCTCATTACTACATTTTTCAAACAAAATTACTTATGGTTTGTGGACATTGCTGGTTGTATCAGCATTTAGTGGCCGCCTCAGGTTGCCCAGGAGAAGGTGGTGGTGAGCTGCTGCTCTGAATTCTGGAGTCCACGGTGATATATTTCTCAGCCATCCTGTCCTATTGCATATTGTTACATCCTCTCTCCCTGACGTATACATCAATGAGGATTGGAGAAGGAAATTGGAACAAAGAGATAGCGTTTTTATTTAATAGATAAAGAAGGCATTCAGATTTGTGTGATCTAGTGATATTGACCAAGTGGGTGAAAGCTGATTGTGGAACACTGGTCAGATGTGAGTTCCTGGGTCTGGGAGTCTTTCTGAACACCGATGGTACTTACTGATAACACTTGCTTTATGTATCATCTTTTAACACGAGGTGATACATTTCCAAGTCACCCTGTCCTATCCCATATTCTCAGCTGTAACACAGCTACCAGACTGCACCACAAGATCTCCTAGTGTGATATTCTATCATGAGATGAGTAGCAAGTCAGTTCCAGGACTAGGAAGAGAAAGGAAGGAGTGTCATGAAACAGAGTCTGTCCTGTTAGAACTAACACCAGAGAGAGATGGCTACAGTTAGATTAAGAAGGCGTCTCCAGTATAACGATGGAGAGATCTGGAAGGTAAATGCCTGGCCAAAATGAGAGTGCGTATAAGGTTTGCTTTCCTGCCTTTGAACCAAAAGCTTTAATTTCAGGACTTGATGACTACAGTAAGGTGTGCTCCTGGAATGGCCAGATAGGCTGATTGTTAACCTGTAAATCCTTCCAATGTGCCTCTGGTAGGGAGTAAGAATGGGCAAGTGTCCTTGTCAGCCAGAACTGTGTGGCACATGCAATACAGCAGCTTCCCCATGTTAAAAAAACACTCCTCACGCACTGGCCATAAGCTCCGTGGCAAGCGCCAGGTTGACGATTATGGTCTAATAATCAATGGCTCATCAGGGATTTATTGAGTCAGTGGGTTAGTTTATTTAAAGCAGTAGAACACATACAAGTTGTAAGGCAGACAATACAGCTGATTTCTGAATATACAGCTTTCAGATCCACAGCAGATTATAGCGAGGCAGAGTCACAACATTACATAGCAACAGCACACGGTGGCCTTAAAGGCAAGGTGCACATGCAACAGGAAAATGTTCTCCTTGCTTCAAGTAACTGCGAGAGAGTGAGAGAGAGGAATACAAGGGTTTGGAAGAGACAAGCTAATTACCATGCATTGTGGATAGTTCTGGGGTAGGAATTTCATTGATAAACATCTTTATTAGAGCTGGACCCTCAATCCTCACTACATAGGTGATGAGTTCAATGGGGGTTTATCTAACATGGTAGATAGAAGACACGTCAAGACAGCATTGTTCATAATGAGCAGGAGAGAATGAAGTGGGAATGGATTGGCCAAGAAACATGACAGGGGCAGGGGGTGGAGGCAGTATTTTCAGGGTGACAATTTGTAATTAGTGGTGTGCCACAGGGATAAGTATCACGGCTTTGGTGATAGAGGTGAATGTAAATATCTGGAGAATATCTGGAATTATGAATCTACTGATGACCATGAAATCATTGCTGATAATTGAAAAAACCCACCTGGTTCACTAATGTCCTTCAGGGAAGGAACTCTGTCATCCTCACCTGGCCTGGCCTATATTTGACTCAGAAACCACAGCGATGTGGTTCACTCTCAATTGTCCTCTAAAGTGGCTTAGCAAGGCATTCAGTTGTACCAATTGCTATAAAGTCTCAAAGAAATGAAACTGGATGGATCACCTGGTGTCGACCTAGGCACCAGAAGAGACAATGACAGAAAAAAACCCAGTCAACCCTGCAAAGTCCTCTTCACTAACTTCTGGGGGCTAGTGCTAAAATTGGGAGAGCTGTCTCACGGACTATTCAAGCAACAGCCTGATGGTCATACTCATGGAATTATACTTTACAATGTCCCAGACACACCCATCACTATCCCTGGATATGTCCTGTCCCATCGACAGTACAGTGGTATGCAGTCAGGACGGTGTTACTCTGGGAGTCCTCAATATTGACTCCAGACCTCATGAAATCTCATGCCTTCATGTTAAACATGGGCAAGGAAGTTTCCTGCTGATTACCATGTATCGTCCTCCCTTGGCTAATTAATTGGTATTCTTCAATGTTGAATAGCATGTAAAAGAAGCACTGAAGATAGAAAGGGCACAGAAGGTATTATTGGTGGGGGATTTCAATATCCACCACCAGGAGTGGCTTGGCAGAAGTACCACTGATCAAGCTAATTGGGTCTGAAAGCACTTAGCTGCTAGACTGGGTCTGCAGGTGGAGAGGGAACCAACAAGAGGGAAAAACATACTTGACCTCCTCGTTGCCAATCTGCCAGCTACAGATCTACAGATGCACATCCATGACAGTATTGGTAAGAGTGACCATCGTAGAGTTCCATCTTCACATTGAGAATTACCTCCATTGTGTTGAGTGGCATTATCATTGTGCTAAATGGAACAACTTTCAAACAGATCTAGCAACTCAAGACTGGGCATCCATGAGGTGCTGTGAGCCATCAAAAGCAGCAGAATACTACAACACAACCTGTAACCTCATGGCCTGGCATATCCCTCTCTCAACCATTACCATTAAGCCATGGGAACAACCCTGGTTCAATGGAGAGTGCAGGAGGACAGAAGCAGAAGCAGCAACAAGCAAACTTGAAGCTGAAGTGTCAACCTGGCCAAGCTACAAAACAGGACTACTTGCATGCTAAACAGCATAAACAACAAGTGATAGACAGAGCTAAGCAACCCTGCAACCAATGCTCCAGATCTAAGCCTTGTAGTCCTGCCACATTCAGTCTTGAATGGTGGTGGACAGATAAACACCTCACTGGAGAAGGAAGCTCCACAAATATCTTCACCCTCGATGATGGAAGAACCCAGCACATCAGAGCAAAAGATAAGGTTGAAACATTTGCAGCGACCTTCAGCCTGAATTACCAAGTAGATGATCCATCACTGCCACCTCCAGTGATCCTCTGCATCATAGATATGGATCTTCAGCCATTTTGATTCTCTCCGCATGATATTAAGAAATGGTTGGCGGTACTGGATGCTGCAAAGTCTACAGGCCCTGACAACATTACAGCAATAGTATAGAAGGCTTGAGCTCCAGAACTTGCCAATCCCCTCACCAAACTCTTCTGGTACAGTATCAAGACTGGCCCAACCATCTTCAGCTGCTTCATCAAATAACTTCTCCCTATCATAAGGTCAGAAGTGGGTTGTTCACTGATGATTGTACAATGTCCAACACCATTTGGAACTCCTCAGGTACTGAAACAGTCCATGTTCAAATGTAGCAAGATCTGGACAATATCCAGGCTTGGGCTGATAAGTGGCAAGTGACATTCGTCCTACACAAATGCCAGGCTATGACCATCACCAATAAGAGACAATCTACCTACCACCCCTTGACATTCAATGGTGTTACCATCACTGAATACCCCACTATCAACATCCTGGGGGTACCATTGACTAGAAACTCACCTGGACTTGCCACATAAACACAATGGCTACAAGAGCAGGTCAGAGGCTAGGAATGCTGCAGCAATAACTCACTCCTGACTCCCCAAAACCTGTCTACCATGTACAAGGCATAAGGTAGGAGTGTGATGGAATACTTTTCACTTACTTGGATGAATGCAGCCCCAACAACACTCAATGATTTTAACACCATCCAGGAAAAAGCAGCCTGATTGATTGATACCACATTTACAAGCATCCATTCCCTCCACGACCAACGCTCAGTAGCAGCAGTGTGTACTATCTACAAGATGCACTGCAGAAATTCGCCAATGATCCTTAGATAGCACCTTCCAAACCCATGACCACTTCCACCTAGAAGGACAAGGGAGGCAGAGACATAGGAACACCATCACTTTCAAGTTCCTCTCCAAACCAATTCACCATCCTGACTTGGAAATATATTACCATTCCTTCACTGTTGCTGGGTCAAAATCCTGGAAATCCTTCCCTAATGGCATTATAGCAGATAGACTGCAACGGTTCAAGAAGGCAGCTCACCACAACCTTCTCAAGGACAAATGGGGGCGGCAATAAATGCTGTCCAGCCAGCAATGCCCATATCCCACAACTGAATAAAAAAAGGTATGATAGTCAAGTTTGCGAATGCCATAAAAATAGATGGGAAGGCAAGAAATGAAGATGAGACAGCAGAGGAATATAGATGTGTAAAGGTAGTGGGCAAACACCAGGCAGGAGAAATATAATTTGGGAAAATGTGAAGGGATGCACTTGAGCAGCAAGAATAGATGAACGGGATATTTGAATGAGGATAGATTACTAAAAGCTGCGGCTCAAAGGAATTTAGGAGTTCTTGTGCATAAGGCTAGCATCAAAGTTCAGTGAGTAATAGGGAAGGAAAATGAGCTATTGGCTTTTAATTCAAACGGAGTGGAGTATAAACTATACAAGGCATTGGACAGACCTCAACTAGAACACAGTGAACAGATTTGGTTCCCATATCTAAGGAAAGATACACTGACATTAGAGGCAGTTCAGAAATGCATCACTCGGCTGATTACAGTTATGGGGGTATTTTCTTTCGAGGAGAATGGCTGACTGGTCCTATGTCTTATGTTCATGTTATTTTATATTGCAGAGATAATGAAAATGTGAATTGGTTGAATGACATTAACTCGGACAAAATCAAAATCAACATAGGTCCTGCATGGAAATGAAAAAAGGAAAGTGCATAACAAAGAAACTTCAACAGAAGTCCCTGTATATTGACTGTAGTCATTGGTTAAAAACATAACTCTAGACAAAACTAGAAGCTGTTCAGTGTTAGTAATTACAGCCATTCCATATATAATACTTGCAGGATGAAACGAACAGATGCAGTAATATTAATGAGGGACTCCAGCAGGTCACTTAAACTCAATCTCTACTTTAGAAATTCATGCTGGCTCTTCCTAATCAACACACATTTTTTTAATTTGACTACTAATTCTCTACTGAATAGTGGTTTCTAGAAGCTTCCTCACCTCTGTCTGGTCTATATTCATTGTGATTATATTCACAACTTTGTAAACAAGGGTGTATTATCTGTAGTCCTCCAGTCCTCTGGCATCTCCCCTGAGTCTATGAAGAAGTGCTAGGTTATGGCCAGTGGCCCTGTGATTTTTCACTCTCACATCCTTCAATGTCCTTGGATGTATCTCATCTGGTCCTAGTGACTTTGTAACTTGAATTATCAATAAGCTATCTGGCACTTCCTCCTCTCTCACCAGGGCCTGGGTAGCATCGAACTTCTTGTAAAACTCAGGTGCAAAGTATTCATTTCACACCTGAGCCATGCCCCTAATTCCATGCCTAAATCCCCTTTTGATCCCTAATTATGCTTAAAGTTCCTTTTACCACCTTTATCTTATTGATGTACTTGTAGACTTTGGAATTCCCCTTTATGTTGGCCACCAGTCTTTTTCCATTGTCCCTCTTTGCGTCTCTGATATCCTTTGCAATGAACTCTCTCCATTCCTCTTGGTTCTCTATTGTATTTTCAACCTGATACCTGTGAAAAGTACAATGTTTCTTTTTTGACTTAATTTCTATCTCCTTTTCAACAAGAGAGCTCTGCATTTGTTTGTCCTCCTTTTCCCTTTTGAGGGAATATAGCTTTAGTGTAGCCAAACTGTCTACATAGACTCATAGGCATTTAGAGCACAGAAGGACGCTATTTTGCACATAGTATTGACACTGGTCAACAAAGATCTAACTACACTAATCTCATTTCCTATCTAGTGGCCCATAGCCATGGAGACTATGGCAATGAAAGAGAATATATAAACACTACTTAAATTTTATGGGAGTGCCTGACTGAATCAGGTTCTCAGGCAGTGAGTTCCAGACTCCCACCAACATCTGGTTGCAAAACAAAATCTCCTCAACTTTCCCCTCAGCCTTCTACCTTTCACCTTAACTCTATGCCCCCTGTTTAAACCTATTTCTGTTGTGGCCTAACCAGCATTTTATACAGTTCCAGCATAACCTCCCTGCTCTTGTATTCTATACCTTGTCTCAGAAAGACAAGTATCCCATATGCTTTTTTTTCAATGTGAAGATGGGACTTTGTTTCCCAAAGGATGTTAGAGTGGTCATGTTTCTTACTGATACTGTCATGGACAGTTGCATTTTCTACAGACAGATTGGTGAGAGTGAGATCAAGTATGTTTTTCCCTCTTTTTGGTTCAGTCACCATCTCCAGCAGATCCAATTTAGTAGCAGTACCCTTGAGGATATAGTCAGCTGGGGCTGTAGTGATGTTACTAAGAGGTGGGAGGGATGTGGAGGGGTGGCAGGAGGTTTCCTTGCCCATGTTTAACTTGATGCTGTGAGGCAGGCAATGCTCTAGATGTATTATCACTGAACTGTTATTCCAGAGATCCAGGTAATGGTCTGGGGACCCAGGTTCGAATCCTTTCATGGCAGCTGGTGGATTGTGAATTCAATAAAATTCTGGAATAAGAGTTTAAAGATGAATTGCTTTTTGGGAAAAAAACCTATTGGGTTCACTAATGCCCTTTGGGGAAGGAAACTGCCATCCTTACCTGGTCTGACCTACATGTGACTCCAGACCCACAGCAAATGTGGTTGACTCTCAACTGCCCTCTCGGCAATTAGGGATGGGCAATAAATGACGCCCTAATCCTGTGAATCCAGACTCAACATTGAGGACTCCCAAGGCAACTCCATCTTGACTGTCCCATCACCCCGGAACAGTGTGGAGTGTGTCTGGAGCATTGTCTGTAGAGCGCTATGTGAGGTTGTTGCTTAACTCATCTTTGGGACAGTTCTGTCAATTTTGGTACAAACCCCACATGTTGGGAAGCAGGACTTTGCAAGGTTGATGTGGTCGGATTTACATGTCATTTACATTTACATTTACACATCAACATCATCATCATCTCCTCTTCTGGAGTACTGTGTCCAGTTCTGGTCACCCTGTTGTAGGAAAGATATTATTAAACTGGAGAGGGCTCAGAAGAAATAAACCAGAAAGTGGCTGGTAACGGAGGGTTTGAGAGGTTGGATAGGTTAGGACTTTTTACACTGGAGTGTGGGAGGTTAGGAGGTACCCTTATGGAGATTTATAAAATCATGAGCGATATAGATAAGGTGAATGGCTGGTGTCTTTTCCCTAGGGTGGGGGACTTCAAGACTAAGGTGCGTATTTTTAAAGTGAGAGGAGAACGATTTCAAAAAGACATTATGGGATTTTATTTTACACAGAGAATGGTCCGTGTGTGGAAAGAACATCCAGATGAAGTGATGGATGTGGGTACAGTTACGTTTAAAAGACATTTGGATAAGGACATAAATAAAAAATGTTTGGAGGGATATGGGCTAAGTACAGGCCGGTGGGACTAGTTTAGTTTGTGATAATGGTCAGCATGGGCTGGTTGGACTGAAGGGTCTGTACCATGTTGTATGACTCTGTGACTCTATTTTCAGTGCCTTGATTGATGCTGGACAATTCTTGCATTCTTTAGGTTTTGAGCAAATTTGTATAACTGAGTGGCTTATGCGGCCACTTTGGAATCAACCACATTGCTGTGGGACTGGAGTCAACATGTAGACCAGACAACAATGGCTGATTTCCTTTTCTAAAGGACATTAGGGAACCAAGTAGGTTTCTATAATAATCTGCAATGATGGTCACCACTAGAACAGCTTTTAATTGCAGATTTTTAATGAATTCAAATTTCACCAGTAGCCATGGTGGGATTTGAACCCACGTCCCCAAAACATTAACACGGAGCTCTGTTTTACTCGGCCAGTGACATCACAACTTTCTCTTGTATCCTTCAAACTAAAGAGGAAGCATAGAGTCATACAGCATGGAAACTGACCCTTTGGTGCAATTCGTCCATGCTGATTCAATATCATTCATTCATAGTGCGGAAACGGCCCTTCAGCCCAACAAATCCACACTGAGCCTCAAAACATTCCACCCAGGCCCATCCCCCTATATCTACACATCCCGGAACACTACAAGCAATTTAGCGTGGCCAATCCACCTAGCCGGCACACCTTTAGACTGTGGGAGGAAACCGGAGCACCCGGAGGAAACGCACGCAGACACAGGGAGAATGTGCAAACTCCACACAGACAGTCACCCGAGGTTGGAATCAAACCTGGGTCTCTGGCGCTGTGAGGCAACAGTGCTAACCACTGAGCCACTGTGCTGCCCTAAATTAACCTAACACCATTTGTCAGCATTTGGCCCATATCCCTCTAAACCCTTCCTATTCATATACCCATCCAAAATGCCTTTTAAATGTTGAAATTGACCCTGCCTCCACCACTTCCTCTGGCAGCTCATCCCATACACGCACCACCCTCTGTGTGAAAATGTTGCCTCTAAGGTCCCTTTCAAATCTTTCTTCTTTACCTTAAACCTATGCCCTCTAGTTTTGGACTCCCCTACCCTGGGGAAAGGTCTTGGCTTCTTCACCCTGTTCACTGTGCATTAAATAGAAAGCTGGGCAGTGGAAACTGAGGCTGCGATTTAATTATGAAAGAAATTGTCTTTTAAGTTTACCAGTTTCAAAAAGAATATATAATTGTGGAAGGCTTTAATTGCCTAAGAAGAGATTGAGATGAGGAAGATAAATCTGTTGAGGAAAGGGAAGATTATCAGCAGTATGTTCAGGGCTTCTTCTTTAATCTGTACATTGCTGTTCCACCAAGGGAAAATAATACTTTGAACTGGCTCTGGGTAATGACATACAGCCAGTAGGCAAACTAAAAATAGCAGAACGTTTGGGAGCCAGTGACCCCAATCTACAAAGGTTCAGTGTTAGAGCAGAAAAAGAAACCTAGACTTCAGACAAAGGAATTATGTTGTGATAGAAATGAATTTGCTCGGATAAATGAATAGAATAATTGGCAATACATTAGCAGAGAGAAATATTGAACAGAATCTCTCCCACAATTCCTCCTCATTCTCTCTTTCTTCCTGTCCATCCACCCTTTCAACTCTGTCTCCCCCATGTCTCTCCTCTTCTCCACTTGCTCTTCTCTCCTCCTCCCTTGACATCTCTTGCTCCCTATTTTTTCCTTGCTCTCTTCATGTCTGTCTCCTTCTTTTGTTATCTCTTATTCTTTCTCATTGTCTCAACAAATGTAAATGTACTTCTCACTGTCTCATCCTCCAAGTCATTGATACAGATTGTAAGAGTTGAAGACCTAGCGCAGATTTCTATGATATCTCCTATTCACAGACTGTCAACTTGAAAATGAACTCTGCATGTCCACTCTCTGCTTCCTGGTCATCAACAGTCCTCCACGTTAAAACTCCCCCTCCTGGCCTGACATTCGTTTGGCAGTATCGATGATTGTTATCATTCATATCGGTCTGGGTCTTCCTGTCGTGGGTTTCAGTCAGTCTGTGATACTATATGGCATTTTCTTCAGTATTGCAGTGGGTCCAGCCTAGGATTCCAGTGGGGGCTCGGGTTCTTGAGCCTAGAGCCAACAAATAGACATTGTCTTAAATTCTCTTTCTTTTAATCTCCTTTTTGTTATTAGATTACTGTAGCAGACCTGATATCCTGAACTTCTTATTTCTCTATTTCTTTATTTTCCTAATTTTTTTTGCCTAAGAATTTGTAATAAAGAATCTGCACCTTTGTAACCTAAAATGGTGCCATAAGTGGTGACTTGTAAACTTTGCACTGTACTCACATGAGTTCATGTGACAACAAAGCTAATTGAATTCAATTCATCTTTTTATTGATTAAAGGCTGTATCGAACCTCATCAAATGTCATTTTGTAATCCAGATAGACCACATTTATTGGTTCCTTTTTATCTACTAGTTACATCCACTAAAAAACATTAATAAATTTATTGAACAAGGTTTCCCTTTAGTAAAACCATGTTGACTTGTTTCAATAATACTATATTTTTCTAAGTGCATTGTTAGGGATTCCTTGATAATAGCTTCAAGCAGTTTCCCAACAACTGATGTTGAGACATTTGTCCAAGGCTCCTTGTTTCTTATCTCCTTCCTTTCCTAAAAAGCAATGTTGTACATGCAAACTGTCAAAACTATTTGGAAAGTTCCTGAATCTAAGGAATTTTGTAAAACTTTAGCCAAAGCATTCTTTATTTCTGCAGCTATCTCTTTTAGATCCTTAGGCCATAGGCCATTAGGTCCCAAGGATTTCTCCAACTTTAGTTCCTGAAGTTTCTCCAATACTTTGCTGTTATTAATTTCCTTAATATTCCCACAGTTTTTAATCCCTAGATTATTTTATAAGTGTGATGCACAATAAGTGCCTTATTCTGTGAAAAGAGACACAAAAATTTCGTCCATTGATTCCGCCATTTTCTCATTCCCCATGATATTTTTTTTCAACTTTGCCTTTAAGGGATCAAAGTTTAGATAAAATTGACTGCTCTCAATGTCAGGATCACATTTGTCTGAGAGTGGGATCCAGGAACTTAGACAAAATTGAAGTCAATGGAAGTTGACAGTAAGTCCTCCACTGATTGGAATTGTACCCAGTACAAAGAAAGATTGTTGTGGAATTCACCTCAGTCCCGGGGCATAGAATCATGAAGCCAAACAATGTAAATGAGGACCATTGGGCCATTAAGTCGGTATCACCACAGACCTACGCTAGTTCCACTTTCCAGCATTAGGCCCATAGCCTTGAATGTTATGACACTTTAAATGCTCATTCAATTACTTGGGGTCATAGAGAATCAGAGAATCATAGAGTTATACAGCATGGAAGCAGACCCTTTGGTCCAACTTGACTGTGCCAACCAGGTTTCCTAAACTGATCGAGTCCCATTTGCCAGCATTTGGCCCGCCTCCTTCTAAACCCTCCAATTTATGTACTTATCCAGATGCCTTTTAAATGTTGTAATTGTATCCACCTCCACCACCTGCTGTGGCAGCTCATTCCTTACACACACAACCCTCTGTGTGAGAAACTTATCCCTCACATCTCTTTTAAATCTTTCCCCTCTCACTTTAAATTTATATTTTCTAGCTTTGGACACCCCTACCCTGGGAAGAAGACCTCAGGATTTTATAAATCTCTATAAGGTCACCCTTCTGCCTCTGACACAGCTCAAAACTGGAATTTTAAAGTTTGGGATAACACAGCGTGGAGCTGGAGGAACACAGCAGGGCAGGCAGCATCAGAGAAGCAGGAAAGTTGACATTTCAGTTTGGGACCCTTTGAAATGGCTCGTGACCGGAAGGTGTTGTCGTTTGTCACAAACAGAACGCAGGTACTCTACAAAGCGGTCTCTGAGCCTCCGCTTGGTCTCACGGATGTAGAGGACGCCACATCGGGAGCAGCGGCTGCAGTAGACCACATTGGCGGATGTGCAGGTGAACCTCTGTCTGATGTGGAAGTTTTGTTTGGTGCCTTGGATGGAGGCGAGGGGCGTGGTGTAGGGATAGAAGTAGCAATTCTTGTGGTTGCAGGGAAAGATGATGGGGCTGGTGGGGCTAGTGTGGAGTGGACGAAAGAGTTGCGGACAAAGCGGTCCCTACGAAAGGCAGGTAGGAGTGGGGAGGGAAATATATCTTTTGTTGTGGAGTTGGATTGTAGGTGGCAGAAATGGCGGTGAATAATATAGTGGATATGGAGTTTGATAGAGTGATATGTGAGGACAAGGGGGATTCTGTCTTTGTTTTTGTCACGGGGAGGGAATGTGAGGGCAGAGGTGCAGGAAATGCAAGAGATGTGATCGAGAGTATTTTCGACCACTGAAGGAGGGTAATGTTGCGGTCCTTGAAATAGGAGGGCATCTGGGATGTTCGGGAGTGGAAAGCTCCATGTTGGAAGCAGATGCGGCGGAGGCAGAGGAATTGGGAGTAGGGGATCACCTTCTTGCAGGAAGGTGGGTGAGAGGAGGTGTAGTCCAGGTAGCTGTGGGAGTTGGTGGGTTTGACCTCTCAATGCAGCGCATTATCGACTTTTACCACCTTCTGGGTTTAAAAAGTTTTCCTCAAATACCTTTTAAATCACATACTTTTTAACTTAAATTTGTACCTCCTTGTTATCTCTGCAGTAATCCTTTAGAGTAGCATCCTGGACCCAAGAATCTTCAGCTGATTCATCAATAACCTTCCCTCTATCATAAGTCAGAAGTGAAGATGTTGTCTGATCATTCCACATATTTAGTACCATTTACAACACCACAGATACTGAGCACACATGCAGACAAATGGGGATAACATTCAGACATGGAATAAAAACTGATAAGTTTATTTGCACCACACAGATGTCTGGGCAATATCCATCTGCAATAAGAGACAATCTTAGCAATCTTCCCTAAACTTTCAATCCCATTACCATCACTGCAAATTTAATTAGCTTGTTTGAGGCAATAGAGAGGTTAATGAGGGTAATGCTATTGATGTGGCATAATTTGACTTCCAAAAGACATTTGATAAAGTGCTACACAACAGACTTGTAAGAAAAGTTAGAGCTTATGCAATAGGAAACAGTCACAACATGGATAGAAAAGTAGTCAAGTGACAGGAGACAAACAGTAATTGTGGATAACAAGGTGTGGGGCTGGATGAACACAGCAGGCCAAGCAGCATCATAGGAGCAGGAAAGCTTGACGTTTCGGGCCTAGACCCTTCATCAGAAATGCCCCACACCTTGTTATCTCGGATTCTCCAGCATCTGCAGTACCTTTTATATCAGTAATTGTGGATGGTGTTTTTTGGACTGGTGGAAAGTTCAGCAGTGATCTGTGTCAGCTGTGGCATGGCACTGTGTACTGTTGCCAGTTAATACTTTCAAACATTTTGATTTTAGCTTTAATTTGAGTATGTAATCTAGTGTGCCAAACAATTACAAGGCACACTGCATTGTCGATGGCATTAACTGCAAAAATATTTTGACGTCTCCAAATGGGTGTGAAAGCTTCTATCGATTACTAGAAGAGGTATTTATGAAAAATGAGATATACTGTCAAAGATTTTCATCTTGCACTCATCAGGACATATGAAAGAATGCTAAATTTTAAAGGAAACAC
>JAHRHZ010000004.1:34554311-34586638 GCA_024137785.1 Ginglymostoma cirratum
CACCTTGTTATCTCAGATTCTTCAGCATCTGCAGTTCCTACTACCTCTGTAATTTTCTTTGTTCTTTGTTCTTTTCCAATGTAATCAACCTGTGTCTATCACTCATCAATCAAACCTCACAATTCACAAATGAGCCATTCTTCATGTGCAGCTTCAAGCATTGCACTTGAATATTGAAAAAAAATGTCAGCTAAGCCTTACTGACTCCTTGCTCAACACTTACACACATCCACCAGAGAGGTAGAAAGTGTCAGTGACATATTCTCTAAACAGCTTTTTGAAATGTATTAGTACACACGTCTGAAGCAGCTAGGACCTGAACCCAGATCTCCTGCCTCATATGTAGAGACATTGCTACTGCATCACTGGTACCCCTGGCTTGATAATATCCTCACCTCCAAACCATGGCACTTAACGCAACACCTAACTTTCCAATTCTACTTGAGCAATGTCAAAGATCTCAGCGTGGACAGAACATAGAAATTGGGATTCATCCAGCTCATGTTGCTCATCTGCTGAGTATTTTGTGGTGTACGTCAGATACCATTTTTGTACTCCCGAAATCTTCAAAACATGGTGAACATGCCTGCATGGTTTACAGATCACATAAAACCAATCATCACAAAAATTAAGACTTGAGCTACATACAGATCTGAATTTACACCAGACTATAAAGTAAATATAAAAGGGAATTACAGTGACGAATTGGATCTGTTTAATGTCTGAGCCTCACAGCTTGAAACAACAATCTAATCATTTGATTGCTTCAGGCAAATATGGAACACTAAACACACATCATTATCATTTAATTAGGCTCAGACCAGATTCCCCTTAAATAACTTCTGCTCAAGTTATGACCTTGTTGTATTGGCACTCATTGTTGGAGGGGTGACTGAACATTGCTCGCAAAGTGAACTTTTTAAAAATCTAACTCCCAGCCACTCAGAGCATAATTTCAGCCATGTGTTTAGTTTTTGGATATGGTGCAATTTGTAGGAGGCTTTGTTCATTAAAACAAGTTAGCATGGCTAGTGTGAAGACATGCTGAAGATTAGTGATTACATAATCCCTACAGTGTGCAAGAGGCTGTTTGGCTCATCAATCTGCCCCAGCCCTTCAAAGAGCATCTCACCTAAACCCATCCCCTACCCTACCCCTACATTTTTCCCATGGCTAATCCACCTAGCCTGCATGTTTGGATTGTGGGAGGAAACCAGAGGTCCCAGCAGAAACCACTCAGATATGGTTAGAACATGCAAACCCCACACAGACGATCACCTGAGGCTGGAATTGAACATAGATCCCTGGTGCTGTGAGGCTATAGTGCTAATGACTAAGCTTCTGTACCAGCCTGCAAGACTTTGGAAAGTACTAGTAAGTGAAAAGTCAATTTTCTCCATTTCAATCGCATTCAAAATGAACAAAATACTCAGGATATCAAGGTCCGAGACTGGAAATCACTTAACTGGCAATCTTACTTTAATTTGTTTAATTTATGCAGTTCTGTAAATTATGTTTTTTTTGAGTTTCATCTGTGCTTTCTGGGGTACAATGTTAATAAATTTATTAATTATATAACTCTGATATCAAAAGTCACATGTTATCAAGACCCAGGAAAGGAAGAACCATAGGAGAGAACTGTAATCAGTATTCTGTATATTCGAAAATAAATAACAAGCATACAGTAATTATACAGAGTCAGACCGTAATCACTCTCAGCTCAGGTAAAGGCAGAGATGTAGCAGATTCTCAGTAAACACAATCTATTGAGTTGAGTGAGTCTATTGAGTAACTTCAAGAGTGGTGGAACACCCAGTGCCCATTTCGAATGGGAATGCAGAATCCCCGAGGGAAGAATAATTCAGGGCTGAGACTATGGGAGCAGTGTAGCCCATGGTGACAGCAAGATTAACACAAATCATTTCCAATTCCTCTCCATCCAGCTAGCATTACCTTCTCATGAATGAATGAATTAAATGTTCTTTATGCTTTTAAAGGAGTCTGAGTTCAAACAGCAGCTCCTCAAGCTTGCATTTTGTGGCTGTGATACACTTTAGAAAACAACTTATGATGAATAAACCTTTAAAATGATCCAAGGCACAATCTCCATAACAACTGCAATGCAAGCATGCCAGTATTATTGGCCATCACAAAATGCCTGCATTCTGTACAACCGTTTTCTGTGAGACAAGCCAACACTTCCTATATGAAGTATATATAAGGATGTGATTTTGTCAACTCATTCAGATCTTACAAATCAATCTTTTAAATTGAAATGTCACTTTAGCTAATGTTGAATACAAGACAGCCTCTTATCTTTTTGTTAAATCAACTTGTTCAAAGATATTATGACACACCTCTGGAGTAGGGGAGACTTGAACCCAGGCCTCTTGGTCCAGAGGTAGGGACACTACCACTGCACAAGAGCAGCAAGACACCATCTTGTTAAGAAGTTGAAGTCAGACCTCAGAGTGGCTGCTCACAGCCTCATTAAGCAGCTAGTTTAAATTACCTGCCCATGCTCAATAATACAGGTTGCATGATATTTGAATGTTGAGCACTTCATGTCTAATTTCTAATCAACCTGTTCAGAGATGTTATGACACAACTTTGGACCAGGTGAAACTTGAAACCCAGGTCTCCTGGCTCTGAGGTAGGGACAATACCACTGTGCCACAGGACCCTTTTAGCTTCAGGTTGAATTTTCTGGGTATCGTTTTTCTCAGCCAGGCGTTCCAATAATCGCTGTTCCTTCTCAAGGAAGGGTGCTTACATTGAGGCATGAACTCACAGCCTCAGCATTTCGTGCACCTCCATATTGTCTTGCAAGTACCATGTACTGATCCATTGCTTCACTTGAAAATCGCAGTGCTTGAGCACCTCATGAATGTCCTGTCTTAACAGTGACTGACTGTTTCAGAGTAAACTTGACATTGTTGTAGATTTCAAGAGCTAATTGATGGGGTTCCCATCACTTCATGATTTTTGCTGTTTCAGTTGTGAAGAAGATTCCTTGATATGGAGATTCCTACTGGAAAGATGTCTCAAGGTTTTCATCAGCACTTAAACAACAAATCCTCATCTCTCTCCGCCTTACCTATATATGCTACTCAACCTCACTGGACACCTTGAGGAGTCTGGGGGCAAATGTCCTATCACTGGACTAGTAATCCAGAAGCCTAGTCTAATGTTCTGGGAACAATAGTTTGAAACCCACCATTGCAGATGGTAAATTTGAGATCGAATTCCAAAATTCTGGAATAAACTGTTAAGCTAATGTCAGGTTAGAAATCCACCTGGTTCACTAGTGTCCTTCAGGGAATGAAATTGCCATCCATTACCTGGCCTAGCCTACTCCAGACCCACAGCAATGTAGTTGACTCTTCTAAGCAATTAAGGTCATCCACCTGAACAAATGAAAAAAAGGCCGCCAGCTGTATTCACTACAGGTGCCCCAATGTACACAGGAGAACTGGGAGGAAACATGATGAAGCTCAAGTGCGTTATCCACTGCAGGAGAGAGGCACAGGTTTCCTTGAGTCAGACAACAGAGAAACAGCCCCTTCAGCCCACCATTTCTCTGCAAACAAAGACCATGCTACACTAATCCCACTTACCTGCACTTGGTCCTTAGCCTGCTATGCCTTGACACTTCAAGAGCTCATCCAGATGCTTCTTAAATGTTGCAAGATTACCTGCCTCCTCCACCCTCTCAGGCAGCACGTTCCATATTGCCACCGCCCACTGGGTGAAAAAAAAAGTTCTTAGATCTCCTCAACACCACTTACTCCCCATTTTAAACTTGTGCCCACCAGTCTTGGATATGCCTGCCATGATCTACCCTCTCTATGTTGCCCATAATTTTGTATTATACCTCAATCAGATCCCCCTCAGCTTCTTCTGCTCTAAGGAAACAAACCTAACCTATCCAGTTTCTGCTCATAACTGAGACTTTTCATCCCAGGCAACATCCTGGTCAATCTCCTCTGCACCAGTTAGTGTAATCACTTCCTTCTGATACAGTGATGACCAGAACTGCACACAGTATCCTGTCTGTGGCCTAACTAATGTTTTATAAAGTTGTAACAAGGCTTCCCTGCTCCTACATACTATGTCCTGGCTTATGAAGGCAAGAATACTATATGCCTACTTCACCACCCTGTCTACCTGTGCTGACACCTTCAGGGATCTATGGACTTGTACACCAAGTCCTCTTTGTTCCTCAGTTCTCTGTGGGGACCTACCATTCATTGTGAATATCCTTCCCTTATTAGACCTCCCAAAATGCATCACCTCACACTTATCAGCATTAAGTTCCATCTACCAAGGCTCTCCCAATTTACCAGCTGATCAGTATCAGACTGTAGCCTGAAACCATCCTCCTCACTTTCAACAGCACCAGAAATTTTCATGTCATCTGCAAACTTACTAATTAAACGTTCTACATCCACATCCAAATTGTTAATGTAAGTAACAAACAGCTAGAGTGCCAGCAACAATCTCCATGATACACAGCTGTTCACAGGCTTCAAATCACAAAACCAATCCTCCACCGTCACGCTTTACCATCGATTTGTAAGCCAATTTTGGATCAATTTTACAATCTCGCCTTGGATCCCACGGGCTCTTACCTTTTGGACGAGCCTTCCATGTGGGACCTTGTCAAAGGCCTTACTGAAGCCCATGTAAACCACGTCAACTGCATTACCCTCAATAATATATTTAGTCATCTTTTCAAAAAACTCAATTAAACTAGTCAAACGAGATCTCCCCAAATCAATCTGTGCTGACTATCACTGATCAATCCTTGCCTTTCCAAATGTGGATTAATCCCATCTTTCAGAATTTTTTCCAACAATTTCCCCACTACTGCCATCAGACTAACTGGTCTGTTGTTACTTGGCTTGTCCTGGTTGTCCTTCCTGAATAACGGAACCACATTAGCTATCCTCCAGTCATCTGACACTTCATACATGGCCAGCAAAGTATTAAATATCTCCAGCACGGTCCCAGTAACTTCCTCCCTACTCTCCCATAGCAGCCTGGGATACATATCATCAGGCCCTGGCTACAACGTCTTTGTCTTCTGTGAATACAGATGAGAAGTATTAATTCAAGACTTCACCCATGGTCTCTGGCTCCATGTACAGATTGCCCCTTTGGTCTCTAAAACATGCTACTCTTACCCTGATATTCCCATTATTTTTAAAATACTCACGAAAAGCCTTCATGTTTTCCATGATCCCACCTGCCATGGATATTTTGTGGCCCCTCTTTACCCCTAATTTCTTTTATCAACCACCTCTTACATTCATTAAACTCTTGGAAAGCCATCCCTGTTTTTAAAGTACTGTACCTGACACATGCTTCCTTCTTTTTCTGTATCAAATTCTCAATATCTCTTGACTCTCAGATTTCCCAGGACATCTGTCTTTGAGTTCCACTCTGAGAGGAACACACTGGCACTGAATTTTCACAATATTACTTTTAAAAGACTCCCATGTTTTAAATATAGATTTACATGCAAGCAACTGCTCCTCATCTATGTTTGCCAGATTCCATCTAATGATATTAAAATTGGCCTTCACCCAATTTAGACACTTAACTTCTGCACTATTCTTATCCCTTTCCGTAATGACTTTGAAACTTAAGAGTTACGGCCATTATCTCCTTAATACTCACCCACTGATAACTCAACAACTTGACTGTACATTCCCGATGATTAGGTCTAGCACTCCCCCACCTCTGAAAGGACTATATATGTCGTGGCACAAAAACCTCTCCTGGATGTACATTAAAAATTCCACCCTGTCTAATCCTTTCAAGCTAAGGTGATCCCAATTAATGTCAGCAAAATTGAAGTTCCCTACAACTATAACTCTGTTCCTTTCCATCTCCACCTTCCCCACTTCACACAGATACAAATATTCTTCACCTTCTGGATCCCCAGAGAAGCATGTCAGACCAATCAGCCCTGTCCCTCAGTCTCTGTCCTGCTGCGTGTTTAGCCAAAACTTATCAGGGAAAGGGATACAAAGACTCCACGTACATGGCTCAAAAGAAATTGAGTGTAATTTGTGCCTGAGTGCTAACTCTACAAGTTTACAAGCATAAAAATGTAGAACAGAAGTGGGCCATTCCACCCCTCCAGCTTGATCTGCTTGTGTTTCTGGTTCAGCCCCTCCACACTACAGCGAATTATTCTCATTAATAATTTAGACCAAAATTGTATGTTTAATCCAAACTTTCAAACAGGTGTGTCTTAACACTGCACCTATTTTTACCCTTTCATCAACATAAACTCCTAGAAGCGTTACATTTACGTTAGGCTCATTCCTAAAAATAGGTGCTTCCTGTGGTCATGGTTTTATGCCACTATTAATGCACATTATGAATTCCTTCAGCTACATTTGCAATGGGAGATTGCTCTTGTAAATTCATCCCATTATAATTACAACTGTACTTTCCTGCCGCTTGAGATATTGAAAGACCTCAGCAGGGTTCTCCCAGTTTCTCATTAACATTGCAGACAATCCATTGCAAACAAATCTTTTTTATCTTCTTTTCCATTCCAACTTGACGCAATCATTTAAAATTAAAAGATCCTATCCAAATAGAAGCATGTTCATGACTTTAAAATGGGGCTGAATTGCATTGGTTGGACTTGGTCCAATCATTCCTGGCATGTAGATTTTCATTAGAAGGGAAACATCGATGAAACATTACCAGCTGAAGAGTGAGGGGCAGAAGAGGGGAATCATCTCCCCTCTTTTTAAATTGATCTCAGTTGGTCACAAAAAGAATGGGCATAGCTATGAGAGATAAAAGGTACTGCAGATGCTGGAGAATCCGAGATAACAAGCTCGAACAGTTCATCCACTTCACCAACACCTTCCACTCCAACCTGAAGTTCACCTGGACCATCTCCAACACTTCTCTCTCCTTCCTGGACCTCTCTGTCTCCATCTCGGGCAACCACCTAGAAACAGATGTCCATTTCAAGCCCACTGACTCCCACAGCTACCTGGAATACACCTCCTCCCACCCACCCTCCTGCAAAAATGCCATCCCCTATTCCCAATTCCTTCGCCTCCACCGCATCTGCTCCCAGGATGAGACATTCCACTCCCGCACATCTCAAATGTCCTCATTCTTCAAGGACCGCAACCTCCCCCCCACAGTGGTCGAGAACGCCCTCGACTGTGTCTCCCGCATTTCCCGTAACACATCCCTCACGCCCCGTCCCCGCAATAATAACCAAAAAAGAATCCCCCTCGTCCTCACATACCACCCCACCAACCTCCGGATCCAACGCATCATCCTCCGACACTTCCGCCATCTGCAATCAGACCCCACCACCAAAGACATTTTTCCCTCCCCACCCTTATCTGCCTTCCGGAAGGACCACTCCCTCCGCGACTCCCTTGTCCACTCCACACTCCCCTCCAGCCCCACCACACCCGGCACTTTTCCTTGTAACCGCAGGAAGTGTTACACCTGCCCCCACACCTCCTCCCTCACCCTAATCCCAGGCCCCAAGAATACTTTCCACATCAGGCAGATGTTCACCTGCACATCTGCCAATGTGGTATATTGCATCCGCTGTACCCGTTGTGGCTTCCTCTACATTGGGGAAACCAAGCGGAGGCTTGGGGACCGCTTTGCAGAACACCTGCGCTCAGTTCGCAACAAACAACTGCACCTCCCAGTCACGAACCATTTCAACTCCCCCTCCCATTCCTCAGATGACATGTCCATCCTGGGCCTCCTGCAATGCCACAGTGATGCCACCCGAAGGCTGCAGGAACAGCAAATCATATTCAACCTGGGAACCCTGCAGCCCAATGGCATCAATGTGGATTCCACAAGCTTCAAAATCTCCCCTCCCCCAACCGCATCCCAAAACCAGCCCAGCTCATCTCCACCTCCCTGGGCTGTTTTTCCTCTCACCTCAAGCCACACCCCCATCTCCTATCTACTAACATCATCCTGCACCCTTGACCTGTCCGTCCTCCCTGGACTGACCTATCTCCTCCTCACCTCCCTACCTACACTCACCTTTACTGCCTCCATCCCCGCCTCTTCGACTTGTCTGCCTCCTCTCCACCTATCCTCTCCTCTATCCATCCTCTATCCGCCTCCCCCTCTCTCCCTATTTATTTCAGAACCCTCTTCCCCTCCCCCATTTCTGATGAAGGGTTTAGGCCTGAAACGTCAAGTTTTCCTGCTCCTATGATGCTACTTGACCTGCTGTGTTCATCCAGCCCCATGCTTGTTATCTGGGCGTAGCTATTATACTTCAAATAAAGCATAGTTAAATAAATCCAAACAAAGGAGCTGAATTACAGCTAAAGACAAATTTTACTACCTAACAACCTCCTAAAAATAATAAAATGCAACATCAAATGCATGCACAAACTCAGATAATAAGCTTAAAAGGGTGACTGCATAGAATGCTTTGCAGATTGGGCAAGTCAAAACAGTAGAAATGCCATGGAGGACGAATTCCGAAGAGTGTACATAGTTTTCTCGATCAATACATTAAGGAACTAACCAGAAAATGGGCCATTCTAGATTGGGTATTGTGTAATGAAAAAGAAATAATTGACAGTCAAATTTTGCAAGGTCTCTTAGGGAAGAATGACCGTAAAATGATAGAATTGTTCATTATGATGGAGACTGTTGAAGTTGATATGGAGAATAGGGTCCTAAATCTAAATACAGTAAATGATAAGGGTATGAATTCTGAGCTGGCTATGAAAAGTTGGGGAACATTATTTAAAGGGATGATGGTGGATTGGCAATGGTAAATATTTAAGGAGAGCGTGGATGAATTGCAGCAATAGCTCATTTCTATGCGGCACAAAAACAAAGGGGGCCTGGTCATGGTTAACAAAGGCAATTAGGTACAGGAATCCAAGGAAGCAGACCTGACAATTGGGACCAATTAGATTTCTGCAAAGAAGGGCAAAGTGTTCGATTATGAGGTGGGAAATAGAGTTCAAGAGTAAGTCTGTGGGAAATATACAAACTGATTATTAAAGCTTCTATAGGTTTGTGAAGAACAAAAGACCAGTGAAGACAAATGCAGGTCCCTTACAATCGGAAATAAGCCAAGTTATAATGGGGAACAAAAAGTTGGTGGACCAATTAATTACATATATTAGTTCTGGTTGCATAAAGGAGAACACAAATAATCACTCAAATATGTTAAGAATCCCAGGGTCTGGTGAAAGGGATGAACTGAATGTAATCAGTATTAGGAGGAAAATAGTTTCAGGGCAATTGCTGGGAGTAAAGGCCAATAAATCCCCAAGCCCTGGTAACTTCCTCCCAGGGTATTTAAGGAAATTTGCCCTAGAAGTAGTGGGTGCATTGGTGGTCATCTTTCAATATTCTAGAATCTCTGGAACAGTTCCCACAGATGGAGAATAGCTAATGTAACTCCACTATTTATAAGAAGAAATAGAGAGAAAACCAGGAATTTTAGACTGCTTAGCTTGTTATTGGTAGTAGGAAAATGTAAGAGAAATCATTCTTGACAGATCTACTGTCATTTATTGTGGATGTAAATATTAGTGTGGACATGGAGAGCCAGTGGATGTGGTTTACTTGGACTTTCAGAACATTTTCGATAAGGCCCAACGTAAGAGATTAGCATTTAAAATTAAAGTGCATGGGATTGGAAGTAGTGTGCTGACTGATTGGCAGACAGGAAATAAAGAACAGGAATAAATGGTCCTTTCTTCTGAGAGGCAGCTAGTGACTAGTGGGATACCACAGGGATCAGTGCTTCGATCCCAGCTATTCTCAATATATATTAATGACTTAGATAAGGGAACTATGTACTGTCCCTCCAAATTTGTAGATGACACAGTGTTGGCTGAGAGGGTAAGCTGCGAGGAAGGTACAGAAATGGTCCAGTTTGATTTGAACAAATTGAGTTAGTTGGCAAATTAATGGCAGATGAAGTATTATGTGGATAAATGTGAGGTTATTCATTTTTGTAGCAAAACCAGGGAAGTGCATTATTATCTGAATGGCAATAGATTGAGAAAGGTGTAATAACACAAAGGTGTCCTTGTATGCAAATTGCCAAAAGTGAACATGTAGGTAGAGCACGTGGTGAAGAAGGCAAATAGTCTGTGGGTCTTCATAGCAAGAGGAGTCGAGTACAGGAGCAGGGATATCAGAGTCTTAGTGAGGCTACACCTGGAGAATTGCAGAGATAGTAAGAACTGCCAGTGCTGGAGTCAGAGATGACACAGTGTGGAACAAAAATAAAGTTGCTGGAAAAGCTCAGCAGGTCTGGCAGCGTCTGTGAAGGGAAAAACAAAGTTAACGTTTCGGGTCCGGTGACACTTCCTCAGAACTGATGGTGGCCAGGAAAACGTGAGTTTATATGCAGAAAATAGGGAGGTGGGTGGGGTAGGGAGCAAACAATAGGATAGAGCCCAAAGAGAGAGAAAGACAGTTGGACAGACAAAGGAGTTGCTAACGATAAGGCTTGGAGGGTGAATAGTTGTTAATGGGGACTGTTAGTGACTAACATCAGGGGGTGTGTAATGGCAGGCTATGTGGTAACACGGCCTGGTGTGTGGGGTGGTGGCTGGGACATGGGAGAGTTTAGGGCTTAAAATTATTGAACTCAATGTTGAGTTCGGAGGGCTGTGGGGTCCCTAAGCTGAAAATGAGGCGTTGTTCCTCCAGTTTGCGTTGAAGTAAGAGGACATCTGGGATGTTTGGGACTGGATCTTGGGAGCAGGCGCAGCAGAGGCGGAGGAAGTGGGAGTAGGGGATCGCATTCTTGCAGGAGGTGTAGTCCAGGTAGCTGTGGGAGTCAGTGGGCTTGAAATAGATGTCGGTTTCAAGGCGGTTACCAGAGATGGAGACAGAGAGGTCCAGGAAGGAGAAAGAGGTATGAGAGATGGCCCAGGTGAACTTGAGGTTGGGGTGGACGGTGTTAATAAAGTTGATGAACTGTTCAAGCTCCTTGTGGGAGCACAAGGTGGCGCCGATACAGTCATCGATGTAGCGGAGGAAGAGGTGAGGGATGGGGCCAGTGCAGTAATCTACAGTGCTAGTAACGCCTTCTTTTTTCTTGAACTGGACACATTCCTCTGTAGAAAAGTCTCCCGAATACAATTCAGGAATGCTTATCCCTCATTGGCCCTTACACTACCACTAATCCGGTTAACACATAGGGAATGGAAGTCCCTAATATAATTAGTCTCTGATATTTACACTTCTCTGTAATTTCTTTGTAGACCTGTTCCTCTATATCCCTCCCACTAGCTGGTGGTCTATATAACACATAGATAGATATCATAGTACCCCTACACTGTGAAAGCAGGCCATTCGGCCCAATGAAACCACACCATCCCTCCGAAGAGCATCCCACCCAGACCCACTCTCCTAACCCTAACCCTGTATGCCTGCATTTTGCACGGCTAATGTACCTAGACTGCACATCTCCTGGATGCAATAAGGCTGTTTAGCATGGTCAACCCATCTAAACTGCTCTTCTTTAGACTATGGGAGGAAACCAGGGCACCCGGAAGAAACCCACGCAGACACTGGGAGAATATGCAAACTCCACACAGACAGTTGCCGAAGGCTGGAATCAGACTTGGGCCCTGGCGCTTCGAGGCAGCAGTGCTAACCACTGCGCAATGATGCCACCCATAGCAACAGTACAAAAGCACAATAACACATATGGCACAATATAATAAAATAAAATCAACCTTCTTATTCAAATCAATTCTGTCCTTAAATCTTCTTTCTCCAGAACTGCAAAGCTCTCCTTAGCTCAAAAAGCAATACCCCGCCTCCTTTTTGACCTTTTCAATATTTGCAAAACACTTTGAAATCATGCATATTTAACATCCAGATTACCTTTCACTTACGTCAAGCATCCATTATTATCACAACATCCCAATGCCACAAGGCAAACTGTTGCTGTAACTCCCCCATCTTATTAACTAGACTCCATGTATTCGTACACAAGGTGAGTACCCTGACTTAAACTTCATTACGTTCTCCTTTACACTCAACCTATTAACTTACTATTCTAAGTTTTAAAGCTATCTGCTTCTGTCAGCATTTTATGCACCCTGGCATAACTTTCTAATACTCTTGCCAGGACACCACACTCCTACTGAGTTTTCTAAGCTTACCCCAACAGAACAAGCAAAGCATCCTGCAAGAAACTTGGGAAGGCTATAGCCTTGTGATATTATCGCTGGACTATTAATCCAGAGGCTCAGATAATGTTCTGTGTTCTGAGTTCGAATCCCACTACAACAGATGGTGGAATTTGAATTCAATAAAATATCTGGAATTAAGAATCTAATGATGACCATGAATCCATTATCAATCGTTGGAAAGATCAAACTGGCTCACTAATGTCCCTGAGGGAAGGAAACTGCCATCCTTACATGGTCTGGTCTATGTGTGACTCTAGACCCACAGAAATGTGGTTGACTCTGAACTGCCCTTTGGGCAATTAGGGATTGGCAATAAATGCTGTCCAGTCAGCAATGCCCTCATCCTGTGAATTAATAAAGGAAAGAAAAAACTCAATTCCAACTTTCCTCAGGTAAAACCCTATCATTTAGTATATGTGCCATCTCCCCTGGAGCTATCCCAGAAATTTAAAGTCCTAGCTCCTGTGTGTGCCATATTTCTGGCCATACATTCGTCTGTTTCCCTGTTTCTGTACTCTGTAGCACTGGGAGTAATCTGGAGATTCCAACTTTTGAGATCCTCCTTGTTAATTTTCTGCTTAGCTCCCTAAATTTTGATTGCAGGATGACATCATCCTTCTGCCCTAGGTTGTTGGTACCAAAGTGGAAGATAACCCCTGACTGTTTGCCTTCCCCACAAGAATGTCCTCTAGCTGTTCTGCGACACACCTAGTACCACGGAGGCAATGCACCATCCTGAAATCACCCTAACATCTACAGAAACAGCTTTCTGTTCCCCTAACTAACTGAATTCCCTAATAGTATTGCTCTTCCACACTGCTTTCTCCCATCCTGTACAGTGGGGTCGCCATAGACTGCAGTACTCCTCCAAGGATCCATCACCTTCACTGGAATGAAACATTAGTTAGAGAGTGGAACCTCTGATGACGCTTGCCCTAGCTGTGTCTTCCTGTTGGACTATTTGGCGGTCACCCATAGCTTGCAGTATGGCCCACTCTGTGAAAGTGCTATCTATGTCGTTCTGTACCTCATTGATGCACTCCAGTGACTGCAGCCACTGCAAAAGCTCAGAAACTCAGATTTCAAGCTTGTGCAGCTGGTGTCACGTCTTGCAATGGGCTCATTCGGTCAAGAGATGTGTCTACAACTCCCCACATGCCACAGGATAGGCATTCCACTTGGCCAAGCTGTCCCACCATACCTTAATCTTAAACAGAAAGAATAGTAGGGAGTAGAAATTCTTCACCTTTGCAAATCAGGTCTCTCTCCTAAGCCTAGAAACTTACATCTTCCCTGTGCTAGCTAAGAAATTTACATTTTTCAAAATTTATTGGAATTATAACACACTGGGATCAGGATTACAGAGTATAATTAAAACAGAAGTGAATTGAAATTGCAATGATTAAGAGAAGAATGAAAGTACAGAATAGAAAGAGTTAAAAGGGTTTTGGCTCAAAACATTGACTTCCCTGCTCCTCGGATGCTGTCTGACCTGCTGTGCTTTTCCAGCTCCACATTTATTGACAGAAAGACCAATCCAGCTCCATGTAGGGGAATACCCTGGTGACTTGTAGTGTGTGTAATGAGGTTAGCCAGGTGGACAACAAAGAATATGAGTTCCCTGATTGGGGGCTGTTAATCTGGTTCAATCAGGGAGCCTTGGCTAACAGATAAGGACAGGAGGGTCAGAAGCTCTGTGCACTCTGAGAGCTGGCTCTGAGGGGGCTAGATCAGTGTCAAAGACCTTTCTTGTGTAAATAAAGGGTGACTTGGTGATAGGATATTGGCCACTGTAGAGTTATTTCAGTGGCGACGAGAGTAGGATTAATGATGCAACCATGCAAAAGCACCTACTAGCTTAAGCACAACTAGACTTCATACAATCATGACATCTGGCTTTATCATTGGAAAAGTGACAAGTGGGCCATATGAGTTGCAGGGCATTCGGATGGAAGTTGACATCCTAGCCAATCCAACTGAGCTTAGGGAACACCATTTGAGGAAAGACTACTGCAAAGCCTCACTCAGGACATTTTCTGAACAGAGGGAGTCTCGGTCAGCCCACAATAAAAACCCAAAACAAAGTCAAGCCTCAGCCAAACAGTTAAAATTTTCTTCAGGATCTGGACTGGCTGGTCATTGTACTTGCTGCCAGTGCACAGGCTCAAGACAGAAAAACAATCCCAAACTGAAACAGAAATTGCTGGAAAAACTCAGCAGGTCTGCCAGCATCTGTGAAGAGAAATCAGAATTAACACTTCAGGCCCAGTGTACCTTTCTTAGAACTCAAAAGTGTCCCATTAGACCTAAATGCAGTAAGAGAATTTATAGGCTGGTATCCAGGAGAGTTCAACCTGGAAAGTCCACCTACATCTGGTTTGGAACAGTTAAATTGCTCAGTAACATCCAAATCAGAGCCAATCAAAATAAATGTCTGGTTAAATGGTCACCTGGTTCTAATGGAGGTTGATTTGGGCGCAGCTGTTTTAGTGATCACCATACAAGTCCTTAACAAAATTCATTCTGGACTCCAAATCTTAGGTTTGCATAAGACCTTGGCCACGGTGAGAACCTATTCCAGGGAACCTTTACAGATTAAGGTACAACTTCGGTGCCGGTATCATATGAGAAGCAGTTGGTTCAGTTACCATTGATTGTAGTAAAAGGCCCGAGCCCAATGGGGCAAAATTGGTTGAGAAACATTCACCTAGATTGACTCAACATTTTTCCATTAGAAAATGGCTGCCTGAGTGAAACCCTAATTAAATACCCGGAAGATTTTCAGGAAGCACTAGGGACTATCAAAGGAGCCAAGGCCAGCTTCCATGTTGACCAGGAAGCAATTCCAAGATTCCAGGGCCTATTGCCTTGTGGTGTCTCCTTAATTGCCCTGGAAAAGGTGATGGTGAATGACTTCCATGAACTGCTTCAGTTCTTATGATGCAGGTACATGCACCAGGGAAGGAACTCCAGGATTCTAACACAGTGACACTGAAGGAACAATGATATATTCCCAAGTGAGGATGGTGCATGAGTTGGAGGGGAACTTGCAGGTGGTAGCATTTCCATGTACCTGCTGCTCCAGTTCTTCCAGATGATAGTGGTCATGGGTCTGTAAAGTGAGGCTGAAAGAGCATTAATGAATTGTTGTTAAGTCTCATATGGGTGTTACAAGTGGTTGCTACTGATTGTCGTGGAATTGAATGTTCAAAGTGGTGCATTGGACTGCCTTGTCCTGGTATCAAGCTTCTTGAGTGTTGTTGGAGCTCCACCCATCCAGGCATTCAATCACACTTCTGAATAGTGCCTTGTCGATGGTAGGCAGAGGTTGAGGATTAAGGGGTGAGTTACACATTGCAGAATTCCTAGGATCTGACCTGCTGTTCTAGCCACAGTATTTATATGGCTAATCACGATCAGTTTCTGGTCAATAGCAATCTCTGGATTTTGATTGTAGGGAATTCAGCAATAGCTATGTTATTGAATATCAAAGGGTAACAGTTGGATACTCTTTTGTTGGTGATGGTTATTGTGTGTTATTTGCGCAGCATGACTGTTATTTGCTGCTTATGAGCCCAAGTCTTGATAGGATCCATACAATGCAGAAAGAGGCCATTAAGCCCACCAAGTCTTTACCAACCCTTCCACCCAGGCCCAGGCCCAGCCCCCTACCCTATGCCTGTAACCCCACATTTACCATGGCCAATCCACTCTGCCTGCTCATCTTTGGACTGTGGGAGGAAACCGGGGCACCCGGAGGAAACCCACACAGACACGGGGAGAATGTGCAGACCCTACACAGAAAGTCACCTGAGGCTGGAATCAAACTCGGCTCTCTGGTGCTGTGAGACAGAAGTGCTAACCACTGAGCCACCGTGCCACCTTCTGATGTTATCCAATCTGTCTATACTCTCTTTCAATAGACTATTCAACTGTAGGAGTATTCAAGTTGATATTCAGTCGCAATGATATTTTCCTCACTTTTCAATCTAAATTGACCTCCATCCCTATTGTGCATTGCCAGTTGATCATAGCTCTTCCACAAAACGGACGCAGCTTTCTGATTCCCTTCTTCAGATAATCCTTAACTCCAGACACAGGAGCCATTGATTGAACCCGTGCGATGTCTTATTCCCTAAAGCTCTGACTCTAACTTCTCTGGTCAAGAGGTAGCAATGATTAGTGATGGAACTGTCAATTTAATTTGCTCCGGTGTAACTGTTCAGTTCTGCCGAGGAGTTGTGAGAAACATTGTTTGAATCAGATCATTAACTTCTGATTGTCTGTCTGTCATAGCATGGACAGCAGCAAAGGGAACTATGTCATTCGCAAGGGCACGGGGAAAGTAACAGAATGCAGTGCTGAACGTTTTTTCAAGGGCATATTTCTGATTTAATCCACAATATATGATCATAACATAATGGGCCTGTGCCCTTGGATGTGGAACAGCAACACAAAAGCTGTTCCTGCGCTAATTGAGTGGCAGTGGCACTGGCACAGTAGGGGCTGGCAAGGACACTATGAAGGATTTTGCATCAGGTCCAAGAGAACGGGTACTTTTTGATTAACAAGTTGGAACAGATGTGTGTGTGGGGCAGGGGGTTGGGGGGAGCGGAATGCAAGAAATCACTCAGTAAGTTTCACAGTTTGCATAGCCACATCCACAAACCTGATAGTGGAAGATTTCAGCCACTGTGGGGCAAATTTCTCAGCATGCATTTTAGATAGACCAAAAAGGATGGCCTTATAAAGTTACTGGAATTTCATTTTTTAAAGTACCAATACTTCTCTTGCCTTCTATTTCTGAAAGCAAATCTATTTTATTTTGAGGAACTCCCAACTTACTTTTCAAACTTATTTCCCACTGAGACCTTGGTTCTCCTGTTGTTTGGGGGTTTGTTGGGGTGGAGGCAGGAGGGGACACTATGTAAGAGATGGGTGAGGCAAGGAGGGAAGAAACCTAAGGTTCTTTTCTAAAAGCATTGTGTGTTGTCAAAGATATTTTCACTTTAGATCCCCAACTTCAACATCGAGCCATTGTCTGTCTCAGGTTATTCAGAGACTAAAGCGTATGAGTTTGATGCTGGATGTTATTTGCTGCTTAAAATAAAACAAAATCCAGATAATCTGGTTGTTACTTGTCTAACTTTCCTTCTTTCTCTACTTTACCCTCAAAACATGCAGCCTGAGTCTAGGGATCAGACCTTTTCTCGGGGGTGGGATTTTGGGGGTTGATTCCCATTGAGAAATGGTACAGACAATTCCAAGATCCAACTCCCCATTCCCAGTGCTGAATCTGCCCATCTGCTGACTTTGCCTGATTGACATCTTGAAATGTTTATAGTAAGTGGTTCTTTCTGTGACCTCTTCCATCAACATTTCAAACGTTTACCTGTACGTCACTGTAAATTATTTGAAACCTCTGTTGTTAATTTTTTTTTAGCTTGCTTGATTGACACTTTAACGCTATCGCAGGAGCTGCAGTTTTTTCATCAAAGAACATTTTTGAGCAGGAGTTTCTTTCTCCTGAGCAGTTTCACACTGGCCATTTCTTAAAAAAAGTTGCTAATGAACCTGTTCTAAGATGTTCTTACACATGTCTGGAACAGGTGAGACTTGAACCTGGAACTCCTAGCTCAGAGGCAGGGATGCTACTACTGTACCACAAGAGCACTTTTTCCATTGGTTGTATACAGTTTTATACATAGTTCATACTAGATAAAAGGGGGATGGAAGCAACATGAATTGTCATGAATTCGGCATGGAGAATCATGTGCCCATTGGCATTGATTAAGAGGTGTGAGTTGGTTTTTGGTTGCCATGATGAGTATGGTAGGGCCATGGCAATGGTTCAGGGGTGTGAGGTGATGTGAGAAGTGAGGACTAGAGGGCCTAAGCATTTTTCTTACTACTAGGATGGATGGAATACTGAGGCTTCTAACCAGTCTGCTTTGACACTACCTAGCCCAAAACCATCTGCACTGGGCTTGATGTGTCTAACTCTCTCTCACATTAAAACTCTCAGGCAAGAATTTCACATGAACAGATTTTTTAAGAATGCCCAGTCAGGATGTTTTTCAACTCAAACTACACGCCTCAGCAGCAAAAACCCAGCTCAGATGTCACATGGGATACTTTGGCTCATTGGATGAGGTATTGAATACAAACACAGAGATGAAAAGTTGGAACGATATAAAACACCGGTTAGGCCACAGCTGGAGTTTTATGTACAATTCTGATCGCCACATTGCAGGAAGAACATAATCACTGTAGAGAGAGGACAGAATGTTGCCAGGGCTTGAAAATTGCAGTTTTAGGGAAAGTCTGAACAGGCTTGTGCTGTTTTTCGTAGAACAAAGGAGGCTTAATTGTAGTGTGCAAAATAATGCTGGGTGTAGATAAAGTGGACAATGATTCTCCTTACAGAGATAAATTCACAATTGACAGACGTTTAAGGTCAAAGGATTAAAGGGTACTTGAGGAAACCGTGTTCAGCCAGAGAGCAGTGGAATTTGCTGCAGATTGGTGGATGAGGTGGAAACTCATTTAACAAAAACTTGGACCTGCACTTCAAGCACTGTGACATGCAAGGTTATGGACCAGGTGCTGGAAAGTGGGATTAGAATTGGAGGCTAGTATATTCAGCAAGTGCAGACTCAATAGGCTGAATGGCCTCTTTTCTGTGCCATAACTTTTCTGAGGTTTTAATTTTTCATTACACCATTGTTGTAGCTTCTTTTTCACACAACTGACTTTAAGGAGGGCGGCTTCTTTGTAAGGTGGTGCCAATTTAGTGTGAGCTTTTGTCTGGGCCACATAAGAATGCTCTCAATATCAGCTTACATGGAAGCTGTGATGATGGTGCAGGTTGAACAGACTTCTATCTCATCAGTCTGCACTGGACATTTAGAATGAGAAGCAGAATGTTCTTTCGCGCATTATAAATAAAGGAATAATTCCAGCCCACTGTTATAGCTGGCTGTCGTGATGTGTGATGTAAATGTCCAGATGGCCACTGGTTGAAGTCCCAAAGCTTCCTGTCAGTCAAAACCACCTGTTACCGTCCAATTATAAGGAGTTTCATTTATACTCTCCCAGCTTATTTATCCTGGCAGCACAACACTGGAGCAAATCCAACATGGCCCCCAGACAGACACTTTCTTGACAGTATTATCTCCGACTTTACAGTCACTGCTGCAAACAGAGAGATACTTGCATTTATATAGTGCCTCTTAGATTCACAGAGTTGCCAAAGTGCTTTGCTGTAAATCAAATAATTTGAGTCTCTGTGGTTGCCATAGCAGCCAATATGCATGAGGCACCCACCTAACAAATAACATTGAAAGAAATGTGTTTTTGCCATGTTAAGCAAAAGCTAAATACTGTCCTGGATACCTGGAAGAACTTACTTTCAAATAGTGCCACAGTATCTTTCACATTAGAAAGCAGACAAATCTCATCTGCCAGATCAGTACTGCATTGGAATATTGAGTGTGAGACAATACCCAGGGTGGCTTTAACTGTAAGTTTCAAATCTGCAGTTACATAAATGATGTTCCACACCATAGACAGCTACTGAGTTTTGCCAAGTGCTTCCAGGCAGTAAAGGACATCAGTATAATGACTTGAAGTCACCTCCATCAGTGACAGAATAATTGGATTGGAGAGGTCAGAGATGCACATGATCATGGTACATTCATCATTGGCATTCTCACTTTATTCACTTTGGTTGCCTGAGGCTCACAACACATCCCTTAACATCAGCTCAGGAAAGGAGCTGTCATTGGCAGGTAGGCTCAGAAACCAAATCGAGAGAAAGTAAAGCCATAAAATCTACCATTCTTTATTTAACCATCAACTTCTGGGGTTATGTTTGGTGTCAGTTTAGTTTCAGTGAGAGTTTTTGAACAAGTTCGGCTGCTGAAGCAAGCAGGCATAACCTGATTGAAAACCAAGCCACTGAAGTGTCACTTTATGCTGTACCCTGCCTTGTAATAGATGCTGTGGATGGCAGGAGCAGATACTGTTGCTAGACTAACAATTTGGAAAGGATAATGCTCTAGGCACTTGGGTTCAAATCCTACAATGCTAAGTAAGTGAGTTCAATTCAGTTACTAAATCTAGAATTAGAAACTATTTTAAGTAATGTTAACTACAAAGCTATCACTTATCGTTGTGAAAATCCAACAAGTTCACTATTCCCTTTCAGGAAAGGAATTCTACCTTCTTTACCTGGTCTGGCCTACATATGACTCACAACAAAGGTGATTGACTCTTAACTGCCCTCTGAAAGGCATGCAGTTCAGGGGCAATTAGGGATGGACAATAAATGCTGTTCTTTTCAGTGGAGTTCATATACAATGGAATTAAAATAAAAAGCCTGTTCTAGATCCACACTCCCTCCCACCTTTATTGTCCATCTCCAGTTGCCATTGAGAAGGTGGTGGCGAACTGACGTTTTGAACCACAGCAGCTCATTAGGTGCAGGTTGACCCATATTGCTGTTACGGAGGGAGTTCCAGGATTTTGATTCAGTGACAGTGATAGAACAGCGATATCTTTCCAAGTCCAGAAGGTGAGTGGCTTGGAGGGAAACTTGCAGATGCTGATGTTCTGATGCATCTGCTGTCCTTGTCCTTGGTAGTGGTAATGGGTTTGGAAGGTGCAGTCTAAAGAGGCTTGACGAATTTCTGTCGTGCATCTTGCAAATGGGACACACCAACCACAGAATGTTGATGGTGAAGAGACTGAATGTTGATATGGTGCAAATCAAAGGTCGTGTTTTGTCCTAGGTTGTGTCAAGTTTCTTGAATGTTCCTGGAGCTGCAGCCATCCAAGCGCATAGGGAATATTCCCCAGTATACTGCTAGCTTGTGCCTTGAAGATAGTGGATAGGCTTCTGGGAGTCAGGAGATGAATTACTTGTTGCAGGATTCCTGGTCTCTGACCTGTTCTGTAGCCACATTATTTATTTGGCATGTCAAGTTCAGTTTCTGGTCAATGGTAATGCCAAATTGTTGATAGTGGGGTCTTAGTGATGATAACACCATTGAATATCAAGGGCAATAGTTAGATTCTGTCTTGTTGGAAATTGTCACAACCTAGCATTTACATGGTGTGAATGTTACCTGCCACTTGTCAGCCTAAGCCTGAATATTATACAAATTTGCTGCAAATTTGAGTCTTAACAAGATGAGGCATTTATCTTGCGCGGTAAGGTGTAGTTTATTGCATCATAGTAATAGGTGCAAATAATTTTAAGTAGTTCGGCTCACTTACATCTATTACTGAGCAACAGATGGCACGCCTGCCTCTAGAATCTGTTATGTCATCAGATTGGTTGCATCTAGTGTGGCCTCAACATTAACCCTTTCAGAACTATTACCCTGCATTACATTTCCAGCACCTCCTCCCCACCCCTCTGCCCCTAAGTGTCCGACTTTACAAATGCAGGTCATGTGTTGAGTGCACAGTTCTTCCAGGACATATTGTCTCTTTGGACTTGACAGATTTGTAGCTCTTCGATTGTTGGCTTTGCTTCTCATTCTCAATAAATTATTTCTTTGCTGAAGAATTTTTAATCCCTCAATGTCATTCTGGATTGTATAATATCTTTTGAATGCAGTAGGGACGGTCCACTACCTTACCTGGAGCACCTTTAATCTCCTGAATTCCTTTGCAGATGAGCTCTTGCCTGTTAATACAGGTTGTTGCCCATATTGTCATCTGGGGGACATTTAATCTTGTGAATATCCATCATGGTAAACTGTTGCACTGTTGAAACATGTTTGTTTGCAGTATGCAGAATTCTGGATGAGGCAATCAGTTTTTTTTTTGTTTGAACTGGTATTCTCTTTATTAAAGGATCCTAGATGTTCAGAACTGACAGTTCCTTTGCTTTGACTGGGTCCTGAATCTGTGGACATTGGTCTGGTTTCCCAGGAATTGTATGCAGCTCATTTTCATTTTGTTCAACGTGTTGATGAGGTTGGACTCTCTGTGGAAGATACTCTGATGAACTGAGCATTTTTCCATCTCCAGTGATGTTACTGGAGGGATGTCGTTTATTCAGCAGCATCTCTGTCTCTGGCACTGACAATTTTGCTTTGTGAAACAATGGATAGCAATATTCAGTGCTAACAGATGGAAAACATTTCTGTAATATCTGTAACTTCCTTTTTATTGATGGTGTGAAGCAATTCTCTTATGTAACATGGGATGATCTAACATTGATTCGTTCTTCTTTTTGGGTTCTGCCATAAGACAATTAAATCTTCTATGACTCATGGTTGACCATTTTGTCAAGAATAGTTTGTTCCTGAAGCAGATGTTTGCAATGAAGTTGAAGCCAGGTGTGTATGCAGGCTCAAAAGTGTGTTGATTATGAACTATGTATTCATTTTCAACTCATGTGCTGCTTGCATTTCAGTGTTGCTCATGACAAAGCTTTAATTTTGGGAGCTGTTCCATCTAGACAATGTTGATTCATATTTTCAGGCTGTGGCCTCTGTTTCTTGAGCCATGCTCTTTAATCTGACTGATGGTGTGTAAACTATAGGGTTTACACATAAATTTTTTAATGTTATTTGGTGTGGGTTGAGATCCTGGGTTTTTGAATTTGTAACTGGCATGTTTTTCTGTGGTTTAAAGCTAATAATTAACTTGTAAGTACTTCTGTACATCTGGTGAATTCTGTTAAAAACATTCCTAGAAGACTGCCTGTAGAACGAATGCATTGTACTCTAATGGACCTTCTTGTATTTTTGAGTGGTTTGACCCAGCGTGGTAAATAATGGAGCCTCAAAGCTTTTGTTGGAGAGTTCTGGAACTTGTTTTTTTAAGCTTATGGGAAACATCCATAACCATGAGAGAGAAACGTTTAGTTTCAATTTTGACTTTGAATGGAACAACTCTGAGAAGTCCTTGGAATAGGACAGCTGCACAGAGCATTGCTGCTGAGAAAGAACCACAGCTGCGATGAATTTTGCATTGGAGACATGCGTTAGTGTGAGCCTCAGATCAGAACTGTTGGGATAAATACCTTTAAGAGGTTACTTAAAGTTGAATAAGTGAAACGTAGGTGTGTGGTTTCTCCAGGAACGAGCTATCAGGGCAGCACAGTGACTCAGTTGTTAGCACTATTGCCTCATAGCACCAGGGACCTAGATTCAATTCCACCCTTGGGTGACTGCGTGGGTTTCCTCCCACAGCCCAAAGATGAACAGGTCAGGTGGATTGGCCATGCTAAATTATCTATAGTGTCCGGGACAATAGAGGCTAGGTGGATTAGCCATGGGAAATGCAAAGTTACAGGGAAAAGGTGAGGGGGTGTGTCTAGGTGGGAGGCTCTTTGGAGGGTCGGTGTAGACTCAAGGGCCTGAATAGCCTGCTAATATACTGTAGGGATTCTATAATTCTATCACAATTCCTGACTAAAAGTTCAGTCATAAGTTGTTTAAACCTTCTGAAGTATTTGTGACAGGGACTCTGGTGTGCATAGCATATGTGGGGGCAACATCATGGCTCAGTGGTTAGCACTACAGCCTCTTAGCACCAGGGACCTGGGTTCAATTCCACCTTTGTGTGACTGCCTGTGTGCAGTTTACACATTCTCCCTGTGTCTGTATGGGTTATCTCCCACATTCCAAAGATGTGCAGGTTAAGTGGATTGGTTATGTTAAATTACCCATAGTATCTAGGGTGGGAAATGCAGGGATAGGGTAGGGGGTGGGTCTTTGTGGGATGACCTTCAGAGGGTCAGTGTGGACTTGATGGGCCAAATGGCCTGCTTCCACACTCTATCATTCTATGTGGGGTATTTTGGGAAAATTACCAGGGGTGTTTTTTGGGTATTATACAAATGCTGTTTTGTTTCTTTAAAATTTATAGAGGAATGTTTTGAGAGTAAAGGGATTATACTTTAACTGTGTGGTTAAAACTTTTGAATTTGTATCCTAGGTAGATAGTTTGAATTATTCTATTTTATCATCATTCCTTTGGTAGTAAACTTCAATTTCATGTTAAAGCAAAGTTTGCAATATTGCGTGCTTATTCAGCAGGAGATAATTTTGTTAAAACCAAAATAAATGAAAATCTGATCTATCAAGCCTGGTCCTTGACTGGGATCTGACTTGTTCAGCAATAATGTCACCTGGATAATGACACAGCGTAATATCACTTGTTCCCTATGTCAATTTTGAAATCGACAAGGTATCTATTGACATCAATAAGCTTTGTGAAGCCAGATTCCAATGAATCATTGATGTTAGTTGATTGAATTTTTCTCAGGATGCCCTACTTTTTAGAAATGAAGATATATATAAGCTAACACTTCCTCTTCTAAAAGAGGGAGTCCAACTGCATTAATCTTTTTGAAGGAAGTAATAATTTGGCATTTTGCTGTTCTGAAACTGTGCACTACATTTGCACATTTTCTGGAGGTGATGTGGAGTCTCACAGATGTAGCAATGTTTTGTAATGGCTGAGCACTGCTTGTACCTGCATGATTATTGTTCTGCAGTGCTGACCCTGACTCTTATTATCTGCTGTTTAGCTTAACCTCTTTGCAGCTTATCACATGCCCCTTTTGAATGACTGCATATTGAAAAGTGAATAAGTTCTGCTGGTCCCTTATTCTCTTCTCAGTATCTTTTTATGTGTCTCTATGATCTCCGCTTCTGATAAGGTTTGATTGGCTTTTTCCAAAGTTAACTCTGCTGTAGATTGTAATAAACTGACAAAGACTCAGCTATAGTCCCAAAAACCACCTGTCTCTTATGATTTCTAATCTCAAACCACTTTGGTCACCATTTTTCACCAAACTATTAAGTTCATCAATGAAATTTTTATACAGATTCACCAGGAAGTTGAGCTCTTCTGTTAAATCTTGATTGTTTAAGAATTTTATTTGTCCCCCATATTGAAGAAATTGTTCCCCAGATTGAAGAAATGATCAAAGACTTTTAAGAAGTTGTCAAAAATACTGGTAACTCCAATCATGCTTTGGCGATTTATAACATTATTCAATATAAAACCAACTGAATACGATAAAGTATTAACTCGTTCAATTCCTGAGTTAATGTTTAATTTTAAAGAAATTTTGCTTCTTAAGAATTTTTCTCTAAGATGTCCAATTTTGTGTCCTGCTAGTCTTTTTGAATGCATTATATTTCCCTCAATTTTTTCTTAATGTGTTTATTTATTGCATCTTCAAACTTGCATTTTTGTATTAAATAAATGTTATGTAAATTTTGCTGTCTAAAGTTTTCTTTGGTATTTTAAATACTGCTCTTTAGCAATGATGCAGTATTTTCTTTGCCTGCAACCTTTTAAATTCTATTATGGCAATACAATGTGATGTTTTTCCAAAAACGTTTAAGTTCATTTAACTAACTTTTATTTGTATTAAACAGTTTTACAGTATATCCATCTTGCAGTCTAAAAGTTTCCTACCGATTTTAGCTATCAAAGTTGTAATTTTCCACCTTCTAAAGAGTTTCCCAACTTTCTGAAGTCACTTCTTCAAAGGCAAAATGGGCATTTTCCCTCATTGTATAACCTAAAACATAAACATGTCCCCTTGGGCAACTCTTATAGTTATCTCCTGTAGCTGCTGCCCTAATAATCATTCTGTAAAAAATAGTTTCAAATTTGCATCTGGGCATTCCAAAATTCTTCAAATTCTGTAACGTTCTTCTTTTTGACTCTTTCACCAATCTTTCAAATTTACCTTTATGTTCCCCCAAATGAACTCTGCAAGTTTTCCAATACTGTGACATCAGTATAAATCAATGTTCTTTTGATTGCTCCATCAAGTGTAGTTGTACCCTGTTAAGCCTATTTTTAATGACAGCAATGCCCATTTGGAAGGGTAAGTACTCCCTTTTACTTTCCTTTCCAGCTGGTCTTTTGTGCCCTGCTATGAAGTAATTTAACTTTTCCCCAGAGACCTCTAACTTTACTCCCACAGCTCTCAACAGTAGGGATAAAAGGTACTGCAGATGCTGGAGAATCCGAGATAACAAGCATGGGGCTGGATGAACAAAAAAATTTTTTCTGATGAAGGGTTTAGGCCCGAAACGTCAAGTTTTCCTGCTCCTATGATGCTGCTTGACCTGCTGTGTTCATCCAGCCCCATGCTTGTTATCTCAACAGTAGGGTTCTGGTTTGCATTCAGCAATTTGCTGATTTTAGGTCGTTCGAATCACCCCCAGATCCTTGGCTCTGACACTGGACTTATTAGGGAATGTGAAAGGAAGAAGGCAGTAGACGGTGTTTCAGGGTGAAATAATCTCTGTGTCTATTTAAATACAAAAGGTAAGTATACTACAAGAAATACAGTCAAAAACACTAAACAATATCAAATATACAGAGGACAGTAATTCATCACACTATTAAATTAAACACAATTAGAACCTAAACTGCAGTCTTAATCACAGAAACTTTAATCAGGCTTCCTATCCTTGGTGGTCCCGTGCATGTCACCACTCACTTTCCCCTCCTTGCTAGCTAGGTTGGACATTTTTGGGGTCTTGAGAGTGTAAGCTCGCCTATGAGGAAAATGCAATTTTGATATACAGCTGTCCATTGAGGATTTTGCCATTTGTTCTCTTGGTTGAGAACAGGCCCATGTCTGGAAGTTATTGTCCGGATAGCGCTTGATCGATGTCCCCCCTCTTGGATGTTCTTTGTTGTACTGATGCCCTTGGTTTGGCTTCTCAATTCAGCTTCTCTGTTCGGCCTCTGTGGTTCTTGGTTTCAAAGTTGCTTGTTGGGGCTGAAAGACTGTGGGGAAGCTGTTTCAGAAGCTTGTTATTGAAAAAGGCTCCCTCCTCAGGTCAAATGAGGGTTAGCAGTTACACAAACTGTGAGCCTTGTTATATCCCCACAAATCTGTGTTATCCATTGCGTTTCTGGTGTTTCTTTCTGAAATCAATTGGTTTCCTGATGACTAGAGTATGTGTGAATGGATTTTGATTGAGGCTGAATGTCCAGTATCTTTGTAAACTGCATACTGTCTTGTGCTGGATTGACCGAGGTGTAAAAGATAGTTTCATTCTAGAGTGATGGGTTTGGTTGATTGTTCTGTTAGAGTGGAGATGTAAATTGGAATCCAGGCTGAACAACAGTCCTAGACTGAAATTATTCTGGCTCTGAGTGTGTTTGTTTGCAGGCTGAGGTCAGGATTTTGCCCAGTGTTTTAGATGTTGGAAAAGTCCAGGCTCTTGTCCAGTAATTTAACTGATGTAGATATTTGCTCAATCCTACACATTCACTCCAAAAAAGCCTTCTCCTCTATGGTCTCCATCTCTTCAGTATGCCTAGCTTTTACTCTTTTCCTAGCCCACAGTGTTTTGTTTGAACCTCTTACCAGCTATGAGATGGAAGTTTATTTTTCTGGAGTGCTGTTTTTACTTTGCTGATGCTCCCTTGCAAGCTGCTGTTTGCTGCTTGGATTATGCATTTCAGCTAATGCCTGGCCGTGTCTTCTTAAAGAGGCAATTTTCTTAAAGTTGTAAACTTGCTTGTCTTCAGGAGACTTTCTCTACTGGGTTGAATGGATTCCCTCCACAAAATGATACCTTTGTACAACAATGCCCACCACAGATAACCATGTCATATTGGTCTCTGGGCACCAATCACTTGGGGCTTGTGATCTCTGTAGAAATGCTGCCACCAGCATGAGGTGAGAGTGGGATTCCCTCCCTAATAGCATTGTGGGTCAACCCACAGCAGGAGAACTGCAGTGGTTCAAGAAAGCAGCTCACCATAACCATTTCAAGGCCAACTAGGGACAGGCAATAAATGGTGGCCAGCCAGCAATATCCACATCCCCCAAATGAATAGAAAAGAAAAATCCTCCTTTCTATGCTGAGTCTAAGGAATGATCTAATTATCTGTGGTAGAGAATAAAATACTAGAGTGTCTACACAGTGAAAGACACTTGTCTAAGATAACATAGAGCCATTTGCTGCATATTAGCAACAGGTACAGATGACATTATTTTGTAAGTAGTTACAACCATCAAATGCTAGACATGACACATCTGTCTCAATTAGGATCTTGTGCCAGATTTTCGACCCAAAGACAGCTACATCATCAGATTGAGTGAAGCCAATGCAAATTCAACATGTATGCTCTCAGAATCATTACCTCACACAACAAAGATGCTGTCTATGCACTGAGGCAGCTCAGGACTACTCTTTGAGGCTAAGTATCGTCTTCCAGTGGTGGGCCTAGGGAACAAGAGCAACACAAGTAAACGGGAGCATGAATTCCTTTTGAGAACCCAGGCCCAGAACGCACTGCTATTGATGATCCCAGGAAGGTTAGAATGGGGGGAAGCACAATGATCTCTGACCATTGGAATGTTGTCTCATTTTCAGGCAATTCTGATCCAATTCATCAGAGATCACAGAGAACCCAGCTCCCACACGTTTCGACATATACACATCCACCGTGTATATGCCAGTATTACAGCCCTGGTGGTAATGGGATTAAGAATATTATAGAAAGTGTGTTTGGCAGTTCCCTTTATCTTTCATAGCACTCTGAAGCAATTTAGGCATTGTAAACTTACAATTAATGTAGTTGTTACACAGTGTTTATTGTACTTTAGCCGAGGAACAAGATGGTTTATTTTCTTTGTTATCAAGTTCTGTAGCAAGAATTCAAAGAATTCAAAACAATCTGATTTGTTTGATTAATCACTTGAGAAGTGTTTCCAACATTTAGTTTTGTGTTGAACAGTTCAATGGTTCACCCATATTGCATGTTTCAATAAATAACTTACTTCATGAATAAACCAATTAAATGATTTAGTCTGTTATGAGTAGCAATATTATTTGTGTCTGAAGAGATGAGATGTATTGGAGCTCTATGAAATATCTGTCATCAACTTCACAATGAATAAAGGAGAAACATTAAAGGGTAAATTCAAACATTTGGGATCCATTTCAGTCGTGAGTCAGATCTGTAGGATATTAGACTCCAATAAGCCATAAGACACTCATCCAGTGCAATGTGTTGTAGAGTCATAGAGATGTACAGCACAGAAACAGACCCTTCGGTCCATCTCGTCCGTGCTAGCAAGATAGCCTAAATTAATCTAGTCCCATTTGCCAGTATTTGGCCCTTATACCGCTTAACCTTTCCGATTCATATACCCAACCAGGAGCCTTTTAAAAATTGTAATTATGCCAGCATCCACCACTTCCACTGGCAGTTCATTCCATACACACATCACCCTCTGCATGAAAAAGTTGCTCCTTAGGTCACTTTTAAATCTTTTCCTCTCACATTAAACCTATGCCCTCTAGTTTTGGACTCTGCTACTCCAGGGAAAAGGCATTGACTATTCACCTTATCCATGCCCCTCATGATTGTATAGACTTCTATAAATTCACCCTGTAGCCTTTGATGCTCCAGGGAAAATAACCCCTTTCTATTCAGCTTCTCCTAATAGCTCAAACCGTCCAACCCTGACAACATCCTTGCACATCTTTCCTGAGCCCTTTCAAGGTTAACAACATCTTTCCTATAGCAAGGAGACCAAAAATGCATGCAGTATTCCAAAAATGGCGTAACCAATTTCCTGTACTGTCACAACATGACATCCCAACTGCTATACTCAATGCACTGGCCATTAAAGGCAACAAAGGTGTTGTTCTGGTTTTTTGCAGCTCTCTGCCTTCATCTGAGTCAGGAGGCTCAGATTCAAGTCTCACCTGCTCCAGAGGCATAGAATAATATCCTGGATAGGGTTGTTTAAAGATAGTTATAATCTGAGGAACTAGGGGCTCTTGTAGTGCAATGGTATATCCTAAATTCTGAGCCAGGAGATTTTGTTTAAAAATCCCACCTGCACCAGTGGCGTGTAGCAACATCTGAGAACAGTTTGATTAGAGAGGTACCTACTCTTGTAAAGTCTTCCAGAAATGCACTGGGACTGAGATGATTGATTTCCAACAAACATAGCAAGCTTCCATTCCAATAGGTATGTCTCCAGGCAATGGAGAGGTTTCCCATTGATTTCAGCTTTGGTAGGTTGATGCCACGTTCAGTTAAATACAGCTTTGATGTTAAAGACTAAAGACTTACACCTAACCTCTGGAATTAAGAGTTTTTGTTCTTGTTTATTCTTGGGTCAAGACTGTAATGCGATCAGGAGCTAAATGTCATTGGCGGAGCTCATCTGCCACTGTTTTTTCTGGTTTTTGTATTAACTTGTGGAATGTGGGCATCGCTCACTGATCAGTATTTATTACCTGTTCCTAGTTGCCCTTGAGAAGGTGGTGGAGAGCTGCCTCCTTGAACCATCTGCTATAGTTGGACCCACATTTCCCTTAGGGAGGGAAGTCCAGTTATTTGAACTGGCCACAGTAGGGAATGGTGACATGTTTCCAAGTCAGAATGATGATTGGCTTGGAGTGAAACTTGCAGGGGGTGGTGTTCCCAAGTACACTTTGCTGCACTTGTCCTTCTAGATGGAAGTGGTCGTGGGTTTGGAAGGTGACATCTAAGTTATCTTTGGTTTATTTCTGCAGTGCATCTTGGAGATAGAACACAATGCTGCTACAGACCGTCGGTGGTGAAGGGAATGGAGACTTAAGGGTGTAGTGTTAATCAAGCAGGCTGCTTTGTCCTGGATGGTGTCAAGCTTCTTGAGTGCTGTTAGAGCTGCAGTCATCCAGGCGAGTGGGGAGTATCCTGCCACATTCCTGACTTGTGACTTGTAGATGATAGACAGGCTCTGGGTACTCAGGAGGCTTGTTACTCACCTTAGTATTCCGAGCGTCTGATCTGCTCTTGTAGCCATTGTGCTTATATGGTGAGTACTGTTCAATGTTCTGGTCAATGGTAACAACAAGGATGTTGATAATGTGGTATTCAGTGACGGTAATGCCATTGAATGTCAAGTTGTGTTGGTTAGATTAACTCTTCTCCAATGTGGTCATTGCCTAGTATTTGTATGGCGTGAATGTTACTTGACACTTGTCGATCCAAGTCTGGATATTGTCCAGATCTTGTTGCATTTGGACATGGGCTGCTTCAGTGTCTGAGGAGTCGCAAATGATGTTGAACATTGTGCAATCATCGGTGAATATCCCCACTTCCTTATGGTGGAGGGAAGGTCATTGATGAAGCAGCTGAAGATGGTCGGGCCGAGGGCACTACCCTGAGGAACTCCTGCAGAGATGTCCTGGAGCTAAGATGACTGAACTCCAACAACTACAATGTTCTTCCTATGTGCCAGGTATCACTCTAATCAGTGCAGAGTTTGCCCCTGATACCCATTAATTCCAGTTTTGCTGTGGCTCCTTGAAGCCACACTCGGTTGAATGCAGCCTTAGTATCAAGGGCTGACACTTTCACCTCACCTCTGGAATTCAGCTCTTTTGTCCATGTTTGAACCAAGGCTGTAATGAGGTCAGGAGTTGAGTGGCCCTGGCAGACCCCAAACTGGGCGTCAGGAGCAGGTTGTTGCTGAGCAGGTGCTGCCTGATAGCACTGTTACTGACACCTTCCATCACTTTACTGATGATGAAGAGTAGACTGATGGGGCGGTAATTGGCCAGGTTGGATTTGTCCTGTTTTTTATGTACAGGACATTCCTGAACAATTTTCCACATTGCTGGGTAAATGCCTGGACTGTACCTGTACTGGAACAGCTTGGCTAGGGGAGCGGCAAGTTCTGGAGCGCAAGTCTTTAGTGCTATTGCTGGAAGGTTGTAAGGGCCCATAGAATTTGCAGCATCCAGTGTCTCCAACCATTTCTTGATATCATGTGGAGTGAATTGAATTGGCTAAAGACTGACAACTGTGATTCTGGGGACCACTGGAGAAGGTCGAGATGAATCATCCACTTGGCACTTCTGGCAGAAGATTGCTGTGAATATTTCAGTCTTTTCATTTACCCTGATGTGTTGGGCCCTTCCACCTTTGAGGATGAGGATATTTGTGGAGATCCCTCCTCTAGTGAGTTTGTCCACCACCAATCATGACTAGATGTGGCAAGACTGCAGTTTGTGAATGGTGGGTTGGCATTGTGTATTGCTGCCTCACAGCACCAGGGACCCAGGTTTGATTCCAGGATAACAAGGTCTAGAGCTGGATGAACAC
>JAHRHZ010000004.1:34587038-34630708 GCA_024137785.1 Ginglymostoma cirratum
CCGAAACGTCAGCTTTCCTGCTCCTCTGATGCTGCTTGACCTGCTGTGTTCACCCAGCTCTACGCCTTGTTATCTCAGATTCTCCAGCATCTGCAGTTCCTACTATCTCAGGTTCAATTCCAGCCTTAGGTGACTGTCTGTGTGGAGTTTACGTGTTCTCCCCGCGTCTATGTGGATTCCCTCTGGGTCTGACGATTTTCTTCCACAGTCCAAAGATGTGCAGGTTCGGTGGGCCATGGTAAATTGCCCACAGTGTCCAGGGATATGCAGGCTGGGTGGATTAACCATGGGAAATGCAGGGTTACAGGGATAGAGTGGGATGCTCTCCGGAGATTTGGTGTGGACTTGACGGGTCAAATGGTCTGCTTCCACACTGTAGGGATTCTATGCTGAGGAGGCATTTTTGTCCATTGGCAGTATGACAGCGATGCCTATTTTAACAGATTGCATTAATTTTTGCACATTGCAGTGTTTTGATGGAACAGGTTTCTGAGGGTTGAATCTACAAATACAGCCAATATGTGACAGAGTGATCACTCCCATGTGACCCTGCCTATCCAGTTGTAATAATGCATTACAGGTTAATCTTATCAAAGCTATCTATGTTCCAAAGATGTGCAAATTAGGTGGATCGACCATGGTAAATTCCACTGCCGTGTCTAGGGTTGCGTCAATTAGGTGGGTCAGCCACAGTAAATGTGGGAATGCAGGATAGGGTGGGGGGCTGAGCTTGAGTGGGATGCTTCTCAGAGGGTCAGTACAAGTGCAATGGGCCTAAAGGCCTCTTTCCTGTACTTTAGGGAATCTATGATTTTAGGCTTCTGCGATTATTTCTCTCCTATGTGTCCGTGTCACTGGCCCAGTAGCATGTTCCTCTGTTCCTAAAAGGAAACTTCTCTTTCACAGTGCCATGCCTCAGAAGCTCTGAATTAACTTTCGCAAATGGAATGGATCTACTCTTTGCCTCAGTCAATTTGTTTCCTTGCAGCAAATAACTCGTCGCTTTAAATAGTAGTGACAGTCTTTAAAGAGCTTCATTTGTGTGCTATTTCCTGCCTTCTGATGTGAGTGAACTCCCAGAGCTGGCCCTGATCAAGGCCAGGGGCTCTCTATGATTATGTAATGGGAAATCCTTTGAATCAAGCAAATGTAATTACAGTGAGTGAGATGGATTCTGCTCTGAGGTTCTGCAGCTTTTGCAATGAGGCCAGAATTTCTCCTTTAGGTAACAGGACCATCAATTTAAAGACAAACGTTTTATTGCAGGGATATTTCTATTCTCATCTTATCAAAATCCGCAGCAAAGTCTTTTATTTCGGAGGGATGAAATGATAATTGGAAAACCTCCGGTGGGGTGTCTCTATTAATTGCAACTGGAGAAGGTTGAGAAAAAATTTGCCAGGATGATACTGGGAGTGGGGAGTTTGAGATATAAAAATAGATTGGAAAGGCTGGGACTTTTTTCCCTGGAGTGTAGGAGGTTGAGAGGTGACCTTATTAAGTTTTACAAAATTATGAGGGGCATAGATAAAGTGAATGGGAAGGATCTTTTCCCTAGGTTGGGGGAATTCAAAGCTAGGAGTATATTTTTAAGTTGAGAGGAGAAAGATTTAAAAAGACATGAGGGCAACCTTTTTTATACAGAGAGGTGGTTTGTGTGCAGAATGAACTGCCAGAGAAAGTGGTGGATGCAGATACAGTTACAACATTTAAAAGACATTTGGATAGGTTCATGAATAGGGAAGGTTTGGAGGGATATGGTCCAAACGCAGGCAGTGGGACGAGTTCAGTTTGAGATTATGGTCCGTGTGTTCTGGTTGGATCGAAAGATCTGTTTCCATGCTGCATGAATCTTTGGCTCTATGATTCTGTAACAGTAAATAGATTGGTTTGGTCACACAGTTGGGCTCTATCTCTGATAAAGGAAGGAAAATCACAGAATTGTCCAGCACATTAGGGGCCATTTGGCCCATAATGTTTGTCCTGAGACTTAGAAAGGGTGAAGTAGGTGACATGGCTATAATGTCGCTTGACAAGTATTATAGAGGCCCAGGGCTAATATATTGTGGACACAATAATTCACATCTCATCACAGCAGCTGGAGGGACATGATTATCAGCTTGGAACACACAGCTGGTCTCATTCATGTTGACTAGGTCAATTATCATTGATTGTCCTAAAAAGCCATCTGGTTCACTTATGACCTTCAGGAAAAGAAATTTGTCTTCCTTATCTGGTCTGACCTATATGTGTCTCCAGACCATGGCAACATGGCTGATTCTTAACAGTGGCTCAGTGTTTAGCATTGCTGCCTCAAAGCACCAGCATCCCAGTTCACTTCTACTCTCAGGTGACTGTGTGTATGGAGTTTGCACTTTCTCCCTGTGTCTGTGGGTTTCCTCTGGGTGCTTCAGTTTTCCCCCTCAGTCTAAAGATGTGCAGGCTAAGTGGATTTATCATGCTAAATTGCCCATAATGTCCAGGGATGTGCAGACTAGATGGATTAGCCATGGGAAATGCAAGGATACAGGGATAGAGTAAAGGGGTGGGTCTGCGTGGGATGCTATTTGGAGGATTGGCATGGACTTGATGGGCTGACTGGCCTGCTTCTACAGTGCAGGGATTCGATGATTCTTAACTGTCCTCTGAAATGGTCTGGGAAACCATCTAGTTTAAGCACAAAATTACTGTCAGTGCCAGTGATGTCCTCATGCAGTGGAAGAATAAAATAATGTTACCCAATTAGTCCCAATCCCTTGCTTTTACCCATCAATCTACAAATTTTAGGTAGAGATGCAATTTTTCTTTGATTGATGAATCTGGCTTGACCACTGTTTTTGGTACATTCTAGATCACAACAACTCACTACAAAGACCAACTTGTTTGTCTCATCACCCCTCGGGTTCTTTGTCAGTCACCTTAAAAGTGTGCCCTCTGGTTTCCAATCTGCCTATCAGTTAGTCCCCATTTATTCTTCCAAAAAACCTTTGGAGCTTTGAACAACTCTATTAAACTTCCTCTTAAACCTTTATGTCTGAAAGAGAAAAATGCCCCCATTCTCTAATCTCTCCACGGAACAAGAATCATTTCACATCAAATGTTGAAAATTGTTTTATAGCTGAGAGAAAATAGATGAGAATGGTAACATCAAACTTGCATCAATTTTTCAAGAATGGACAAGGATGAGCTGGCCAGCCTCTTCGCATTATGTATAATTCCTCTGTCACAAGCAATATTTACAGCAATGTATTTAACAGAAAAACATCACTAAGAATTGGAAAAACCCTCATCTCAGAGATGCGGAGAACATCTTTTTCTCTCTCTGCCGCGGTGAAAAGTTGATTTTAAACTTTATTTCATGGGATGAAGGCACAGATTAATTGTCCTTAAACTAACTTGCTTGCTAGGCCATTTCAGAGGGCTGTGACCAGCAGTGTTCCATGGGGATTGGTTCTGGGTCCTCTTTTGTTTGTCACTTATTTAACTGATTTGGATGACACCAAAAGTAGTGGCATTGCAGACAGTGAAGAAGGTTTTCTAAAATTACAAAGGGATCTTGATCAAACGGGTCAATGGGCTGAAAGATGGCGGGTGGAGTTCAATCTGGATAAATGCGAGGTATTGTATTTGGTACAACAAACAAGGGTGAGGCTTATACAATTAATGCTAGGGCCTTGGGTAGTGTTGTAGAACAGAGGCACCCAGGGGTTCAGGTACATAATTCTTTAAAGTTTACTTCGCAAGTAGACAGGATGGTTAAAAAAGCATTTGGCACGCTTGCCTTCATTGCTCAGTCCTTTGAGTATAGCAGTTGAAGTGTTAGGTTGAGGTTGTACAGGACATTGATGGGGCGTCTTCTGGAATAACGTGTCCAGTTCTGGTTGCCCAGCTACATGAAGGATATTATCAAACTGGAGAGGGTTCAGAAGTGATTTACCAGGACGTTGGGGGTATGGGATGTTTAAGTTATAGAGAAAGGCTGGAAAGGCTGGGACTTTCTTCACAGGAGCATAGGAGGTTGAGAGATGACTTGATAGAATTTATAAAATAGTGAGTGGTATAGATTGAGTTGATGGTAGTTGTCTTTTCCCTAAGATGGGGAGTTTCAAGTCTGGAGGAAACATTTTTAAGGTGAGATGAGATTTTAAAAAGACATAAGAGGCAAAATTTTTACACAGAGCGTGGCTCGCATGTGGAATGGAATTTCTAATGAAGTGGTTGATGTGGGTACATTTACAATGTTTAAAAGAGATTTGGATGGATATAGAAAAAGGAAAGGTTTGGAAGGATGTGGGCCAGGACCAGGCAGGTGGGAACGGTTTAGTTTGGGATTATCTTTGGCATGGACTGGTTGGACCAAAGGATCTGTTTCCATGATGTTTGACTCTATGATTCTTTGACTCTAAGATATAATTAAGCTAATTGCTGTTAGTCTGGAGTCAAATATAGGCCACACCAGGTAAAGATAGCAGAATTCCTGCTTAAAAGTGTAGTGATTAGAACTTGACCAACCAGGTGGATCCATAAGATATGAGTTCCCTGATTGGAATTGTTAACCTGGTCTAATCAGGGAGTCTTGGCTGACAGATATAAACAGGAGTGTCAGAGGTTCTGCTCAATCTAGAAGCTGGCTCTGAGCTAGCTGGGTCAGTATCTTGTGCTATGCACATGTAAATAAAGGGTGACTTGGTGATGGGATACCGGCCTTCATGGATTTTTTCAAAAAGGGTATTGGTGAACAAAACAGCAATGATTGATAACTCAATGGTGACTATTACATTAGGCTAATTTTCAACTCTAGACTTTATATATTGACTATAAATTCCACCAGTTTCTGTAGCAGGATTTGAAACCATGTCCCCGACTATCAGATTGCGTCTCAGGATTAACAGACCAGCGGCTTTTCCCCTACACTACACATTCACCCATCCTTTCACTTCCTATTTAGTTGTATCCTGTCCATTGGAAAAACTTCTGTCAGTAGTTAATGAACTAAATACCAGTAATCATTCAATTTTCACCTTTGTAATCTCCCCAACAATTCATTGTCTGCCATTTGCATCTCCCAATCATTCCCTAGAATCAGAGAATTGTTACAGTATAGAGGCCATTCACCCTTTCAAATGTATGTCATCTTTCTGCCGGAACATCTCAGCTAAGTCCCACTGGCCTGTCCTTTCCAAACAGCCCTTGAATTTATTTTCTTTTCAAGTGTTCTTACAACTCCCTTTTGAGAGTGACAAACTAAATTTGCTTCCATTGACCTCTCATGCATTTTATCCCAGATCCTGTTTAAAAATGTTCTACTTCATTTTCTCATTTCACCTTATGTCAGTATAAAGGCAAAGTACTGTGGATATTAGAAATCTGAAAAAGATAGAGAATGCTGGAGAAAATCAGCAGATATATGTGGAGAGAGAAACAGAGTTAATGTTTCAAGCCTGATATGACTCTTCAATTTTGAATAGGAACGGAATGGGGACTGAGGAAGAACTGCCTATCCAAAATAAAGAGAAAGCAACAGAAGTAAATCAAGAAGAAATGGGAGAATAAAAGTGCTAGTGAGAAGGAAAAAGAAGTCTAAGAAAACAGAAAGACAAAACAACAAGTCAGAAGTGAGAGTGGGGATTGGTAATGGTGAAGGGAATGAAGAGGGTAAAAATTATATCAAAATAAACTTAGAATCATTTAATTTACCACACTTAACATTGTCTGTTAGAGGTCTTGTGGTGCAATGGGCAATATCTCCGCCCTGAGCCAGTTCGACTGTAGGTTCAGTTCCCACCAGAGGACTTGCCAGTCCTGGAAGCTGTATATAAAACAAGCAAACACATCCTAGCCCCTTAGAGTGGGAGAAATCCCTAGTCAACCATGGGATGGAAGAGTTACAAAGTTGTGTAGAGTAATTGTGAATTGAAAGGCAGGAAGCTAGAATTTGTTTGTAAAAAAAATAAAAAAAGAGTGTGTGGCTCCTTTAAGAGATTTACACAGAAAATGTGCTTAAGCAGCTGAAGAGACACAATCATTTCTGAAATTGAAACATGTAGTAGCTGGCTGCGTGATTGGAAACCTTAGGGTTTTTTTGATGTTTTGGCAACTAGCTAGACTCAGCCAATTAATTTGAACCAAGTACTTAGCAAATTAAAGTCAACTGAATTTAAATCTGATGGTTTTGACAACCCCGGACCAATGCTATTGTAGGAAAATTAATATGTCATCCAAGGTATATAAGGAGAGGGTTTTTAAAAATCAGTGTGAGAGCGAATCACCATCAGAGATACAAGCATCTAGCTCTCACAAGGAATCACTAAGCTCTCTAAGAAAGCACCATCTATCCATTAAAGGTACCATGGCACTTCTAGCTAAGAGTCCTCACAGAAGACTTCTCAGCGAAAACATTCCTGACAGCTGGGTCAGCAGAAGAAAGGCTTTTATGACTTGAGAACAGCAGAAGAAAGGCATGTAAACTTTGAGAGACAAAGTTTTAATTTATTTTCTTATTATTTGGGTTTATATAAGTGGGACTTACATTTATTGGAACAGCATACCAGCAGAATTTAATTCAATCAGGGAATAGGTAGCAGTTAAGGTGGAATTGTTTGGTTTGTTAGTAATTCTGCTAATTTGTTCACTGTTAGGGTTCAATAAATAAATTGTTACTTGTTGCTTATGAAGTGACTATCGTGGATTTTCTTTCATTTTACCTTACGTTCTCTGTAATAGTTTAACAGATTAGGTGAGTTGAAGCGAGCTTCTCTAGGTGTTTCTGGTTTAATTATTAAAAGGGGATCTCTACTCCTGTTATAACAGATTGGGGGCTTGTGTTTCAATTTTAATTATCTGAGGGATTCAACCTCCCTTTTTTAACAGAAAGTAAATGGAGCCTTGACCATCACTATCCACAGGTCCAGGTTACAACATCTCAAAATGCATGCTGTCATAGCAACACGGATTCCCAGAGTGACCTGTAATGCACCTCCACTAATGATGCCCGTATCTTGGTATCTGCATCTGGGTTGGGCATGAGGGACCTTGGATATTTTTCTATAATTTGGCCTCCAGAAATATATTGACCCATTGACCTAAGCTAATGATGCTAAATGAATAAATTGCTCCAGGAGGCACGTTTAACTCTGGACGTGATTAGGTTGGGGTCACATTTTGATTACACTTCTTCCATTGATTCCACATGGGATAATATTTATTATAGAAATGTATTGAATTGCACTGTCTCTGTATCACTAACCAAAATCATAGTGTTGACTTTTATCTATTTTCTCATTTCTAAATAGATATGGCTGGGAATTTTCCAGGGGTAGAATGGGGAAATGCAGGAAATAATATTTACAATGAAAAGATCAAACATAGATTTTTCATAAAGCAAAATGTCTGGAAAATTCATCATCCATAGAATCCACTGAAATCACACAAAGTGAGAAGATTGCAAAGAAAAGAATGCGAACACAGATCCACAAAGTCCAATCGGAACAAATCTCTTTTTAATAAGAATTGGCACGAAATAATGTTTTTCCAAAATGTGTGGCAGGAAATTGAAATCTTCTGAGAAAGTCGAGACAGGGAGTGAGGGAATTTTCTCCCAGTGATTTGCGCTAGAGTGCAATGCTAACTAACCTCTGTCTGTAACAATGGGCTGGACATGATGGGTCAAAACATGACCTCATACAAATTCAGACTTATTTCAACAGACCATTATTAATCCCACAGCCTCCACAGATCCTGGCTTTTATTTTCACAGCTGATTCCATCAACTTTTGAATACAAATGTTGAACATTCCCACAATGTGTTTCACAGAACGTTCTGACTAAAATTTGTCTCGTCATTTATAAACAAAAACTGGATTGCTTCACTGTGTGATTGATCTGAGCAGATTTTGAATTTGAAGCAAATTAATCCTGGTTCCTTTATTTGCACATGGGATATGGGAACCTCTGGACGTGATCAGCATTTATCACCAATCCCTAATTGCCCCTGAGATGGTGAAAGTGAATCACTTCCTTTAGCTGCTGCCAGAGGTAGAAGGGAAGTAGGGTAGGGAGGGAGTTCCAAAATTTTGACCCAGTGATGATGAAGGAACGACGATGTATTTCTAAGTCAGAATGGTGTGTGCCTTGGAGGAAAAATGTTAGAAGCTATTATTAAACAAACGGTAGCAGGGTGTTTGGTTCAGTTCAATTTTTCTGAGGGGGGAATACGAGCATTTAGATGAAATAAACAGGAATGCAGTGATCATTTGTGCATCTTTATGTGGAATACAGGAAATAGTAAATTTCTCCTATTCCCAGAACCTTTGGCCAAAATATGACAAATGAGTTGAACTTGGAACGGCGCAAACAAAATAGGACAACCAATCAAAGGCAGCTCGCTGAATGTTAACAATTAAAGCCCTCCATTGCTCCAATATGTTTCTGTGGAAATGGGCTGACATCTGTTGGAGGAAATGGAATAGAGAGAAACTCCTTAACTGCTTTGAGGGAGGAAATTGCTCAAATTTAATAGACAGTAAGTTGGAAAATTAAATAAGTGGGTTTATAATAGCATCAGTGTGGAAATGAGTTCTATCATTTCACTGAAAGGATTTGACTCTCTTACTGCATGCCAGTCACTTTATTCCTCTACATTGTGTTCTTTCTCTTGCTGTCTCTCTCTTTCTTTCCAATCATTCTCTCATTCGCTCATTATTTGAAATACAATTGCTTTAGAGACTTTACACCCTTTAAAGTATTTTGTCTGAGTCTATGACCAAAAACAGCCATTAGTACAGATTGCTTTGGTAATAGGACACACTCAGGGAGCCGCATTATTGAATGGGAACAGGACATTCACACTGCAACAGTCTCAAAGCAGCTGGATTATGTGGCCATAATTTTGTCGTTATCATGAAATATTCAGCCAAGGTGCTGCTCTGAAACAATTGGACATTCCATGAATTATCAATGGGTAGGGGGTGCAAACATGCACAAGTATCTTGCATCAATCTTCACAAGAGTTACAAGCAACATCCCACGAGCAGCAATAAATCAGGATATAGAAGAGACGGAAGAACTCAGCAAAATGTTACCAGCAGAGAAGTGATATTCAGTAAGCTGTTGGAGTTGCGAACTGACAAGAGCTGGGTTCTGACGGGCTTCATCTTAAGAGGTGGCTAATGAAATAGTTGATGCATTTGTTTTAATTTTATCGAACTCCCTTGTTTGGGGATGGTCTCATTGCTTAAAAAATAGCAAATCCTCCTTTATTCAAAATGGACAGAGTCAGAAAGAAGGAAACTTTCGGCCAATTAGCCTAACATCTATCAAAGGAAAAATGTTAGAAGCTATTATGAAACAAACGGTAGCAGGGTGTTTGGTTAAGTTCAATGTAATTGTTCGGGGTCGATGTCATTTTGTGAAGGGAGAATCACATTTGATCAATCTATTGGAGTTCTTTGAGGAGGTAATCCATGCTGTGGATAAAAAAACCAGTGAATGTATTGTACATAATTTCCAGAAAGTATTTGATTGGGGGCACATCAAAGGTTATTACAGAACATAAAATCTCACTGCAGGGAATGACAGATTGGCTTGGATAGAAGATTGGCTGGCTAAAAGAAGGAGGGGGTAGACATAAATGATTCTTATTCAGGTTGGAAAGATGAAATGAATAGTGTGTCATAGGGATGTGTAGTGGGAACTCAGTTGTTTATAATTCATATTAATGTCTTAGATGAAGAGCAACCAGTACGGTTATCATAGTTTTTGACAGCACAAAGATAGGTAGTAAAGTAAGTTTTGAAGAGAACCCAAAGTTTATAAAAAGCAATCAATAGGTTTACTGAGTGGACAAAGGTAGTGTAAATGGAATATAACGTAGGAAAATGTGAAATTATCCATTTTAGCAGAAAGAATAAAAAGAAGCATATTATCTAAATGGTGAAAGATTACAGAGTTCTGAGATACACAAGGGTTATAAGTGTCCTCATTAATGAATCACAAAGTACCCAGTAATTAGGAAAGTTAATAGAATGTTGACATTTATTGCGAGGGGAATTGAACACAAAAGCAGGAGGTTGTGTTTCATTTATACAGGGCACTGTTGGGACTGCATTGGGAGTAGAGTACCTTATTTTAGAAATGATGTAACTACATTGCAAGCAGTTCAGAGAAGGTTTTACAAACTAATACCTGGAATAGGTGATTGTTTTATGAGGAAAGTTTGGACAGTTTAGGCTTGAATCAGCTGGAGTTTAAAAGAGTTAGAAGTGACTTGATCGAAAGATAAAACCCTGATGAACAGAGGTGAAAAGAACATAGGACAGAAGGTTATTGACCGTTTTCCCACAGTGCTGGGCATTCCTCCAGATGGCTGAGTCTGCACTGACCTGGTAGCAACTTGGACCAAGATGGCATGGTCTGGTGCCAACGCCTCTACTGCTGGCCCTGGGGGAAGAGGACGTCCTCTGTCTGTACCACATCATCCAGCAGGACCTCTGGGTCCCTGCCTGTAAAGTGGCACACCAATATCCCCCTGTCTGCTGTGTCAAGGGCAAATATCAGGGGCAGTGCAGACTGACAGCATTTGTCCAAGTGTACAATGGGCTTTCAAAGGTTATACAGGAACAAGGGATGTAGGTTGTTCAGAGATACCCACTGAGAGACAGAAGTTGTTCCAGGAACACATGGTATGGTGGAGATGGAATCTGATGAAAGGCACGGCATGGGATGGGGTTGGGTATGTAGTTAATGAGGTGCTTTTGGTAATAATGATGAGATATCTCGCAAGGCCCCGCAGTAAGAATCTTTCCAAAAACTCAGCGCAGATTGTTATTGTGATAAAACACAAAAGCACAGGCCATCTGCATTGGCCCCAGGCTGAGCTTACGTATTCTTAACGTTATTTGTATTAACATGTTTGCCCAACTATTGTAATTAGCCAAAGTGAAGCAAGATTCAGCCCAACACTTCTTACCGTGTGGGAATGTAATTGACTAGCTTCAAGTTAATGTAACCTTTTATCTTACCATGCTGTAATAAACTACTTCTTGTTACTGAAGTATATGCCACTTCAACCAAAGATTTATTTGTGGTTAATCCTTCACCACTTAAGTCGCAGTAACCCCTTCATATTAGTTGAAGAGTCGGTGGCAGCATAGCTAACAAAGAGGATCCTGACACTGCCAGCTGCTAGGTGTAGCCATCTCATACAATGTGTTGGTAGAGGTGCGGCCTGCTGTGTAAAGTGAAGGAAATACCAGCAGTGGAAAGAAGTGAAGAAAGGAGAAAAAACCTGCACAAAAACGTGAGTTACCTCTTAAAGGATATGGCCATTTTAAACTAGAAGCAGGCTCTGCAGATATCAGTCTGTTCAGATTAGAAAAGGACCAGAAACACAGCAGTCTTTCTCTAAAGCAACCGATCAGCCAGCATCAGGGAAAAGTTTTTAAAAATTGCATTGGTATGTCTTGTTCGAAATGGTTGTACCTTATCAAGTTGATAGGTTCGAAATCACCTTATTAACCAACTACCTCATCCCATGGTGTCCCTGGGAATCACTGTTCAAAATGCAGAGCAAAATAAAAATGATGAAAAGCAACATCCAGCTCTATCATAATAATTTAATTTCTTGTAAGAAAGTGGGTTGTTTTTGTAAAAAGAGCAAAGCAAAATAACACAAATGAACTTGCAGAAACAATGCTTGTTGCATCCACAAATAAGTCAATACTTTGTGCACAGCACCGTTCAAAAATATTTCAGACTCCCAAGACATCCTTCCATAGGAACATTAGTATTGAATGGAGGGCAAGCTAGATAAACCCGATGGCTTACATCTGCTCTTGTTCTCTACGTTTGTAACCTGTATCCTTAGATAGTGAATTGCTTCAGAAGAAATTCCATAGCTATTCCTAGAGTAATAACTGATCCATTGCTTTTGATCACAGAGAGCTCATATCTGTCAATGGATATCCAAATCAATACATAATTGATAGTGGAGAAAGTATCACTGCATTATTTAATAAAAATCTGTGGTTGATAAATATAACGTTACAACCTCCTGATCCGATATTTCATGGGACAAGCAGAACACTCCCCAAAGATTGAACGAATATTTAAAAGTTTCTTTAATTCAGTTTGCAAAACATGCTTATGCCATTCAGAACCAGAAGACCTCACTTCCTCACAGGAAGGCACATTTTGCCCTAAAACATTGAACTTTGGTGGAGGATTCTAACCATTCAAGAAAACATATCGCATTGACCAACTTGACACACATCATCAATAAGAAAACATTACTGGTTTGTCATGGCTAAACCCAGAATGAAGCACACATATTGAAAATCACTTATGTTGGTATTAAACAATTGTTTCATGCTATCAACCTCAAAGATATGCCTGTTTTCACTGGGCTGTGGGAAATGTGTTCACGTATATTTGCTGACCATTGCAAAAGTTTTCAGGACTTGACTCCCAGAAAACTCTGGTAGAACCAGATCTGAAACTATTGGTGAGCTCTTAATGTAATAGGTCCAGAGGACACAACTGTTCAGAGGAGAGATTGCCAATTCTGCAAAGTCAGGCAGGACAATAGTCCAACATCAATGCCATCATCTTCAAGCAAACTCCGCTTACTCATTCGAGTTAAGGTTAACTTTGCAAAGTTAGAGACACGAGTGGAGAATGATAAGTATCAAATTTGATATACTTGTTTCAGCAATGACATAATGGACCAAATAAGGAAAAAAAGCTGGGAGGGAGATGTTGCATAAGACAATTAGCCTGAAACGGTCTTCCTGCAGAAGTTGCCATCATAACCCAGACATCTCTTGTAACATACCATCTCCTCAAGGGAAATTATCAACGGACAATGAATGCTGGCTTCAGTAAATAAATTTACTAAAAGGCACAGGAAGTAATGAGGAAGGTAAGTGGAATGTAGGCTTTTACTTCAAGGCAGTGGAGTATAAGAGGAGGGGAAACTTGCTGAAAATGTTTAGGGCATTGTTAAGACTCCACTTTGAATACTGTATGAAATTTTGGTCACCATACCCAAGAAAAGGATAGACCTGTGTTGGAAAAAGTGCTGGGAAGGTGCACTGGCTTAATTCCTGGGATGAAGGTGTTGGGAAGGCATGCGTTATGCTTACACTCATTGGAATTTGTAAAAATGAAAAATGACCTAACCGCAACATATAAGATTTGGAGGGGACTTGATTGGGCCAATGCTGAGTAATTATTTACCTTCATGTTGGGAATATAGAACTAAGAGATATATTGTATAAGCGAGGCATCTCCCATTTAAGATGAAGGTGAGGAGGGGTTTCTTCTTTATTTGTTAGTATTTGGAATTCTCAACCACAGAGATCAGTAGAGGCTGGGTCTTGAATAATCCAAAAGCAGATTTTTCGCAAAGGAATTAAATGGAGATGGGAACAGGTAAGAAGATGGAGTTAAGTCCACAATCTTACCAGTCATAATCTATTGAATGATGAAGCAAATCTGATGGGCTGAATGGCCTACTCTTGCTTCTGTTTCTTATTGCCTTATTCCAGAACAAAGTTTTCATTTACTAAATAGCAATGTTATAGGTGACTTGTATTTCAAACTGTCAAACAGAACTTTTTACTTTTGATACAATAAACAATCCAGCTTCACAGATATGCTTTACATTCCCTTATTCCCCCTTAGGTCATCTGTCAATCTTCCTAGGATGTATTTCAAAGTGATTCTTTGTTCCCAAGGGCTTCCTTCCTTTCCTTTTCCAGCATGATAATCATTAACCTCCAAATGGTTTTATTATGATGAGGGATTTCTCCAGAGGTTCTCCCTTTAGTGTAAAGTTAGACAGGTCTTCCAGTCTTATGCCAATTCTTCACAAATTTGATTTTTTGATTCAGTTGCAAATTCCTAACCAAATACCTGTGTGGTGAATCATAGAGACTTTTGGGCCCCAGTTACTTTTTCTCTCAAAAGATCCTGGTGGACTGGGAGATTTAGTGAAATTGCAGTAAACTTTTTCCTTGTAAGAGTCTATCTCCATGGCAGAATGAATCTCATGGAACTTGTATCCATGCAGAACCCAACTCTCTTTTATGTTGAAAGTTTGATAGTTTAAATGACAAATTCTTACAGACTGGCGTTCTTAGCACTTTCCTGGGATTTTGGATTCTGGCAATCTAATCACAGTAGGTTTAGATGCTGCCGCCACTGTTTCTAAGTGAGAATGCTTAACACCTTCTCTGGAACAAAACAACCTGAGCCTCCCATACACCTTTAACAGCCATTTCACTCAGGCCTGTTGTTAGGCGGACCCTTAGAACAGGTCACATAACCCATATAAATTCATCCTAAATTAAGGATTGAAGACATGTGCTTCATTTGGATACTTACTTGAAAACAAACACTTTAGGATTACAGGGAAAGGCAGAGGAATGGCATTAAGTAAATGTTCACTTGAAGAATCAAGGAAGACATATTAGGCCAAATGGCCTCCTGTCGTGCTGTAATAGTTCTGCGGTCCAATCCCAAAACGTAGCCACCGGTCTAAACTCAGGAGATGTGAAGAGCTGCGTGTGTGTGTGTGTTTTGATAAACATGTTTCCTAGCTGTCAATGTCTGCCAGCAAAATTTCCAGGAAATCCACACTTAAAATCCGGATTCGCTGTTCTTAGTGGCCCCTCATGAATCCCAGTCTGACATCCCCCAGATGCATTAGCAGTTCCTGACCCAGGAAACTAACTGCTAATACCGCTAGTACATCTCATTTAGACACATGAGAATGAGATCCCTGTGGGCGGTGAGCAGAACATGATGATGCTCAAAAATGACAGTGACTCAATGCACGCGCAAGCAGGAGAAATGACATCAGCCCAATATCTTCCTGTGAACTAAAAATGTTGGATAAAACGTCGTGGAGCTGGATGAACACAGCAGGCCGAGCAGCATCAGAGGAGCAGAAAAGTTGAAGTTTCGGGTCGAGGCCCTTCTTCAGAAACGTCAACGGCCTGCTGTGTTCATCCAGCTCCACAACGTTTTATCTCAGATTCCCCGGCATCGGCAGTCCCTAATATCTCTGTAACTAAAAATGTTGCCCTGTTTGTAGAATCCTGATGCATTGTGAACAGTGAAGAAGTTCACTACCAACGTATCAAAAAATCTAAGAAAGTTCAAACAAAAAGTGAAAATTAGAGGAAAAGAAGCAAACAAGGAAGATAATTAAAAGACTGACAACTTCCATGAAATAAAGTGATAAAATTATACATTTTCACAGCGCAGAAGGAAGCCATTCAACAAATGAGGGGAGAAAAGGTATGAAGTGAGTCATTCTACTTAATTTTCCATATTTCTTTTTCTTTGATGAGATGACATAAAGATAGAATGCTCCTGGTGCATGTTGTGCCTGGGATTAGAATGATCACATTCATCTGATTCTTGGTACAGCGAAACAGAGCTTTGAAATGTATCATTAAAACTTAATGAACTGGAAGGAATGTGAGAAATGAGCAAGGCTCTTTAGGCTTTGTTTGGTTATTTGAAGGTTGTGAGCACGGTCTGTCCGAGTTTGCCAAAATATACATGGCTAACGATGAGAATGACTGCATTGTCCGTCCCACAGCCAGATGACTGTAGGGGCAGCAGATCCATCTTTCTTGGAGAGGTCCTTAATGTTACATCCAGCAAACAAATTGTCTAATAGATTAGCAACAAGATCTTTATGTGATATGCCTTCCTTTACCTTTTTATCTGACTTCAGAAAGAATCAACCAGAATACTCAGTGATGTTAACTTTATTTTGATAGCACAGACATGACTGAACATAAATCACGAAGCACAAGCCATCTGCATTGGCTCCAGGCTGAGCTTATGTGTTCTTAACACTATTTGTACTAACGTCTTTGCCCAACCATTGTAAAGGTCCATTAAAATCTTCCTGTATTGCCAAATATTTTCCATATATCAATTTCCTTAATGGAACCTAAATTATATATTCTTATCATAGGTTCAGTTTCTCCATGAAGATCTACAAGTTTTTGATTCACCTGTTTCTTTTTCAAAGACATCATTGTCCTACTTCTTTGCTCTCCCTCTTTCCCTGCAGCAAAACTGTTCCAATATCCCATAACAATCATGTCACTCTTCCCACTCTCTATATTTCATCAAATTCCTCATTTGGATGCTTAGCTTGTGGGAATATCAGTGGGAATATAGACCAGAGTGATCTCAATGTCCTTTGGTTTCCACTTTAGCTTCACTAGTATCTGTTTTTCTGACTCAAATTCACGTCACACACATTTGCTTAGCACCTTGCCTCTTCATCGCTCATAATGTTAGTTTCTTCTGTCCAATATAACCCAGAGAAAACTGAAGAAACTGAACAGGTCTTGCAGCATCCGTGGAGCGAGAAACAGAGTTAGCATTTTGAGTTAGACATGATTCTTCTTCAGTTCTGAATTTCTCAGCATTCTCCTTGTTTCTTTCAGGTTTAGGCTATTGATTTTTATTCAGATTGAGCCATTTCCTGCCTATATTCAGTGGTGGTCACAAACTCAAAGGTTCAGCAGGAGTCATTGCAGACTCAGAACATATCTTTGTGAAATTGGCTGAAGAAGAACAAAGGTAGAACAGGGAGAAAGCAGGTTGTAATAAATCAATGATGAATTTATAAATGAGGTGCACTAGCTAGAAAAGTTAAGAATGCCACCAATGACTGAGCAATGGAAACAGATCAAAGATCAATGAAGGAAGGGAAAACAGCATCAGGGTTTTGAAGAGGAAAAAGGATGAAGAAACCAGGAGATTTGACTGTAATGTTGTAAATGATGGAAGGAGGCAGCAAGCGGAAAAATATCAATATTGTTGAAGACAAGGTGAAATAGACACTTCAATACTGAGTTAGGAGAAACAGGAAAGCCACAAGAACAATGGTCAAAAGAACAGTGTGATATTCCTGAAGAATTGGATTGAGTAGGAAGTGTAGATTAATGCATTGCAGAAACAAAGGAGAGTAGCAGCAATTGACTCGAAAAGGGTGAAAAGAACAGCAACATAGAGCAAAAAGATCAGTCTTCTTCAACACCCAGGCAGAAAAATGATCATTAGCAAACTCTATAAAAAATTTTAAAAAAAGTAGAGTAGCATGGAATAGAATAGAAATTTATTGTCACATGTATTTTTACATTAAAGATACAACAAAATTTTTTACAAGTTGCCCCACTGTCACGCCTATATCGATGACAGAGGTCATACCTAATAATAAAAAACAGTAAAATGAAGACAAAGTTCACCATAGTTCAGTTAATGACTCCTGGTCTTGAGGAAAGCTGACTATAGAACAATGGAATAACACAAAGATGCAACTGGGATGAGACTGCCATTCCAGGATGAGACTGCCATTCTGGGATGTGACTGCTGTTCCGGGATGAGACTGCCATTCCGGGATGAGACTGCCATGCTGGGTGGCTAGAACACTGGGCCAGAAGTCTCCACTAAAGAAAACCGCCATGCTAAGCTGAGACTGCCACTCCTGGACGAGACCACCTGCTAGGCTATTCGAACACCTGGAAGTCAAAAAAGTAGAAGACCTCCACACCATGCTGTGCTGAGTATGCCAGCTCTCCATGTTTAGGCTCTCGGACCCAGCTGCAGACCCGGAGCTTCGGCCTAGACTACGAGTCCGGGTCACGAGAGTCAGCCTGGGACCAGCTTCTTGCTCTCCGGGAGCCCTTGGGCTGAGGAGGAGCCACTGCCAGAGGCCTCCTCCCTCACCTGCCTGTCTCCAGACCCAAAAGTAAAGAAAAAGGAAAAAAGAAGAGAAAGAGCCAAAAAATAAAGAAGGAAAACAGAGGAAGAAAGCTGACAGAGCAGATGAGCACAGGGCTCACCCTGCCTACTCTGCCTCTGTCTTAATAATTTCAAAAAGAAAGAGATGGAAAGATCACATGAAAGAATTATAGACACAAAATGAAAATCCTGAAAGATGAAGCTGAAATCGACAGCAACATTGACATCAATTTCATTGGACCAACAATAAATGAGGTAAAAAACTGTAAAAGTGCCTGGAATAGATGAAATATAGATGAAATATGTATAGCATTGATTAAGAAATGGGGGTGAATTTAACATCCATTTTGCAAAGTGTCGCAAAGATGCTTAATTCCAGGAAAATGACTAGAAGACTTCATGTAGACAATAATGATCACCCTAGAAAAGAAACCAAAGGCATGCTTGGGTTTAGGCCCGAAACGTCAAGTTTTCCTGCTCCTATGATGCTGCTTGACCTGCTGTGTTCATCCAGCCCCATGCTTGTTATCTCGGATTCTCCAGCATCAGCAGTACCTTTTATCTCGCATGCTGAACTTTGACCTTTATATAATTCATCTGGGGTTTGGCCATGCATCAAAGGCTGTGTTGTGAATCATAACAAAGTGAATGGATGGGAAGGTGTAAAACTACCTTGGAGATGGACAGTTTTGATGCCAAGGATGGAGAGGGACAAGTGAAGTAATCAGCATTTTATAATTAATCAATAAATGCAGTTTTGTGTTTGGACAAGAAATAAATGATTACTTTAAGAAGAAAGGCTTTGGATTGAGTTGACTGGATTAAGTTCCTAACAGTTTCCGAAGATGAGTCACACCAGACTTGAAATATTAACTCTGTTTTACTCTCTCCACAGACGCTGTCAGACTTGTAGGGTTTGCCCAGTATTCTCTGGTTTTCTTTAAGCTCTTGACAGAACAACATTGGAATAGACTAGAAAGACAACTCATGAGAAATCTGTGACAAACAACCACTGTAACAGTAGATATTCGGGAGTTGGAACCAGATGTAATTGGGTGAATCATCAGTCCCCTTCAATGTCTAGGTAGAAAAATGATCAAAGAAGCATTTGCAGACACAGAATCTGTGGTTAAGGTTGCTGGTGAATGATAACGATGGTTAGAGGAAGCCAAGAATCAGTAAATGGACTGGTAACAGTAGGTATGAATACTGTAGAGGTGGAATGAAGGGAAAAATGGAAGAATACCAATACCAAAAATAGAAGGGAAGCAAACAATGACAAAACTAAATCCTCAACCCACCAAGAAATATTCATTTATTCATAGGAACAGAAGAAGAACAAGTGCAAGAATCACATGTTTAGGAGACATAATATCTGCAGGTACAAGATTTATCAAAGGAATGAGAACAAGGATGGCAATGGGAAAGGCTGTATTTGGGAAGAAGGAATAGTTACTGACCAGAAAGCTGAGTAAATAATTAGAAAAGTGACTTTTATACAGCTTGCTTTGGAATGTTTTATATGGGTGGGAGGCATAAACTTAATGGAAAAGAGTGGCCAACTTTCTATAAACCTGAAAAATGGGTGTGGAGTGGGAAGGATCTGCTGGACAGAGAAAGTAACGAAAGATGAAGAGCGTGAATGAACAAATAAATTTATTACACGTATTTAGGTACAGATACAGAGACTGGCTAGGGTACATCTTAAGACCAAATGGACTTTAAAGAGGCAAAGATTTTAAGGAATAAGAGAAACAGGTCAGAAGAGAATATAAATGCTGGATGACTTGACAGTTGAAGGATTTAATTCCTCCAATACCTTAAACATAAAAAATGTCACGAGAGACAGTGACAGAGATGTATAGAGGACACTATGAGTCAAGGACCTGCCAATGCCTGAAGAGGGGTGAAGGTTGAGATGGATTCTGAACATGAACAGGGAAGCTGCATAGGAAGAATGTGGAAGCTTTAGAGATGGTGCAGAGGAGATTAACCAGGATGCTGCCTGTACTGGAGGGCAAGTCTTATGAGAAAAGTTTGAGTGAGCTAGGGTTTTTCTCATTGGAGCGAAGAGGGATGAATGGTGACTTGATAGAGGTGTACAAGATGATAAGAGGCATAGATAGAGTGGATAGCCAGAGACTTTTTCCCAGGGTGGAAATGAGTATTATGAGGGGGCATAATTTTAAGGTATTGGAGGAAGGTATGGGAGAGATGTCAGAGGTAGAGTCTTCACATGGAGAGTGGTAGGTATGTGGAATGCGCTGCCGGCAGTGGTAGTGGAGTCAGATACATTAGGGACATTCAGGCGACTCTTGGATAGGCACATGGATGATAGTAAAATGTAGGGTATGCAGGGTAGTTTGATCTTAGAGTAGGATAATAGGTCGGTATAACACTGTCGGCCAAAAGGCCTGTACTGTGCTGTACTGTTCTACGTTCTAAACATGTGCTTTTCACTAGTGGTGTGATAAGTTTCTTGCTTGGTAGCAGTGAGTTACCAATTAATAGAGCTTATTGCTTGTTACACACCTCATTAATGGCACAACTCATCACGCTAATATTCAGTTTCTTGTCTTTCCAAACAAGGTAGATGTCAAGAGTTTTTGACATGGAACTCAGAACAAATACCTGGTAATTTCAGCTCACTCCTCCCTCTGAAGAACCTTCATGTTGCTTCAGACCAAATAGCAGCTCAGGGCATGATCCACGGGATGCGCTGACCTGGGGTGGCGCGGTAGATCAGTGGTTAGCACTGCTGCCTCACAGGACCAGAGATCTGGGTTTGACTCCACAATTGGGTGACTATCTATGTGGAGTTTGCACATTCTCCCTGCATCTGTGTGGGTTTCTGACAGGTGTTCTGATTTCCTCCCATAGCCGAAAATGTGCAGTTTAGGCTGATTGACCATGCTAAATGTGGGGTGACAGGGATAGGGTCGGGTAGTGGCCTGGGTTGGACCCTTTTCCGAAGGTCAATGCACACTCAATGGTCCAAATAGCCTCTTTCTGCAATGTATGGATTCTACGATTCTATTCTAATCCCTGGCTATTCTAATGCATTAGCTCTCTGTTCACTGCGCACCTCCTAGCTCCAGACGTTACTGACCATCTCATTCACTTTAACACTTGTACAAGACAGGAATCCCTCTAAAATTTGAACACAACTTATGCTTAGCCAGCAAAAGTAAGATTTAGGCCAGTGTGTCAGATTTCTGATTTAAAAGAATGCATTTCTTGACAGTTTCAGAATAAGTAGGTTTAGAAAACCGAATGGTGGGATATTGTGCCTCCCTTGGAATCAGTCTCTCCTTTCAGTTAGAATGTTTTGAGTTTAAGTTCCACTCCACAGACCTGAGCACAAAATCTCGGTTTATACTCCAGTACAACAGTGATGGACTGCCGCATTGCTAGGTGAAGCATTGAGCTAAAATCCAGTCTGGCCTCTCAAGTGACTATAACAGATATTTATCTCTCAACCTACATTGCTAAAGCAGATTAGCTGGTCATTATTACTTTGCTGCTTGTGGAACCTTGCTGTGTTGTGAGTTGTCTGCTTCATTTCCAACTTTACACCAGAGACTAATTTTAAACGTGCTTTGTTGATTGTAAAAGGTTTTTGTAATATCCTGAGGTCATGAAAGGCAGTACAGAATCAATCTGTTCTTTCTCATTGTGTGATTTTGATTTATATATTGAAACTCACTACTTTATTCATATTTAATTTAGAATCAAATGTCCTGATATAAACTTTGGATTTCCTGATGTGAACTGGCGATACACTCTGGTTTATGAAAGGTTAACGTCTTTGATTGGTGCTGACAGGCTGTGGTCGAATTGAGAGAAGATTTCACTGGAAGGTCAAACTGCTGTAACTTCTCTGCGGAACAGTTATCTTTTGCATTTCTTTCGTCAGGATGCTTGCTGCAACATTGACCTTACTGCCTGGTATTCTGAGCTCCTACATCATTCTGGGAAAATGTCCTCAGGCCTATAGATACCTCTGAAGCTCACTCAGCAGCTTTTGTTCAAATGCGATCTGGGTCATGAAGCTGATCAGTTGAGGGCAATTTTCTTTTAATTAGTGCGCAGGCAGCATGATCCCAGAATTCTTCCAGTGCTATCAAACTGGCCTCTAGAGGTCCAGATGAGAAGTTTGATGAATTTCTCATTCAATTTCCCCATTGTTCTGTTTGCGGGGGGTGGGGGACAGAAAACTGCTAGAAACTGAATGCTCTTCAGGATGGCTCAGTGGTTAGCACTGTTGCCTCACAGCGCCAGCGACCTGGATTCAATTCCACCCTCAGGTGACTGTCTGTGTGGAGTTTGTGCATTCTCCCTGTGTCTGCATGGGCTTCCTTCCGCATTGTCCTGAACCACAGATTGACTTTCCTAAGTCACCTCAGTAAGTGTGAACTCTGTCATGTTGAACAGCAATTGTGCAGAGGCAAAACCCAGGTGATAAATTCTTGAAGAGTGTTACTCAGGCAGTTGACTTTTTATAAAAAATGAGAAACTGACATGACTGTTTGTTTCTGGTGCCTGGTAATGACAAATGCAACCACATTTCACCTCAGCATGGCAAAGCAGCATTGATCTGCTTCCACATTGCATCTCTGAGGATTTTACTTTATATAACACACCAGGTGTACAAACAATGGAATACTTTATGAATAGTGGTCACATTAGTCAGGCAGTACATCATGTGTGAACATTGGAACTCTTGCAAAATGGAAATTACTCATTCCAGATTGAATGTATTTTCTGGAAGTTGCTAGTTTAGACAAAGATATTACTATCCTTCAGCAATGCCCAAAGGATCTAACCAGTGGAAACGGCACAGATCAGACTATGTCCTTCCAGATAATGTTTCTCAGGCAAGCAGCCATATGAGGATACCATAGGAAATGGGATTGACAGATTTGTTCTCCTCCAGCGTGAACTCGATGGGACAAGTGGCCTCCTTCAGTACCGTACTAACTCTATAATGGCAACTCAATTTGAGATGGACTGTTATTAATGACAGAGACTGAACCAAACTAGGTTCCCAAAATAAACCAATGGCTTGTCAGGTGTTGTGCAGCTGCACACTGAGGAACTGTGCAGGCTCCCCTAGCTTGTGTCGTTGGCAAAGATGTTCTGAGCAATTTACATGCTGTCCGTTAAAGCTGGAAGTCTTTATCTGAGCTGTCTGGGTATGGCACTGTGGCTGTTCAGGACTGCACTTTTCTACTTCATTTCACTAACACTTGTTATCAGTGCCTGCTATGTTGAAGAAAGGAATGGTTGCTTTACTGCCTGCTCAGAATACACTTCCAAGCACATTTTATCCAGGAATACTGAAAGCAGTTTGACACTATTCTTCGTTCATATGTTCCAGGTAAAATTTAGAATCTGGTTTAAATGAAAGAATCATACAATGATGCATCATAGAAGGAGACAATTTGATACATTTGACTTATTTATTTTTATCTGAACCAGGTCATAACATTTTAATAAACCCCCAGGTATCTTTAGGCCTTAGTATTTCTAATTTTAATATATAAAAACAAACGATTCTATACTTCCAAAGTGACCTTGCATTTGCTGACGGTGTAATCCAAATAGTTGTTTAACAGTGTATAAACTGAGTATTTTTTTGAAAATAATTATAAATTTTGTCAAATCTTTTCATCTTGCATTCATCAGGACAATTTGCAAACAATATCAAAGTAAAAGGAAGACAACAGTAAAACTATCGGAATGGAGAGTGCTGATTGTTTGTCAAGTGGAGTCTAATTCATGAGGCATGGTCCTGGAAAATGCATCAGTTAATGATGACAGACAGTTAACTGACAAGATTTGTCTAAATTTCAAACAAGGCAGATTGACTCTGATTGGTTAAGGCCAGAGAAATGAATCAGCAAATGGCTGGCACTTATTTTGCAGAGTTGAAATGGGTACAGTATGGGAAGTGTCCCATTACAAAGAAGGAGATCTGTGTATTAATAAATGTCATTTCCAACTATGTTTGTCTAATCATGTCCTTTTTCCTGCACGGAGCTCTGAGGTCCATGTTCTGCAACAAGGAAGTGTGTCATCAAATGGAAGCAGAGCTTAGAGGGAAGGCTGGCTTTCACTACAGGCAAGTACTGCACTGCAGTACCACACTGCAAGCCTGATTGATGATATTAAATTATTTACCACATAATTCTTCACATATCAGACTTACGTAGCAAATTATTATCCAACAATTGAATTACATCTTGTGTTGCACATCGTGTAATGGCTTTTGTCAATGCATGCTGATGGATAGAATCAGTGCCTGTTGGAATCAGCCAAAGGGACGCATTGTTCGCCATGATTCACCAATTTTTGTGGAGTAGCTGATCTTGAGCTTTGACTCCATTTTCTCAAGTCTCTTGATTCTCTGAGAAATCAAAAATCTCCCCATCCTGGCCTTAAAAATTTGAATGAGGCAGATTCCACAAACCTCTGGGAAGAAAATAACAAAGATTCAACTGAAGCAATTTACTCAGCCACTCATCATAGGGTAATACACATCATCCCAAGGACCAATCTAAAGACCCTCTACTCTACCCCAACTTATGCAAGTACAGCCTTTTGCAAATGTGGAGATCTCAACTGCACGCAATACTTCAGGTGTGCTTTAGGTAAACGCGTGGTCAATTTTAACAAGAATTTGTTATTCCTTACTGATAGTACCTTGCAATAAAGGTCAGCATCCTATTTGCTTTCCTAATTGCTTGCTGTGTCTGCATGTTAACTGTCTGCAACTCTTGTGCACAAACACTCGCGTCTCTTGAAGTGGAAGTGTAAGGGAAAATGGTTTGGACATATTTACTTATTGTACAGTTTAGTCTCTTCAAGAACTGGTGGTTTTAATTGGAAAATCATCTGGAGTAAGTATGTTTCAAAGCAATACTCCTTGTCCTTTTTCTAGTGTGAGTGTTAAAATTATTATTGTTTGTCATGGTGTTCCCCTCCTAGTCATCAAGAGGCCGTTCTGAGTGAAAAAATATAAAGTGTACAACTTCTAACCTTTTAGACTGATGCCGTTGGAGAAGGTGGATTTAGTTAAAGTTGACATTTTACCTGGTGCACACCACTACATATAAGGTTTATTTACCTCAAGAACACTGTAAGTTGTGAGATAAATGTAAGCTATAGTAACATCTGAATGTAATTTATTCCAAGACCTTCTGTGAACAAAGAATTGATGCCTCTTTCAAGGGTGATGTAACTCAGTAACTCTTTAATCAGCCTTGTTACATGGATCTTGAGGCTGGAATAAAATCTTGGATAACACCCAATCTTTGGCCATCTCCACCCATGCCTAGAACTCCAGAAGATAAGAAATACTTTGAATATCTCTGTAGGCTTCCCTTCTTTGTCATGATCTTTGACTTCAATAAACCTATGAGCTCCCACACACATCCCCATGAAACTAAAATACAGTATGACCTTTTCTCTGCAGGATTCTGGTACATCTCACAAATCTTGCAAAACAAAGTAAAGTCACCGAGTTCTACCAGGCCAGAGGGCTGCTGTCACATTAGAGAGTGACTGGTGGTGGTTTAACCTGAGGGTGACTCAGGCCAGTGAGAGATTGAGAAGAAGCCTTCATGGTAACCTCAGTCAGTGAGGGAATTGAACCCATGTTGTTGGTATCACTCTGCAAACTAACTGTTCAGCCAACTGAGCTAAGCCGTCTCTAACAACACAAAGAGAAAGCTCCTGGTCCAGTCACCATTTTTGATAAGATTCCATTATGTTGTTGGACCTTACCTTCCAAGTGAACAAAATCACAATGGCCTCCTGGTAAATGTATGCCTCAACAGAACATTAATCAAGGAAAGCTCCAAGACATTGGATTTAACAAGACTTACTTCATGGTGTCACTCTGCTCCTCCCTTAGTTTCTTGTCCGTAAATTAAGAATGATATCAACCATACCTGCTGACCTCCCACAGAGATGTTAATACAGAGGTGCCCACTCCCTCATTCTGAAGTGGTGATAGTTTTCAGTTGGGGTTAGGCACTTACTCCAGGTTATAGTCAGGGTGATTAACATTGAGTCAGTGTTGCTCCGATGCAAGCCACTAAGATTGATATGGTATTTTGGTAATGAACATTATACTTGGCTGAGCCAAAATCACCAAAATCCTTGAATAAATGTAGGAAATCTCCCTGAAAGTTTCTTACTAAGCAATCTTGTTATTATAGAAAGCCCATTATGATCATAACTGTCAGGAGATTTTAGCCAGAAAAAGACAGAATTCAAACAAATGTACATGAAACTGTACACCCAAATGGTGTTGCATAATGATCGGGCAGGCATCATTAGTTCAAGCTTGTTCATTCGTTCACCTCCAGAAGAAAGAAAATTAATGGTTACATCATCAATCATTGAAGGCCTCTACTGGCAATCTCCAATACACCTAGCCTCAGGCTTTGTGCTTGCCAAGATGTTTCCTGTGGCCAAATGGCTTTGCCTGATTACTCATCCATACTCATCACAACATGGCTCTCTTCCTTTGTTGTGTAGGCTGTCTCTTCTTCAACAAAGTGAAAAATTGCCGTGGCAGTGAAGTCAATTACCAGCTGGCATGAGGCGTCCTCCAGGCATGTCAAGCATTCATCTGGGAAAAAGAGGATGAGCCAAAATGTTCATATCTACGATTAGTTGTATTTCCCTCCCAGCATTGGTCCTCTACAATGGGTAAACTCATGTAAAGAAGCAAGGGTTTCTGGTATGGGATGATTCAGCATCCCCGACACATCCCAATCACTAGGCAGAAGATGTCACACCATTGAATGAAGGAATTGTTTATCGGATGAATATAAATCTAACATTGTAGACTTTTTCTGCATCATATGCTCAGAGCAAATTTATCGTGATTTGAATCCATAAATGACTGCACAACGAGTCCCATTGATTCCCAACGAGAAACCAAGTCCACATCTTTCTCACCATGTGTTTGTAGAATCGGAAATTAAAACGTCCTTATGGAAATTGGACACTCACCTGGGAGAACAGATCCAGATGATGACAGTGATAATAATTGGAGGACATTTGAAACCAGTGACCTTACTCAAAAAGAATGCTATTTTGATAAGTGAGATGACAGCCCTGGATTGTTCAATATAGTGTGCCAATTGATGCATCTGCCAATTAAAAAAGTGAACTATTCTTACTGTAATGTTGGTGTATTACATTAACTCTTACATATTTGAACTGTTGAGTATCACAATTTTGCAAGGATAGGTCATTGGTGCTAATCATTAATTAAACAACAGCGCAGCGTTGGCAAATAATCCCCGCATACAGCTACAGTCTTTTTCAAAATTCTCTTCTCAAATATCTAGAATTAGTGTAAGGGGAAAAGACATTTCCCACCACCACACTTTTTCCTGTGGATATCTTACAATTAAAACTGCCAAATAGATTGATTTCAAGTCTTGAAATTATCCCATAAATATCGCACAAAAATTGATTTGTTAAATACCATATTTGAGTTGGTTTCATGTTCTGGTATCATGTCAATGAAGAGCTGAGCAAAGACTGATAGAACTCATTTCAAATATAACCTTTACCAGCCATTAGAGAGTAACCTTCATCATCTTTTTTCAGGGTTGAATTAGAACACAGGTCTCCTGAGGTGAGAATACTTTGTTTTATAATAGAGTTCTAATGTGCTTTACCATTCCATTTCTTTCGGATCATTCTCTTCCAAATCAGACGATATCAGTGCTTAATTCAGATACTAATCCTAGTCAAATACAATAGCTTTCACTAATGACGTGCACTTGGGTTTTTGTCTGTACTGAATGGCCTTAGATGCATATTGTAGCTCTGTCGCTCTCTCTCTCTCCTCAACCCCAGAAGAATACAAAAAGATCTGGGATAAATGCTAGGCAAAACAAATAAAGTGGACTTTGAAAAACCTGCAAGACTTTGTCTAAATATTGACGAGATGTTTCCCCTCCCTGGTGTTGGAGCCAGCGAACACACTCTCAGAATAGAAGACACAACATTTGGGACTGAGATGATGAAGAACCTCATCACTTAGCGGGTGGTGAATCTTTGCCCCTCTCTACCTCAGAGAGCTCCGGAAGCTCAATCGTTGAGTGTGTTCAAGACAGAGTGTGATAGATCTCATGTTACTGATAACATCAGGGGATAGGGGGACATTGGGGTGAAACTCTATTGAGGTAAATGATCAGCTATAACTTGTCTTAATGGCAGAACAGGTTCTATGGGCCAAATGGCCTACTCCTGCAAATTTCCTCTGTATCTGAGGAAGATGAGGTATCTTTATGATTCAAATTACGGTCATCCACAGCACAACATAAAGCTGAAGCAGTTAAATGAGGCCTACTGAGTTCTTAAGAAAAGTCATACTGGACTCAAAATGTTAACTCTGTTTTTCTCTCCACAGATGCTGCCAGGCCTGCTAAGTTTCTCTAGTATTCTCTGTGTTTGTTTTAATTAATATCTGCATATTACTTGAACATCGTAATTTTTTTCTGACAAGCAAAATACATGAAAGCTTCAACACAGAAGCAGGCCAATTGGTCTAATTATTAAGTGCCAGTACCTCCCTCCACATGTCAATAACTCCACCAATAATCACTGCCCCTGCTCTAATTCCCCTTCAACCCCTTTTCATTCATTACCAACACAATCAATAGCTTCTGTCTCATGATGGATGTGACTCATAACTTTGTGAAAGAGTATTTGCCTCTTGTCCAATCTAATCAACTATTGTACCTCTGGATTGACCTCTTTGGTTCTTCGAAATGTCAGCTTCTATCCTCATTCTCCTGGTATGCCATAATTATAAACATTTCAGTTCTATCAGCCAACAATTCACTATGTTTTAATAAAGCAAATGCACAGCCATTTGAACCATCTGCTAGTAGAAAGATTCCCAACTTATAATGCCCTATAATGTCACAATCACCCACCAGATCCATCTGAGAGTCATGGCTTCCCATTCACTGCCACCAATCCTTTTTTCTGGTATTTCTCTAAGTTACTGAAATAAAATTGTGGAGGACGTCCCATGAGGTTTTCGGCTGAAGTTGGCTCAATTTTGCTAACCAGAATCAGTTAATGAGATAGTTCAGCCACATTAACAGACGTTACAAACATAGGAACATATGAAAATATGAATTAGGAACAGAGGTAGGCCATTTGGCCCTTCAAGCCTACTCAGTCATTCTCTGCCTACTCCAATCTGTGCATACTCTGAATTCCACATTCCCATCTATTCCCAATAACCTTTGATTCCCTTGCCTAATAAGAAATCCATCTTCCGATGCCTTCACAGATTGAATGACTGTGCCTCCACTGCCTTCTGAGTTCCAAAGTCACACAACTCTCTGAGAGAAAGACAATGGCCCCCATCTCTGTGCAGAAAAGGTAGACCCAATTTTTACAATAATGCCTTTTAATGTTAGACTCATCCATAGGAGGAAATATCCTTTTCACGTCTACCTCTTCAAAACTTTTCAGGATCTCATAACCTTCAATTAAGTCACTCCTCAGGCTTCTAAACTCTCATGAAATCAAGTCTAACCTGTCAACCTTTCCTCAGAAGTCAAACAACTGTTTCCAGTTACCAATCTAGTTAAGTTACACTGAAATATCTCCAAAAGATTTCATATTTTTCTTTGTATAAGTAGACCAAAACTACACACAATACTTGAGATGTGCTCCCACCAATACCCTGAAACCTTCTTAACTGCTTGCTGTGGCTGCATTCTAATGACTTGTGACTCATGTCCCCTTGATCTGTAGATTGTATCTTGTGATTTTGATAAGGCTGGTGTCACCATAAATGTTATGATCTGTATGACTGAGCTCCATCATATCCACATGAATATGTGATCTTCAACTCTGAGTTGTATTTTTGTGGAGATTTGTGCAACATCACTAATAATGGGAACTTTGCATCGCATGACGTTAAAAAATATCAAATCAGCATTGAGCTGTGAGGTTACTGTTGCTGAACATAATCTTCCCATTACAAGAGTCTCCAGGTCAATGACTATATTCTCCTGCTGAAATTACGTTAAGAAAATCATTGAATAGCAGGAGGAGGCCATTCAGCCTGCACTGATATGTTTACTGAGTGCCAGTCTCCTGCCTCTCCCTCATAGCCCTGAGCACCATTTCTATCCGAATCATCATTCAATTCCCTATTAAATACCTCAATTGAACCTGCTTCCACCATATTTCCAAACAGTGCGTTGTATAACTTAATCACCCTTTGTGTGAAAAAAGTTCTCAGATCACCCCTTGTTTATTTGTGTATCACTTTAAATCTATGCCCCCTTATTCTTTCTTCTTTTACAAGCAGGCGAAAGCTTGTCCTTAGCTATTCTATCCAGGCTGCTTATGATTTTGAAAATCTTTATCAAACCTCCTCTCAGTCTTCTTCTCTCCGAGGAAAACAATCGCAACTTCTTCAATCTATCCACATAACAGAAGTTGCTCATGCCTGCAACCATTCTCATCGACCGCTCCTGAACTCTCTCTTCAATGGATTCACATCTTTCCTCTAACACGAAGCCCACGATTGCACGCAATACTCCAGTTTAGGTCAAACCAATGTGTTCAGCACTGCAAGCAATATATGATCTCTGCTGACCTGTAGCTCCTTGGACGACTGGACCTTTCTGTGTAGATCACTGTTGCTTTTTTTCCTGAATGTGGAGTCAACATGTTTGTTAGGATGAAGAATTGAGCCTTCAGCTTCATCCCCATCAGGAACCCTGGTAGTGCCAGACCACATTGCAGTAGGGTGCATCTATAATTCAGCAGGGCCATTTGGAAGTTGGTATTCAATAGTAACCTGACTGTCCTGACTCTACACTCAGCTTCCCCATTCAACCTTGAGTAACTCAGTGAGCTCAGTCAATCATGTCCTTGGAGATCCCAAACTACCATACCATTGTTGAATGCTCATAGAATCATAGAATCCCTACAGTATGGAAGCAGGCAATTCAGCCCATTGACTCGTCACCTACCCTCCAAAGAGCATCATACCCATGTCCAACCACCACCCCCCCCAACCTAACCCTGTAAACCTGCATTTCCCATGGCTAACCCACATAGCAAACACATTCCTGGACACTACGTGGCAATTTAACTCAGCATCTAACCTGCACATCTGTGGACTGTGGGAGGAAACCGGAGCACCTGGAGGAAACTCACACAGAGATGGGGAGAATGAGCAAATTCCACGCAGATGGTCATGCGAAGGTGGCTGGAGAACTGATTTTGAATGCACCATTCTTGGATTTGTGCGCAGCATAGACGACAGTACAGACCATTTGAGCCAAATGGCCTGTTTCTGTTCTGCGGATTCAACGCAATTCCAATTGATTCCAAGATAACAAGGTGTAGAGCTGGATGAACACAGCAGGCCAAGCAGCATCATAGGAGCAGGAAAGCTTGACGTTTTGGGCCAGCTCCACACCTTGTTATCTCGGATTCTCCAGCATCTGCAGTACCTATTATCTCCAATTGATTCCAATGTTGTTTTCTCATCTGTGCAGACTGCTCAGTGTGTAACAGGATGGAGATTTTTTTTGAGCACTTCTTCCTGTAGTGTCAGTTGTCTGTACGCAGGTTGAGTTGTTGTGTGATTTGCTTCTGACTCAATTATCATTAACACAGCGAAGAGACATGAGATCCAACAAATACATTATTTGACAAATCACTTTCACTGACCTACACCTTCACCATTATTCCCCAATCCTTTGCTTCTCCAATTATCTCATTAACTCACTCGTAATGTCCTTGGTAGCATTTATCTTGCACTTTTTCAAGTGAAAATGTTCTTCTTGATCTTGCTTACTTCAAATGTCCTAATTGTTGCTTCCTCCACTGATATTTGATCCTCTCCACGAAATTGGGTAACTTCTTCAGAACAATTTTGTCGATTCCCGCCACATTATTGAGAAGTTCTTTCGGATGTACTCAAAGTCTCCATGACCCAGTCAGCGTAACTTTTGGCTTTCAGTTTTTCTTTTAAGTACTGTGCTTACTCAAATAATTCACGTAATTGCAGCTGATGTATTTTTCCCAGCCCCTCTGCAAAAGAAGGTTATAAATAGGAAATAGAGATTACAAGGTGTAGAGCTGGATGAACACAGCAGGCCGAGCAGCATCAGAGGAGCAGGAAGGCTGATGTTTCGGGCCTCGACCCTTCTTCAGAAATGGGGGAGGGGAAGGGGATTCTGAAATAAATAGGGAGAGAGGAAGAGGCAGAGAGATGATGGATAGAGGAGAAGATAGGTGGAGAGGAGATAGACAGGTCAAAGAGGCGGGGATGGAGCTAGTAAAGGTGAGTGTAGGTGGGGAGTTAGGGAAGAGAAAGGTCAGTCCAGGGAGGACGGACAGGTGAAGGGGGGGTGATGAGGTTAGTAGGTAGGAGATGCGGTGGGGCTTGAGGTGGGAGGAGGGGATAGGTGAGAGGAAGGACAGGTTAGGGAGGCGGGGACGAGCTGGGCTGGTTTTGGGATGCAGTAGGGGGAGGGGAGATTTTGAAGCTTGGTGCACTGACCTCTACATCGCTGAGGCCAGGCGCCAACTCTCCGACACCTCCTCCTACTGCCCCCTTGATCATGTCACCACCCCCGACCACAAAATCATTATCTCCCAAACCATCCACAACCTCATCACCTCAGGTGACTTCCCACCCACAGCCTCCAACCTCATTGTTCCCCAACCCCGCACCGCCCACTTCTATCTCCTTTCCAAAATCCACAAACCTGACTGCCCTGGTCAACCCATTGTCTCCGCCTGCTCCTGCCCCACCAAAATTATCTCCACCTATCTCGACTCCATGTTCCTGAGTCCAGGAACTCCTTACCTATGTCCGTGACACCACCCATACCCTCCACCTCCTCCAGAACTTCCAATTCCCCGGTCCCCAACACCTCATCTTTACCATGGATGTCCAGTCCCTATACACCTGCATTTCCCCTTACAGATGGCCTAGAGGCCCTCCGCTTCTTCCTGTCCAGCACGCCCGACCATATCCCTCCACTGACACCCTCATCCGCTTAGCCGAACTCAGCCTCACCCTCAACAACTTCTCTTTCAATTCCTCCCACTTCCGACAGAAAACGGGGGTGGCCATGGGTACCCGCATGGGCCCAAGCTATGCCTGTCTCTTTGTAGGTTACGTGGAACAATCCCTCTTGTGTACCTACACTGGCCCTAAACCCCACCTTTTCCTCCATTACATTGATGACTGTATCAGCGCTGCCTCGTGCTCCCACGAGGAGCTCGAACAGTTCATCCACTTCACCAACACCTTCCACCCCAACCTTATGTTCACCTGGACCATCTCTAATACCTTTCTCTCCTTCCTGGACTTCTCTGTCTCCATCTCTGGCAACCACCTAGAAACCGATATCCATTTCAAGTCCACCGACTCCCACAGCTACCTAGAATACACCTCCTCCCACCCACCTTCCTGCAAAAATGCCATCCCTTATTCCCTATTCCTTTGCCACCGCCGCATCCGCTCCCAGGATGAGACATTCCACTCCCGTACATCTCAGATGTCCTCGTTTTTCAAGGACTGTAACTTACCCCACTCAGTGATCAAGAACGCCCTCGACCATGTCTCCCGCAACTCATCCCTCACACTCCATCCCTGCAATAACAACCAAAACAGAATCCCCCTCGTCCTCACGTACCACCCCACCAACCTCTGGATCCAACGCATCATCCTCTGACACTTCCGCCATCTGCAATCCGACCCCACCACCTAAGACATTTTTCCCTTCCCACCCTTATCTGCTTTCCGGAGGATCCACTCTCTCCGTGACCCCCTTGTCCACTCCACACTCCCCTCCAGCCCCACCTCACCTGGCACTTTTCCCTACAACTGCAGGAAGTGCTGCACCTGCCCCCACACCTCCTCCCTCACCCCCATCCCAGGCCCCAAGAAGACTTTCCACATCAAGTAGATGTTCACCTGCACATCTGCTAATGTGGTATACTGCATCCGTTGTACCCGTTGTGACCTCCTCTACATCGGGGAAACCAAGCAGAGGCTTGGGGATCGCGTTGCAGAACACCTGCGCTCAGTTCGCAACAAACAACTTCACCTCCCAGTCACGAACCATTTCAACTCCCCCTCCCATTCCTCAGACGACATGTCCATCCTGGGACTCCTGCAGTTCCACAACGATGTTACCCGAAGGTTGCAGGAACAGCAACTCATATTCAGCTTGGGAACCCTGCAGCCCAATGGTATCAATGTGGACTTCACCAGCTTCAAAATCTCCCCTCCCCCTACCACATCCCAAAACCAGTCCAGCTCATCCCCGCCTCCCTAACCTGTCCTGCCTCCCACCTATCCCCTCCTCCCACCTCAAGTCCACCCCCGTCTCCTACCTACTAACCTCATCCACCCCCCCTTCACCTGTCCGTCCTCCCTGGACTGACATATCTCCTCCCTAACTCCCCACCTACACTCACCTTTACTGGCTCCATCCTCGCTTCTTTGACCTGTCTGTCTCCTGTCCACCTATCTTCTCCTCTATCCCTCTTCTATCCGCCTCCCCCTCTCTCCCTATTTATTTCGGAAACCCCTTCCCCTCCCCCATTTCTGAAGAAGGGTCTAGACCCGAGACATCAGCTTTCCTGCTCCTCTGATGCTGCTTGGCCTGCTGTGTTCATCCAGCTCCACACCTTGTTATCTCAGATTCTCCAGCATCTGCAGTTCCTACTATCTTATAAATAGGAAAGTTCAGCAATAAATGCTGTTCTACAGACTGTAATGAACAGTCACTTTGCATAGAGGCCAAAGTAACTGTCAACATGGGTCAGAATGGACTCATCAGTTGAAAATCACAACAATAACAGAGCTGAAAGCATTTGCCAATCATGGTACCACTTCTCAAAAGTAATCTAAAGCTTCTGTTTGATGTCACATTGTTCAAGGTATTCTTATGTTTATTCAGGGAGGGATTGACAGCCTTCAGAAAGGTTTCTGATCTTACTGTTCGTGTTAACGTAGAGGAGTTTCAGATAAGATACAACACCACCTTTATCAAAGATAATTTTTCAAAATTTAATGTTAAAGCCCAACAAGACAAAATGACGAAGGAGAACTGAAGGTTTAATTGAAATAATGGACTGATTTGAGTTAGAGAGTTAAAGGGAAGGAATTTTGAAGTCCAGATGGTCATTTGTCATGTAGTTTCATGCCACATTGCTATCTATACTTGGTGATGTGCAGCTCCCTGATACCATCACAAGTTTGCTCCAGGATCTTGATGCCTGCGCATTACAAGTGACAGAGGCCTGGCTGCCTGTGATGGGAAAAGACAAGGCAGGAGTGAACAAGAGGCTAGAGTCAAAGGAGCAGTAGTTTGCGGCTCTGTCAGAAGGTGACAGAGATATGGAAGAGTAAGATCAGTACAGAATTTAAAGATGAGAATGAGAACTGTAAATGTAGGGCTTTGGAAGACCTGATGTCAGTAACAACTTGAACAATTCATTGCAGGATAAGGTACAGACCTTTGGAAGGCCTTTGGAGTTGATGATGTTTTAGAGAGAGGATATCCAAGAAAACATTGGAATAGCCAAATCTAGATGTGACAAAGACATGGATGAACCTATCAGCAGGTGTAATAGGGGTTGAAACAGAGCAATACTCAGGAGTTGGAGGTAGAGGATGCTTGGTGTAGGAGAGAATATTGGATGGGAACCTCAATTTAAGGTGGACGAAGAAGCCAAGATTTAAAGCAGTTTCCTTAAACCAAAGATAATAGCCAGGGATAGGGAATGCAGCAATGATGTGGACATAGTGGTAGGACCTGGGGTTGTGTTAGAGAAAATTGCAGCTCATTAATGACAATTTTTTGAAATAACACTCTAGTGGCTGTAAGAGTGGAAAGATTGAGAGAGGTGGTGGTGAGGTAGAGTTGAGGTCGACAGTACCCATGTGGAAGCTAACCCCATGACTATGCACATCATCAAGAAGCAGTTCTCAGATGAGAAAGAAATGAAGATCCAAATGTAGAGAAATTCTAGACTCCAGAGAGAAAGATGTGAAGGTAGGTAAGTGGCTTGGCTACAATCAGATCAAGAAGAGTGAAACTGGACAAAGAAAGAAGCATTTAAGGAAGCTGATGTTTAAGTCAAAGGTGAAAATGTTTCATTTATAACACTCCAATGAATTTAATACATTATTGAAAAGAGAGACATGTTGCCATTTTCGTATTGTAGATTTTGGCCAGGCAACTATAAGGCTGGGTTGTTTTTGATATCGATGTGTTGGAAAGGCAGAGCTGGTTTCCACTGGAGATTAGAAGAAGAGTCTTGTGGGTGAGTCCAGAGGTCCAGGGCATTTCTTTCAAAATTTGGAGTCACCTTCTTAGGGCAAAGCTGAAGAGTTATGCAACTTTGGAACTGTCTGCCTCAGAAGCCAGTGGAGGTGGTGTCGTTGGATATTTTGAAGAGAGGGTTTGGTCAGTTCTTGTTAGGCTGGGAATCAAGGGTTATTGGGGTAGATGAAAATCTGGAATTTGAAATACAAACAGATCACAATGTTTGGCTGGGTGCTTGACAGTGAGAAAGAAGGTTTTAGTTTAGAGAAGGATATAAACAGGTTGGTCATGTGGGTAGATTAGTAGCAGATAGAATTTAACTCTGATAAGTGTGAGGTGACGTACTTTGAAAAAGTAACAAGACAAGGAGTACTCAATGAATGGCAAGACACTAGCAAGCTCAGAGTAACAGATGGATCTTATGGTACTTATCCACAAATCCCTCAAGGTGGCCGAAAAGTAAATATAATCGTTAAGAAGGCATTCAGTGTGTTTGCCTTTATCAGTCACGGCATAGATTATAAGAGCAAGGAGGTCAAGTTGGAGCTGTACAGGACTTTGATTACACCACAGCCAAAGTACTGCATGCAGTCCTGGTCATGGTACTGTGGGAAAGATGTGGTTGCTCTAGAAGGAACGTAAAGGAGATTCACCAGGATGTCGCCTGGGATGGAATATTTCAGCTATGAAGAGAGGCTGGACAAACTCAGGTTGTTTTCTGTGAAGCAGGGAAGTTTGAGGGGGAACCCGGCAGAGGTGTATGCGATTGTGAGGGGCATGGGCAGGGTCAATAGAACATAGAGCATTGAACATAGGACATAGAACAGTACTGCACAGTACCGGGCCTTTGGCCCACGGTGTTGTGCCGACCTATTATCCTACTCTAAGATCAAACTACCCTGCATACCTTACATTTAACTATTGTCTATGTGCGTATCCAACAGCTGCTTGAATGTCCCTAATGTTTCTGACATCGGAATAGAAAGCAGCTGTTCTCCTTAGTCGAAGGGTCAGTAACAAGGAGGAAGTAATTTTAAAGTGAAAGGAAGGAGGCTTAGAGGGGATTTGAGGAAAACCTTTTTCACCCAGAGGGTGAAAGGGGATTGGAAGGTATCACCTGGGAGGGTAGTTAAAGCTGGTGGCACCATATCCTTTAAAAGTACTTGGAGCAGCTCTTGAAATGTCATAACATTCAAGACTGTGGACCAACAGTTGGAAGGTGGGAGTAGCGTGCCTTTGGCTCATCAGCTTTCTGGTTATTCACAAAATGTGCAAAGTTTGACCATATTCCGTATCACAGGAAATGGATCCCCATGTATGAATGATTGTTGCTGCAAGCAAGCATAAATGAACCACGTTAAGACTTTCGCTGGTTATATTAAGTTGGTTAGCATAGCTATTTGTATATAAAGAATTGTTCAGCAAGTGCTGTCCAATCACAGAATCACATCTAACAGTGAACATTCTGTGTTGAATTTTACAAGCACATGAGCATGTTCTGTACCTTCTGCAATCACTGTGGCGTGAATGATCTGCCTTTTACAAGCAATCTGAAGGAACATATTTGATTCGATCAACCAGTCTCTGGGAAGCACAGCCTGCATATCGGGCATCGCACCAGTGCTGAAATTCAGGCACACCTTTGTTATAGAGATAGTAGGAACTGCAGATGCTGGAGAATCTGAGATAACAAGGTGTAGAGCTGGATGAACACAGCAGGCCAAGCAGCATCAGAGGAGCAGGAAGGCTGACGTTTCGGGCCTAGACCTTTCTTCAGGACACCTTTGTTATAGCTCCTTATTGCTTTCTACATAACAATGCCTTAGATAATTAGAATCAAGCTCAAAGCAAACCAACACACTTTCCTCCTGTAAGTTTAAATCGCTGTGACTTTTTGAAATTGACATTCTTTCATTTGTCCCAATGAGTGCAAGACAACAAGTCTCACGAAGGTGTGTCACTTCTCAGCTATATTCCAGTGCTGCACTGCTGAAAGACATTATACTCTTTGAGCCAACAACTTCAGATCCATATTTTGGATGATGGCTCTCTTCCTAGATGAGAAATATCTGTACCCATCCTGAAAGTATCCTTCAAGTCTCCTTCTATTAAAGAAAATATGGTATTTGTTTTATATCTGAAGTTTTGTGCTTTCAGGAACATAGAGAGATTCTGTTTAACTGGGCAGTTTCTTTTCCACTGAGTCATACCACAAGCACTTGATATTCCTAATTAATTGTAATCAGCGAGGCTGATAGTTATTGATTCATGTGGTTCTGTAAATCAGACTGTGTCAAGGATTTATACTGAAGAGAGGAATGCTGGCAGCCAAGTGTGCAACTATTCCCCGATACTGTTATATAATTATGATCAATCTCAGTGTCTTAGTTTCTGTCATGCATTTAATGCAAAAAGTGGGTGGCCACAAATACACTTAAGTGGAGAGCTTGCTGGAACAGAATTTTCTCTTGAAGCCACCAGCTAATTCCTAATCTCTAAATTTAAACTGCATAAGACATTAAATTAAAGGATAGCTGAGTAGCACTCTGACTGACAGCCACAATCTCAATAATCACCAAGACTGCTGCCCAGCCATGTTGGGAAGTCTCTATCTATGGATGTAATCTCTGTGCATTGTGAAGTGATGACAATTATTTTGCAAAAGCTCCTGAAGTTGCTAAGTGCAAACTTCATTGTCACCATGAAAGGGATAGAACACACCGCATACTGCGTATTTGGCACAGAATCAGTGAGCTGTGTCTATGACAAATGTCGTATCTTTAAGTCATGGCCCCTTGTCACTCAGGTAGCATCAGCCACAGTGAAAGAGATGTCTTGATCAAAGATAGGCTGGGCACACAATGACTCCTGAACGCACAGTAAAATTTATAGAACTCTGATTGTTTTCCAACAAAGCAGCAACATAACGAAAATAACAAGATGACACTTATTGCCCTGCCTCCTCTGGTGCTTAGTTGTTAATGTCCAGTCACTGTTGTATGATTCTTGATGCCTGTCACTATGCCAGTTCTTGATTATCAGACACTGATTCCCAGCTATTGATGTCTGGTCACTATTTTCCTGTCATTAATGCCTATTTACTGATTAAAATCCGAAAGGATTGCAGATGCTGTAAATCAGGAGCAAAATCAGAAATTGCTGGAAAAACTCAGCAGGTCTGGCAGCATCTGTGAAGAAAATGTCAGAGTTAACGTTTTGGGTCCGGTGACCCTTCCTCAGAACTCTGAATTCTGAGGAACGGTCATTGGATCGGAAACGTTAGCTCTGATTTTTTTCTTCACAGATGCTGCCAGACCTGCTGAGCTTTTCCAGCAACTTCTGTTTTTGTGCCCAATTACTGATGGCTGGTCACTTTTACCACAGAATTGTAGAATCACCACAGTGTGGAAAGTGGCCATTTGGCCCATCAAGTCTCACTGACCCTCTGAAGAGCATCCCATCCTATTCCCATAACCCCACATTTGCCATAACTATCCCACCTAGCCTGCACGTCCCTAGCCACAATGGGATAATTTAGCTTGGCCAATCCACCTAACCTGCACATCGTTGGACTGTGGGAGAGAACCAAAGCACCCAGAGTACACCCACGCAGACACTGGGAGAACATACAAATTCCAAATAGACAGTCACCCAAAGTTGGAATCAAACCAAGGTCCGTGGCACTTTGAGGCAGCAGTACTAACCACTGAGCCACCGTGCCACCCATAAAGCCACCGTGTTGCCCATCAGTCACTAATGCCTAGCAACTGATGCCTGATCACTGTTTATTGGTTGCTAATGCCCAGCTGCTGCTGGTTGAATGTGAAATTGGATGCCCTGACCCTGTCCAGAAAAGGCTGGTAAACCATTGGCTAATTTATCTCACAGTTTCATCATATTAATTGGAGGTGTCTTTGAAACTGCTCCACCATTCAATATGGTCATGTCTGATCATCTAACTTAGTACCCTGTTCCTGCTTTCTCTCCGTATCCTTTGGTCCCTTTAAGCCTAAGAACTATATTTAAACCTTTCTTGAAAACATTCAATGGTCTGACCTCAACCCCTTTCTGTGGCAGTGAAAATAATGGGCATAATTTAAAAGCCAGAAGTTTAAAATTTCAAATGGCAATTTAGAGACTTTTTCCCTCTGAGGGCTGTGAGCCTGTGGAGTTCTCCTTTCCACTGAAGTATGTAGACCGGATAGTTACAAGGGAGTCTATGATTAATGGAATTGTGGAATCTGTTGTATGATGGAATGGGCTACTCCTCCTCATTTGTATGGTGGTATGTTAATGGATAGAACTAAAAACCAAAGGATACAGATGTTATATGATATGAAGAGTGCCAGGGAAGATGATTTTTTTTACGCTATTGAGTTGTTCTCTGGGATGCAATGTCTGACAGGGTGGTGGAAGCAGATTTTACAACAGCTTACAAAAGGGAATTGAATAAACAAACAATAATGTGATCGAATGCTTGGCATCATGGTGCAAAGATAACGACCTCTCCCTCAACGTCAGCAAAACTAAAGAGTTAAGGAAGAAAGAAGGAGGACACACCCTTACACACATCAATGGAGCTGAGGTGCACAAGGTCTGGAGTGTCAAGTTCCTAGGAGTGACGATCACCAACAATCTGTCCTGGTCCTCCCACATAGATGCAATAGTCAAGAAGGCAAAAATGCTTCTTTACCCTCAGGAGGCTAAGGAAATTCAGCATGTCCGTAAGGACTCTCAGTAACTTTTACAGATGTATCATGGAAAACATTCTATCTGAGTGCATCCTGGCCTGGTATAGCAACTGCTCTGCTCACGACCATAAAGAAACTACTGAAAGTTGTGAACACAGCTCAGACCATCACACAAGCCAACCTCCTATCCATGGACTCCATCTACACTTCTTGGTGCCATGAAAAGGCAACCAGCATCATCAAAAACCCCTCCCATCCCAGTTATAATCTCTTCCAACCTTTCCTGTCAGGCAGAAGATACAAAAGCTTAAATTTATGTACCAACAAGTACAAGAAAAGTTTCTTCCCTGCTATGATTAGACAGTCATAGAGCCAGAGATGTCTATAGCATGGAAACAGACCTTTTGGTCCAAATCATCCATGCCAACCAGATATCCTAGATAAATTTAGTCCCATTTGACAGCATTTGGCCCATATCCCTCTAAACCCTTCCTCTTCATATATACATCCAAATGTCTTCTAAATGTTGTTTTTGTACCAGCCTCCACTGCTTCCTCTTGCAGCTCATTCCATAACACACCACCCTCTGCATGAAAATATTGTTCCTTAGGAACCATTTACATCTTTCCCCTCTTACCTTGAACCTATGCCCTCTAGTTTTGGACTACATCAACATGGGCAAAATACCTTCTCTATTCAGCCTATCTATGCCCCTCATGATTTTATAAACCTCTATAAGGTTACTCCTCAGCGTTTGACATTCTATGGTAAATATTCCCAGCCTATTCAGCCTCTCCCTTTGGCTCAAACCCTCCAACCCTGGCAACATCCTTATAATTTTTTTCTGAACCCTTCAAGTTTCACAACATCCTTCCTATTGCTGGGAGACCAGAATTGCATGCTGTATTCCAAAAGTGGCCTAATCAATGTCCTGTACAGCTGCAACATTACCTCCCAACTCCTCTACTCAATGCACTGATCAATAAAGGCAAGCGTACCAAATGCCTTTTTCACTATCCTGTCTACCTGTGACTCTAATTTCAAGGAACTATGAACATGCACTCCAACGTCTCTTTGTTCAGCAACACTCCCCAGGACCTCACCATTAAGTATATTAGTCCTGCCCTGATTTTCCTTTCCAAAATGCAGCACCTCACATTTATCTAAACTAAATTCCATTCCATTATCTAAATTAAATTTTATTAGACTTCAGAATGGACCTCTCAAGTTTCAGATCTAATGTTGATCCAACTTTTGTGCACCTCCTGTGCAGCAGTAACCTCACATGCCTTGCTTTGTTTAAACACCCTGTGATCTGAATGTCCTTATACGTTATGATCTGCCTGTACTGCATGCAAAACAAAACTTTTCACTGTACTTAGGTATATATGACAACAAGAAAAATCAAATCAAATTAAAACATTTTCAGCGCTATGGGGAAAAGTGGACAAAAATGGCACAGAAAAGATAGTTTAATTGTTCAGAAAATTGTTTTTCTTTTACATGGAATGATCTTCTGTAAATATTCAAACCACTTTCTGACAGCTTATACTACAACAAGTCTTATGTCAAAAATAAATTAAAAGATCTGGGCAACATATCTGAGTACACACAGACACACAGACACACAGACACACACACACACACACACACACACACACACACTACACAGAATGTTTCTTAAAAAGCTGAAAGAATTGCTGTTGAAAGCTAGAAAAATGTCTTTTTCTTTCTGTGAGTGTGAATGTGATTGCTTTATCGATGGATACCCCAAGAAATGTCACTGGAGGACACCGGTGTTTGAGAGAAAGGGTGTGATCAATTTTACTGAAGTAAGTTAAAGATTGAGGTGACTTGAGGAATTTAGGTACATGTGTAACTCATTTGTAACTAAAACTCCCCATCTTTTAAACTGCATAATTTAACTTGGCATTGATAATTATAGTGACGAAAGCGCAAATTGGAGAAAGCTGAGCAATGAATTGTGTCATATTGTTTGAAATTCAAAACTACCAAAACAATTGATTTGGTGTCAGATTGCTTAATTAATTACTTCGGTTATCAACTGGCATTTTACTTATTGATTCAGCTGGGAATATACAGACAGAAATAATAATGATCACATCATAAGCACTCAAAAATATCACAATTCTGTAATAACAGCCATTGGATTTCCATAAGGCTAGTTACTCAATGTCAGATATTCCGGCAAGAAGCTTCCCTCAGATAAGACTTCCCTTCCATTCTGAGCTTATGGCATTCAAAGTTTCATTCAGTGCTAGAATTATCAATTGCAATTGATAGATTTTCAGTTTGTTTTTGTCTTAGTGAAATTGTGTGTGTTTGCCTACCTGTGTGCAACCACTTCTGTATATTTGTGCATGTCCAGGTGTTTCTGCCTGTCTGTATGTTCTTCTGTGTATATATGTATTTAGGTGTTTTTGTGCATGTGCATTTTAGTGTGTGATTTGTATATCCAGGAATGTTTCTGGACAAGTATTTCTGTGTATGTCCATGTGTGTCCGTGTGTGTCCATGTGTCCGTGTGTGTGCATGCGCGCGTGCGTGTGTGTGTGCGTGTACGTGTGTGTGTGTCTGTATGTGTGTGTGTTTGTATGTGTGTGCGTGTGAGTGTGCCTGTCTGCATGTGTGTATCTGAGTTTGTGTGTGTGAGTGTGAGTGTGTATCATTGTGTGAGTGTGTGTGTATCATTGTGTGGGTGTGTCTGAGTGTACCAGTGTGAGAGTGTGAGTGTCTGTGTGTGTGTTTGTCATACTGTGTTTGTGCCTGAGTGAGAGTCTGTGTGTGTGTCTGAGTGCGTGTATGTGTGTGTGTGTGTGTGT
>JAHRHZ010000004.1:34640708-34658622 GCA_024137785.1 Ginglymostoma cirratum
CTGTAACTTTGGCATTTTGAGTTCCAGTCTATCCCAAGTTTCAAGCAAAACCTAACTTTGTATGGACATTCTCAGCCATTCAAGAAATTCATACATCTCTTCGTTTAATGGTGGATTGTCGACAAAAGAACTATAGAATATCAATGACTCATCCTTCAGCTTCATCATGGACAACAGAAACATCAAAACACATCAGACACAGTGTGTTCAACAAAGGTGATATGGATCCGGTCAATATTTTGTTCTATTGTGAAGTTAAGTCATACAAACCGGACAAATGAATTTCAAAGTGGAAAATGACAATACATGATGTGTAATAAACATGCAACCATTCATTGGATAAATGATTTTGAACATGTCATGCAATGTGAAGAGTTAGTAGTCTTTTGTTTTTAAAACATCAAAATCTGCTTGCAGAGATGTTTGAAATCAAGTTTCCACAACCTGTTCTAAATTCAGATTCACTTAAGAGCCAGCGTTCTAACAATTTAACAACAATAGGCCTCAGGAGTTGTTCAGAATCACCTGCTTTTCAACACCTTCACATCTAAGTAAAGCATCTAAGGAACTACAGGGCTGCCATGGAAGAGATAGTGAGCCAATGATACATTTGTAATTATATCGTGTTTTTTCTTCATTTGTTACTAACCCTTGCATGTGTGCATTAAGTAGATGAAACATTACAATTTTAAACCTCTGGAGAAAATGTGGGATTTAAAATGACTTGTTTATTTTGAAACACAAATAAGGGCTTGCTACTGGAATTCATAAAATCACACTGAAGGAAGAAAATACACACTCTTCACATACAAAACACAATGATTACAGGCAGTAAGAAATAAACAAAGATTCTGTTTTTGACTCCTGCTTTTGTACACTGAGACTCTTAACGGGACTGCAGCATAGTAGTAACATTACTGTACTGTGACAAAGAGACCTGAGGATGTGATAAAGTGTCACAACTACAGCCTGTGGAATTTAAAACCATGTTATTAAATAAATCCGGATCAAAGAAGCTGTGTTTAGTAATGATGACCATGAAATTACTGGGATATTGTAAAATCCCATTTCATTCATTAATACCCTTTACAGAAGGAAATCTGCAATCCGTACCTGATCCGGGATATAGCTGACTCTGCTGATGATGATGCCTCACAATACCTCATGGATGCCAAATTTTGAATTGCTAGATCTATTCCAAATCTGCCCATCTAGAATGATGGTTGTACTACATAACACAGCAGACAGCATTCTCAATGTGAAAATGTAACTTAATCTCCACAGGGACTACATACTCCTTCCAATATCGTCAAAGGTGGATGCACGTGTGCCAGATAATTTGGATACAGTGAATTTGAATAGGTTTTTGCCTCTTGTTGGCTCAAATTTCCACTGACCATAGACCTTGTCCAGCAAATATGGTCTTCAGGAATTGGCCAGTCAATAGTGGTGATACAGACCCATTCTTGGTGATGAGAATTGATGATCCCCACTCAGAGTACATTTGGTGCTCTTGCCGTGCTCAGCGATGTTCAAAGTTAACTTACGCTGATTTATCAACAGTGGGCTTTCTCATGTATATTCACAAGTCCTGATTCAGTGTGGAGGACTCATAGGGTAATCCTCTCCAACTGTACCACTGCCTTTGTGGATATGTTCTGTTGGATGGACAGAGAATCCACAGGTGTGATAGTGAAGACAAGCCTTTAACAGTAAGACAAGATATGCAGCACAGGGGCTTAGTGGTTAAGCACTACTGCCTCACAATGTCAGGAACCTGGGTTCGATTCCACCCTTGGGTGACTGCCTGTGTGGAGTTTGCATGTTCTTCCTGTATCTGCGTGGGCTTCTTCTGGGTGCTCTGGTTTTCCTCCCACAGCCCAAAGATGTGCAGGTTAGGTGGAATGGCCATGCTAAATTGCTGATCGTGAACAAGTGTTAAAAGTTTTCAGGTGATTTTTTTAACAGGTTGCAAATCAGATTTCCCTGCTAATATGTCCGATGGTGGAATGGGAGTGATGCCAGTCGTTAAACTGTGCGGCTAGCTTTTAATTCCAGATTTATTAATTACCTCCATTTAAATGTCAACAGTTATCACAACAACCCAAATCCCAGATTTAGCCTGGGCTGCTGGAAAATAGGCAAGGGTGCCACCACTCTCTCTTAAGGAATCTGCTAAAAAGTTGATAGATTTGAAGACAAGAATGTTGGCTTTGATGGGCGAAATGGAAATTTCTCTCAACCCTGCCTTTTCGCAGCTTCTTGTAGGTATTTTATTGCAGTCCTGACACTGTTGTGACATTTTACAGTGACAGAACATTGAACTTAAAGCAAAAAACAGTTATTAATGGAATATTAAAAGACTGGAATAGAAGGTTAGGTATTGATCTTCTCAGAAAAAAAGAATATTTTGTTCATTGTCATTAAGGTTAGTAGTATCATGGATGGGAAATAGATTTTCATTCCACATTTAAAATCAGTTATGAGCATCCTACATTCTCTGACAGTGTACATCATGGATTAGATAGAGAAAGGCAGCAGGCAACTGTCTCCCGATAATATTGCTTAGGTAAGACCTAACAATAATACAAACGCAGCACTAATATGACTTTCCTGTTTCCCTTCGCTGTCACGTTTGTGGTCCCTGAGTGATACTGCTAATTCAAAACAAAATTAGTGTTGAATGATAGATTGTTTTACGTTGTGGTGTTGTAACCATTGGGGATTGGGTCAAGGCAAATCAAATACATGACAATTAGAAACTTCTGAGCTATTACAAACGGGATTCTTTCAACCTATAAATACAATATGAAAAATAATTGTTCAAAGCATTGTGCTGACTGGATGTCCTGTTAGTGCGCATTGAGCAAGGTGGCAAGCGTCTGTTTGTCTCCTCAATGTCCTCTTAACCCTGAGAGCAGCTTCTGATTGTGCATCCTGCCCTGCTATGACCAACTACACCCATCTCTAGAATAGCGCCTGACTTTGGTCCTGTTACAAATGAAGATATGAAATGAGAGCAGAAATAAGCTATTCAGCCCCTCATACCTCCTCCATCATCAATAAGATTGTAGAACATAAAACAGTACAGCATAAGATCATGCCCTTCAGCCCACCATGTTTGTGCCAACCATGATGCAATGCTAAACTAATCCTGTCTGCCTGCTCTTTGTCCATATCCCTCTATTCCCTGTTTGTTCATATGTCTGTCGAAGTGTCTCTCAAACATTGCTATCTTCTCTGCTTCTACCACCGTCCCTGTCAGCAATAGCTGATCTCTTCGCATTTCAAATTCTACATTCCCATCTATTTTTGATTCTGCTGTCTACCAAGAATCTATCTATCTTCACACAAAAAATATTCAATAACACCCACCTCCATAGGCTTTTGAGGCAGAGAATTCCAAACCCTCTTGAGAGAAAATAAATTCCTCTCATCTCTGTCCCAAAGAGTTGACTCTTAATTTTAAGACAGTGTCCCCTTATTGTGGACTTACTCAATAGAAGAAACATATTTCCGTGCTCATCTTTGTGAAAACCATTGAGGATCTTATACACAAAAATCAAGTCACCCCTCACTCTTTAGCCCAGCCTGTCTAACATATCCACATAACATGACCCATTCATTCCAGGTATTAAACTAGTAAATCTCCTTTGAGTCATCTCAAACACATTTACATCTTTCCTTAAATAAGGAGACCAAAACAGCACAAATATTCGAGATGTAGTGTCATCTAAGCCAATATGTTACCTCCTACGTCATGAGCTATTACTTTTCACAATAACGTTTGATGTAATACTTTATCAAGTGCCCTCTGGAAATCCAATTACAATACGTCTACAGGCTTCCACTTAACCAAAGCAAGTTACTGCTTCAAAGGATTCCAATAAGTTGGTTAAACATGATTTTCCCTTAGACAAAACCAGGCTAACTCTTCTCAATTAACTTGAGTTTTCTTTTCCAAGTAGACAGCTCTAATCTCTTCTATGGTCAATTCTACCCCCTTCCCCAAAGCAGATGTCAAACTATCATCGCCTACAGTTTCCTGTTTTGTGTTTCCTTCTGTTCTGAAATACAGGGGGTATATTTCCCACTCATCAGTTTGGTAGAATCTTTCTTGAATCAGGGAATTTAGAAAAAATAGTTCTAATTCATCCAGTACCTCATCCATCAGTTCCTTGTTATTTACTATGGATACCTCCTCAATCTCTTTTTTAAAATACATACAAAAACTTTGTCCAACTGCTTTTACATTCTTAGCTAACTTTCTCTTATACTCCAGTTTCTTTCTATTTATTAAGCTTTTGATCATTCTGTGCCAGTCTTTATATTCTGACCAATCACCTGACCTGTCACTCAAAATATATGCTTTTTCCTTAAGTTTGATGCTTTCCCTAACTTTTTTAGTTAACCACAGATTTTGGGTCCCCTTTTTTTAGAATTTCTCTTTATAGTAGGGACATACGTATTCTGAGGATCCTGAAATATCACCTTAAATATCTACCACTGTGTCCAATTAATCCACCCCTTAACCCAGCATGCCAGTTCACTTGAGCTCGCTGTGCTTTCACACTCTTGTTGTCCTTAGTTCAGTTTTATATACTAACCTTAAACCCAATTTTCTCCCTTTCAAACTGGATGCAAAATGCAATCATATCGCCGTTGCTGTTGTCCAGGGATACTTCACACTGGAGTGTTTAATTATTCTTGTGACATTATACAGTACCAGTTTGAATATAAACTGTTGTGTTGTCAATTCCAAAATGTTCTGTTCTAAGAAACAATGTTGAAAGGATTCTGTGAACTCTTCATCCTGGTTGCTGCTCCTAGTTGGATTTTTCCAGTTTATGAGTAGATTAAGATCACCTCAATTGCCATCCCTTTAACACAAGCATCCAATAATCTTTCTTGTACACTTTGTCCCACATTGAGGTTACTATTAGCGGGTCTGTACGCCACTCTCAAGAGTGACTGCTTTCTCTTATAACTCCTTATCTGCACCCAACCAGCTTCTCCATCTCCTGAATCAAGATTATCTCTAACCGTTACACAAATGCCATCCTTTATTACCAGTGCTATCCCTCTACCTTTACCTAGCTTCATATTCTTCTCGAAGGTCATAAAAACTGCAGTATGCAGGATCTAATCCTTGTCATCCTGAAACTATGTCTCCATAATGGCCATCAAAACCTATTTATTTACTTCAGTTGTGTGCCAGCAACTCAATTACTTTGTTTTGATAGCTACATGTATTCAGATACAGAGCCTGCCATTTTGTATTTATCATATCTTTGTAACATTGAGTCTTGATTGTTGGTGTATTCCTAGTTTTTTTTCTCTTTGTCACCACCTGCTACTCTCTAGCCTTTTTTCCCATGTCACTATTTTCCACTCTCAGGAAAACTCTCTCTCCTCTAGGCCTTTAACCCCTCACTTAACTAATTCTGGCCTCTTGTGTATCCTTGATTTTAAATGTCTACAACAGGGGTGGTTGTGTGCATTTAGTTATCACAGCCTCAAACTCCAGAATCTACTTCCCAATCCTTCACATCTCTATATCCCTCTATCTCTCTTACTTTAAAATATTTCTTAAAATTTTCCCTTTTTGACCAAGCTTTTGACCATTTGTGTCTCAGCCTGAATTTTGATGGACAGCAACTCTGTAAAATGCCTTACGATGTGTTACTGCACTAAATGTACGATATAAATGCTTTTGTTAAAGGTTCTTGTGGTTCACTGGTAGTGTTCCTGACTTGAACTAGAAGGTTTTGGTTCAAGTCCCATCTTATCCACAGCAGTGTATTAACATCCCTGAACAGGTTGATTAATATTATCTGTAAGTGCTTTGTTGTTACATTGCAAAAACTGACTGGATTTAATCCCAAAGCCTGAATATGTCAAACAGATAACATCACCTTGTACTATTGTTTTTCTTTGTAATTAAGTGTTGTGCGTAATGGTGGTCCATAATGATTAAAACTTTCATCGTCTCTATCAAGGGGGTACAGAGCAGGTTCACCAGGGTGATGCCTGGGATTGAGAAATTCATGTCTAAGGAGAGAAAAATAGGTTGGATTGTTTTCTTTGGAGCAGAGTAGACTGAGGGGGAGCATGATTGAGGTGTATAAGATTATAAGAGGTATGGACAGGGTGAATAGACAGCATCTGTTTCCCTTGGTTGATGGGTCAATCTCAATAGAGCATAGTTTTAGGGTAAGGGGCGAGAGATTCAGAGGGGATGTGGGAAACAGCATTTTCACTCAGCAGGTGGTGGGAATCTGCCTGAGAAGGCAGTGGCGGCTGGAAACCTCAGAACCTTTAAATAAATATTTGGATAAGAACTTCAAATATCAAAACATTCAAGAATTAGGGACGAGTGCAGTAAATCGGGATTAGCACAGTTTTAGCGGCAGTTATATTGGTGCGGACTCAATGGACTGAAGGGCCTTTTCTGTGTTGTATGAATCTGTGAATCTATGAATCACAATCACCAAGGTAAGTGCCGGTACAAAGGCCATTTGGCCAATTCGGTTTATCCCCATTGAAATCCATAGTGCAACAGCCACAGCAGCAAATGGGCCTCTGGCAAACACCAGGCTTGTTTTAAAGCAATAAATGATTTTCAAATTCGACTGCTCAGAATTGTCTATCATGCTTCCCTTAGTGTATTTATAACGCAATGTTAATGGATGAAGAAAGCTTAGTCAAATACATTTTTGACTCCAAAAGATAGAGATTGCTTCTCCAGCTCTTTGAGGATGAGAAGTTTGACTCCTGGTATACACTGCCTGACTTCTGACTCTCTGAACTGAATGTGAGACACTAACTCAGATGTTCTTCTCCAGCAAACAAACAAATGAGTTAAATCTGATGCCCACGCATGTTGCCAACATTGATTTGTTTTGGTCTTTGTTCCCTGACCACGCAAATTCCTTTTTTCAAACAAACACTCTCCCTCCAATGTCATTAGAGTAATTGTATTTGCGTTTGATGCATCAAGCTCCTGTCAGCAACAAAATTAATTGCAGAAAGGTGCAAAAAATATATTTTAATGTTCAGGTGATGGCTGCACACACTCACCACACTTCAACTATGGAGATTAATTGACTGTGAATAAGAGGAACATGCCAGAAGTGCAGGACAGCTAAGTTTACTTCATGAATAAAGTCATCCCACCTTGTCTGTCCTGTAGTTAAATCCTGTCTACAAAACTGATAATAGTTGAAATGGTCTACCTTGCTTTCCCATCCTCATTTTTGGGGGTTAGCCTACAGATAGCGTGGTCCATGTTTATTGATAAAGTACTCCAGTGGTTTGGCATTCGCTTTTGCAGGATGGGTGATCACAAGACTATCTTAGTCTTACTGGACATTAATGATAGTGTTTGGACAGATATTGCAAGTGTATTGGAAGTCTTGCGATGACACTGGAACTCATTACTTTACATCCCCTTAAGCTCATCAACGAGGTACCGTTACAATCTACATTGGGAAGGGCAGACTAAAAGAACTAACAAAGAAAAAACTAAAAAGAAAAAACAAAAACAAAAAAGACTAAAAGACTAACAAATGACCCTCAAGTGAAGATATTACCAATGATTCTCTTTTACTTTAACATGAATCAGACCAATACAAAATCAGACAAATTGACAAATTAATGGGCGAATGAAATTGAAAATGCAACAGTAAATTTCAATTTAAATGTGTTCTGTCACCACTCATTCAATCTTCATGTATTTTTTAATCAACTAATTATTCAATCTCTATACAGCATAAATACTCAGATAATTAAATATATTTCAGAGGGTAGGAGGCAAGAACATAGCAGCATCCAAAGACAACCTACAACAATAATGTAGATCGAGTAAAATCTCAAAGTTTAGAATATAGATTGAGTGTAAAACCAAAAAGACACACTAGTTAGAAGAAATACCTTGGAAGAAACTAGACTGAAGATTGAAGTGGATGGTGTCACACTGGAGAAGGTGATGCTTTATTGCCATTTTCACTAGACTATTTATCCAGAGACCCCAGGTAATTCTCTGTGGACTGAGATTTGAATCCCACCATGGAAGAAGGCAGAATTTGAATTCAGAATTAATGATGACCATGCAACTATTGCAAATTGCTGGAATAAATGGTTTCAGTGGACAGCAGTTGTGATGCTGAAATCAGAAGCAGGATGGAGATAGCCAGAAGTAATTTTGTGAAAGTCAGAAGGCATACAACACCAAGTTACAGTCCAACAGGGTTTATTTGAAATCACACGTTTTTGGAGCGCTGGTCCTTCGTCACATGAAGGAACAGTGCTCCAAAAGCTTGTGATTTCAAATAAACCTGTTGGATTATAACCTGGTGACAAATGACTTCTGGCTTTGTCCATCCCAGTCCAATACTGGCACCTCCACATCATAATTTTGAGACGATGAAGGATGTGTTAGCAACAAGAAAATCCGAGCTCGTTAACAAAGAAAAATCTCATAAGATACTACCCTCCATCCAAGTTCTTGTCTGCCTCAGAACTCTGGACAATAAGTACAGATCTGTGGAAATAACAAAGGCCTTTGTATTGTAAATACTATGACATTCAATAACAATTCTATGTATTGAGCAAAAAACACATTAAGAGCTGAAAATTGCAAACAAAAAGAGCTCTAAAAATTGACGTTCAGAAAGGGGAATGCCAGTGCTTTGGGCAATTTATACAAGTTGAAAAGCTGCAAAGATCTTTTGTAGAAGGGTTGAGATGAGCATAGCTGGATGATGGATGTCACAGAGCAGTTGCAGATGAGCTTCAGTGGATGTCTGAGGATTGTGTAAAACAGACAAGTGGGGCACATGGAGTCAGCAGAACCCTTGGCTGAAGTAGTTACAAGCTGCAGAATATATTGAGTAAGTATAACAGAGATGCATTTTACAAAACCACAAGTATTCACATCATTACTCACACAAACATGGCACTAGTTATCCTTGATGTGGAGCTGCCAGTGTTGGACAGGAGTGGACAAAGTCAGAAGTCATACAAAGCCAGGTTATAGTCCAACAGGTTTATTTAAAATCACAAGCTTTTGGAGCACTGCTCCTTTGTCAGGTGCAGTCTTATTGCACTTCTTCGTCTGTATATCTCCTTCATGTCTGTCAGCTACACTGCATTTTTCTTACACGTTAAGGATCACTAGGTCGCATGATCTGCTAATTTGTACTTTTATGATTGATTAATTTACAATTCAGATAGACCCTTAACAGCTTGGTTCAAATAATTTCAGATTCTGTGGATACTTTTAAAAAATGGTGGAACCTTTCCTTATTGTGTTGCTTCTGGATGAATGTATACCACAGCAGTTGACAGCTTCCCTTCAAAATGAAAACACAAGAACATAAGAAAATAAAGAAACACAGAATCCCTTCAGTGCAGAAAGAGGCCATTCAGCCCATTGAGTCTGCACCAATCCTCTGAAGAATATCCTACCCAGACTGACATCCCCACCCTATCCCTGTAACCGTGCATATACTATGGCTAATCCACCTAGGTTCAACATCCCTGGCCGCAATGGAAAATTTAGCATGGCTGTTCCACCTAACATGCACATCTTTGAATGAGATGAGAAAGACTATGTCATCATTAATGGATTTTTTTCCCCACAGACCATATTTAATCTGTTCTGTATTCCCCTCCAGATTTAACTTCCTTAGATTCTGCAAAGTCTTACTTGCTCTTCAGGACAATTTCAACCTCTATGTATTGTATTCCTTTGTACTGCTGAATGTGTTTTGGGATTTATTAATGAGTGATGTATTTTTACACCCTTAGCCCTGAATTCTGCTACGTATCCCTTCATCAGGCAGAAACATCTTGCTCACCTTTATTCGATACATAATTTGAAAGACCTCTTTCATATCACTACACAATCCAGTCAAACTGTCCTGCAAATTCTTCCCTTTCTGTTAGAGAGACTTGACAGAAGAGTATGTCTGCAATGGCATTCTAACAAGGCTCAGATTGCACTGGCATTGTAAGGAGTTACAAAGTACTGGCTGTTCACATTCATTACATGTCCCTGATAGTTTCCTGCACAGTGGAATCAATTATAAGTATCTGGAGCAAAGCCAGAACAAGCATTGCTGATTTTCAGGCCATTATCCAGAACTCAATTTTCAAAGGGAAAATGTTGTCATTGGCAGAGATTGTTCGTACCAATACCGTTTACCTTGGCTCAGAAATCTCACCTGTTCAACCCTGTGTTTATTTGCTTTTTCCCTCTTTCCATAGTGTACCTGCAAAAGTGACGATTGAAAAGAAGTAGGTAACAAGTGAGTTGTCCATTCCTTCATTTCACAGCATGACTTAAATGAACAAAGTGTTAGGTTCCGAGCTGCGATTGGATATTTGGTGGCTGTGCCCAGCACTTTCAGGAGAGGCATCACATAAATCCAAGGAAGACAACAACTTCAATTCCTCACAGAAACTGTGTCATCCCTGCTCACTCCAGGGAGGCAACTATGGGAGAAATCCCCTCTTAGAGTCATAGACTCATAGAATAATACAGCATGGAAACAGCCCCTTCGGCCCAAACTGGTCCGTGCTGACCATGGTGCCCACTCAACTAGTTCCAATTGCCCACATTTGGTCCATATCCTTCTAAACCCTTCCCATCCGTGTACCTATCTAAATGTTTTTAAATGTTGTTATTGTGCTACCTGAACTACTTTCTGTAGCAGCCCATTCCATATACACACCATTCTCTGCGTGAAGAAGTTGCCCTTCAGATCCTTCTTAAATCTATCCCCTCTCACCTTAAACCTTTGCCCGCTAGTTTTCAATTCCCCATCCCTGGGAAAAAGAATATATGCATTCATCTTATCTATGTCCTTCATGATTTTATACACCTCATTAAGGTCACCCCTATGTCCCAAGGAATAAAGTCCTATCCTGGCTAACCCCTCTCCATAACTCAGGCTTTCTAGTCCTGGCAACATCCTCATAAATCTTCTAGGCACACTTTCCGGTTTAACTATGCATTTCCTATAACAGGTTGCAGTCATGTTTCACTGAAAGCTGTAGGTGTCTGATCATTTCAGGGTGCCACAATGTTGTGTGTAAGATCAGCCAATGTGTTAAAACAGTCATGAATTGATGCTGTGCTTATCAGTCAGCATCATCATAAAGTCTCCCAAAGGACATGACCAGGGCAGAATTCGGTATTTGAAAAGTCCAATGCAAATGATTTCATCTGTTCTTGGGACCATACAATAAACATGTAAGAATGCTATTCCATAAATGGTTGGCTGAGTGTGACTACTACTGGAATTGCACCATGCAGGTAAATGCCAGGTCCTGAATGTTGCCAAAGTTAGTTTCTTGTACACACAAGCTGACATTCCAATCCTTATTTCAGGGCTTTGTAGAGGGGTGATCGCATTGGAACATGTAAAAAGGCAGTAAAAGCGTTAATGAAACAACCACAGAGGATGCTGGAGAAGATCGACTGGTCCAGCAGAATCCGTGGAAGCCGAAGCAGAAGTCTGAAGAGCCATATCAGACCCGAAACATTAACTCTGTTTCTGTCTCCATCTGCTGAATTTCTCCAGCAGAGTTCTCCAGAGTTAACGCTTCGAGTCTGTTATGACTCTTCTTCAGAATTCTACCTTTCTTTCCACAGATGCTGTCAGACCTGCTGTGTTTCTCCAGCATTCTCTATGTTTGTTTCAGATTCCCAACATTCACGGTATTTTGCTTTCCTTTGAAAGTGTTAGTGTCTGAGACAATGTGACATGTCCAACAGTGACGATATGAGAGATCACTTCAGAGAACAAATCAGCGCGTCTTCAGCAGAGAAAGTTAGACTGCTGCGAAACTGTTTATCACTGTTTAAAACTTGTTAATTGCTTAATAAGTAATAAACTAGTTCTTATTTAAACTTGTCAAAGAATTTCTCTCAGCAAGACTCACCAGAGATATAAAAAAAATTCTTTGAGGGTTTGATCTGGAAGGTGATAACAGGCTGTTTGCCCAGGCTGCACTGTATAGAAACTGGAGAGCACAAATTCTCAGCGCTGTGTGATGTCTCACTGTTAGGATAATAGTGTCCCTTTAAGAAACATGCTTGGGACATTATCAATGTAACGTGTATGTGATCTCAGATATAAAGGCTTCACTTTAGAATCATCGGATCATAGCCCATCAATCTGTACCGCCAAAAGTTTCCTAATACTTACACCAGTCCCATACTTTGGGCCCCTATCCCTGAATATTATGATACTTCAAGTGGTCATTCAAGTATTTTTTTAAAAGTTGTGAGGTTTCCCACCTCAACTGTATTCCCACACAATGCATTCCAGACTCCCACCGCCCTCTGGGTGAAAAAGGCTTTCCCCGTTGATCCTCCAGCCTTTCACTTTAAAATTATCGTACTTTGTTATTGACGCTTCCACTACATCTTACCCCAAGACCATTTGAAGCATGACACGCCACTAGAAGCATGCAGCTTAATTATAATCTAATGTCTGTTACAGTTAGTTGTAATAAATGTCTGTTGGATTCTTTAATACCAATTTCTTGAGTTATAACAGATTACACCAGTAATGCCCTGTCAGATACAATATCCTGCTGGAGGTAAATCATGTCACACAGTAAAAGAGGCTGACTACTTAGAAATGAGATGAAGAGAAAGTGTTTCACTTTGACAATTGTGAAGCTTTGATATTTTCTATGCCAAAGGGTTCTGGAGCAAGATTTTGGACATTAAAGGAAGCAGGGAATTTTGGGCAGTGGTGAAAATGGAGTCGATATAAATATTCAGCCGTAGTCTTGATGTACAGTGAAGCAGTCTTGGGCTCAGGTAACCTATTCTCTCGCCAATTTCTGATGCAGTTTGGTTAAATGTTGGTGGATTCTCGAAGAATCAGAATTCTCATCAGCATGGACCATAAGGGCGTAAGAGGTAGGTGCAGAAGTAGGCCATTCAGCCCATTGAGTCTGCTCCGTTATTCAATGAAATTGCTGATCTGTTAGTCCTCAACTCCAATTACCTGCCTCATCGCCCTTACTGATTAAAAATATATCTCAGCCTTGAATGTATTTAATGACACAGCCTTGACAACCCTTTCTGGTAAAGTATTCCACAGGTTTACAACTCTTTGAGTTATTTATTCAACTATCCAAGTAATTATTCAACTCTTCTGCAATTTCCTTGTTCCGCATTAATATTTCCCCAGCCTTATTCTCTAAGGCGTCCAGGTTCACTCTGGCCTGCATCTTCATTTCATATGAATAAAGGAGTTCCTACAGTCCATTTATAAATTATTTTCTAAGTTTTCCTCTAACTTTATTTCTTTTCCTTTTCTTTTGGTTGTTTTTTGTTGGCTTTTAAAGCTTTCCCAATACTTTGGCTTACCACTAATGTTTGCCACATTTTTTTAACTTTAAATCTGATATTAACATTAATGAAAACAAGGAAGTGTAGCAGAAGAGAATGTAATGAAAATATAATCAAAGATAATGTCCATAGGGAGTGCTTACAGCACGAAGTTTCGAAGGTGGGGGCTTATGAAACCTGGGTTTTATGACAAAAGAGCAGGAAGTTACATTGAACCAATTTTAAAGACAGTTCTGAAGAACACTTATTTAGTTCTTGAATGTTGACTTTGTTTCTCTCTCCACAGATGCTGCTAGACCTGAGTTTCTCCAACAATTTCTGAGTTTGAAACACTTGATCGCTTTCAGATGTAGTATCACATCCAGTTCTGAGCACTGCGTATTAGGAAAGATGAGAAGGTTTTAGAGATGGTTCCAGAACTGAGCTTTACCTGATGAAGGAGCTATGCTCCGAAAGCTTGCGATATCAAATAAACCTGTTCAACTATAACGTAGTGTCGTGTGACTTCTGACTTTGTCCACTCCAGCCCAACACTGGCACCTTCACAACATAAATGATACTACTTCAGAAGGTTTCAGCAGGCTGCTTTGGGGTAGTTCAAATAGTAAGTGCTGGAGAAACTCAGCAGATCTGGCTGCATTTCTGGAGAAAGAAACAGATTTGACACCGTAAATTCAAAGTGACTTTTCTTTAGAGCCCTAAGCTCAACTTCGCAGCTACGTTAGCAGCTCTCCTCATGTAGATGTGGAATATATGTTGGTGAATTTAGATGATAAACTCTGAGTAAGTGGTGACAGTAGATTTTTTAGGCCGAGGTGACAAAGAAAAAGGACATGAAACAAATGCAAAAGCTCATCACATAAGTTTTTGAATGCAACATAATGATGTAAACCCAGCATCAAAATATGTCCTCAGTCCGTTCTTGTCAATATGTCAAATTGGTATTCAATTTCGAAACAAGTGCCAACACTCAAGATTGCTAATTAATACGGCATACAAAAAGCTGGAAATTGCTATTGATTTTGGTTCAGATTAAAACAATATAGGACAATTACAGGCAAAGCACTAGAAGTCAATTATTTCATTGGAGTAATGCCTGCGCTGGTAGCTCGTGGCCTTTTATAATCAGAGATTATAAAATCTCATCAGGGGACATGGAATTGGCAGTGCAGGACCTACATTTAGAAAGTCAACACTCACAGAAGTGTGTTTGTGGTGTGGGGTTAGTGACACTATCTCTGAGCCAGGAGGACACAGTTCAAGTCAGGAACAGAAGTGTGTAATAACACCCTGAAGAGTTTGATTTAAAGTATTTGCACACTCACAGTGAGGAACTGCACAAGATAATTGTGCAAACAGGAGAAATGTTTTGCAGATCTGACTGTCACCTGCTGCATTGGCAACTTGTTCTTGCTGCATTGACTTGATATGGACAGCTTCAACAGACAAATGTACACAACAATCTCACAGAGTTGTTATGTGTAGAAGGAGGCCATTTGGCCCATCATGTCTCACTGGTTCTGCTCACCAAATATATTCTTTGCAGTTACATTTTTTCCTGTTGTGGTGCTCCCAGTTTGATCTGCACCTCACCGAAGTGCTTCTGATGTTCGCCCTCGACAATTGCATAACTTGCTTTCAATTTAACTTTATTTTGTTCTTTATTCATTCATGGCATGTTGGTGTTGGTGGCAAGGCCACAAGTTGTTGAGCATCCCTAAATGCCCTTGCACTGAATTGTTAGGCCATTTTACATTATATTATTTTGGTCTGGAGTCACATTTAGGCCAGAATGAGTTTTTCTCTTCTGAAAAGCATCAGTGAGACAGGGTGGCACGGTGGCTCAGTGGTTAGCACTGCTGCCTCACAGCACTAGGGACCTGGGTTTGATTCCACCCTCGGGCAACTGTCTGTGGTGTTTGCATTTTCTCCCCGTGTCTGCATTGGTTTTATCCAGGTTTCTCCCACACTCCAAAAATGTGCGGGCCAGGTGGATTGGCCATGCTAAATTACCCATAGTGCTCAGGGACATGTAGATTAGTAGGGTGATGGGTCTGGGTGGGGTGTGGACTTGTTGGACTGAAGGGCCTATTTCCACACTGTAGGGACGTTTTAATGAAGATGGCTTTTACAATAAACAATCGTGGTCACCATTACATTCCTTTATATTCCAGTTGTTATTCATCAAATTTAAATTCTACAAGATTCTGAGATGGGATTTGAATCCAGGCCTCAGAGAATGTAACTGGGCTTATATGTCACTTATCCAATTACTCTACCACAGGCCACCAGTTAGCTACAACTGAATGCTTCAGAAGTACTCAGAATAATGCAAGTACACTAAATGCAGTCATTTACAAGGAATAAATGCTGTTAATCAATGGAATTGTGATATCACAAATAGAACTTTAATAATCTAAATTTTAAATTATTCTCAAATGTTTCAGTACAACGCAGGTTCTGCCAAACCTGTGAAAGGGAGGCCAAGGTGAAACAAGAGTGGAAAAGATTAAAGGCAGACTGCATTAAATCTATGTGTCACCCATTCAGGCCAGTGATGAGAAATTGTTCTTTTTCTAAGGTTGTGCAGCTTTGAAACTCTCTGCCTCAGTTGGCAGTGAAGGTGAGGCCACTGAAGATTTTTAAGGTGGAAGTAGACGGATTCCATGCTCAACAAAAACCTAAGAAATAATGTAAATAGAAACAGACCAGCCATAATCTTATTAAATGGTAGTGCTGGCTTGAAGGGCCTAATGGCCTGCTGATATTTTGTATTTTCTGTCAGTGTTTTAAAATATGTCTGCATTCCTGCGGTAGCTTCAAGCAACATCTCCAGTTTATTATAATAAAATAAAGAATTGCGGATGACGGAGATTTGAAACAAAAACAGAAATTGCTGAGGAAACTCAGCAGGTCTGGCAGCATCTATAGAGATAAAGCAGAGTTAAAGTTTCAGGTCTAGAGATCCTTCTTCAGAGCCTTCTTCAATTTATTTACTTTTCCCTAAGTCCGCACCCAGAAGCAATCAAATTCAGTCAGGATAGATCAGCCAACAGATACATGTAATGAACCAGAGAATAATTCTACACCACAGGAAGCAGGTTCATCAAATCATCTACGAGGGATAACAATTCGGAGCAGGTTAAGTGGAATTTGCGGAGGAAGCAGATGCATGGAGTTCTCACCATTTGCTGAACGTTTGAATGAGTAATATATTGTTATTGCTTTCTGTTTATCAAGGCTTGTTTCAAGCTACTAGAACCTGACTCACTGAGGATTTTGTTGCAGGGCAAAGACTGTTTTGTTGTGACTGCAGCCATGGGAAATCTGCCAACCGAGGGATATTGAAAATTGAATGGGTTGCCTAAAGAGGAAAGCTTTGACAGGCTCAGTTTGTATCTACTGGAGTTTGAAAGCGTAATAGACAACTTGATTATAACATATAGGTTCTTAAGGGGTCTTCCCAGGGCAGACGTGGAGAGGATGTTTCCTCTTTTAGAAGAATCTAGATCTCCGGGTCACGTTTAAAAATCAGGACTCACCCATTTGAAGCAGAGACGAGGTGACTACTATTTTTACGGAGCGACCATGAACCTTCAGAAATCACCTCATGAAAATGTGGAGGAAGCAGGGCCTGTGAACATACAGAAGTTCAAAATAGATTTGTGTTGTGTTGGTCAGAGGTAGGGGGAAATGCAGATTTGAGATTAAAATCAGATCAGTCGTGGTCTTACTGCCTGGCAGAGAAGACTCATGAGCTAAATAGTCTACTCCTGCTCCTTGATCATATGTTACATGAGGTCAAAGTGATATTAGGCATGATGAAGTATATCATTTCCTGCCAACATTTTATGAACCAGTTTCGAGGGAAATGCATTTTTATCTGAGAGTTACTTTTAAAGCTGTAATTTTTGATTCTCTGTCACCCAGCGGAGTGGGAATTATTTTCCTTTCAGTTCTGTTTTTTGTCCAACTGATACAGCGAATAATTTATGTGTATTTGACTTGGTTTTCATGACCAAGTTCGAGGCTCATAAATATGTCTTTTCTTTTTGTATTGAATTTACTTTCCAGTAATGGCTAGGACCCGCCATTTTCTTTGGAGCTTTTTCGTGTTCAGATGGCTCTAATGAGCCATCTTCAGATGGCTAATCTTCAGATGGCTGTTGCTTTCTTCACAGAAATCAGCAAAATGAGAACCCACGATTACAAAGCAAGGTGCCCTGATTCTCTGAAAATGTGAGGCTAAACAATAAAAGATCGACTAGAGTGCAGGAGAACGATCAAGCCCAGCGCAGGAGAGAGATCAAGCCCAGCATGGGAGAGAGATCAAGCCCAGCATGGGAGAGTGATCAAGCCCAGCATGGGAGAGCGATCAAGCCCAGTGCAGGAGAGTGATCAAGTCCGTCGTGGGAGAGAGATCAAGCCCAGGCACAGGAGAGAGATCAAGCCCAGCGTGGGAGAGAGATCAAGCCCAGGTGCGGGAGAGAGATCAAGCCCAGGTGCTGGAGAGAGATCAAGCCCAGCGTGGGAGAAAGG
>JAHRHZ010000004.1:34658632-34674066 GCA_024137785.1 Ginglymostoma cirratum
TGGAGAGAGATCAAGCCCAGCGTGGGAGAAAGGTCAAGCCCAGGTGCAGGAGAGAGATCAAGCCCAGGTGCAGAAGAGCGATTGAGCCCTTGTGGAGAAAGCCCAGCACAGAGAAATTTCAAGCCCATGACTAAAGAAGGACTGTGACTTCGGAACTTTTAGTTTTATTTCTTATTTACTACTTTATACTGAGATGAACTGTAATGTTGAAATTTTAACTTATTTCTCTTTCTATTTTTTCACTGAGATTTTTAACCAAGGAACCTTGTACCTATGACGGCACCAGGAATGGCAACACCATAAGTTTTTTTGTTGTGCTCCTGTTTCCCTGTACTTGAGTACACGTGACAACCAAACTTAATTCTAATAATTCTAATTATGAAGCTCGGTCAGATTGTTAGGTTTCATCGGGGTCTGAAAAGAGGTGGAGAAAAATGGTGCCCAGAAACCTGAATATAAATTTGACAATGGTAGAGCAAAGGATCAGGTGTGGACAAGAAGATCAGAAAGGTTTATGGGGCTGAAAGGGATCAATTATTTGAGATAGTGAGGCTGTGATATAGCTACATGTGATGTAACTATATCACAGCTACATTGGAGGCATGCGAGGCTGGGACTCAATGTGAATAAGAGGAGAGCAGATATTGGCTCTGTACTTTTGCTTGGGTCATAGGCATCACTCAGAAAGACCAATATTAGCTGCTAATGCCTGATGGCTTGCTAGACAATTTCAGAGTCAACCACATGACTGTGGATCTGGAGTTACATCATAAAATGCTTACAGTAGGGACATAGGCTATTTGATCCAACAAGTCCACATGAACTTTCTGAAGAGCATCCCACCCAGACTCAACCCCCTATTGTATCCCTATAACCCTGCATTTCCCATGGCTAATCAACCTAACCTACAGATCCCCAGACACTATGGGCAAGTTAGCATGGCCAATCCATATAACCTGCGTATCTTTGGACTGTGGGAGGAAACCAGAGCATCTGGGGGAAACCCATACAGAAATCACAAAAATCCACACAAGGCTGGAACTGAACTGGGGTTCCCAGCACTGTGAGGCAGGAGTGCTAACCACTGAACTACCATGCCACCCATGTAAACCAAGCCAAGTAAAGACAACTAATTTCCTCCCTTAATCAACCTAAATGAAAGAAATGAGTTTGTACAATCATTGACATTAGCCACTATGGTCATCATTAGGTAACTTATCTATTTTGCCGAATTCAAGTCACCATCCGATTTGCTTTTGTTTTTGATTTGATTGTCAGGTATATTTGACAGGAAGAACACATTAAAATACAGTGAAAAGCTTTCATTTGTTACCATGAAACATTTTGAATAATTTAAGAGTTAGGAAAAGGAAAAGAAAGATATAACTTGAAGAGAGTCCATCAGTCCCGAGACAGATCATCACCGTCAATGACATCTGTGTCACCATCCCTCCACCACTGCTTCACTGCCATCTACACCAGACTTAATCGACATTGAAGTTGCTGATCCTCCAGTGCCATCTTTTGCTGCAGGGCCTACCTTGCCGACTTTGCCTCTGCCGATGTAGCGGCTGTCGATTCCAGGTCCTGTTCTTGCTCCAGAAACATGAGTAGGGGCTCACTCTCCTCCATGCTGGGCCCACTCAAGGTTCACACCCTGGGCCTGCTCAAGGTCTGTGCACTGGGCTCTCGCCATTGCCGAAGCCATTCCAACTCAGGACAAAGTAAGAAAATTTTTAGGTATAAAGTACTGAGGTAAAAAAGAAAAAGAAGAAGAAAAGCAGTTGGAGTGGATGAGTTCTGGCAAAGGAGCCCTACTCCGCCGCCATCTTGGACTGGATCCACTGGGATGGGATTCATACCCATGTCCCCAGGCTCTGGATTAGCAGACAAGATACCACAGCTTCCCAATGGTACAGTTGAAGTAGCAACAATGTGGATGAGAGTGAAGGAGAGGAGATTGACCAGGTTAGGCACTGGAAGTGAGGCAAGAGCATGGAATGAAGTAATAGATAGTCAGAGTTTGATGCAGCGCTAGGTTCTTTCTGCTGAAGCCATCATGGAGTTTAACAGAATTATGGGCTGTTCATGATCCAGGATATTTTACCACTATACTCTTTGAGATGTCAAATAGTTGGGGGCTCCCAATCCTTTTATCAGATAGATCTATGTAAAAGGAAAAGCTGGTTTGAATTGACAGTACTCTGTGATCCGGCAAAGTAGTCTGCAAATGTAATAACATTAGGAGCATGATAATTTAAAAAGGCAGATAACAAGGTTAAGGAAGGAGCATTAGGCCAAAAGGAGGAATATGTGTACATACCAGGACTCAAATTGGCATTTTCAGGCACAGGGATTGTTGTTTGGCATCTGCCCATGCCAATTCCAATGCTGCTGGACCACATATAATCTCAAAGTTGCCACTTCATTACTATGACTGTCATGTCAAGTTGAGGATCTGCATCTGTGTTCAATAAGAAGCTGGGAAGCAGTAGGCTAGTGGGAGCACCTAACACAGGCAGCCTACTCTTCTTAAAGGCAGTCTGTCCCTCCTCAAGGGAAGCTGCCCTGAAAAATATGGTTGTTATTTTAAGAATGGAAGAAAGAGCATTGTGATAGAGAATGGGCTCCAGAATATTGGAATGATGCATTTAGGCAGGAGAAGACAAGTATGATTTCTCAGGGTGCAGGAGGCCTCAGTTCCTAAAGTTAGGCCCTGAGGAGTTGGCAGCAGAGCCATAAAAAATGTCTACTAACCGCATGTATGTGGTCAAGCCCAATGAATGCACCTACTCCTGGCATCTCCCACATGCTGCATCACCAGTCTCTTATGTTATACAATATGCCATGCCCACATCACCCACCCAGCTTCACCTCTTGGCATTGGGTGCTTCTAAGTCACATCCAGATTCTTGATCTCACTCTCACAAGTGTACCAATGCTCACACCCAGATTCCGCGGTGTCGTCTTATCTCCAGCTATTCAACTGAGGCAGGTGTATCACCCAAACATTTTACAATACATTCACTGACATTCTGCCCTCTCTTCAGCAGTTCAAGGTGGCACTCAAGAGAAGGCATTAGAGCAGACCTGATGGAATGTGGGGTTTGGGGTAGGGTGGGTGAGGGAGTTGGCATCTCACAGAGGAGATTGCCATTAGCATTTTGGGGCCACTGGAGTCAGAACTTGCAGCTTTCGACCCTGATTGCTGAAAACATTTCAGAGATTAGCATGTTCCATGTTTCACCTCTTCTCAACTTGCTGCTCTTCCTCGTCCTGCTGCCTGATGTGATAAGTAAGTTCAAAAGGTACAGCCATTGACATCTTTCTCCCCACTCTCAGCTACACCTATCATTCACATGTCACCTACATATCACACACTTCCTTCACACCTACTTTCCTTCATTGATTTTCTGATAACAGATACCCAAGAACTTCTGCCTTCCCAGTTCCAGTAGTTGATACAGAGAGCAGCATCACTCTCTTGCCCCTATCACTTAACGTGACCCTTGTAACCACCAGTTCTGATCCTGACCCTGCATATACTCTCATGGTTCATAGAAAGAATTGGAATCAGTGCCTGGTGTTTCTCTGGGTATGAGTGGGCTGTAGCCAGGGTTACAGGATGGTTTGTGTGTCAACTCAACAGAAGATGAGGTTGCTGGCTGGTCCTGCTACAGGGGACTCCAATCGAGGCCTTGATATGGGACGACATTGAAGGTATGGATGCACATCGAGGTGCTGGGTACATTGACTGTTAACCCAGAGGACGTGGTCTAGAACATGTCCTCTTCACAGCCTCTGATCCAACTCCCAGCTTTTGTGAAAATTCTTTGGTGAATTTCTGCAGTACTTCTTGTAGACAGTACACACTGCTGCTACTGAGAGTCTATGGTGGAGGGAGTGAATGCTTGTGGATGTGGTGTCAATCAAGTGGGCTGCTTTGTCCTGGATAGTGTCAAGCTTCTTGAGTGTTGTTGGAGCTACACCCCTCCAGGCAAGTGAGGGGTATGCCTTCACAAGTCTGACTTGTGCCTCGTAGATAGTGGATAGGCTTTGGGGAGTCAGGAAGTGAATTACTCATCACAAGATTCCTAGCCTCTGACCTGCTATAGTAGCTATTATGTTTATGTGGTGAGTCCAGTTCAATTTCAAGTGAATGGTAACCCCCAGAATATTGATAGTGGGTGATTCAGTGATGGTAACACCATTCAATGTCAGGGGACAGTGGTTGGATTGACTCTTATTGAAGATGGTCAATGCCTGGCATGGTGTTTGTGAATACATGCCACCTGTCAGCTTAAGTCTGGATGTTGTCCTAATCTTGTTGCATTTGAACATGGACTACTTCAGTATCTGAGGTCTTGGGAAAGGTGCAGAAAATTGTACAATTATCAGCAAACATCCCTACTTCTGACCTTATAATGGAGGGAAGATCATTGATGAAACAGCTGAAGATGGTTGGGCCGAGGACACTACCTTGAGAAACTCCCGCAGAGATGTCCTGGAGCTGAAATGACTGATCTCCAACAAGCAGGACTATCTTCCTATGTGTCAGGTATGACTCCAACTACCGGAGAGTTTGCCTCCCAGAATCCAACTGATTCCAGTTTTGCCAGGGTTCCTCGATGCCACTCAGAGTTAAATGCAGCCTTGATGTCAAAGGCTGTCACTCTCTCCTCCCCTCACTTGAATTCAGTTTTTTTTTCCATTTTTGAGCCAAGGATTTTAATTAGGTCAGGAGCTGAGTGGCCCTGACGGAACCGAAACAGGGTGTTGTGCCAAGGGCTTGATCATATTGACTCTGCTTCCTTCATACCTGGTGGAGGCTGCAACATGCTGCAGTTGAGTGCTTGGTCTGTGTGGAATGGAACTCCATCCCCTGGACCTAAGTTATCTACATCAGACACCCTTACACCTCCACCAGTGCTGCAGTTGGGTGATGTCAGAGTATCATGCCTTCTGAGGTTTCCGGTGCAAGCTGCAGATGTTTACATCTGTGCCTTTCTCCATTGGGTGCTCAGTCTGTGGGATGTGCCAGAAACAGTTGGCAGCAGATCATGTCCCAGTGAAAAAATGACGATGCTTCCTTAACTGGATGCAATGTAAGCAAAAGCCCAATACAATTGTCCTGTCAATCAGTACCGTTCATATCTGAAAACAACTTCCAAGGCATAGACATATTAATAAAGCTGAGTCTCCAAGAGCCGGATAAGAATTCAAGCAGATGGATCTTTCTCTTGAACGAAAGCAGAAGTTTCTGGAAAAGCTCAGCAGGTCTGGCAGCATCTGTGAAGAAAAAGTCAGAGTTAACGTTTCAGGTCTGGTGACCCTTCCTCAGATGGGTGAAGGATGGTAACTGTAGTGATTGGAACAAGGTCAACCAGGTGACCTACATAAATGTAAGTTTTGTTATTCATTCACAGTGAGGGGGTTGCTGGCCAGGCAGCATTTATTGCCTATCCCTAATTGCTCAGAGGGCAGTTAAGAGTCAACCACATTACTGTGGGTCTGGAGTCACATGTAGGCCAGACCAGGTAAGGATGGCAGTTTCCTTCCATAAAGGACATTAGTGAACCAGATGGGTTTTTCATCATTAGATTCTTAATTCCAGATATTTATTGAATTCAAATTCTACCATCTGCTATTGCAGGATTTAGAAGAAAAATCCCTACAGTGTGGAAACAGGCCCTTTGGCCCAACAAGTCCACACCGACCCTTGGAGCATCCCACCCAGACCCATCCCCCCATAACCCACACACCCCTGAACACTATGGGCAATTTAGCATGGCCAATCCACCTAGCCTGCTCATCTTTGGACTGTGGGAGGAAACCAGAGCACCTGGAGGAAACCCACGCAGACACGGGGAGAATGTGCAAACTCCACACAGACAGTCACCTGGGGTTGGAATCAAACCCAGGTCCCTGGTGCTGTGAGGCTGCAGTGCTAACCACTGAGCCACCATGCCTCCCTAAACCCAGGTCCCCAGAATGTTATCTAGGTTTACAGTCCAGTAATAATACCACTAGGCCATCGCCTCCCCTAAATCTTTCTATGATTCTGGAGTGAGAACTATGAATGACTGGTAGATCACACCCGATTTGTTTATATGTATCCTTCCTTGGATGGTTTCTGTAAGCCTAGCTTTACTGGAGCAAATTAGTTGAAATTTAATAAACTTGCAAACAATTCACTATAGTTTTTTTTATTGTTTATTCATTCATTGGACAGGGTCGTAGCTGGCTGTGTCAGCATTTATCGCTCATCCTTAGTTCCCTTGAGAAGATAGTGGTGAGCTGCCTTCTTGAACCAATGCAGTCCATGTGCTGTAGGTAGATCCACAATACCCTTGAGGAGGGAATTCCAGGATTTTGACCTCATGACACTGAAGAAATGGTGAAATATTTCCAAGTAAGGATGGTGAGTGGTTTCAAGGGGAACTTGAAGTTGGTGGTGTTCCCATATATCTGCTGCCCTCGTCCTTCTGGATGGACGTGGTCGTGACTTTGGAAGGTGTCGTGTAAGTCACTGCAATGCATTTTATAGACAGTACACAATGTTGCCACTGTGTGTCAAATGTGAAGGGAATTAATCTAGAAGTTAGTTGATGTGGTCCCAGTTAAGTGGGTTCTTTATCCTGGATGGCACCAAGCTTCTTGAGTGTTGTTGGAGTGGCACTCATCCAGGCAAGTGGGGAGTATTTCATTGCACTGCTGGCTTGTACCTTACAGATGGCGGACAGGCTTTGGGTGCGTGCTCGTTGGAGATGGTAATTACCTTGCATTTGTGTGACCTGAATGTTACTTGCTAGTCATCAGCCCAAGCTTGGCAATTGTCCTTATTGCATTTGGACATGAACTGCTTCAATATCTAAGGAGTTGTGAATGATACTGAACATTGTGCAAACATCAGTGAGTGAGGTTGTGAGATTTATAGCAGTGTTAAGTGTGTGAAAGAGGTGTGGTTAATACGTATATTAGATAGGAATCCTAATTGTTAACAATTGTTGAGAAATGAATGGGTCTAGGATGCATTGAGTAGTGTCTAAAGCTAGTAGCACTGTCTGTAGGGAATTAAAAAATGTATTTAACTACTTGAGTAAGGCCTGGGGTTTGATTCTTAGCTTTGGTCACATGGCTGAACTTGCACCTTGAGAACTTTCAGACATTGTTTAGAAGCAGAGCACCTCTTGTCCTTTCTATCTTTACCATTGTTTCCAGCACAAAGTCTGAAAGTCTTGGAGCCAGCACATTCCCTAATATGTTTCAATTCAATATTTACCAGGACAGAGTCATCTGCTTCATGACATCTAGTGCCCGCTTCCAGGCACAGCACTGAAATGAGAAGGAATTTCTACTCTTGGAGGGCTGTGAGCCCTTGGAACTCCTTGACACAGAGAGCTGTGGGGACAAAGTCATTGTGTATTTATTCAAGGCTGAGATAGATTCTTGATCAGCCAGGGAATCAAGGGTTATGGGAATTTGAATGTAAAGAATAACAGATCAGTCAAGATACCGCTGATATTGGTGGATCAGGATCAAGGGGTCGAAAGAATTACTTCTGTTACTATTTCTTCTGGTCTTCTATGGTCTTATGTCCAGTTTAGGAAGGACTGGTTAGTTTTTTTAAGCAGAATATATTCAGGTAGTAATTAGTGCTTATAACACACTCATGAGCTTGACCTCTTTCAGATGTGTGTGGTCAATCAACAGTGTGTTAGCTGGCTCAAAGTCAAAACCACTACATTAGCAGTTGGAATTAATTTGGCTGGCTGCCTAAATCACAATCAATGGGTGCAGGTTAATCGCACAACACAATCCCTGTGCCTGTTTTCAAGAGCTATTGAATTTAGACCCTCCCCAAGGGCTTTCCGAGTAATCAGCTGTGTTGGTTTGGGACAGACAAATTAAACTGACAGAAAGCTGTGACAGCTCCTGTAGTTAGCACAAATCATTAAGCATCTGATGTTTGCGTTCATGCTGCTCCGTGTTCCTATTTGATTGCAATATTTATCATTACAACCAAAAAAAAAATGAACATCAATTGCACCAGAGGGCATTGACTTCCTGATAGGAATTGCCAAGTCAGCATTTCATATTGGGTTTTAAATGCTGATGACAGATGGCAGTTGGGGCCCAAATAATTTAATGCATCAGAGAAAATCTGCAAGGCCTGAATACCTGGTTTCCTGGGGCATTTACAATCAGAAAAGAATTGCTGATCTTACTTGGCCCAAGTGTAAGCAATTTGGAAGCTTCCATTTTCAGAGCACGTTCTTGTTTACCTTTTCTCTTCCTGCGCCTAATGGCACATGAGGCATACAAAGCACATGCTAATTGTCTATTTTCATAGTTAGATTTTTGCCAGGACAGGTCATTAATGTGTTGCCAATAACTGGAGATTGAAAGGGCCTGCTCTACATCAACCACGTCTGACCAGGTATCTCTGGTGTTCAGCACAGCCAGACAATTTCCAGGTTGGTCATCACCTTGTAAACACACTTTCCATAACCGTCAAGATGTGACTGGGTCTCATACCTGGAGCTTCTAGCTTAGAGGCAGAAAGGCTCCCCTCGTTTGTGGGTCATATCCCTGATTCCTTATTTATTGGACGTGACCATTGCCTGTAAGACCAGCATGCATCCTTGAAATGAATAGCTTGCTCAGCCACATCAGGGAGCTGTTATGGGCTGCAAGTGGAGAATCACATGGAGACTAAACAAGTGAGAATGAGGCACCCCCTTCTGAAAGGGTATTCATGAGCCAAATATTTTTTTAAAACAATTGGCAATAGTTTCATGGTCACAACACTGAGTCTAGCTTTCCATTTCAGATTTATCCCTCATGGGAGTTGGATCTATGGCCCTAGAGTGTTAGTTTGGGACTCTGCATTATGAATTCAGTGATGTCGTGCACCATCTTTCCAGTGCACATTTGATGGTCTGAAAAATCAACAGGACATTCTATAATTTTGGGGGATTTGGTGTGACATTGGCAACACGGCCATTTGCACCATCCCTTATTCTCTTGAATTTGTGTTAATTGTTTTTTTTTTAAACTGTGTGGCTCACCGTGCTGTGCCAGAGTGTTCACCATGTGAGATTGAATAAAGCCAGACAAGATACAGTGTTGTGGTATTATGAGATCTACAACCTTTTGGATGAATAGCAACAGATCTTATTGAAGATATATACAGAGGATGGGAAGCAAGGGCACATTTACTGGAGCTCTCCAGGCCCAGGACATTACAACTTAATTCATTTCACCCAGTTGAGGAACCATCCCCCTCTGTTCCAGCTCAGGGGAGGACTTGGATCAGGGTCCATTCCCTGGAGGACAATGTTCTAGGTGGAATTTACAAAGCAAATGCTCTTGGGGTCTATTTCCTTGGAGACATCTTTAGGGTATGTTCAGACTCCTCAGATATTCTGAGAATATTATGAATTACATTTCTCACTAATGTCAGAAAAGAAAGGGCTTTATGGCTTATTTACTGTAGATTTTTTATTTATAGAGCAACTTTGACATCTCAAAGTGTTTCTTGGAAACGTATCAACATCCCAAAGCATTCAGAAAATGAACTGACATCAAGCTAATGAAGGTGACTGCAGGATGCTTACAAAAGTTATTTCAGAGGTATATTTGAATGTGAATCACCAAGAAAGGTAACAAGGTAAATAGAATCCTGAAGCATGGCCACTAGTTGTAGGCTCAGCAGTAGAATGGAGGAAAGAATTGGAGGAAGATTCAATTCTTTGGTTCTTTTCATTTGCTCATGTGTTGTAGGTGTCATTTAATCCCCATCCGTAGGAGACTTTGAGAAGGTGGTGAGCTGCCTTCTTCAACTACCACATTCTAGATGGTATAGGGACAACCATCATGTTATTAGGGAGGGAATTCCAGGATTCTGAACCATGACACTGAAGGAATGGTGATATTTTTCCAAGTAAGGATGGTGTGGGACTTGGAGGGGGAGTTTGCAGGAGGGATGGTGGAACTTGGGGGGTTGGTGTTGCCATTTATCTGCTGCATTAATCCTTCACGTTAATAGAGATTGTAGGTTCACAAGTTGCTGTCGAAGGAGCCTCATTGAGTTGTTGCACAGTATTTTGGAAATGCTGTACAATGCTGCTGTTGTGTATCTGTGCTGGAGGGAGGAAATGTTGAAGGTGCTGGAAGGGATTCTAAATAAATGAGTCTTTGATTTTATTAACTTCTTGAGTGTTGTTGGAGCTGCAATCATCTGTCAAACTCTTGACTTGAGCCTTATTAATGGTGAGCATTGTGGAGCCAGGACATGAGCTACTCAAATAAAGACCAAAAGAACTGCAGAAGCTGTAAATCAGGAACTACAACAAAGTTGCTGGAAAAGCTCAGCAGGTCTGGCAGCATCTGTAGAGGAGAAAACACAGTTAACGTTTCAGGTCTGGTGACCCTTCCTCTGAAGGGTTCTGAGGTTCTGAGGAAGGGTCACCGGACCCGAAACGTTAACTCTGTTTTCTCCTCCACAGATGCTGCCAGACCTGATGAGCTTTTCCAGCAACTTTGTTTTTGTTCCTGAGCTACTCAAATATTGGTACAAACATCTGAATTGGGAATGGGAGAAAGCCATTCAGGCCCTTGAATCCACAAAGTCATTCAATACATTTGTGATTATCCCACAAGTCTACAACCTTTTCACTCCATTGTTTATTAAGACAGTATCTATCTTTGCCTTAACAAATTTCAGACATTTCTCCCATCACATTTTGAGGCAGGGAGTTGCAAAAGGTCATTAATCTCTGTCAGGGTGAAAACATTTCCTCATTTTCTTTAAATGATTGGCTTTTTATTTTTAAATAGTGATCATAGTTCTAGTTCTTCCCAGAAGTGGAAACGTCCTCTCCACATTTGCCCCTTCAAATTCTCTCAGGATCTTGTATCTGTCAATCAAGGCAGCTGTTACTCATCCAGGAGATATAAGTCGAGTCTGTCTGACCCTTTCTCATTGAACAACCTGCCCATTCCAGGTATTAGTCTGGTAAACCTTCTCAGAACTCCTTCCATAGCATCTGATTCCTTCCTTAAATAAGGCTCAGTATTTGAGATGTGCTCACACCAGTGTCCTATATAATTGAAACATCACATCCCAACTTTTGGTGTTTCAATCCCCCTTGTGATAAAAGATACCATTCTATTAACTGTCATAAATTCTTGCTGTATTGCACAGTAATGTTTACAATTCATGAACAACATTCCCTGACATCTCAGAGTTCTAAACTCTTTCATCATTTAGATAATAAGCTTTATTAAAAATTCTTCCTTCCAAAATTAATAATTTCACATTTTTCTGCATTATACTCCATTTACCAGATCTGTGCCAACTTTCTTAAACTATTTATAAACCACTGCAATTTCATCATTACCATAAAACGCCTACAGTGTGGACACGGCCCATCAGCCTGACAAATCCACACGGAACCTCAGATCATCCCACACAGACCCATCCTGCATAACCCACCTAATCTACACATCCCTGAACACTACAGGTAATTTAGCACGGCCAATCCACGTAACTTGCACATCTTTGGACTGTGGGAGGAAACCGGAGCACCCAGAGGAAACCCAAACAGATGCGGGAGAAGATGCAAACTCCACACAGACAGTCACCGGAGGGTGGGATTGAACCCAGGTTCCTGGCGCTCCGTCACCGTGAGGGAGTGCCGTACTGTCAGCAGTGTCACCGTGACGGAGTGCCGTACTGTCAGTGGTGTCACCGTGAGGGAGTGCCGTACTGTACGGCATTCTGTCACGGTGATATCGCCGACAGTACGGCTCTCCCTCACGGTGACACCGTTGACAGTATGGCACTCCCTCACGGTGACACCACTGACAGTACGGCACTCCCTCACGGTGACACCACCGACAGTACGGCACTCCCTCACGGTGACACCGCTGACAGTACGGCACTCCGTCATGGTGACACCGCCGACAGTACGGCACTCCGTCACGGTGACACCGCTGATAGCAGATCACTTAAGAGCAAAAAATCTTATTCCCATAATATGAGAAAGACCACAACTGGTGCGACAAGTACAGTTTTGATCTCCTTAACTAAGATATTACATATCTGCTTCTGAGAGAGTAAAGCAAAGTTTAGCAGAATGACAGATGACATCAATGAAATACATAAAATCCTCAAGCCATCAGTCAGGATAGGTGCTATCAAAGTGTTTCCCTTAGCTGAGGAATTAAGGCACATGGTCACAGTCCCACATTAACAATTAAACCTTTTAAGACAGAGGAGAGAATGAATTTGTTCACTCTATAAAATTCTCTATCCCTGGGGATGTTGAAGCTCAGTGACTGAGGTGAATTTTACCACAGGGAGGGGCAATTTCCTCACTCCCTGTTGGAAAAGGCAGTTTTGAGCAACCCCCACCCTAACTCTCCAAAGACCTTACCGGCCAAAAGAACATACTTGGGGTAGGGGAGAGGCGGGTTAATGAGAGGAGACAGCTTGTCTTCTGCCCTCTCGTGCTGCCAGCCAGTCTGATTGACCAGTTAAACACTCGGTCTGGCTGAACCACAACACGACTGGCCACTGCTTGGATGCAAAGGAGCCCCCGAAGGCAGTCAGTGGATGGTGGGCTGAAAGGTGTAGCCCAGAGAGTCTGATTGGGGAAGGACCAGGAAGCCTGACAGGTTGGGGGAGGGGCAGAGAATGGGAGCCTGTTGTGTTTTGGAGATCGTGGATGGCAGTAAAAAGAGTAGGGTACGATTTTAAGAGATGTGGGAGATTAAGCGTGATGTGTGCCTTGATGGGCACATGAAGACGCCCAAAAAAGATATTCCTCCCCATCTCCACTACCTTCCTACCATCTCAACTCAGATGTTTGGGCATTGGGCTTTTGACTGTTTTATTTTCCATGCCCTCCTACAAATCCTAATCCTAAAGCCTAACCTTAACCCTCCTGCAAACACCCTGGCAACAACATACCCTCAAAGCCAGTCTGTTCTGGACACAGCAATCAGCATACCAACACGGAATTGCGGCTTGGGCATTCAGTTTTGAAAGTCACCGCCACACATGGACCTCTAAGGACAACACAGAAGAAGAAGATAACTTGAGGGAATGCTGCCTGGCTGGGATTAAGATTTGTAAAATTCTCCCTGATTGAATATATTTAGGAGAAGAGTTCATCGATTCCTTGGGGAATGAATAGAGGTGGGAAAAGATGGCATTAAAATCCAAAATTACATTAAAATCTTGTCAACTGGTGGAACAGGAGCACAATGGCAAGTGATCTCTAATTGTCCTGAAGAAGATCCATTTTCAACTTGAAACTTTCACTCTACTTTCTTTGTCACAGATGCTGCCAGATCTGCTGAGCTTCTATAGCAAATTTCTGTTTTTGCTTCCATTTCCTCCTGTTCTCATGATCAGAGTATCCACCAGCCTGTTAGCTTTTATTTTTGACCTTGCCTTTCTGCTTTCATACCCCTTTAGAAGCTGTGCTCATTTTACAACCTGACATAACCAGGACGGTTGTGAAAGAAGCAAATTCCAGTTTTCATAATTTATTATTAATTATATCTGACGAAACTCCAGAACTGTACAAAATAATACAACCCCATCTGATCAAAATGGCTATTCTCTATTCTCTGGTTGTTCTAATGAGAGACATGAACACATTTCTAATATTCCCATGAGCAGGCTTTCAAAAGCTAATGAAATTTCATAACATCATCAGATCCGCATTAAGTCAGGCGGTAGTTATATCAGGGTGATGCGTTTTAATACCAGTGAATTCATTTAATCTTTTTGCAGCTCATTTTCAATTAAATCAAATGGAATTTTACCCAAGTATCTGTAAATGTTATCTTGGAAAATACAGATTTAGCCAATCTTCAGTACATATGTCAGTTATATTTTTATTGAATTGCCCATGCAGCCTCCAGGATTAGTTCATTTTTTAATATCCTCCACTTTGCTGGAGGACATTGCCTTTGGCAGTGATTCTGGTGATACCGTGGTCTGGGCCACATTAAATCAGCTCCCATCTTTAGACATTTTGCTTCCTGAAATGACAAAGTTCAATTCATCATAATCATTATATAATGACGGAAACTTACAGTAAACCAGATACTACTGAGAGGAAAACTATTCTGACACAGAAAAAGTTTGAACATGACTGCCAGACTAAATGAAATGTCAAAACAGTTTCTTTTGAAGATGTCTGTTTAAAATTTGCTCTCACTTTTTCATGTTGTAATATTTTTGATTAATAAAATAGAAACTTTCCAGACTATTAGGAGACCTTGATCATAAAGGGGGGGGGGGGGCATCCAAAATAGTGAAATTGACATGCTTCCAAATCAGGAGAGCGTGTGTTTAAGTTTCACTCCCAGACAGCAGCACATCCTGCACACCAGTAATGCCAATGCAATTCTGAATTTGTGACCCCCATGTTGGGGTATTGCCAGTATTGAGGGAATGCCACTCTATTGGAGGGGGTGTCTGTGTGGAGGAAGTTCTATCCTGTTGAGGTGGGGGGGTGGTGGGGGAGTGGGGTCAGTGTTGAGGGAGTGCCACTCTGTCGGAGGAGAGCAATACTGAGGGAGTGCTGCTCTGTTGCAGGGGGAGGGGGCAAGAAGTATTGAGGGAATGCTGTCCAGTTTGACGTGGGAGGGGCAGTGTTAAAGGAGTGCTGTCCTGTCAAGGGGTGCAGTGCTGAGTGAGTGCCACTCTGTGACAGGGATGGGGGGACAGTGCTGAGTGAGTGCCACTCTGTGACAGGGATGGGGGACAGTGCTGAGTGAGTGCCACTCTGTGACAGGGATGGGGGACAGTGCTGAGTGAGTGCCGCTCTGTCACAGGGATGGGGGACAGTGCTGAGGGAGTGCCGCTCTGTCACAGGGATGGGGGACAGTGCTGAGTGAGTGCCGCTCTATCGCAGGGATGGAGGACAGTGCTGAGTGAGTGCCGCTCTGTCGCAGGGATGGAGGACAGTGCTGAGTGAGTGCCACTCTGTCACAGGGATGGGGGACAGTGCTGAGTGAGTGCCGCTCTGTGACAGGGATGGAGGACAGTGCTGAGTGAGTGCCGCTCTGTCACAGGGATGGGGGACAGTGCTGAGTGAGTGCCGCTCTGTCACAGGGATGGGGGACAGTGCTGAGGGAGTGCCACTCTGTGACAGGTTTGGGGGACAGTGCTGAGTGAGTGCCGCTCTGTCACGGGGATGGGGGACAGTGCTGAGGGAGTGCTGCTCTGTCACAGGGATGGAGGACAGTGCTGAGTGAGTGCCGCTCTGTCACAGGGATGGGGGACAGTGCTGAGTGAGTGCCGTTCTGTCACAGGGATGGGGGAACAGTGCTGAGTGAGTGCCGCTTGGATACAGGGATGGGGGACAGTGCTGAGTGAGTGCCGCTCTGTCGCAGGGATGGAGGACAGT